>CM070620.1:45193073-45793073 GCA_036346255.1 Ampelocalamus luodianensis | reverse complement strand
TCTGACATGTGGGTCCCACATGTCAGAATTTTCTGTTATTTCTTTTAATTCCCGAAATTCCTTGCTGACATCATGCTTGCGCAATAATCCGATTTTTCTTTAGAGAAATAATTCAGAAATTCTAGAAAATCCAAATTAGGGTTTCTTTTAGATTTAAACTTCCAGAGGCCATAACTTTTGCGTCCGAACTCCGATTGAGCCCATTCAAATTCCTAAATTCATATAAATTCGAGCTCTATTTATCTGAGATTTTTATTTAATTTTTGGAGTTTTTCTTGTCTCTATTTTTTATTTGTTTTGTTTATTTGTTTCGTTTGCGAGTAGACGTCGATTCGTCGGGGAATTTTGTGGAAGAAGGAGCACCTCAAGATCAAGACCAGTGCATAGACCTTTTCCAAGGTAAGTCATACCTTTGATCATCTTGAACCCAGTTTTCAAATTATTTTGTTTCGAAGTATTGCATTCTACTTTAATTACTTATTTAAATGCTTTGGGCATAGTTAATATCCAAATTGTTATCATACCTTGGCCTTGTATGTCATACTTCCTTGTCACCCTAGATTGGTTTATTAGTTGGTAATATTGTAGCACCAACGTGGGTTGGTTAGATGCGAGTATAATTGCTTAGCCATGCTACGAGTCTCACATCTCATGTAAGTTGCAATTATTTAAATATGACTAAGTGACTATGGAACTTTGTGTGCTATGTGTTATTACTTCGTGATAGCATGTGTTGCACTAAAACCAACTGGGTGGTAAAGGATTTAGACTGAGGCAAGTGGTGGAAGCTGTGTGATATGGTGGACTATGTGATGGGAATGATAATCTGTGTGACTTAGTTAGAACATGGAAGTCTTACCTTGGTCAATTAAGGACTTAACTTTGTGCGCCATTGAACTCGAGCCTTGCATGCGACCACATGCGGTATGGGACGAGCCTAACTTAGTAAGTTATGGATTCTCGGCATTGATGTTCAGGTGGATAGGTTAAGCTGTGTGACAGGGTGGAGATGTGACTACTTAGTGGTCGCATCGCGGGACGGTTCGCCGCATCCCTGTCCAGCGGTGTATGTTATACTAATTCTACGTGAGCTGGTATAGCGGGAAAGCACATCAGGAATTTCAATGTGTGAGGTGAAGTTTCCGAACTGTTTTGTTACGATTAGTGCTTGCTACACTAGTTGTATCTTGTGGGCAAAGTGTACAACCTCTACAGAGTGTTAAATCAATCTATTCGAATAGCCGCGTCTGCGGTCATGGACATGCTCGGGGATTTCACACGAGGGGTAGTTTTCATAAAACTGTTGGAATGGGAGCTATGTGATCTAAGTCATGTGGCTATGTGGAATAATCTGTTTAGCTTTGTGTCTTTGTGAAAATAACTGTTAAATTAATATTGTCTATTTGTTTTTGAATTATATTTTTAATCTATTATTGTATTCAATTGCAAATGTTGCTTTTATGCAAAAGAACCACAGAAGCCTTTTCTTTGAAATAAGCCCGCATCTATATATTGCATTTTGTGGTATGATTTGCGAGTACGGGTGTGTACTCACGCTTGTTGTAAAACTTACGCCCAAACCTACAGAAGAGGAGGAGTCTACGCCAGCTTTCGAGGAGGAGTTCGCGGAAGGTTGATCGTTCGTTAAGGTCTGGATCCCAGTTGGTTGCCTGTGGTGAATTGGTGGGATCTACGCTGGAGTTATTTCCGTTCCGCTGCTGTTTTATTCTCTGCTAGCCCTGCGTGGCTTAATAAGTGTAAACTCAACCATAAGGTCAAAACCCTTATTTGTTAAGCAAACTAATCGTTTACTTTATTTATCGTTTGTGTGGATTGGTATTCACCTATGTTGACTCTGTGTGCACTAGCGTGATCCTGGACTAGTGCAGTATACACAGAGGGTTCCAAAATCGTAATTTTGGATCCCGACAGAATCTCAAAAGTGCACTCTGCTTAGAGTATCTTTCAAAATGAAGAAATAAACTAAGGTGATAATAGTTGTCTTAAAACCATTCGACCATGTTTTCTAAGCCCAGCATTTTTGTATTGGCAGCAAAAGTTAGGAACAAGGTGATACTAGGAAGTTCCTTCTAGCGGGAAGGACCACATGTAGAGAGGAAAGACTTCGACTAGTTGTTGTGACCTTCCTTCGAACAGTGTAAAGAAAAAACTGAGCATATAAAAAATGGTCGAAAGATTAGAAAAGGGCTATCAAAGTAAGACAATAAAGATAGAAAGAACCTGATACTTTATTGTCGTGGTGGTTTGTTACACATAAAACTTGCTCAACTGGTCGAAGTTCCAAGAATTTGAGATAACCTGGCCATCTTCCATTGCTAGTCATACTGAACCTGGACGCGTAACTTCGACCACAGTGTAAGGACATTCCCACTTGGGGAAAAGTTTGTTCCAATTAGACCGGGATTGGATAAGCTTCAATACCAAGTCATCTACAGTAAGGCTACGAGGTTGAACCCTAAGATCGTAATATCTACGCAGGGCTTGTTGGTAGACTGCTGAACGGATTAAGGCTTGGTTTTTCTTCTCTTCGAACAGGTTGATGTCATCCGCTCTAAGTTTTTCCTAGGCAGAGTCGTTAAAGTTTTCAACTCGTGCTGACATCATCTTAGTTCTGGCGGGAGCATTGCTTTGGTGCTAGGCAACAGAAGCATAACACAGCTTGGTACCCAACTCGTTGCAAAATTCTTGACATTTTGCACTCAAACATTTCTTACTATTATCTGTGACTATTCGACTTGGTACCCCAAATCGAGTTATCATGCATCTCATCATGAACCGTTTTGCTGCTTCCGTTGTTATTCCAGTTACAGGCTCGGCTTCTATCCATTTCGTGAATGTATCAATAGCCACGAAAAGGAACTTGAATCTGCCTGGAGCTCTGGATAATGGTCCTAGGATATCAAGACCCTAGGTCGTAAAAGGCCAAGATAGAGGGATTGTTTGCAATACTTGAGCCGGTTGGTGTATTTGCCTGCTATGAAACTAGCATTGTACACACTTTTTAACCAGCTCTTTAGCATCATAGAGGACTGTTGGCCAGTAGAAACCTTATCGAAAGGCCTTACCAACCAGCATTATGTAGGAAGCATGAGTTCCACAGAAGCCTCCGTGTATGTCGTGAAGGAGTTTTAGTCCTTCGCTCTACGGAATGCATCGCACAAGCACCCCTTGAGTGCCTCGTTTATAGAGTACTCCTTTGACCAAAGTATACATTTTAGCCTTTTAGGATAAGCGATCTGCCTCGAGATCAACGTTGGGTATGGAACCCGTCTAAAGATACTCGTAGATGAGAGTCATCCAAGTATGCTTGTATTCTAGAGAGGTTGTCTCAATAGGAGATGTCTCTGGCTCTTCAATCAGGGATGGCTTTTGGAGCTGTTCCAAGAAGACTCCTTTTAGTACTAGGGATCAGGAAGAAGCTATACGAGCAAGCTGGTCTGCGAGGAAATTATCCTTTCGAGGGATGAATTGTACCTCAAAACCAAGAAAATGCTTTTCAAGCTTTCGTACCTCTGATAAGTACCGAGACATTGTCGGATTAGAGCACTAGTACTCTTTTTCGACTTGATTCATGACTAGTTGAGAGTCTTCTCTCACGAGTAGTCGACGAATCAAGAGCGCTTTCGCAGCGCGTATACCCGCTAGCAAACCTTCGTACTCTTCCATGTTGTTAGTGGCTTGAAAGTTTAATTGTATGGTGTACTTTAAGGTCTCTCTAGTAGGAGATTTCAGGACCACCTCAGCCCCCGAGTCGCTTAAAATAAGTGACTCATCAAAGTACGAGCAAAGCCCACCAACATGCGGACCTGGCGTTTCGCCCCACAATTGGGTACCTATCCTCCCACTTTAGGAAGACGATACACCGGTGGTGCTGAAGCATACGGAGAGATCTCGTTTGCACTGTATACCACATGACGGTCAATGATCCCTATGCTATACATGAGTTGTAGGTGCTCCTAGGCCACCACGAGACATTGACGAGTCTCGTACAACTCATTCATAGCGCACCTATGGACTTGGTCCATGATATGAACCAATCTTGCTAGCTGCCTAACTTGGGGATCTTCACCGAACTGGATCCGGGCAAAGGTGTCCACCTCTGTGCCACGCTCTCGTATAGGAAAATGGTCATATGGCAGTTGGGACAACTCCGTCAAGTCATGACGAAGGTGGCTCATGGCCACACGAGCCACTTCCTGTAAAGCCATGGCCACGGAAGTGCCATGTGCCTGGAAACAATACGGAATGCTCCCCGAGACTTGTCTTGCGATGATATTGATCACAGCCAGGTATTCCTCCATGCCTGGCCCTCTGTCACGGCGGTAGATGGAGTATTGGGGTTGATACATAAATTTTGCTCTCCACATCATATCTCGAAGAAGCGCTGGGTATCCATCCACATCCTCAGCTTGAGTTTCTTTGACAAGATATTGGCTCTTCATCTAAAGACAAGAACAGCAAGGTAAGTGATCTTTGCAAATTAAAACAAGAATAAGGTGAGAAACGATACTAAGATGGATGAGAAATGAAAGATATTCCTGGTTTAACTTTCTAAAAGTAATTTAATAATTTGAAAGTAATTTTTGACCAAGGACTTTCTAAACTTAACGCCCATGCTATCTCTAAACTACAGTCAGTATGGCTCTGATACAAACGCTGTGAGGACCACCGGGTTAAATCCGCAAGACTGAGTCTAAGCAAGGTCTTATGGACATAACTCTGGGCCTCAAGTAAATGAATTCTAAGTTAATTCCATCTAAGTGAGAAGGCTTGACTAAAACTAGAGCCCCAGTGATCATGCGTACTGCTCCTCTGCAAGTACTACATGATGATCGGTTCTCTAAACAATCAAAGACCACACTTAGTGAGTTCAAATGGAATTCATGAACAACGAGCATGAGGTCATGTTGGCTCCCAAGATTAGCGACCAACATACCCAAACTCACATACAACATTGATCACATCCATACGACATTCATACATTCATAGTTCAAAAGACATACATTAATAATAGACAAGTCTACAACTATTACAAGTGGCCGACCGGCCAAATTCAAATAAGATCATTAAGTAGCAGTGAAAGCAAGTAAATAAACCAAAAGTCTAGCAAAGGTATGCCCATAACCCATCGGCAACCGACTGAGAGTTAAATGATAGCATTACTCATTAGCATCACCTAAATCGGCGCTAACAAGCACGTCAGGCTCGAAGTCTTCCTCACCGAAA
Source organism: Ampelocalamus luodianensis (assembly GCA_036346255.1). NCBI lineage: Eukaryota > Viridiplantae > Streptophyta > Magnoliopsida > Poales > Poaceae > Ampelocalamus > Ampelocalamus luodianensis. The sequence continues at coordinate 45,787,826 of CM070620.1, read as the reverse complement.
GCTGATGACAAACCGGTGAGTACAAGGTACTCGCAAGTCTTACACAAATTAAAAATATTTATGCTAGAGGTTATCCAAAGGATGGCATTAGTGGCTTAGTTTTGCAGAAAATGCAACACCTTATATCTCTAGACCATCTAGTTTGCAAAAGCCATTTTGTAAACCATTGTTTAAGAAAAGAATTTCACAAGACATATATAAATATGTAGATCAAACAATATCCAAGTGGCTACCCACTTGGATAAACTAAAGTACATGAATATCACATTCATGCTGAACCAAGTTATAACCATGTCAACTTTTAATTTAAACTCTAAATGATGACTCATCCAAAAACCAAGTGTTGTCCATAACCGTGGACACGGCTATTCGAATAGATTAAACTCTGCAGAGGTGTACTACTTTACCCACATGACTCGACTAGCCCGTAAGCCCCCGGATGCCCCCGGTTAATGACACACTTTCTTTGGTATGCCAGCCGAGGAGAATCGAGATACACTCATTTTCAGCAAGAAGATCCTATTAAGATAGACAAAAGCATATAGAAAATGTTAAGCGGGCATGCACATTGCATTGGAGGGGCCAGTGTAAGGTAGTTAGTATGTTGTTGTGAGCAACATAAGTAATCGTGGTCATTATTCATAGTATATATTACACTGGGTTCCAAAGGAACATAGGGATTTCATGATCTCTATGTACTTGCACCACCTGCGGTCTAAACTAATAAAACCTTCCCCTTACTTAACTGGACAGCACCCATATACCGCATGTGGTAGCACGCTCATTACTTGGACTGAAAGTTCAAAGCTCAGTCCTTAAGGGTCCGGACAAGACCACCACATACCCAAAACTCATGCATAACAGCACCCACACTTACGACCACTTGTCCAGACTTAAAACCATTTAACATAACCAAAGCTTAAGACAACAACCAGATATAACAATTGGACAAAAAGAAAATTAAGAGTTGTTATGTGTTTCTCACAATTGACGAGCTATTCCCGCTAATTGATCTATTGTGTTATCTAGACCCGCAATGGCTAAGCATTCACATGCAACAACCATATCATCATAAGCATCTATCTTAGGCATATGTATATGAGAGATATCAAGGATAACCAGCAAGTATAGGACATAGCTAACTACTCACAACATAATGATATACCGAAAATAGCATGCAACCAATATCATTGCATTTCAAAATCTAATGTATAAAAACTGTGATCAATATGATGCAAGAAGAAGGTTAAAATGATGCTTGCCTTGCTGGAATTCTAATTGCTCGCCCTCAGTAGTGTATGAGTCAATATCAATCACTTCGAAATCTAAAGAATAAAGATACCGATAAACGCCAAGAAATACCTCAAAAATAAAATTGCTCAAAAATACATGATTTTTCTACAGTAGTTAAATAATGATTTTAGATAAATTTAGGAGAAAGAATCATTCCATTTAGATTTAGTATGCAAAAGTTATAGCAGTTCGAATTTCAGTTTTGCTGGAAATTCCAATTTAATTAGAATCTATCACTATTCATAAAATTTAATTGTTTGGTGAAAATTTGCAGAGCAGTGGTGGTTACAAGGATTACATAGTTAAATAGGGGATAATAATATGAACTCAAAATAATTTGGTTCATCTTATTTGGAGTTTTTATGAATTAGTTATGGATTTTCAAAGTTATCAACCTTTCCTATTGTAAAAATAATATAGTTAATAGAGGATTTTTTTTAAAACTACCTTCTCTGCTAGAGAGACCAGTTTGAAACTTACTTTAAAATAAAGTTCATTAAAAATGGAAATTATCAAAATTGGTTCCACTATTTTTGGAGTTAAAATTAATGAGTTATGCATTTATCAAGTTAATACAATTTCTAGTGTACAATTAGACCAGAGGAGGGTCTTTTAGGGTTGTCTATGCAAAAATGGCTAGAGGGTGGTCTTTGTAAGATAGTCGTGAGGGAGGTCTTTGGGGTGGTCTGTTGCATACGAGCAGAGGATGGTCTGTGCAAAATGGTCCCGAGGTGGTCCTAGGGTTGTCTGTGCAAAATGACCACAGAGGAGGTGTTGGGGGTGGTCCTGGAAAAAGGCCGCGAGGAGGTTATAAGGGTTGTTATTGCAAAACAACCACAGGGAGGTCCTACGGGGTGGTCTTTAAAGTGATCTTTTGACAATACGACCCTGAGGGAGGTCTTGGGGTTGTCTTCGCAAAACGACCACGAAGGAGGTCCACTAATGTACAACTACAGGGGGGTCCACATGTAGGTGACTTTTTAACCTTCGTTAAGACATCACTTAAATGCTAATGATTACCAATTAACTTCAAATATCCCAGCTACAGTACGTGTCCGAGTACGACAACGGAACACTTGTATTACACACATAAAGGGAGTGGTCTTAGTACTTGCGGTGGACTGTGCCAGCGACGAGCCGTAGTTTAGTGGAGCTAAGACTACGGACAAATGCAAGTAGCAATTTGAAGCTCCACAGCGACATACAAGTGAGTGCTCAAGGTCTAGGGACTAAATGAAAACTACCTGAGCAGAGAAAGGTGCTTGTGGAGCTTGGAGTTAGCTAGAGCACTGTCGGCGCCAGAGAAGAAGATGGCGACGACACGGCTTCACGAGGAGAACAGGTCCTAAGAAGAACCACACAAAGAGTGGGTGCTCGGGATAGGTCAAAGATCTTAAGAACAGGCTATAGGAGCGAAGAATCAGACAGAGCCTTACCAAAACGAAGTCGGAGGTGAAAAGTCGCCTAATGGCCGAAAATGGTCCAAGCTTCAATTTCACCAGATCCTATCGTGCATTGGCAAAATTGATTGAGGGGAAACCTTAACCATGCCAAAAGACACAAAGTGACACGCAAGGTTTTAGTTTAATACTCATCGAGCACGAAGTTGGCACGGGATGTCCTCGTGAGCGTGCTTTGGAGAGCTGTGAGAGCTCGAAGATAATCTAGAAGCTGCAAGCGATGAGAGAAGCTCGCATAAGCAAAAATGGACATGGAATGGATTTCAGAACAGGGAGGAACTACTGGAGGGAAAGCTTACCCATGTAGGTCCGAGAAGGGTGCTCCTCTTTCCTCAGCCACCGAGAGGAAAGATGGCAAAAATGGAGTGTGAGGACAGGTCTTAGGCTGGGAAATTTGATGGTAGTGGAGGCAGCATGAAGTTAGGGAGCTCCAGGAGTGGTGGATGGGGGCGGTGGATTCACGGCGTCCACTGGCATGAGGAAGGAATCACTGGCTGCGTGGCAATGGATGCCTGAGCTCGCCTGCGTGAGGTCAGAGACAAAACTAACAGTGTGGGCCCACCTCTCCAGTTTCTCAACGCTGGCGCGCGAGTCTGAGACAAAGATGGGAGGTCGTGGGCCGTTGGATTTCGATCGAACGGAGCACGATCACCTAGTGGTCGTGATTGTTATTGAGAGAAGGGAGGTCATGGGCCGTTGGGTTTTGATCGAATGGCTCACGATCCCCTGGGTGGGCGTGGTTCACTTAGGTGGTTCGATCAAGTCCGGTGCTTGAGTTGGACTCGAACCGAAGGAACAGTGCTCAAATTTGAGTTTAGGGTTTGACTGAGAACTAAACCAATCTCCTTACTTTGACCAAGGTGTTAAAAATAGAAATAAAATTCTTTAAATCATGAAATAAATCATGGGGGTTCCTGGGAAGGTCTAGTGTCCATAAAAATTATTGAACACTACTGCTCATGATATAATGTATATCATTTAACTTCAAACTTAAGGTATGTCTTTAAATTGTGTTTGGATTTTCTTAGGGTCTAAACTAGTCCCAAAAATTTACGAAAATTATATTAATTCTTGATAATTAATGTAGTATGTGAATAAATTATTTCTAGAGGAACTTCAGTAGCATTTGTTTCAGTTTTCCTTTTTGGGGTTCCATTTAGGGTGTAGGTTTAATAATTGTTTTGAGATTTTCTAAGTGCAATAATTAATGAAAAATTTTCAAAACATGATGCATGCTAATGAGATGCATAATAATCCTCTTTATTAATTTGGGGATGTGACACTGCTTGTGGCGTGGCAGCTAGATAAATTAAGAGCGTCTCTCCTGGTTTTAGAGAAACCAGAACAGGAGCACTCGTAAGATAGCTCTTGACATCTTCAAAGGCGGCGTTAGCCTCTTTCGACCACTCGAAACCCCCGTGCTTCCTTAGAAGTTTGAAGAAAGGTAGTCCTTTTCTCCCAAGCATGCGATGAAATGACTTAAAGACACCATGCATTCTGTGAGTTTTTTGACTTCCTTCTTCATGGTCAGAGGGCGCATTTGTACAATGGCTTTTAACTTTTCAGTATTTGCTTCGATTCCTTGTGTAGAGACCAGGAATCCAAGCAATTTTCCTGAAGAGACTCCGAACACACACTTGTCAAGATTGAGTTTTAAATGATGTTTTCTAAGGTTGTCGAATGTTTCTTACAGGTATTTTATATGGTTAAGTCATTTGATGCTTTGTACGACTAGATCATCAACATAGGCTTCCAAATTTCGGTCTAGTTGAGGTGAAAAAGTCATTTGCATCAAACACTGAAAAGAAGCTCCAGCATTTTTTTAATCAAATGGCATTTTGACGTAGCAAAATATACCAAATGGTGTAATAAACACGGTCTTCTCTTCATCTTCTCGACACATATTGATCTAGTGGTAACCAGAATATGCATCTAGAAAACTTAAAATTTCACAACAAGTAGTAGAATCAACCAACTGATCGATACGAGGTAAAGGGAAATCATCTTTTGGACAAGCTTTATTAAGGTCAGTAAAGTCTACACACATACGCCATTTGCTGTTTGACTTTCTAACTATTACACAGTTGGCCAACCACTCTGGATGATTGACTTTTCTTATAAAGCCTACCTTAAGCAGCTTGTCCAATTTTGACCTAATAGCATCTCATTGATCAGGGGCAAATCTCCATAATTTTTGTTTTACGTGTACTTTGTCAGGCCGTAAAGCTAGCCTATACTCGATCACTTCCCTAGGGACTCTGGGCATATCGAACACTTGCCACGCGAAGACATCTGTGTTTGCTCGAAGGAAAGTGATGAGGGCATCTTCCTACTTGGGGTCAGAAGTATCCCTAATGCGAACAGTCTTCGAGGGCTCCTTCATGTCTAGAGGAACCTCCATAACTTAGTCGTTCGGCTTTGGTGCAGCTTTAGGCTTCGACTTGCTAGTCGAAGGTTGACTTTCTTCTCGAGCTGGTATCTGTCCAACCATCTCGAGGGATCGACGGTCGCTTGTATGTGCCATCTTCTTGTCATAATAAATTATGATCACTCCTTTGGGACCTGGCATCTTAAGACATTGATACCCATGGTGAGTAGCTATTAAGAACTTAGCCAAAGTTGGTCTTCCGAGTATGGCGTTATATGCCGTATCAAAATTGACCACATCAAAGGAGATCTTCTCTGTCCTGAAATTACTTGGTGAACCAAATGTTAAAGGAAGAGAAACTTGGCCAATAGGTTTGGCCAAAAATCCTGGTACGATTCCCTGAAAAGAGTATCGTACTGGTCTTACCTTAGTCCTGGGTACCTGCATCTCGTTTAGGGCACTCATAAATAGAATGTTTAACGAGCTACCACCATCAACTAACACTCGATTTACTCGACAGTTGTTAATGGTGGGTTCGACCACGATCGAAAATCGACCTGGTCGGGTCGAAGGGATTGGGCAGTCACCCTTCTCGAAAGAGATGGTGACTTCTGACCACTTTGGCATATTATTAACAAGAGGAGAGTCGATTAAGTTTACCTCATGCTCGATAGCCTTAAGCTGTCGCCTTGACTCGTATGCCGACAATCTCCTATAGATGTGATCCATGGTGTGTTGCGGATCTTGAAACAGCATCTCCTCATCATCGACTGACTCCTTTCGACCACTCGTTTAGCCTACCTGTTCAAGAGTAGGAAGTGGCCCTTTGCTAGAATAATAGTCCTTGAGTTTTCATAAGAAAACCCGGCAGTTGAGAAGGTCATGTCTTTCCTTTTTATGAAAAGGACACCGCATAGCTTGCCATTCTTCCAATCAGGGTACTTACCTTGCCTCGGTCGGAGTTTTGTTTGGAGTTATGTGGCTCCTTGTTGCTTACAGCTAAGGCCTCCTTAGAATCGGTGGCTTGAGATTTTTGACCGTTTACCTTGTTCTTGGATTTTCTAGCCGTTTTGTCCTCTTCTTACCACTTTCACCAGCCTCTTGAGGAGTGTTGTCCTCTCAATCAATAGTATTATTCCACTAGACCGCTTCAGCAGCAGTCGTGTATCGATCGGCCATCTCAAAAAGTTCGACGATAGTGGCAGGAGGACTCAAAGCGATGTACTCCATTATTGTGATATCCCAATTCTCATTAGTGAGTGCAATAAAATTAGAGAAGAAATTAAGGGAATGAAAAGAGAAAAAATTCAGAATTTAGGGGAAATGGGCTTCCAACCCAAAGTCAAGTGACAAGGGAAAATCAGCCCTTTTGGCCCATGGGGGATCTGGCCACCATCAAAAGGAGGGGAAACCCTAACAAGTTACTGTAGCTACAGTGCCACACTGCTGCTATAGTGCCCCACATGCTACAGTACCTCTGCCTTAGCCCTCGCTGCCGTCTTGTTCTTGCGTGCTTTCATCTAAGTGAGAAGAAGAGGAGGATGAAGAAAGGAAGGAGAGGGAAAAGTCCTTCTTCGTGGGGGTTGATCTTCATCTTCCAGAAGTTCTACAATGGTAACACAAGGCGTTCTTCGTTGTTCTATCCTTATTAGATGCGAATTCGATTAGGTTGATTGGATCGAGTTGCTGCTGCTAGTAGTTTGGTTCTGTCCAGAATGTTGCATGGCTAATTTCATATTCTTAGAAGCCGAATCAGTGGATCCCATCTCCTAGAGTTATGTGGGTTTCGTTCTTAGCTTTCAGTGGACGTAAATATCACTTAATTCCGAGTTACGGTTTAAAAGTTATGACTAATTCTTTTCTGCTGTCCCAAAATTCTAACGGGAATTAGCAGTCACTGTAATGGTTAAAATATGACCTAGTTAGAGGATGATTCATAAGTCTTGCCCATAACGACTTTTGTAGGTGATCTCATTAGCTTTCAAGATTGATAAAGAACGCTAAGATTTGTTTAGCCAATTAGAAGTATTGGCCATTTTCGTGCTGCTGCCCAGAAGTGGCGGGCAGTTCTAACAAGTGGTATTCATCGGTCTTTTAGGGTTAGGTACATTCAGAATTTGGGATTTCCATCAACTAGGTTGTTGTAGATAATCTTGTTACCTTTCAAACAAGCCTGAGTTTACATTTTTACGAATTTTAGAGAAAATGTTATGCCAATTTTACTACTGCTACCCTTTACGGCTTCCTGCTAGAATGTAGTCCATTTCGCGTAAAGTATGTAATGAAACATTGGGGTGTTGGGGTATATGTTGCGAGTAGTGTCTTGACATCATGGTTCTTATTGAGTAATCTAATGGTGTAGGAGGTGAGGCTCCAGGGTTAGCAGCATCATCGTTGCCTCCTAACGCTTCGCAACGCTAAAAGCATGTACACTGACGTTTGTATGACTTGTATATGTTGGATGCTTGATGTTCGTATTGTGTTTTCGTTTCATACGTGAGAAGTTTCAATGATTATGTTCCTTTCGTAAGTGAAATTCATATGTTCAGAAATAATGCTAGTCATTATTCATTAGTACATTCATGCATCTATTTTCATGTTCCGTCCACTGTAAGATCGAGTAGGCCGACTAGAGGGGGGGTGAATAGTCAATTTAAAACTTTTATGCGCTAAAATCGATTTCTAATGCGGAAGCTAAATATCAATTCAGTTTAGCACAATTAACGCTTAAGTGCACCAACAACAAGTCTATTGATAGATAACAATTAAGTAACGACTTGTAAGCAATCAACTAATGATATAAACAATCAAGTACATCAGATAGCATTCACACAAGTAAGCAATTTAATTCTACGAATATGAATTGCTATGTAGTAAAGCTAGAATGCAAACCACAATTGACACGGCGATATTTTTCCCGTGGTGATCGAAGACTTGCCGGTCTCCCCTAATCCACGTTGATATAATACTCCAAAACTAGTTTGGAGAGAAGAAATAAATTAGAGAGGAGGACCAAACTAGAAAGGAAATCTAATGTAAGAATAGAGGGGAAATCGTAAAGTTTTGACAACTGGGCACGGGCTTCCACCCATGACATTTCAGCCCAAAGGTGGAGGGGGCCGGCCACTAGGGGAGCCAAACCCTAGGGCGCCACCCCCTGTTCCCATGCTTGGCCGCCATTTCCCCCTCCCTCTCCTTTGGCCTCCACCCCATCACCTCTTGCGCCTCCCACCATCCTTGTCCAGCACCTCCAGCAACATCTCCTCCCATGGTGAAGCTCCTTGATGCCGCCAATTGGAAGAAGAAGACCTCCAAAGTGGTGGCCACCAAGAAGAAGCAAGAAGAAGGAAGAAGTGAGAAGGGAAAAGAGAGGATCGCAAGTTGGTGTTTCTGTTCATGATCTTCAGCGGTTCTACAAGGGTAACATCAGGTTTCTTGCAAGGTTTGTTGGTGATTAGATGCGTTTAGTAGAATTGCTTAAATCCAGTCTGTCTTCAATTCGTTCAATTCTGTCCAGTATGTTGCGGGATCTGTTTCGACTACTTAGAGGCGGAATCTGAAGAGTTGGTCTCCTAGAGATATCTGGACCTACTTCTTAAGTTTCAGTGGCCACCGAGTTCACTTGATTCCGAGGTCTGAGTCAAAAGTTACGGTCGATTTAGTTTCTGCTGCCAGAAATCTGACGAGAATAAACTGTCTGGATTTTTCCTAAAATATGATAGGGAAATTGGAAGAATCTGAAAGTTCACCCAACTAGGTTATTGTAGATAATTCGATAACCTTTTCAGATTGTTAAAGAACGATCAATTCGGAGTTATATCTCAAAAGTTATGGTCATCTGAATATTGCTGTTGGAATTTGTAAGCAGTTTCTGTACTGAAAGTTCAAACAATTGTTAGCCTATTAAATTGGCTGAATTGGATTATCGTGTCAACTAGAGTTTTGTAGATTAGTAAGTTTAGAATCTACAGAATTGAGTTTACCTATTTTCGACTTCCAGACCATGAGATATGTCAATTACCGTACTGCTGTCCAGAGACGGTTTTCTGTCAGTAAGTCGGTGTTCTGCAGTGTTAAAGATTGTCGTTTTTGCGTAGGTTGAATGTAGAATTGGGTCTGGGCCTCTCCTATAAAGTTGTAGATATCGTAGTTACCTTTCATTGCCGACAAGAATCAAGTCATTCGGACTTCGGTAGCCAAAGTTATGAATTTCTTAGTATTTCTGTGTTTCTAGAGAGAAGCAGAATTACTAGTGTTGGTTAACCTGATAGAAGCGCATATTTAGAGGGGTTTCCAGAGGGTCTCACCATAACGAAAAACGAGGCTAATCCTCTTAGCTTTCAGGAAAACGAAATATCACTAAATTCGGACAAACGTAGAGAAAGTTATGATAGTTTCTTTGTCGCTGTTCAGAAACCCGACATGAAATGTTTGCTCTGATTAAATGGATTGGTAGGACTAGTAGATGGCCGAATCAGAGGGTATCTCCAACTAAGTTTATTTAGAAATTTTAATTACCTTTCCAGAATGTCCAAGATCATCTTATTTGGACACCCGAGCAGAAAGTTACGTATTTTAGAAGCTAGCTGTCTGCAGTGACTGATCGCTAGAAATTATGAGAATTAGAAAATGCTAAGATGTTAGCGAGTTCAATTGCGATGCTACTTATGATTTTGGTCCATAATGTTGGTCTTAGAATGGGGTTTTCTTCATGTCCAGGTGTGGGATTGGTACCGGAGGCAGCACCGTCTTCACGTCCTCCATTAAATGACGCGGTTAAGGCAAGTGCATTGTTTGTTAAATGGGTGTGATTGATTGGCTATGTTTGTGTGCTTTGTGATATATGGTTGCATAGCAAGATGGCTTACTTGATGATTGTTTAAGTATGGTGATTTCTCAAATTATGCTTATGCTATACTGTGGTACAATGTTGTTGTCTTTTGGTAAGATTGCTGATGAATAAGAGACGAGCATATGCATATTGAGAACATGTTGGCTTGGTCACGTGGTGACTAAGCATGTTTCCCTTTGAGATTCCCGTCATGAATGTGACGGGCCCGAGATCCCCTCACTCGTGGAGTGTGGGCTTGAGGTCCCGTTACTTGCGGAGTAACGGGCAATTGGTCCTCGTGCGTGCGCCGCACGAGCATGGGTATCTGGCGGCGGTTGCTTACTCATTACGGTGTAATGCACACGAAAGTTAAAGTTAAAGGATCCTTGAGCATTGCATTTGCATATGAGATGTTCTATTGTTGATCTCCTTTACATGGTTCTTGATGTTATGGTTTCTTTATGTACTTGCGAGTCTATGGACTCACCCTTGCTTTTATTGTTGTTTTAGGTACCCGAACAAAGAACGTCATGCGTGGGGAAGTAGAATGCTAGTCACACACATGCCACAGAACTAAATAAAGATGAATGATCTTGAACGTGATTGTTTTTAATAAATGCAAAGATTATTATGTTTTGTCTCATGCAATGGATTAAATGTAATAATGATGTGCGAGTGGAACTTCATATCTCTTTAGTTATGTTAAATACTTAGCATGTCTTGATTATCTTTTGATGTCTTTGGATGAAAGTTTTAGTTAATATTTGGTTAATCGTGTGTTGGAACCTTCGTGTAATTAACTTTACAAGGGAGGTTCATGAAATTTATTAAGATTGTCTAGATTAGAATTATTAGAGTTTGTTTAGTAGCATTCCAGGCTCATGTCGGGCTGGGGTGTTACAGTTGGTATCAGAGCGGGCGGTAGGTCCGTGGTGATTGGATTTACAACCTAGGCAACTTAAATTGCTAAAATTTTGTAATGGTTAATGAACTTATAAACCTGACACACTGGTGCACAGTAGGATGGGATGGGTCAAGCATTGCATTTACGCATCTGTTGAGTTGTATTAATGATTCCTATTTTGAGATGATCTGTTATATCTATAGTATAATACTATGGTTATTATGTGTGGGGGTAACCCATGTTGAGAGGTGGAGGTAGTGGTTGTGGTCCTGGGCTATACCAGGTTACACCACCGTTCGTGGTATAGGAATAGCGAAGTATCCACATGAGAGATCGTAGTACAGGCGTTGGTAGCGAGTATACTTAAAAGAGTTGTTCTCTTCCCTGAATAAGAATTTGGTGTACCCTCATTTGAAGATGAGAGGATAAAGTGAAATGTAACAGTTTGGTCAGTTTTTGGGGACTTTATAAAGGAAGAGATGATGATAACGAACCTTGCTAAGAGTGAAATATTCTTGATGTTAGTAATAAGGTCTACAAGAGATTGTGACGTGTTGGAGTGGTGATGATTCTTCTGGAGAGAAAGTAAGTTGATTGTTTTAATAACGGTTAAATGAAATATTTGGAGTTTTGTATTCGTGATCTTTTGGGGACTCATGATTATTGCAGTAGATAAAATTAGTTGAGCAATGTGACATATGGAAAGGTTCCGTTTGGTTCCGAAGTGATGAATGTGTTTTGGTATTAAAGACATCTCTTGTTTGGTTTGGCAAGTAATGTTGTAATCAAAGAGATTACTTTCGTTGTGTTAACGGAAAATGTTTACCATAAGTATTTGAGGTTGGAGCTAAAAAAAAATGTAATCTGCAACTTTCTTGTTGTCTCAGCTGAAGAGTTTCTTGGGTTTGCATAGCAATGTTTTATTATGATTTATGGTGGTGGAAAATTTCTTCTTGTGGGACTTGTGCCCTCGACAGTGGGCTCGTATCTTGTTTTCTGAGATCCTACTATTTGATTGTCTCTCTTGGTCTCGTGCTCACTTCGAGGAGCCACGATTTCTTGTCTGTTGAACCTTCTATCTGTTTATTTCTTCCTTTTGAGTAAAGCATTAACCAAGTTGTGTTGACAAGTGTTATAAAGAGTAATATGGTGATTGGTTGGAGGTGGTCAAGTATTTGGAACTGTTGAGATTTTTCAGGAACCAATCAATTTGAAGAGCAGTATAAAGTGAATTGGTTTCGATTTACAACACCCGGAGAGAATTCTATTTAAATGGGAAGTTGTCGATGAGATAAAAGTGATTAGTGTTACAACTAGTGGAACCTATTGCGAATTATGATCTAGTAACCTTTGTCCGTGTTGGAATATTGGGATTATCGAAATTATGGACTCTTGATAAACTTATCAGAGTATCGCAATTGGATACTTAGCATGTTTGTGCAGAAGAATTGTGGTGGTGAAGTTTAATGAAAGTAGCGGCGTGGAGGAATCTAAGTGTCATGCTAATTAATGGGATAGCAGAAATCGTTGAACTATTGTCAACTATGACTCAGCCTTAGTAAGTAACCCTATGGGAGTTAAATTATTTCTAAGGATGTCATGGTCAAAGGATATATTTATTTATTGACGCTAGTGATTAGGTATATTTGAATGTCGGTTAAACAGTTAGGGTTTGGAGAATGGGTATATTGTGGTTGTGTAACTGAATTGGATTGGTGTGGATTAGAGAAGGTATAAGACTTGGGAAATAAATCGTCTTGGGGCGGTTACTTGATTATGTGCGTATAGTAGAATAAAGTGGATTCGAGTAGTGGAATGATCACTGATAGTATCCTTTGGGGCTAGTATATGAGAGTGTGGGATGTGAATTTAAAATTGTTCATCCTTAACGGATTAAGGGATGTGATGGTGGGTGAAATCTATATTGAGTTGTGTTGAAAATTATTTTAACAAGTTCATTCGGTAGGGAAATTGGCTAGAGTACAATATTGTGGATTGGAAGAGTCTCCCTACATAAGTGTGGATTTTGTGTTCGGTAGCGCATAGGTTTGAGGTTGCCAATTTAAGAGAAATGAGTTAATGCGTTATACGATGATTTGAGATCCTATGGTTTAAGAGAAAGTTGATTTCTTAAAAGAAAGATTTTGGTAAATGGTGTGATCTTGGATAGTTAGATGCTTTCTTAGTTCTTAGTTGAACTATGTGGTTATGATGGATGTCGATTATAAATTGGGTTGGTTCTTGTCGGTATATGTGATTCCTACCAGTTAAAAAAAAGGGTAAGACTGGTTTTTCGAGTGATTTCGCTTTTGGCTTGTGTGGCATTATTTCTAAATTGCCTATTTTGGAAAGTGGAAAAGATTTCGTGGTAAATCCATTGATTTTGGATTGGGCTCTTCTAAGAGAAGGTGACTTTGAGTTGGTTGCATTTTGACTCCTTTGTTTTCAGTTGAGTTTTTCGGATAAGTGAGTTGACAAGTTCCAACCGAACCAACACCTCTAAGTGAGTTCAACCGCTTGAACCGACTCCAACTTGAACTTATCACCTCAATCCACTATGGTTGCTCTTACTCCGCTCCGGAGATGGCGAGCACCAAGCCACTCACAAATCGCCCGGGTCTTCTCACAAGCTTCACTTGAGAAGATCACCGACGCACAACGCCTCCACGCCGTCTTGGTGTCGGCAAACACCAAGAGTAACAAGACTCAACTTTCACTTGAACCAATCAAGTGCCAAAGCTCTATGGATAAGCAATCCACAACCTAATGCAACACATGCACTTAGGGTTTGCTCTCAATCACTCACTAAGTGCAACACATGCACACAAGAGTATGAGAGGCTTGCTCTTAGCTCAAAGAAACTCAATGGGGCACCAGCAACTCTCCCTCACACGGTCAAGGTGGGTATTTATAGCCCACACTCAAAAACTAGCCGTTGGGAGAAGATTCTAGAGAATCTGGACTAAAACCGGTCAGACCGCCAACTAATGGCCGGTCGGACGCCTAGCGCCAACGGCTATAAAACTAGCCGTTGGACACACAATCGGTCTGACCGCCAACCAATGGCGGTCGATCCGCTCCTGATCGACCGCCGGGGCGGATCGGACCGCTCAACAGAGCACCGAGCAAAACCAGAAAACATCTCTTCTGGAAAATACGTACCGCCAAACAAATATCGGTACTACCGCACTCCGGTAGTACCGTTTCAAACTCCCGGTACTACCGCACCCCGGTAGTACCAATTCTTACGGTCGGTACAACCGTAGATCGGTCAGACCGCTCAACCTATGGCGGTCAGACCGCTACCACCGGTCGACCGCCAGCAGTCACCAAGACTGAGATCAAACTTTGTACATTTGCTTCAACTCAATTTGCAAAACATATTTGCCAAATTGATGCAACATGTACACAAGAGATGAAAGCTAGATTCTCAACAAGTCACAAAAACACATTTTGCCGACTTTTAGAATCATCGCCACAAGGAATAAGGTACATGAACTTAAACCGTTTGCAAAACACATTCGCAAACTAAAGTCACATGCTACAAGGATTAACCATGAGCCACAACTATTTGCAAAACACATTCACAAATATAGGCAACATGTTAGAGTGAGCTAGAGCAAATACAATGAGCTTATCAACACATGACTAACTCAAGTTACTGATTAAGACCCCTCTTAATAGTACGGCAACCTATAGTAGCAATCCGGTCTACAACCAAACACCGAGACCGGTAAAAGACTAGGAACAAATCCTTAGCCCTAGCTAGTCATACCTTTTCCTTGCGCAACCACTTGAAGCTTGATGACGCATATCCTTGCTTCAAGTCTTGACATACATCAACTCATGATGCACTCTTCACTTGACCTCCATCAACACATGATGGATTCTTCTTGTCTTGATGATCAACTCATGATCATCTCCTTTACTCCAAGCTCTTCACTTCAATATCATCAACCCATGATGATGTTCTTCTCTTGATATCATCAACACATGACAATATTCTTTTTCTTCATAAACTTGACTTGATGACGATCAACTCATGACGTCATCCGAAGTATTCAATCACACGGAACATAACCTATTTATCCATCTCAAGGAGAAACGTTAGTTCCATTAATATGATTATCATTAATTACCACATCATACCATTAACTCATAATGGTTGGGACAAGATACCACAATCTTTCCTCTTTGGTAATTTATGATAACCACTTCAATAGCAAGTAATTGAATGTAATTGGTATGAGTATATATAAACTACATAAGTTATGTATACTCAAAAGATACATGAGCATATATGAACTCCGCAAGTCTCATATGCCCATATGAATATATACGAACTACACAAGTTGCATATATTCAAGGATATGAGTATATATAAACTTACACAAGTTGCATATACTCATATGAATATATTAACTACACAAGTTAAATATATTCAAGGATATATTTCAAAGTAAACATCCTAAGTATATGTGGACAAAAGAATATGGATCAGTACTAATGAAATCACAAAATATAAAGTGAACTCCCCCTAAATGTGTGCATACACAAATGTGTAATAAAGACATATGCACATATTCAAGTTAACTTTTTGGTGAAGTTCAACCTATATTTTGAGTCCGAGGAATGCAACAAGATATAATAAAATGATGTCGAATGCATACCTCTTTGATCTTTAAATCCAATTGAGACTAAACAATAGGTATGACAATAGACGTGTTAGTCTTATAAAGATTTGTCATTTGGAAAGCATACCTCATTCGATTTTTACCTCTTTATCCATTTGAGACTAAACAATAGATGTATCAAAAAGAGTGTTAGTCTTATAAATAGATTTGTCATTAATAACCAAAACCCCATTAACGCATAATGGCGGGTCTAGATTCTTCATCCACGGGAGTGGAGCTCTACAAGAGTGGAGTCTAAAGCCCTATCAATTCCAGTATAGCCATGTGAGTCTCACCATTCCAATGTGAGCAGTTTTGGACACCCGTATGAAATATTCTTCATACGGTAATTTGGATCCCTGTATTTTGTTAAATACGAGCCTAAGTGAACACCGACGGGTGTGTCACTAGCTATACCGGTATAAGCAGGAGTGTAGTCCATTCAATTCAAAAGATCCTTTCATTCCATTCATTCGTTAAGCATTCAATGTTATGTTCATATTCTTTAACGTTGTGGTCTTATTCATCTTTGTTATATGTTTAAGTATCCATTGTACTTGCTGAATCTCGGACTCACTCTTGCTTTGTTTATTTGTTTTAGGTGATTGTTGAGGATGATGATGAACCTGAAGGTCCGTTTGTTGGCCCGATCTTTCGATGAGAACGATAAGTTCGGTAGTAGTCGCTCAAATCTCATGATCCTGGCTACGAACTCGCAAGGCCTGAAACCACGCAATCGCTTAACTGCTCGACAAGTCGTTATCAACCGTGCACGAATACCCGGATGACCTAACCACGAAGGTCGATTCCTACATACACCGAAGAAGCACGTAAGAACAAGATAAAGCAATCTGAAATTGCAAATAGGAATTGAAATATTTGAATTAAGTTGGGATTCTGAATAAGGATCTTAATTGGGTGGTCTAGTCGACACACGCAAAAGATACAAGTTGCAAGTAAGGCAAACTAAACATAAACAAAATCCAAGAAAACTAGAGGGGGTTCATCCTCCTTAAATAGGGGATGAGGAGCCACAAATCTAAAAAAAATAGTGGGGTGGGACTAAAATTTGTGGTTACTGTTCATATGAACAGTAACCACACCCCTAGGTGGGCGGCCGACAGATGGGCCAAGTTCAGTATGATTACAAAGCCCAGATTGGCCCATATAAGTGATATGACATCTTCTTTTGATGATTGCAATTAGTCCAGAAGGAATTTGCAGTGAGGCCAGATCCGTTGGAAAGAGGACGAAATAAGCTTTCAATCAATTACTCGTGGACCTCCAGTGGACTCCGTATGTGAAAGTTATACCTATTTTAAGTTGGTGTTGTCAGGCTGATTCCGGAGGCCGAACTGGATTCCAAAACGGGTCCAGCTCGAACTGCTTGCTTGTCTTGGACCAAAAAATGACATGGCGCTGCACATATATATTTTTCATCATTAGGTAGTACCATATAGTTCATATAATACAAAGACACTCTTAAAAACAAGCTCACCTGATAATTTAAGTGAAGCGTATGAGCTCTTATACTTGGAATAGTAAGCATATCAAATATGGTTGTATCCATAGGGGTCATGTCCTCATCATCCTCCCTTTGTTGAAATCAAAGCCATCCTCGGCTTTTGATAAGCTAAAAATAGGGTAACAAATAAGCCATAGTGTATGCATGGTATATATATATATGTCATCTGTTTTAACGGTTCTTCGTTGTTGCGCAATTAATGTTAGACGACAACAGCGATCATAAAAGATCATTGTACCCAAGAATAATCATATATGTTAATGAGCAAAACAAAATTTCTCATATAGCAATTATTGCAACTAGTTTTGCAAATATAAGTGAAGTATTTATGTAATTCAACTCTCTAAAGTTGTAAACTTGCAGTGGTAGCACATATGGGCAAATCTACAACTTTTGGAATCAAACAAAGTTCATCCATATTATCAGATTTCAATCGAGCAATAGCAAATTCATCTAGCAAGGGTGAAAGGATGTGTAAATTCTTCCATACTTCAACAGCATGATGCAGATTGTTCATACTAGATGGTGCAATAAGAGATGAACACATGGGCATTGAATGATCACTAAATTTTAATTTTCTCTCATAATGAACAAGATTCGACACATAAGAATTGTTATTCAAAACAGCAAGCTTCAATTCATCCATGTAATCACAAGTTATGTATATTCGATAAACAACAAATTGATTGTCTACGCCATAAGCTCCAATCAAATTAAACTTATACTCAGGGGTGTAGGCACTAGACAAGCATTTTGAACATGCGATTTCAGAAACTTTCTCCATAGCATGTGACAATTTCATAGGTGAATCCAACATAATGTAATACAAAGAATCAGTAGGAGAAATTCTAGTCAAAACTTCTTTATGTCTAACCAATTCCACGTAATCATTATATGTGATTAACTCATCACATGAATCACTCAAAACAGGAGATAATTCAATTATTTCATCACATGGTGCACTCAAGTCGGCAGGTAAATCAACAATTTTATCACATGGTGCACTCAAATCAATGCGGTGTGTATTCTCTACTTGAAATATGTGCATATCAGAATTGTTTTCCACTAATTTTTACTCTAAAATAGCATGAACAGTGGACAATTGTAGTTCTTCACAAGCATATTCACCAAGAGTGATGAAAGCACCATGATCTTTACCTTTTTGGCTCTCCTCGGATGATATAGGTGTATCCATCTCCTCAACTTCCTTCTCAACCAATAGAGTCGATGGTTCAATCAGCTCATTCTCCTCTTTGCTCAACTTTCTGCAAATTGTCAGTCACAGAAAAAGACACAAACATAGGTTTGTTCTCATGTTCCCTATCATCAAGCATTCTCAATTTCTCCTCAATCTGATGTTCAACCTTACAAGCAAGTATAAACAAATGAGGGAGGGAGTTATATTCTTTGTGAACAAGAATTTTCTGAATTTCTTGATTAAGCCCACTTAAGAATCTATTCTCTGTAACTTCAGCATGTTCCTCTAAGCCACAACGCAACAAACGAGTTTTCAATTCATGATAGTATTCTCTTACAGTTCTACTACATTGTTTTAAACGTTGTAATCTAGCTAACAAATAATCAACATGATATTTTGGAACAAATTCATACCTCAAAAGTTTCTTTAATGCATGCCAAGTTTGAGGCACTCTTCCATGTCTACGTAAACACTTCCACCAAAGTATTGCATCCGCAACAAAAACACTAGTGGCAGCGCTAATCTTTTGCCTATCAGACCACTCATAATGTTCAAATTCTGTGTCTAAAGCTATCTCCCAGTCAACATAGGCATCAGGATCAAATTTACCAACAAAGGATGGCAACGTGAGTTTGGTTTTACCAGAAGTACTGTCATGATCATATACCACCCATGGTGGACGATCTTGTCTCAAACATGCATCTTCCTCGCAGACTTTCTTGCGCTCCCGTTCAATGGCGCGAAGAAGACATGGATCTAGCAGAAAATCATCTCGTGAACCTACCATAGTTAATAGAAAACAAACAAATCACAGTGTGTATATATCCCTATGAACTACTAGGTTCTGGAGTTTTCAACAATCACTCTCACTCAAGCCTTTTACCAAGCTCTTACAAGCTCTTACCAATGCAGCAAGGAAGTGGTACAACCGGTGGCTTATTCGTGATACTCTCAATTGCGATTAGCCCAACGATTGCGAGGAACGACACCTGCTTCTTACAAGCTCTTACCAATGCAGCAAGGAAGTGGTACAACCGGTGGCTTATTCGTGATACTCTCAATTGCGATTAGCCCAACGATTGCGAGGAACGACACCTGCTAAGTTAGAAGTAAGTGAAGCTTGGAAGGCTTCAATATGGTAGCAAGGATCAGCAATAATCAAATCAGTTAATGCAAGTTGAAAGATTGTTCAAAGTACTAGCCAATGTTGCTGATCCTAGCCTAATCAAAGTTAGCTAATCAAAGCCCTGTGTAGAGAAGTGTATGTATGCACACGCAACGATCAATGTGACTTGATGTAAGCAAATAAAAGCCTCACAACAAGTGCTAGGAGAGACGTTAGCCAACTACTCAAACTTCTATAAAGGGCATAAGATTGTTCGCACGACGTAGAGCACAAAAGACAACAATATCGGTGGAATGCAAACAACCCTCTAGATTGAGAAGAAACAATAGCTAGTCTCAAACAATGAAAAAGCAGAGTTTTATATGGCTTATATATGCTCTTCTGAAAGGTTTCGATGAGATCTATAACTTTTCAGTTGAGACAAACTCCAAATTCCGAAAGGAAGATCGAAGGAAATGGCAAAAAAAAGAAACAGAAAACTTGCGACGCGAATTCGGGGCTGAAGATGGCCGATTTTGGGGCACCTAGAGGGCAACTGTTGGCTTAGGTAGAAAATATGTGCCTCATCATTAGCTTCGAAACGAGCATAAGAACATCCAAAATGGACACCGTATGCAAAAGTTATGCTCGTTTTACTAAAGGTGTCTCGGATACGGAATCCTACTCGGACTCGAAACCGTCTCGGGTTTAAATTTGAAACTGCTATATCTTTCAAACCCGTGGGCCAAACTTGCTGAAATTTTTTGTGGAAGCTTTTGGTTATATGTAGAAGGTCTCCACCAATTTTCATGCACTTTTCTTTTCTTTTTTCTTTTCTTTTTTTTTCTCTACCGCGTCTTTTGTTCTTGCAGTTGTCTCTTTATCTTTCTACTATCTGGTCGGCCCTAAGGTTTGCCATAAGTCACAAATAACATCAATTCTTCCGAAAGATCACAGCAACCCTCTTTTTTCCAGGTGAATAACAATACATATTTTCTATTTTTTTTGGTGCGGATTAGAGTTCTAACCCACAAATTTTCTATTTTAGATGCTAAAACTAATAAACCTAAAAGAACGATCAAGCAACGCGAAGGAAAACACGAGAAGCAATCTAGACAATGACCAACTAGACAATAACTAGAACTAAAGATAAGCAACCAGACACGACGATGCAACCAATGATTCAATAAGCAAAATATCGAAAAGAAAATTTGCAAAGGCTCAAATTGGTTCGGTATAGATGATAGATGTGAATTTTTTTTGGGGCAATTTTTTGGACTCTAGGTATGAAAAACAAATCTACTACTAAGGGTACTGATTTCTCACCGAAGAACTGTAGCTTTGATACCACTTGATGAACCCGAAGGTCCGTTTGTTGGCCCGATCTTTCGATGAGAACGATAAGTTCGGTAGTAGTCGCTCAACTCTCACAATCCTGGCTACGAACTCGCAAGGCCCGAAACCACGCAATTGCTGAACTACTCGACAAGTTGTTATCAACTGTTCACGAATACCCGGATGACCTGACCACGAAGGTCGATTCCTGCATACACCGAAGAAGCACGCAAGAACAAGATAAAGCAATCTGAAATTGCAAATAGGAATTGAAATATTTGAATTGATTTGGGATTCTAAACAAGGATCTTAATTGGGTGGTCTAGTCGACACACGCAAAAGATACAAATTGCAACCAAAGCAAGCTAAACATAAACAAAATACAAGGAAACTAGAGGGGGTTCGTCCTCCTCAAATAGGGAATGAGGAGCCACAAATCTAAAAAAATAGTGGGGTGGGCCGCCGACAGATGGGCCAAGTTCCGTATGATTACAAAGCCCAGATTGGCCTAAATAAGTGATATGATGTCTTGTTTTGATGATTGTGATTAGTCCAAAAGGAGTTTGCAGGTGAGGCTGGATCCGTTGGAAAGAGGACGAAATAAGCTTTCAATCAAGTGCTCGTGGACCTCCAACAGACTCCGTATGTGAAAGTTATGCATGTTTTAAGTTGGTATTGTTAGGCTGATTCCGGAGGCCATACTAGATTCCAAAACGGGTCCAACTCGAACTGCTTGCTTGTCTTGGACCAAAAAATGGCATGACACTGCACATATATATATATTTCATCATTAGGTAGTATCATATAGTTTATATAATATAAAGACACTCCTGAAAACAAGCTCACCTGATAATTTAAGTGAAGCGTACGAGCTCTTATACTTGAAACAGTAAACATATCAAATATTGTTGTATCCATAGGGGTTATGTCCTCATCAGATGAATCTATTGGGAGGGGGTAGACATGCACTATTCACTCATTCACCATATTCCAGTTTTAGTGATAAGACTTGATTCTACCTTTCATACGTTTAATGATGAACTATAATAAATGAAGTTAAATATGGTTGACTATTTCTACCTGTGATACTTGGTCATCCCTTTTGATATGCTAGTATAGATTTATTCTTTATTCCTTTCACTGTTCTATTAAATTTGGGACTCCTAAAGTCCTTAGATGAGTATGGCTTAAACCCTCTGCTTGATGATTGTATGTTAGATTATTTGGGTAACATGTTGGCTTTCAAATTGCCGAGGTGTTACAGTTGGTATCAGAGCGGGCTTTAGGTCCATGCTGAATAGATTAGCAATTTAGGTAACTTAATTTGTTAAAATTTGCTAATAGTTAATTAATTTAAAACTTGACACACTGGTGCACAGTAGGATGGAATGGGTCAAGCATTGCATTTACGCTTCTGTTATGTTTTATTAATGATTCATGTTATGATATGATTCTATGATTATTATGAGTGAAGGTAGCGGATGTCGAGGGGTAGAGATTGGTTGTGGTCATGGGCATGGCCAAGTTGTACCACTATTCGTGGTATGGTGTTAGTGATGGTTTTTCTCGAGTAATTTAGTTACCGAGGTTGGAGATGGGTTCTTTGGAGAAGTTGTTGTCTTTCTTGAATTTGTATTTGGTTTTCTGGTTGTGGTTTCTTGAGGTTGATGAACTTTCTTTGATTGGTGGTTACAATGCCGTTGACGGGTTTCAATTGGGCTGTATTTGTTCGTTGAAGCAAATATTGTTGTTTCGACTTTTTAGATACTTTTGCTGCTTGTGAACGTTATTGATTTGTAAGGTTGGCCCCTTGAAGAGAGTTTTGTCTTCTTATTGTGAAGCATAACCCATTTATTCGCTTGGCATTTTGAATAATAGAATTTATCTTTTGCATGTTCTTTATCAGGTGAAGTCTTGGCCGTGTACTTCTTTTGGGAATAAATGGAGTGATGAAGTTTAATGTTTCTTCTTTAGGAAAGGAAGTGTCAAAACTCTTTTACAACATTTTGTTGTGTTAAGTGAGAGATTCTAAGCATGGAAGATAACTGATATGGTATGGGTACCAAGTTGGGTCAATGGCATGGTATATGATTAATCCTAACTAGTATCTTGGAAGTGAGATCGATTAAGTTAATGTTGTCTTCTAGTAGTTCTTGATGAACTGTGATTAAAGGTATGTTTATACCTACTAGGAGTCCGAGATTTGTTAAGAATTGTGAGATATTGATGAATTGGTCTGACCATTAAGATTGTGGAATTTGGTAAATTTCTTAGATAATTTGGAGTAATAAGTCTCAATGGATTAACCTAACCATTGGTGATAGTCATGATAAGGATGTGTTTGAACGTTGCCTTAGAGGATTTAATCCAGAAATTATCGTAAATTGGCTATTTGATGATCATATATGGTTGCTAGACTTACATATTTTTTAGTATGATTAATTGTTGGAATTATGTACAAAAGGTTGAATGGATTGAAGATCGGTGGGTATGAATTTATGGGAGGATTCTGTATAGTTCTTCTATATAGAATGACGTGATGAATTTGGTTATAGTGTTGTTGAGACTTTTGATCGATAGAAGATTTCGATTTTTGGAGTTTAGAGTGATTTTGCCAAAATCTAAATATGAGGAGAAATAATTGAATATGTGTTTGAAAATATTTATGTGATTTGGGAAGGAAAATAGGTAGCAACTAGATTTCATAATAAAACCAGTTGATAACAACAATGGTTGGAGTACAACTGTTATGTGTTGAAGTTTGGTGTTGAGCATCACTAAAAATTAAAATGATATGATGTAATAGGTGGCCTATGCTAACATGATTGTTGAATCAACGGTTTTGAGTTGGTTGCATTAAGACTCTTATAGTTTCCGTCGGGAATTTTTGTGCGTCCCTGGTTAAGATGTGCTCATTGTCAAAGTGAAGAGATAGACTGATACAAAGATCAGAAGTTTTTGTGTTTGTGCAGGTTCGTAGCAATGTTAGTAAGATTTTAGCGGTGATTTTAGTTCTTGGCGTAGCATGGTTAGAATTCGGGTCGAATTCTGTTTAAGGGGTAGAATGTAATATCCCGAAGTGAGATAAGCGAATCGCGGAGAGATTTAATTAATCGAGAGAATAAATTGAATCGGAGAGTGTTTCTTTCAATAATCATCAAATCAGAAAATAAGAGGGGTTTTCCGCGCTTGTTTGGCAACTCGGGCCCTGGGCCTTGGCCCATGTGGGCTGGCCGGCCAGCAAAGGGGGGGAGAGGCGCCACCCCCTTCCCCAAACCCTAGCCGCCCCTACTCACCTCCCCTCCACCCTTTGGCCGCCACCTCCTCACCCCTCCTCCACCCCTTGCGCACCTCCTCACCTCCTCCACCCCTTTGCTGCTGGCCAAAGAAAAGGGGAAGCTTCAATGTAGCCGGCCAAGGAGGGAGAAGAAGGGGAAAGAAGAGAAGGGAGAAGAAAAGGGAGAAGAGAAGAAGGAGATCCACGAAGAAGGAGATCCACTTCGTGGGGTTGTGCTCAGCGTCTTCCTGGGGTCTACGAGGGTAACACCCGCTGTTTCTTGAGGTTTGGTTAAGAATAGATGCGAAATTGATTACGTTTATTGGATCGAAACCCTGCTGCGATTAGATCGCGTTCTGTCCAGTAGGTTGCGCGGCTGTTTTCGCGACCTTAGAGGCCGAATCAGAGGATATCATCTCCTAGAGAAATGTAGATTTTGTTCTTAGCTTTCAGTGGCCACCAAGATCACCCAAATCCGATTAACGGTCAGGAAGTTATGAATTTTTTAGTATCGCTGCTCTGTTAATGTGTCAGTTTAGAACAGTCTATAGAAAATGGGATGAATCTGCTAGTTAAGGTCGAAATCAGAGGACCTCAATATAACGAAAAATGTAGGTAATTTACATACCTTTTGATAGAGATAAATAACGCAAGATTTGGACTTTTGTAGCAAAAGTTATGGTGGTTTAAGCGTACTGTCCAGAGAACCCGACGAGAATTCTGTTGTCTGATGTTTGGTTTGATAGGGGAAGTTGAGGGCAGAATCAAGAGGGCTCTCCAACTAGGTTTATTTAGGTAACTCAATTACCTTTTCAGAAAGTCTAAGAGCATCTCAATTGGACTCCTGAGCAGGAAGTTATGTATTTTAGAATTTGGCTGTTTCCAGTAAGCACCAAAACGATCGCTAGAAATTGGGGATTTTGTTAACACTTGAGAGTTAGCGAGTTTTGTTGTGTTATTATTTATGCTCTTGGTCCAGCGTGTTGGTCTTAGATTGGGATACCTTTATGTTCAGGTGGGGAGCGGTTCCGTGGGCAGCACCCTCTTCGCCAAGGCCCACCATTCTCGCACGGTTGAGGCAAGTGCATCGCTTGTATTTTGTTGTGATTTGCTTGGATATGAATGCGTGTTGATGCATGTTAGTATCGTATGGCTGTGAACAAGCGTGCATAACAAGAATGGTGAATGTTCAAAGTATGGCTTTGCATTACCCATAAATGTCGCATCTTGGTTTTGGTACTTTGACGATGAATAGTATTGGTACATGTGCATATTGATATCATGTGGAGACTGGTCTTGTGAGGATCAAGTATGCACAACTTTGAAGAATTTATTTGATGAAATGATTATGAGGAATGATCCAGGCTGCGTGTATTCGGCTATTATATATGTAAGCTTGCAAGATGGGATTGTGATGTATCTTGACAGATAGCCTTGCTTGTCCATTAATGAGATGAATTATCGCTTATCTTGATGATCGTTAGTTATGGTTAAATGGTTCTACCGCATGTTGTTATTGCTTACATGATAATGAGAATATGATGTATTCTGCTATGCATATGTTATCATGGTGCATATGCATGTTGAGCGCATAAAGGTGCCCCCGTCACGTGGTGACCAAGCACATCTGATTGAGGTCCCCGCCATGTAGATGACGGGTTGAGGTCCCTACATTCGTGGAATGTGGGCTATGAATATAAGAGGTCCCCATCATTAAAGTGATGGGCCAAGGTCCCTATACATGTGGTGTATAGGCTTTGGTCCCCGTGCTGAAGGCACGAGCATGGGTATGCAATGACGGTTGCATACTTCAGACACAGAAATGCAAAAGTTAAAGAGAAAGAGAAAGTGCACTGAGCATCTTGCATCGCATGAGCATAAGACATGTTTTTATTTGAAATGGTATATGGATGTTGATGATTACAGTAGTCTATGTTATTATTGACATTTAATGTACTTGCTGGTCTTTGGACTCACTCTTGTCGTTGTTGTGGTTTTTAGGTACCCCTTTACAAGAACGGCATGCATGGGAGGGAATAGAAGTGGTTGCACAATAGCACGAACTACTCACATTTGGACTAATAGATTGATAGATTAGTAGTTGATTAATTGCATAAAGGATTTCTTATGATTACTCACTATGCATGCTATAATTTGTAATAGAGTTGATTAGAGGATTATGATTGTCATTCTGTTTATGTTTTAGTTGTTTAGCATGTTATGGAAGTTGTAGTGACGATTAGCATAGTTTTGGTTATCTCTTGTCTATGCTGGAGGTTGGATGAATTAATTATGTTATATTTAAATGTTGGGACCTTTCGTTTAGTAACTAAGCAAAGAAGGTTCTGTCAGATTTTGGAGATTTGTTTCAATGTTAAAAAAATGTTATTGTGTTGGTTTAGTAGCATTCCAGACTCATGTGGGGCTGGGGTGTTACACTTTATAATGGAATAGTTGACGATAAAGATTTGTGTTAAGAGTGAACTATTCTTGATGTTGGTAAGATTATCTACAAGGGACTGTGACTTGTGTGTGTGGTGATGATTCCTTTAGAAATAAAGTAATTTGATTGTCTCTCTTAATATCAGTTAAATGTAAAGTTTGGAGTTTTACATTTGTGAACTTTTGGTAGTTGATGATTATTGTGGCAGCTAAAATTGTTGAGCAAAGCAATGCGTGAGAATGTTCTACTGGGTTCTTAAGTGGATCATGCGATTTAGACTTAAGAAATTATCTTGTTTAAGCTGGCAAAGTCATGCAGTAAGCAAAGTCATGTAGTAATCATAGAAAATAACTTTCTTTGTTAAGGAAAAGAGTAAAGTAGAAATATTTGAGATTGAAGTTAAGTTTTGTAATTTGCGGTTTATTTAAAATGTGCCTAAAGCTTTTGCCCTTAAGAGTTTACCGATTTTCAATTGAAATACTTTCGTCTCATTTGAGATTTGATATTCTCTTTGTGCGGGACTTGTGCCCTCAACTGTGGACTCCCCTTATGATTTTTGATTTCATCGCCTAATTGACTATTTCCTTTGATCTTGTGTTTACGACGAGTGCTAGATGTTTTTCCAGGTGATCAAAGAAAAAAGATTGTTTTCATTTGCCTTTCCTTTTGAGAGAGGATCAACCGATCCGTTTCACAAGGGTTTTTCAAAGTGTTTATTAATTGTTGTTATGAGACCTTAGGTTATAAGTATTTGAGGAGCATTGGATGATGAATTGATTTCGTGATATAATTCTTGGAGAGAATATTATCTAAATAGATTGTTGTCTTTCGGGGCTAAATGATTGCATTGTTGCAACTAGTAGGACCTATAGTGATATGTGGTCCAAGATCTTTTGTTTATTTTAATGGGCCTAGAATTATCAAAAGTGTGGAAATCTTGATCGATGTATTGGAGTATTGCGATTGAGTACTTGGTAAGGTTGTGTATGAGGATTATGACGGTGTAGTTTAATGAGAGTAGAATTGCAAAGAAATCTAATCGTTATGATAATTATTGGAAAAGGAAATGTTGAGTTATTATCAGGAATGACTTGGACTTAGTGAGTAACTCTCTAAGAGTTAGATTTAATCTAAAGATAGTTTGGTCGAGAAAATTGTTTCCATGTTGATGTTAATGCGCAAGTACGTTTGGGTTGTGGGAATTTTAGGGATTTAATGTGATGTTTTCCTTATCTTCTATGAGAAGTTCGTTGTAGGGGTCTTGGAGATTAAATTTGGGCTTTGCATTTTTATGCTAGAACTTGGGTCGCCCAATGATTATGTGTAGAGGAAGTAGAATAAGTTTGGATTCCAAACAGTGGGATGTACATTGATAGAACCCTTTTGATGAAGTATATGAGTTTGTGTGCTGAGAATTTCGAGTTGTTTATTCTTAAAAGATTGAAGTGATGTAATTGCTTGTGAGATCTATTTTGAGATGCTTTGAGAATCATCTATCGAATTAATTTCGTCAGTAGAAGGAGTTCTCTAGAGTGTTTCAGTAGTATCAATAGAGTCCCTCCACAAAGGTGTGGATGGTGTATTTCGGTTTAAGTAGAATTTAAGGATGTTAAATTAAGAGGTTTGAGCCCATATGGTATGCGATGAATTCGAATACCAAGGATGGAGAGAGACTTTATTCCTAAAAGAGAAATAGAGAAAAATGATATTTTCTTGGATAGTGAAGCGTTTTCTTGATTCTCGTTTGAGCTTTGTGTTGTTGACTGATGTCTTCTGCAATTTGAGTTGGCACTGTGTTGGCATGTGTGCTTCTTTCCAGTTTAGACGGAATAAAAGAAGTATTTGGTTGGGCATTCGAGAGATTTCTCCTTTAGTTTTTTTTCTCCTTTGGTTTTTGTGGTGTTTATTCAAAAAACTACCTATTTAGAAAGTGAAATTGTTTCTGTAATGAATTGTCACTTTTGGGATTTGACCCTTTTGGTGGAGAGTTGGTATTACGTGGTTGCGATGAGAACTCTTTATTTTCAGTTGGATTCTCTTTGTAAAACAGTTCTGTTGTGCATTCTTGTTTAAAGGAGGTGCTCCTTATTAGATGAAGAGTTCGATTTTGAGCATATTGTGTGCTTTTGTACCAAAGGCGAAGTTGGCCCAGGTACATTCATTCGATTCCGACGGTTAGGGAGTTGACGTATCGCTAGGACCGTCTCAGGTCCATATGTGGAGTACGCAACGTCTGGTAAGTTCTGGTGCAGAGTGATTACCTAGGAGATCCGGAGTGTTCAAGTTTCGTTAGAACCGTTGAACAGCGAGTATGACCTCACGTCTGAGTCTCGTTTGGTACGTATACTGGAGAGGTCGGAACAAGCGTTGAGGCATAAGACGTTGGTATCCGTCGGGGTGCCGTGGTCGCATCAGTATGAACGAGAAGCGACTTGGGAGTTGGAGTCTCACATGCGCAAGTGTTGTCCAGAATTGTTCACGTCAGAGACGTGTTAACTGTTGTTGTTCTTTTTCAGTTTTGGTGCTCTTTCGAATAAATTGGTAAGAGTAGAATTCGGGGTTGAATTATTTTAAGGGGGGTAGAATGTGATATCCCGATTCTCATTAGTGAGTGCAATAAGATTAGAGAAGAAATTAAGAGAATGAAAAGAGGGAAAATTCAGAATTTAGAGGGAAATGGGTTTCCAACCCAAAGTCAAGCGACAAGGGAAAATCAGCACTTTTAGCCCATGGGGGATCTGGCCACCATCAAAAGGAGGGGAAACCCTAATGTGTTACTGTAGCTACAGTGCCATACAGCTGCTACTTCCTCGCATGCTACAGTACCTCCGCTTTAGCCCTCGCTGCCGTGTAGGATCGTTAATGACAATCAGAGAGAGGGTGAATGATTGTGGAAGCTTTTCCGCACTCTTCGTCGCCTTTGCCCAAGCCGCACACTGAATTGCGCTACCTTCGCCACGCACGTAGTGTTGTCACCGCTTGCTGTTGCGTGTCCTACAGTACATGCGTGTCCTGCAACGTTTCTTTGCCATCGGCCAAAGTGTATTAAGCCAATTTCCTACTGCCGTTTTCTAATCATGTCAAGCCACCGTACACAGTCGCAATGCACGACCCTTATTTTCTTATCAGCTGACAGTCCCTATTTAATCCTACGCCAAGAACCTGTGTAATCCTCGAAACCCAAAACCAATGCCAGCATATGTACCGCCGCCAGTAGCAAATCTACTCAAGCGTACATGCAGCAGCCGCAATTACCAATTTCTTGGACAAAATGTTTTTCATCTACTCCATTGATGACAATAGCAGCCACTTCAATCCCAAAAATCAAGCTGCCGATACTAGCACACAGCCAACTCAAACATTAGCAAAAAGATCTCATCCAATCACGCACGAAGCCCAAGACCATAAAAAAAACATATCTATATTATAGAGTTCATGCTGGCAGCTACGTACCTAATACATCTCATATCATGCACAGCCCCGTGATCATCAAATCTTCCCAAGAGCACTAATAACCACTGATAACACCTGATCTCATGAGAGCAAAATAGCCGCTGGCCCTAATCTCTTCGTTGCCCCCCGTGCAGCCAGCTACGCATATATATATATATATATATAGCAGCGTATATCTATATAGCAGTCCTAGGACCCCACACGATCAAATAATCAAGAGACCTGATACCCTTCCTAATACACATGTTTTCTAATTTAACTCTGCTTTCCAATTTTGGACACACAAAAATTGTTATGTGTTGTAGCCTCCGAAATGCACCTCCGTAGCTCCAACACGTATCATCCACCTTTGATCTCCACGTGCTCCAACTCGTGCCCGATCGTCTCCTCCAGCACCCTTGACCCTTTAGACCATGACTTTGCACCAAGCCACCTCCCGGTCACCGCCGTAAACCACGATCGCCTCCGAGTTACCCTGCACATGCAAAGACCAAAACACTATCTTTTTCTGGCACAAGTTCGTCCCAACTTGACCGACATAAGTCCACACACGTCACACGCCTCAAATAACATCAGTACCTAAAATTGTCAATTATTCATCACTACAATAACCTAGACCTGGCCACATGGTCTAACATGCTGTCTTGTTCTTGCGTCCTTTCGTCTAAGGGAGAAGAAGAGGAGGATCAAGAAGAAAGGAAGGAGAGGGAGAAGATCTTCTTTGTGGGGGTTGATCTTCATCTTCTAGCGGTTCTAAAAGGGTAACACAAGGCATTCTTCGTTGTTCTATTCTTATTAGATGCAAATTCGATTAGGTTGATTGGATCGAGTTGCTGCTGCTAGTAGTTTGGTTCTGTCCAGAATGTTACATAGCTGATTTCATATTCTTAGAAGCCGAATCAGTGGATCCCATCTCCTAGAGTTATGTGGGTTTCGTTCTTAGCTTTCAGTGGACGTAAATATCACTCCATTCTGAGTTATGGTTTAAAAGTTATGACTAATTCTTTGTTACTGTCCCGAAATTTTGACGAGAATTAGCAGTCACTGTAATAGTTAAAATATGACCTAGTTAGACGATGATTCATAAGTCTTGCCCATAACGAATTTTGTAGGTGATCTCATTATCTTTCAAGATTGATAAAGAACGCTAAGATTGGTTTAGCCAATTAGAAGTATTGGCCATTTTCGTGCTGCTGCCCAGAAGTGTCGGGCAGTTCTAACAAGGGGTGTGTATCGGTCTTTTATGGTTAGGTACATTCAGAATTTGGGATTTCCATCAACTAGGTTGTTGTACATAATCTTGTTACCTTTCAAACAAGCCTGAGTTTACATTTTTACGAATCTCATAGCAAATGTTATGCCAATTTTACTACTAGTGCCTTTTACGGCTTCCTGCTAGAATGTTGTCCATTTCGGGTAAAGTATATAATGAAATGTTGGGGTGTTGGGGTATAGTTGCGAGTAGTGTCTTGACATCGGGGTTCTTATTGAGTAATCTAATGGTGTAGGAGGTGAGGCTCTGGGGTTAGCGGCATCGTCGTTGCCTCCTAACGCATCGCAACGCTAAAGGCAAGTACACTGACGTTTGTATGACTTGTGTATGTTGGATGCTTGATGTTCGTATTGTGTTTTCATTTGATACGTGATAAGTTCCAATGATTATGTTCCTTTCGTAAGTGAAATTCATATGTTCGGAGATGATGCTAATCATTATTCATGAGTACATTCATGCATCCATTTTCATGTTCCGTCCACGGGAGTGGAGTCTAAAGCCCCATCAATTCTAGTATGGGCATGTGAGTCCCACCATTCCAATGTTGACAGTTTTGGACACCCGTATGAAATATTCTTCATACGGTAATTTAGATCCCCGTATTTTGCTAAATACGGGCCTAAGTGAACACCGACGGGTGTGTCACTAGCTATACCAGTATAAGCCGGTGTGCAGTCCATTTAATTCAAAAGGTCACTGTTCTGTTAAATTTGGAACTCCTAAAGTCCTTAGTTAAGTATGGCTTAAACCCTCTGCTTGATGGTTGTATGTTAGATTATTTGGGTAACATGTTGGCATTCAAATAGCCGGGGTGTTACAATTATCCTTCTGCTGTGGACTCCCTGATTGAAGGCTCTGATAACAGATGAGTTAGAAACCTCCTGAATTGAATTATGAACCTGACTAACATGCCTGATGAATTGGCGCAGAGTTTTGTGGTCGTTCTATCTCATCCAGTGCAGGTCGTCCTCCTTTCCAGGGCGGTTGTAGGTGCCCTGGAAGTTTGCCAGCAGAAGGTCACAGAGGTGCTGTCATAAGTAGATCAACTCGAGTGGCTAGTTTAGTAGCTACGATCGAGCTAACCCTTCGAGAACAGTCGGAAGGTAATTCGTTATTACATGCTCTCCTCCTCCTGCTGCTCGAACAGCTGTTGTGTAGATCTGAAGGAATTCAATGAGATTTTGAGTTCCATCGAATTTCTCCATGTTCGCTGGTCGGAAACGAGGTGGCCAGCGAACTGCTCGGAGGTCGGGTGATAACGCCTAGCATCTGATAATAACTTCTTGGCACCTTCTTTACAGGAAAGAAGGGTTGACATCACAAAGTGATCATACTCAATGATACCCAGTCACAGGTGGACTTGACCTATAGTAAGCCTCAGTCTTACGAGGGAAATACTCCTCGTATTCCATCTACTGCCACAAATTTTGGCCTCAGAGTGGTGAGCGATCATCTCTCCTGGGGGTTTGTCAATCTTCAGATGTTCGAGGAGCCTTCCTCAAGTTAGGAGAGTGACATGATTTACAATCGTGTCGATCTCCGTGCAATGAGTTGGTCAAATGACTGTTAGATGACAGAGCCGTACTACTATGACTTCTAGAATATTGTCGATGAGGACGCTTGAGTTTTGCCATCGTATTTCGAAGCCTCCGTGCGATCTCTTCGGCTAAGAGATCATAACCTGACGCTCGAGCGAGCTCTTGAGTTGGATTCTCAAGCAAGTCGTTGATGTGTTGGAGTTCTTGAGCTTCCTCCGACTGGTACTGAGCGCACCCAGGAAGATTCTTCTAGGCCACTATTATTCTCCATCGAGTTATCTCAGGATCGCCCATACCAGACCCTTGAGTTGGTTTCAGTGGAGTGCGAGAATATTGAGAATTTCCTGCATGCTCATCAGGGTGTTCACCCTGTTCATCAGTGGTGGTTCTCTTGCTATTGCCACGAGGGAACGTAGTGTGTGCTCGTCGGGGAGCATCGTCAGTCCTACCTCTAGGAGAATGATCATTATTAAAGGGAAAGACGAAGACCTCCCATTGAGGACCTCCACTTGCGCTCGAGGCCTCCTTGCTTGAGACACGATCTGACGACTTGGAGTAAACCCCTCCAGGAAGGGGAACTCCGGGTTATAACCGTCTCCATTCGCAGGTGTGCCTTGCGATGGGATGGTTGAACTTGCAGAAAAAGCATGTTTGATCCCCTCCACTACGGGGCTAGCCGAAGAGAGAGGACCACTAGGTGTCAATGAAACTTTGGAATAATAGCCTCCAGAACTTGCCTCGCCAGGTCGGATTGCCTTAAGGGGACTTGAACACTCAGAGTTAAAACTCTCGTCGTGTTGTGAGTCTGCATTGGGGTAATCCTGTTTGTGGTCGGATTGGCCCTTGCCCCTTGAGGAGTCTGGTCCCTCAGCTGAACGTATTGTTGTGGCGGATAAGGATCTCTCCTCAACTCCACCGGTGGTGTGGTCTCCGAGATTTAATAGAAGATCTCTAGAGGCGGCAATACCATCGGATGATTCGATACTCGACTCGCAATCGAAACCGACATCCATGTCGATGTCTGCGTAATCGGCTAAGTCAAACCAGTTCTCCTCATTCCACTCTCCTACCATGGAAGCATCAAAGAGAAAAGAAAAACTGTTGACAAGGAATTACCAGAAGATCCCCATGGACGGCGCCAACTGTCGGTGTTTTAGAACCAATCTTACGTAAAGATTGTTTGATTTAGGGGGTCTCCACAATTGATCACACAGACAGAAAAGATACGGGGATTTTTATACAAGTTTATGCCTTCTTCGGAGCGAATAAAAATCCTACTCCTATATGTATTGTATTGGATATGCTGGTTACAATCAAGATAAAGTCTAATACTTGTGCTCCTGATTGTCTATGTCAATCAGCCTCCCCCATTCTTTCTAACTGAGTCCCTTTTTATAGTGCGCGTAGAGGTAGTCATTCCAGATCAAGAGGCGCCTCATTATTCTATATAATGGACGTAATAATGGTAGTAATGACCGGAGTAGTGACCTCGCCACGTCACCTAGTAGTTATTTGTCAGAGATAATGGTGTGTTACTGTATGGTAACGGGTAGGCTACACTAGCGCAAATTAAAAAATTCTACCCGTAAACCAAGATCACTGCAGTTATAGATCACGGTCTTACCACTAGACGCGCAAAGCGGAAGTTGATGCAAGACGTCGGGCGGTGTAGTCGCATCGATTGATGCAAGACGTCGGGTAGAGTAGTCGACTACTTCCTCGCCCTCGTCGCGCGCCCCACGCACAGCTCCTTTCTTGCGGTTCGTCCCAACGCCACGTGATGCAGCGCCCAAAGGTATCCACACGCACGGGAGGAAGCGACACGCCGGACTACTAGATCGCGCGAGCGACTAGGACGTGGGAGGGTGGCGCCGTGGTTTGAGGATGTCACGAAAAACTCAACCTCAACCAGCGCCGCCTTCTCCTTTTATAGACGTCCTTATAATGGGCTTCACGAATAGAGGCCCATTAGGACTCAATGCCAGCCTAATTCTGGATCCAATCCGAATTAGGCTTCAACTTTAAGTGTGTGACTTATGGTTCACATATGTTTAGACATGACGCGAGTACACATACTTGGTCAATAGTTGGTAGCGCCTCTAGCAAGACGTACAACTCCTAAACATACGTAAAGATCATATCGGACTAACCATCACAACGTTATGTACATGCCAATCCCTTTGCCTCACGATATTCGGTCGAGCTCCAAGCTGACCACTCTTTCTCGATCCGTGATCCTAATCCCTTACTAGGTTAACTCTTAACCTTAAGTAGCATGGCCATGCATTTCGGATCCGATCACTGAGGCCCAGAGATATCTCTCTCGTGAGAGAGGCAAATCCCATCTCGACCGACCATGCCTCGCAGCATGCTTCA
The DNA here is from genome assembly GCA_036346255.1 of Ampelocalamus luodianensis. NCBI lineage: Eukaryota > Viridiplantae > Streptophyta > Magnoliopsida > Poales > Poaceae > Ampelocalamus > Ampelocalamus luodianensis. The sequence continues at coordinate 45,752,774 of CM070620.1, read as the reverse complement.
TGACAAACCCGAAAGCTACCTTTATAACTACCCGCCACGAGTAGCGCTTGATAGCCCCTAAGTAGGTCGATTCACATCTCAAGTACATGCGACAATCTCAGTCTAAGGACAAGGCGTACACATTGTGAAGAGAGAACCATAAGAATAATTACTATGTCTCATGTTGGGTCGGTCCAACCCCATGTTCTAAACATGTGTCCACATTATTGGTTTGACATCTCCATGTCTATGACCGTGAAACATGGTCATCAACCGATACATGTGCTAATCCATCATTCACGTGTGTCCTCACATGAACTCCGACTAGGGACAACTTTAGAATAACCATACAAGTAAAGAGTTTCACAAACAAGTCACATACTTGTTAATCAACACAAAGGCAATATTCAAGGAACATTTATTAAATCATGGATACAATGAAATATCATCATCAATATGATTGCCTCTAGGGCATATCTCCAACAGTTACATGCAGTTACTCCAGAGAATAACAGCATATATTGACTGCTTAGATCCTGTAATCAATTGAGCCTACACACAAGTGGACTCGATTAATTATAAGGTGGTCGTAACTAAGCTGGTCGTAAAAAGACTTATGACTAGAGGGTAGTCATAGAAAATGTGAGGACCCCAGTTTATTTGGCTTGTAATGCTTAACCAACCACCTGGTCCTAGCAAAGACAAATCAAATAATCGATCCTCTAGATATGTATACTTCTGAAAGCAAAGATACACACCTCGGTACAAAATTAGACATCAACTCCATTCCAAACATAGAGTCCAAACACTACACTACCAAACGGAAGATAAACAAATAGTAGAGTTATTACAGACAAAGGCCAACAGCCACGAGGTACACAAATAAACAAGAACGACAGAGGAAGCAAAAGTGACATAAGATGGCTATAAACAAAGCCAATCACGTGCCTCCAACCCACAAGGCATCCGACCGACCGCCAAGTCTAGTCGCCCACGAAACGGCAACACAGCTCACGTAGTGAGGCCCTTGGGGCTCACCTTCTTCCTCCGCAACAAAAACATTAAGCAAAGCACCGAGTACAAAGATTGTCTTTGTACCCGCAAGACCGACGTGTGAACTAGCGCACTGCTCATATGCTACATGCAAGCTTATTTAGTGGAGGCCATATGTTTCATTTGCATAAAGCCAATTTTCATTTGCAATAAGGTAATACAGCTTTAAAGGCAAGTTTGCAATTCATTTATAAGATTGAAATAAAAGAAGGGTATTAATAACAAAAGCGAAAGATAAACAACCTAGAAGTGACTACCCCAATAGTCACCACAACAATAGCACTAATCCCGCATTCGCACCACCCATCAAGTTTTAGTTTAAATGTTGTAGTCTAGTTCTTACGGGCGTATCCGAGCGTGTCCATAACCTAGACGAGGCTATTCGAATAGTTCTAACCTGCGCAGGTGTACCAATGTACCCACACTTCAGATCGCCTTTAAGCCAAAGCACACTTCGAAGGTATGTCGGCACGCCTAAGTCCTACGAGACTTTTTCCAATATTGTGTATTAACTACGAGCCGCTCGTATGGATAGAAACCCATACGCTTACATGGTAAAGCCGAAAGACAACTACCCACTCAGATAAAGCTTGACAACTACCATGCTCCCACCTCCATCCCTCCCGCGACCTCCTGCGACCCTGAGCCAATACACGCCAAAGTACTAGGTCAAGAGAGGTCCCATATACTCTAGTGTGGTTAGCACGCAAAATGCTCAAGACGGTGGCGCAAGTAACTCGGTCCTTAATCGACTCGGCACCTTTCCAATACACCCAACAGATCACACCAGTCTTACCATTGTGCCCAAGTCTAAATCATTTTTGTTTTCATTTTTAATTTTGCAATTAAACATAGCGTAAATGCTAAAACATAAAGTTATAGTAAATTTTAGGTGATCAAGGTTACCGACTAAAGTCGATAACCGCCGCTTCTACCGATAGCTAAGCATGTCTAAGCAAGTTGACCCGGATCTACTAAGTGATAAGAGATCATCCAGCGATCTCTAATCACAGCAAATAACCTAGGCTCAGGTAGTAGAGATCAATATTTTGTCTACATAATATGCAGCTACGGATTTAACTAATCAATTTAACACAAATTAAGCAATGCATACATACAGCTGAAACAAAATATTAGACTTTAAAATACTGCGATAAACATGATTAAACTGCTTGCCTGGCTGCTGTTGCTCAATATGTTGCGGAGGATCGTTCTCGGGTTGCCGCAAATATCGAACCCTAACGATTGAACAAAACAAATGAATAAGAACGAATAACACCGCAAAAATCAAATAATCAAACACAAACACCAATTTATACACAGAGGCTAGACTATCACAAAAGAATGACAGATATCACAGAGACCCACTCACTTATCTATCAAAGCAACCACAAAATCACTCTTCTTATATGATTTAAACATTGGATAGACTTTGATGGTGATTGTGTGCACATCTATTATTTAAGTATCAGTTAACACATCAAAAACACTAGCTATTCTAAAACCACTATTGACAGTGAGAGCACAGAATCTACAAGAAGCTATTGAAAGCATAACTAGTCAAGTATCCCATTATGAGATGCTACATAAAATTCTAATTAAGTTTGGGCTTTAATAAAATTCAGCTACTAATACACCTAAGCAACATGCCAACATATTGGAAGGTTAACCATAACAAAGATGCTATCACTACAAGGCCTTACCACACCGGTGAAAGTAGGAAAAATAAGTACAGAGACAACCACTAGTTCCAATAACAACTTCTTAGATCACTCATGCCAACAAGGGTTTTAAAATCTAGAATCACTAACTAACATAATTCCTTACTAGCACTACTTCTTAAGCAATTTATCAAGTCTAACAGACCTAAATAGCATAAGCATGAAACCAATTTTCGCCATCGACAACGTAAAAACGACAACGTGGAACAAACAGAGAACTAGAACTAAAATGCTTTCAAACCTCCAACACCCAATTTTGATCATGCAATGAAAGTGAACTAATGAACAATCATAAACATGATAAGCGGTGACTACAAAGCTTGAGAGGTGCGCCCATCACACCACAACAAAGAACAGGAGCACAAGGAAGAACAGAGAGGCTCGACTCGGATTCGACACCGGTGAAGGAGTGGCGGCGCTGGGCGGCGACGGCAAAATGGGTTGCCGAGGACCACCAAGCCGATGGTGGTCGCGGTTGGCTGAGAAGCACCGAGGCGCGCGCGCAGCCGCGCGGCGGCAGATGGAGGTGATAGTGCGGCCGCACGAGAGGCGATAACAAGAATTAGCGCGCATGGGCATCGGTGAGTTACCAGAACTCACCGAATGACGCTGAGCTCAAGAGGTTGCCGGAGATGGCCCGCGACGAGCCGCCGGCGGCGATCAAGGGGTCACCGAGGAGGGAGCAACCTGAGCAAAAATAGAGGAAAAGAGAGATGGAGGTAGCTCGAGTGAGTGCACTAGATGGTGCTAGCGCGAGCAATTGCTCTAGGAACTAACTCACCGGAGAAGAGGACGAAGGTCCCAACTTTCGGCCGAAGAAGAGGGACACCAAAATTCAACGGCCCCCTGCGAATAAAACTTCAAATTAGTTGAGGGGAAGACATGATAGGAGTCTGGAACACGATCTGACGCGAAAAGGAGAAGATGAGCTTCACTGGTTGTGGTGTTGACACGGTGGTGGCGGCACGGTCGTGCACCAGAGCTCGAGCTCAACTATGAATTGAGCTCAGAAGGAGCAATGGTTGATAGGGGATTGCTTAATGGTGTCTAAAGAAGGAAGAGGGAGCTTTGGGTGAGCTTAAGTAGGGGCGAGGGCGGAGGAAAATGAGCGGCGACGTTTTCGGCACCGTGGAGCTCAAGAACGGTGCCGACAAACTGGCGAACGGAAAAGTGGATGATTGACGCTGCTCAGGGCATGGTCTCTCAGCGGAAGATGCGGCCGAGGAAATGCGCGCGAGAAAATCGGAAAGCGGTGACGAGACAGCGGAGCTGAGGTGGCGTTCATGCGCGCCACCGCCGGCACTCAGCTCTTCGGCGCAAGGTAGGTGACGACCTGACATGTGGGGCCCGACTGTCAGCGACAGCAGCGAAGCGGTGCGGACCAGAGACTGGCACGGTGCGATTAGGTGGTTTGACTCGATCGTGAATGTGTCGACCGTTGGATCTGAGATGGACGGTCGAGATTGATGTATGCATTCGGACAGGTCGGTTGCATGCGCGCACGTGGATCGTTCGATTTGCATCGGACGGTCACGATCGATTGGTCTGCTGCGGTGCAGTTAGTTGACGCGACCGAGTCAATTGGCGCTGTCGGATTTCAGTCGGGCTCGGGTTCGAGCCCGACAAACAGTTGTTTTCGATTTTTGATTTTAAAAGCGAGAGAGTTTAGGAATTTTAGAGATAGATCCTGAGCTCCAAAAATTCTGAAATTTTTATGGTAGCTACTTGAGACAGAGAACAACATTGCATAAATTTTCCAGAACTTTTATGCAATGAAAAGTTCTGCAGAAAATTCACAAACATGCTGACCTAGGATTTGACCAGATTTTCAACTAGTTTGACTTGGCCATTTGAAATAGCAAATAAAATCTAAAAATTGTGAAATAATTCAGGAAGGTAGATAGGATGATCAAGATGACAGGAAAAATATTCCTAGGGGATGATCACAAGTTTGAATGCTAAGAATGTGCTGACAACAATTTCCATTCACAAGAATTTAATTCTAGAAAATGGAAATTGCTAGGGAAAAATGTAGAAACTTTCAAATGATTTGAAGAGACAACAAAAGTTTTTATTTCTCCTCAAAATTTTACATTTGAAATACAAACCCTAAGTTAGGGCTGTTACAGAAAAGCTTACGACTGAGTACTGGTCGTAGAAGAACTTACGACCAGAGATGATCGTAGAAGAATTTACGATCACGTGGTAGTCGTAGAAGGACTTACGACTATGGGGATGATCGTAGAAGAACTTACAATCACCTGGTTGGTTTCTCCCTTAAGACTATAAGGTGTATACTTAATAGCCGTATGACGTCATATTTACCCATAATATTAATTATAGATAAATAGTAAAATAGGGATTATTATATCCTCGTCAAATGTAAACTCGACCATAAAGTCAAAACTATTATTTGTTATTCAAATTACTTGTTTATACTATTAATCGCTTATGTTGATCGATATTCATCTTTATTGATACTATGTGCACTAGTGTGATCCTGGACTAGTGCATTATAAATAGAGGGTCCAAAATTATATTTTTGGGTCCCAACAACGAAGGGTTCTATGAAGGGGGCCCACCAATCAGAGGGAGTGAGAGGGTGAATTAGGTTTTAGGTTTTGATTTTTCTCCTGATTTATTGCCCAATTTTATTTACTACTCAAATGAAGCTTAAATTTTGTGAAAATTTTTGTGTAGGCTTATGATCTAATGTAGTTTCTCCTGTAACATTTTCAGGGATTTAAACCTTCTATAAATTTCTCCAAAATTCAAAGATGGTTCTATTCTTATGAGTTTTGTAATTATTTTTCTTAACAAGATTTTACATAAAAGTTTTGGTGAATTGCTCCTAGGATAATATGCCCAAAATAATTCTCTCATTACATATTTTTACTTTGTTTATCTATTTCTTTTTTAGCACATGTTAGCTTGTAAGTCATGTTTGCTTTTAATTCAAAAAACCAAATTCAACATGGTATATTTCATATGCAAATGATCAAAGTAATTTCTCTAATGCATTTACATTACATAATCCCAGAATTCAGATTTTGGGATGTTACAGGGGCTCACTGGGGCAGTGATGGTGCAGACCACGGCGGATCGGAGGCTTGGTGCTCGGCTTCTTCCCAGTGATTGAGTGAGAGAGAGGAGTGAGTGAGGGCAAATGAATGAGGAGGGCGAGACAAACATGGAGACGCGCTTGGGCAAGCTTTATAGCTGTGGAGAGGGTGAGAAGGCGACGACAATGTCATGGCTGTCTCGGCGAGAACTCGCGGATGTGCGGGATTTAAGGCCAGCAAGCTGGGGTGGTTGATGGGACAAGGTCGCAGTAGGGGAGGGGGTGCGCTCGAGGTCTACTGCACGGAAGCACTTGAGTGCCTGCGGGTTTTAATGGAAACCAGAGAAGAGAGAAAGAGAGAGGCGTTGGGACAAGGTCGCAGTAGGATGATGTTAGACCATGTGGCCAGGTCTATATTATTGTAGTGATGAATAATTGACAATATTGGGTATTGATGTTATTTGAGACGTGTGTGCGTGCGTGGACTTATGTCGGTCAAGTTGAATAGAACTTGTGCCTGGAAAAGATGTGTTTTGGTCTTTGCATGTGCAGGGTAACTCAGAGACGATTATGGTCTACAGCGGTGATCAGGAGATAGCTTGGTGCGAAGTCATAGTCCAGAGGGTCAAGGATGCTGAGGAGACGGTCGGGCTCGAGTTAGGGCGCGTGGAGATCAAAGCTGAATGATGTGTGGTGAAGCTACGGATGTGCAGTCCGGAGGCTACGACACGTAACAATTTTGGGGTATCCAAAATTGAACTGGATTGAATTTTGTAATCAAGTGTTAAGTTCATGTATTGGGCCTTAGTACTAGTGGGCTATACGTGGGCCGTAGGGTTACGTGATTAGGTTCAGTCGGCGGCTGGAGGATAAAAACTCCTGGTGTGAGGTCAGGTGGATGGATGGCTCCTGCGCTGGCTGTCGGCGGTTGTTACACATGACCGAGCAGAACATGCATGCGAGGTGATAAGGTGTTTGTGGCTGCATAGTTTATTTGGTGATGGGTAATCAGGTGAGAAGTTTGCAATAGCTTGCTGATGTGCTAGCAGGTAAATTATATACTGTGTGAGTTAAGGGAGTTGGTAGCTTGATTTGACTTGAAAGGACATTGTTTGCTGGTGGTGAAAAGCTTTAAGGGCATTAGGCTATGATTTGGCTTTTGTGATTGGAGCCTTTGCTGGTTGCATGCATCGCTGTGCAGCCGTGCTAGTGATAGCTTGAAAAGTGGTGCTCGCAGCGGCTGGATGAGAGCGCAGCGCTATCTCCAGAAAGAAACAGGGTTAAGGCTGTTTGCTGTGGCAGTTTTTCTTGTCGTGCGTGCGAACAGAATATCAATCTAGAGATACTAGTCGATTTGGAAAAAAAATTCTTCCACTGTGGACTACAATTATTCACCCTCTTCCGCTTGAGAGTGGACTGGCATGGCGCTAGGATGAGGGCGAAGGAAAAAAGAAGAGGGGAGGCACTTGGGCATAGGCGCGAGGGCGCGTGCAAGCAGGCCAAGGTGTCAGAATGGGAAAGAAAGGAGAAAGAAAAGAGAGGAGCGGGGGCCGGGAAAAGGAAAGTGGCGGGGCCGACCGAATAGGTTTCAGCCTTAGGAGAGGAGGGAGATAAAAGCTTTGGAATTTGTTTGAACTTGATTCAAGGATGAATTTGAATTGGAGATTCAAACTCATAATGATTTTGGGACTTAAGTTTTCTTGTAGATTTTTATTGATTCCAATTAAGGCTAGAATTTTGATTTGACTTTTTAAATGCACCTAATTTTTTGTAGTTTCACAAATTGCATCAAAAGTTTTTGGAAATCCATAAAATTCAATAAAATTTCAAATTGTACAAAATTGAGCTGTTACAGTTCTCCAGGGTGTATTTTTGTTTTCGCTTAGCTATGCCGTCTTGGTTACTCAACAACAGAAAATGTATGCACTGGCCTACATGGAATGGGACAAAAGCCCAAGTTTAACAAACGTGATTAGGATTGTCATATCGAAACAAAAAATGTTAGATTGCCTTTATATATGTACTATCAAATATATCTTATCAGTTAATCTGTTTTAAAGTACATGCACAACCATTTATTCTAGCGAAGCACTGAAGGAAACCACTATAAACAATACTAGTTGAGAAAAATTAGTAACCAATTGGTTCCTCTGAATGCAGTGACATCAAGTATTCGTCTTTGATCCCAGCAACTTCAGTGCAGACATCTCCCATTCTCATTCGTTGTCTTGGCAAATCCATCGAGCACAAAAGACCAACTTTAACAAGTGAGGTAACACAACCGTTCATCCATGCCTCAGCACTTTCTCCTCCTTCCATGTTAGAAGAGGTACCGTACACTTCTTGCAGCAAATTAGGATCCAAAATCTCACCAATCTTGCCTGGAAATGCGGCGTACACAAATTTGTGAAGGTTGGAGCCATCCTGGAATATGTCGTCAGTTGGTCTCTTCCCGGTGAACATTTCTAGGACAAGCACTCCATAGCTATAGACATCACTTTCAATCGTATTCTTGATGCCCATCCCATACTCTAGATTAACCGCAACCAAGTTAGAGCGGTATTAAAAATAAAATAAACAAATATATGAATGTAAAATTGATGGAAGAAATAAGCTTTCAAGCATGACAAACCACGATATAAATCTTAAAGTCTAACCTGGCGCAATATATCCAACTGAACCCTTAAGTCCGCACGTAGTGGTAGAGCTGTTATGTTGCAAGAAGCTTGCATTGAGGGATTTTGCTAATCCAAAGTCAGCAACATGTGCAGTCATGTCATAATCCAATAAAACATTGCTTGGTTTCAAGTCGCAGTGAACCAATGGAGGCGCACACTGGTTATGAAGATAATCTAAAGCGTATGCAACATCCAGGGCTATATTTATCCTTTGCACAAGACTTAATGGCCTCTCTCCATTCATCGTCGGATGGATCCACCTATCCAAGCTGCCATTAGGCATGTATTCAAAGATGAGAGCTTTGAACTCCTTCCCAGTGTAATCAATTGTAGAACACAAAGTAATGACCTTGACCAAATTCCGATGACGAATTCTTTTCAGGACTCTGCATTCATCAAAAAAGCTCTTCAATGCTCCATGTTGGTCAAGATTGAACACCTTAATTGCTACTGGAAGAACAACAAGGTCCAATACACCCTTGTAGACTGTTCCGAACCGACCAGCCCCAACTAAGTTAATGGATGAGAATTGGTTGGTTGCTTTCACAATGTCAGCATATGAAACCTCCTTCAGCTTCTTGCCGCTGATGAAAACCTTTTGAGATTGTCCTCTCGTCTTGATGCAAAGCAACCACAATATAAATGAAACTGAAAACAATGAAAGAACACTTAGTGGAAGAACAATCTTCAAAATATAAGAAACCTTGCTTCCACTTGAGTTCCATGTCGAGCAAGGTGGCAACCCAGACATCATAGTCAATGTGCACAACCTCTTGTTTCCTTGGAGATATACCTCGCTTGCATTGTTGAAAGGACTTCCAACAGGAACTTGTCCACTAAAATCATTGAAAGATAAGTTCAAGTATTGCAATGAAGTATATGATTCGAAGAAACTTGGAATTGGCCCGGATAAATGGTTTTGGGATAGATCCATTTTCTCGATGCCTTTTAAGCTTCTGAAGGACTCTGGAATATTTCCATCAAGAAAGTTTCCATCCAATTGCAGGGACTGTAAAAGCACGCACTGCCCTAGGGAAAATGGGATTTTTCCGGACAATAGATTTCCCGAAAGAAATAGTTGACCAAGATTGATTAAACTCCCAACCTGTGATGGTATGAACCCACTGATGCTATTGTGGGACAAGTCCAAGCCACGTGAAAGTGATGACATTCTTAAGAGTTCTAATGGTATGTTTCCATCAAGATTGTTGGAGGAGAGGTTTAGAATGAGTAAACTTTTGCAACCTTCTAAACTAGAAGGTATGCTCCCCTCCAATTGATTCTTGTCAAGAAAAAGTTCCTCCAATTGGTCAAGATTACCAATAGAACTTGGGATGCGACCAGTGAGTTTGTTCCTTGCCAAGCTTACAGAATCCAAATTGTGAAGATCGCCAATAGTTGAAGGTATACATCCAGTTAATTGATTCTGATCCACATAAAGTACCGTGAGCTTCTTAAGGTTCCCTATCTCTGAAGGTATGCTTCCAGAAAATTGGTTCCTGCTTAACCACAACCACTCCATATTTGTGGAAAGATTGCCAATTGATTTGGGCAAGCTTCCTTTGAACTTGTTGTCATCTAAGAGCAATTTAATCAGCTTGCTGCAATTTAAAAGGAAGGAGAGAGAACCCCAATCTTGTTCTTCAAAGTTATTCACGCCTATATCTAATTCACGTAGTGAAGTCAAGGATCTTAAACTAGGAATTAACCCATGGAATGAGTTCACCCCAAGAGCAAGGACTTCAATACTCGATGCATTAGCCAGTGAGGCTGGAATTAGACCATCAAATTTATTTCCTTGTAGGGCCAGTGTGCTAATGGAAGGTAGCAAGAAACCAATTTCGTGTGGAATTTTCCCAGTAAAAGAGTTATTACCTACGTTTAGAAACGTTAGTGATGACTTGTTATAAATGGAGTATGGTACTGAACCTGATAGGTTATTCATGCTTACATCTAACTCTTCTAGGTTCAGCGCACCCAAACTTTGAGGGATACCACCAACCAAGTTGTTGCTACCAAGGAAGAGTTCATAAAGAGAAGAGAAATTCCCTAGCGATGAAGGAATCCTTCCAGAGAGACTATTTTCGCTCAAGGCGATGGATGAAAGTGGTAATGACACTGTATGGACAGATGGTATATGCCCAGTGAAATTGTTACGTGTAAGATCTATCATGAAGAGGGACGAGCAATTGAACAATTCGGGCGGGACATTGCCGCTAAGACCATTATATGGCAGAACTATGGCTTCCAGAGATTGACTATTTGCTAGATTTCTTGGGATTCCTCCTGTGAGATAATTTTGGCCTAGATTAACATAGGTAAGAGAAGAGCTAACCCCCAATGACTCAGGAATGTTACCAGCAAGGTTATTTCCTGACAATATCAATGCTTGGAGGGCTGGGAGTGCACCAAGCCACGGAGGAATGCTTCCTTGCAGCTTGTTGCTACTGAAATGGACAAACTGAAGACGGGAGCATCGGCTAAGGTTTGAGGGGATCTCACCTGTGAGCGAGTTGTTCCAGAGGCTGATCTCCACGAGGCGTGAGCACGATGATAGTGTGGAAGGTATGTTACCGTCGAGTAAATTCACGCTGAGGTTGAGCTGTCTAAGCCTTGTCAGGCGACCAATCTCAGGAGGGATGGCACCACGGAGATGATTGTCCGAGAGGTCAATGTTTGTGAGGAAGGAGAGGTTGGCTATACCGGGTGGTATCCGACCAACTAGGTCCTTGGAGCGCAGCTCCAGGGCAATGACACGAAGTGCATGCCGCTTGCTGCATGTGACTCCATGCCAGTTGCAGAAATTGGTAGAATTGTTGTTCCATGAGGCCATCGCTCCGAGAGGATCATCAGACAACTGGGACTTGAAAGAAAGGAGCGCTTCCCGATCAACAGAGTTATATGTGTTCTTTGCAGCAAAAGTAGGAGACAAAAAAGTGAAGAGTGGGATGAGGATATGAACTAGGATGGAGATATGCCGATGAAGATTTCCCAATATATCGGCCATGTTCTCTCCTTTTGGTTCTTTCCTCTCTGGTTGAAAGGGTAGGAAACTAGGAATATTACTTTGCGTTGCTTGACAAACTAAACATTGTCTCACTATATATAGTGGATGAAAGGAGACATTAGCATGAGCCATGAATTCCCTAAAATCAGACGAATATAGACAATTGGTCTTTGTGGAATAGTGTACTGTCATTCCTTCGTGGAAGACTACTAAAAGTGGAAGACTGGAGAACTGCTTCGTGGAAGCGTACCTACACTAAAAGTGGAAGACTAGAGAACTCAAGGTTGAAAATTAAGCTGTTGTTTCTTACCCCCGTAAGATGTACATATCAGAGCGGATTAATTCTGTGTAGCTAAGGGTTAATGCAAATGCTTCAAGCTCACGAACTGCTTCCAGCAATTAACCAACGTAATTTTAAATACTTTGATGTCTTTATTTTGGAAGTCCACCATTTAGGATAAGCCTGTCTTAATACTGAATGGTTATTGGCTCTTGGTGCTTTGGCTTTTAGTATAAAGCAGGATTGGAATGCAGAATTTTTTTTCTTGAAATGGTATAATTCCAAAAAGAATCCTGCACAATCCCCCATCCAAACCGAACATAATTGAAACTAGATAGGTAAGGCACGCTTCGCCGTGCCCGTGCTTTGTAACAATAGGGCCAAAATACCTTAAAGAAATTCATGAAGCAATCTGAGAAAGAGACTTTGTCATAAACATTTGGGCGCAACTACGCCTCGGACATACGATGAGAGGTTTCCCATCGTACGGTCCGATGCAACACATGGGAAAAAACGGTGCAATTTTTTTTTCGCTTGTTGCAACATATCAAAAACCTTAGAATCAAAACAAACATTTGGAAAAAAAAAGACACGTTAAAAAAATCTTGCAATATCACAGTGAACAGGACGTAATATTTTTTTTCCAACAATCACAATATTTTTTTAACGGGTCGCAATATTTTTTTTCTAACAGGTCGCAACACCTCAAAGAACAGTATACAATATTTTTTTGACGGTCGCAATATTTTTTTCAATGGGTCGCAATATCAGAACCAGAAACAATAGAGGATGACATGTCGAGTTTTTCCATGGCCGCGGTGGTGGCATCTTGATCCGGTGGGGGCGGTGGAAGCTGGGGAGCAGCGGCCTGGTCTCCGTGGCCACGGTGGCAGCATCCTGATCCAGTGGGGGTAGTGGAAGCTGGGGAGCAGCGCCTGGTCTCCGTGACCGCGGTGGCGGTGTCCTGATCCGGTGGGGGTTGTGGAAGCTGGGGAGTAGCGGCCTGGTCTCCATGGCCGTGGTGGCAGCCTTCTGACTCGGTGGGGGTGGTGGAAGCTGGGGATCAGCGGCCTGGTCTCCGTGGCCACAGTGGCGACGCCCTGAATCTGCTCGTGTAGCTCAAGTTGTGAAAGCGTAGAGAGAGATATAGTAAGCAAGAGAAGGAACTAAGGAACTTGCTTGGGGAAGAGACAGACATACAAGTGGGGAATGGGTGGTTGGGCTTTCTTTGGGTATGTGGATAACAGTATAAGGTTGAATGTGAGTGGTGGAGAGACATCCGTTTTTTTTTTTCTTTCATTGTACGTCCGTGTACTATCATTACCCTAAACATTTTTAGTTAAAAAAAATATGGCGATGAAACTAATCAATTTTAGTGCATGAAACTCGAGGAAATTTGTGTGGTCGAAATATCAACAGATAACACCTATGATCATCAAACCTACAAAATAGAACAAGATGAAATGTAATGTGGCATCTACAAAAATTCCAATCTGCAACTTGAAAATTACAAAATGAACTCAAGAAAAAAGGACAAAACTATGCCTCTAATAAAATTAGAACTCCAGGCTCCCAGCTATGTGTAGTAATATGACTGACCAATCAGCTAACTAGCATCTAGCAAACTATTAGATCATTTAATTAGCATCTGGCACAAGTTAACTTGTATATCATGGTTGACATCTTAATCCCCAAAACTTTGTTTTGATACTATGCACACTTAGTTCGATATTTTCATCAATATAAGTGCAATAAAGCAAAATAAGACAAAAATGTAGTATGTAACTTGTGCCACCAAAAAGAACAAAGATTTACTCATGAGTACTTCAAAACAATAAAGATAGCATTGTTATGGCTGTCAATGCCATAATACTTGAATGCCTTATACAATCTAGTCGAATCATTGTACGAAGGCCAATTTTTTTAAAAAAAAATTATGCCAACTGGGAGTGTGGAGGCTTACGATCTTCCTTTATTTCACTATTTCACAGAGCATAAACCTCAGTGTTCTTCTGTCGCTGATCCTGATGACAATTGTAGGTAGGCATAAAAAAATTGTAGGCAGGCATGTAAGATGTGTTACACTTGTTGTTAGATAGAATCAGGTGAGCATTACTTGCCAGATAAGATGATAGGGTAGATGAAGGATTTGGTAATGGGGGAAGGCTAATGCCGTATCGTGTAGACAGAGACTGCATTTCCATCAACCAGTAAAGTTAAGAATGGTTAAGCTAGTGCAATTAGGTACCTTTATGATAGAAATGTAGCACTCTTGAAACCCACTGTACTTGTCATGCTCCTGAATCCTCACCTCAAGACTTTGTCGCATCAGCTTCTGCATCTCCTCAAGCTACTCCAGCTGTGCCTCGGACTCTAGATCTAGTCGTTGTCGTCTTCGAGGGCGCACATCATTTGTCAACCCGTTGCCTATTGTTTGTGACTCCTCCACCTCAGAATTCTCTAGTTTATGTGTTGATGAAACCATTCAGTCTAATGAGAGGGAAAATCAAATTATTGGATAACTGTAGGGAAAAAGGAAAATTGCATAGGGGCAAGCATGTAAAAAAACAGATAGCTTTTTTAAGTGCAACTCACTACATCATACTTTCACACAACACCTCACTACCTCATAGTTCTATAGATTTTGAGAAAAGTGGTAATATACGTTCATTATATAATATTTGCGATGGACTTAGCTTTCAATACTGTAAGCTTGGAACAAAAGTTAACATAGCATGTGTTTGCCAAATTCATATAAACTCCAAAGACATGCTGGTCTTATAGCCAATATACAAGACAGTAAATACACCGCATAACTGCACTTATCCAGTCTCCAAAATGGTATATGTAGGACCGGAAAAGCGACTAGAGGGGGGTGAATAGGAGCTTAACCAAAATTTTCTTTTAAGTATTAGATTCAACACACATTTCACTCCTATAGTTATGAGAGCTATGAAGATCAATAGAAAAACACAGTGGAAGACTTATGTTGAATTTCCTTCAAACCCCCAGAAGAAACAATCAGAAACATAATTTTTCACTTGATGAACAGTCTTGATGAAGCAGAGCGGTCGACCGCACAGGAGCGGTCGATCAGTGCGGGTGGTCGACCAGCTACGGAGCGGTCGACAGTGAATAGTAAAATCAGCACAGAACGCGAATTTCAGCACTATTTCAAAACCGAAAATCGATCTAACTTTTGATCTACACGGCCAAACTTGACCAAATTTGGAACACAACTTCCCAATGATATCTGGAACCTATTCCAAGTGACGATCGAAAAGATCTACTTCAAAGTTTTGATCTTTTTCAGTTTTACAGAAGAAAGGTTCAAAACCGAGCAAAAACGAAAAACAAGATCTAAAACTTGCTCGTGGGAGATTGATGATCTTGAAGATCCTAGATGTATTCCCACACATCACAGCAAGGTAGAAGAGGGCAAGAGATCAACCAAAAACTCATGGATCAAAGAAAGACTCAAAATCACCAAATAGAGAGAAGAAAGAACAAGAAGAGACACATCTTTGGGAAATCATCCATAGATTGATTCATGATGTTGCTGGTTACAGCCACTCCCTCAAGGAGGACAAGAGCTCAATCCATGAGCACTCTCTCAACTCATCTCTCTAGAACCCTGAGCCTCTCTCTTTCTTCTCTAAGTCCCTAAACCAACCTAGGGTTTACAAATGGAGTACTTGGGGTGGCTTGTCCAGCACACCCCCTATTAATAGAGAGGCCTAGCTTCTAGAAGAGTTTCTCTAATGGGCTCCCGTTAAGGCCCAACACAAACGGGACACTTACGCACGCATTTTAAAGCGCCAAAACCATCATCTCTTGACCTAAACCACTTCATCTTGCGCCGTCTCGCGCCGTGGTTTAGCCAAACTTCACAAAGCCGGTATTTGGTGAAATTACCAAAATACCCCTTCTCGATCCTTCTCCGAAGACCGAGTCCAATCCAGTCAAAGCAAACGCCTGCTCCGCCACGTGTAGGTTGATCAACGGCTCTCATCATGTCGGCAAGTCTCTCCCGTCCGGATCCCTCCGGAACCACCAAGGCACTTGCACCGACCCCGCGCCGCTGATCAACCGTCGCGACCGAATCGCTGCTCGGTCATCCTCATCCATTCGCGCCACGCTTGAGCCACTTGACCTCACCCGGCATCCATGATCGTTTCGGACCTCGCTCTCAAGCTTAGTCCCGATCCTCTCGCCGTTAACCGTCATTGACCTTCAAGACACACGCGCAAAGAATAGACAGAGAAATCGTCTCCGGGAACAAGTTCTTCACAACTTGACCCACGTTAGTGAAACCATGCAATATGCAACACATATACAAAGATAAACATGGATATTACTTAACTCAAAACCAAATAGCCAATCAAATCAACATTCAGCACAAAACCGGTCAGACCGTCATTCAATGGCGCCGAACCTCAACAGTCACGGTAAGACCGCTGAACGAACGACCTTTGAACATTTGCCGAAAACACGAGAAATAGCAAACCAAAAGTGTCATTGCCAATTGTAACACCATCTTAATATCGTGCACATATCCTCATGATATCCACAATCTCTCCCTTGATGAACACATTGGCAATCTTCCAGAAAATGTAAGTCTTAGGTTTGAAAATGAAAATACTCGACGTTTTCGCGCAAAGGCACAACTTGGTCCAAAAGCAAGAGAAAGCCATGGAAATGACCAAGTCGGCTTGTAATAGCATAGGCAAGTGAGATAAGGCAAAGGAAAGCACAAAAACTTCAATTTCCAGAGAATCGCCAAAAATCTCACTTAAGGTCCATATGAAAGAACATTTGTTCTATTTGACCTTCGATCATGGTGAGTATTCACGAATTGCAATTCAGATTCAGAAAAGGCAATAAAACCAACGGAATGCAAATGAGATGCTCCCACTTACAATGATCACCAATTGTCATGAAAGAACACTTTCTCCCTAAGACTCCAAACAGCTCTAAAATAGCATTTTTACCAATCTTTCTCCCCCTTTGACAATGTATTTAGCAAGAAACATGGAAGAAGATAGAGCATGAATGAAATGGAATGGTTGCAATTTTTTTTTTATCAACAGGAGCCATGAGAATTATCCAAGA
The DNA here is from genome assembly GCA_036346255.1 of Ampelocalamus luodianensis. Taxonomy (NCBI): domain Eukaryota; kingdom Viridiplantae; phylum Streptophyta; class Magnoliopsida; order Poales; family Poaceae; genus Ampelocalamus; species Ampelocalamus luodianensis. Next base: position 45,735,883 of record CM070620.1, on the reverse strand, counting down.
AAACTAGACAAGTATTACACCAAGCCATATTATGTGAAGTAGCAATGTTCCATCATGGCAAAACATATATAACACGCTAAAGCCAACAGAGCAATAATCTGTGTGGAAATAAAAACTTAGCATGTAAAGATATTGAAGATCATAGTTTAACTAAAGGTATCCAAAAAGGAGTCAAGCCATGTCTATAAGCAAAATGGAGCCCAGAAATTAAACAAAGAGTCAATTTTGAGCATTCTGAGTGTAATTATAAATCAATTTGTTCAAGTATGCGGAATTTTAGCACATTTTAGCACTTTGCTGAAAGGCTTCAGGTTTTATCTTAGTAAAGCAAGTCCTGGACTAGGAGCCATCCACAACTGCCTCCTAAGCTTCGACCAAAAGATAATGTTGTTTTCTTAGCAATGTGCTAGATCTCAAGCCTTGCCGCGACCATCCCAAGCAAGAAAACTTAAGAGAGTGATCTAGGTCATCCAAAACTCCCCCTAAGTTCAAGCCTAGTACAATGGCAAGCCGTCTCATGGGAAAGAATTGGTGAGATCAGTTTTTTCGCACAGAAAAGCTTATAATTTTTTTCATTTGCTGGACTCAGCTCATTTCAAAACTCATAACAGATTCAAGACTCAATTAAGCATATATGACATGGCGTGAATCATAAGAGGATCACTATAGCAAAACTAGTCACAAGTTTCAAGAAGTTATGTTTTGATTCAAATTGTTCATGATAATTAAACTATCATGGCAAAACTAAGCTATATATGAAAAGCCATAACAGAAGTCTTAGCACACTAACACAAGACATGGCAAGGTATAAAGTATGAAAACAAGTCATACAAGGATAATAATCAAAGCTCCATGAAATTATATTACAATGCAAGTTGTAGAAATAAACATGCATTATGATACAATGAATGCAACAGAGCAAAACTCCCCCTCAAAACAGGCCAAGAGGACTAATCACCCCTAACTCTCCCCGCAAAGTAGCAAAATGAGAAGAATCAAGAGCCTTAGTGAAAATATCAAGAACTCTTTGCTCGGACTCAACAAAATGAAGCACAACATCACCTTTCTCAACATGGTCTCTCAGAAAATGAAATCGAATATCAGTGTGCTTGGTCCTAGAGTGTTGCACTGAGTTTTTGGCAATGTTGATGGCACTAGTGTTGTCACAGAAAAGAGGAACACTATCCAAAAACAACCCATAGTCTCGCAAAGTAGACAAGATCCAGAGAACCTGAGAGCAACTGCTTGCTGCAGCTACATACTCGGCCTCGGCAGTGGATTGTGCAACAGAAGACTGTTTTCGAGAAGACCAAAAAATAAGAGATGTGCCCAAGAAATGACAAGTGCCAGAAGTACTCTTCCTATCCACTCTACACCCCGCAAAATCAGCATCAGAAAAAGCTCGAATCGAGAGAGCAGAATCAGAAGAAAACCAGAGTCCAAAATCAAGAGTGTCTTGGAGGTACCTGAATATGCGCCGCACTGCTTGACGATGAGAAGCACGAGGGGAAGCCTGAAATCGAGCGCACAAACACACAGCGAATTGTATGTCCGGCCTCGACGCTGTGAGGTAGAGGAGGGAGCCGATCATGCTACGGTACTCCTTCTGATCCACGGGCTCTCCATCCTCATCAGGGTCCAGCACGGTGGTTGTGGCAATGGGAGTAGACATTGGTCTACTACTTCCCATGTCGGTTACCAAGAAGGTCCTTTGTATACTTACTTTGATGAATGAAAGTGCCTTCTTTCAGTTGCTTGACTTGAAGACCAAGAAAGAAGGTCAATTCTCCCATCATGCTCATCTCGAACTCCCTGCTCATAGAATCTGAAAATCTGGACACCAAAGCATGAGAAGAACCACCGAATATGATATCATCCACATAAATCGAACCAATAAAAGTCAACGCCATGCCTGAGAGTGAATAAGGTTTTATCAACCATTCCCATTCTGAACTCGTTATTAAGCAAGAAACTCTTAAGCCTATCATACCAAGCTCTAGGGGCTTGTTTCAATCCATACAAGGCTTTGGAGAGCTTAAACACATGGTTTGGGAACCTATGATTTTCAAAACCAGGAGGTTGCTTGACATAGACTTCTTCTTCTATGAAACCATTAAGAAAAGCACTTTTGACATCCATTTGAAAAAGTTTAAAACCCTTAGAAGAAGCAAAAGCTAGCGAGAATGCGAATGGCTTCTAATCTAGCGGCGAGAGCAAAGGTCTCTTCAAAGTCTAAGCCCTCTACTGAATAACCTTGAGCTACAAGCCTAGCCTTGTTGCGAACTACCAACCCATCCTCACTTTGCTTATTTTTAAAACCCATTTTGTTCCAATTACATGAATATTAGGTGGAGGTTCAATTAAGGTCCGGACTTTGTTTCTTTCAAAATTTTCAAGTTCTTCATGCATGGCATTGACCCAAGAGGAATCGGATAAAGCATGGGTGACATCTCGGGGTTCAAAAGACGCGACAAAGCAGAATGTGCATGAGAATCGGAGAAATAAACTCGAGCGAGTGACTCGCACATTGAAATCCCCAATCATCCGCTCAGCGGATGTCGCCGCTGAATATGAAGTGGAGCTCACAGTGCATGGCCTCTACCTCATGAGTGCGGAGGTAGGAGCAGAGCCACTCGGATCGTCGGTGAAGATAGGAGGAGGTCGGTGAAACTCGAGTAGTGGAAGCGGGCTCTCCAACCATCTCGAAGAGACTTGAGGATGGATTGGGTCCTCATCCTCGAGTCATCGTCGACGAAGATGCTTTCGAATATCGAAACTCGTGTACTGCAAAGATCGGGTCTAGTACCGTGACTAGCCTCATCAAAAGTGACTTCGAAGTCTCAACAATTTTGTTAGTATCCAAATTAAATACATGATAGCCACGAGAATGAGCAGTGGTATCCAAGAAATATGCCATCAGAACATCTAGATTCAAATTTATCCAAATTGCCATGTTTAAGAATGAAACACTTGCAACCAAAAATCTTGAAATGAGACACTTTAGGCCTATGACAAAATCTAAGCTCATAAGAAGTCTTGCCAATCACAGATCTCAAGAAGACCCTATTAGACACATAACAAGCAGTAGAGATCGCCTCAGCCCAAAACCTCCTAGGTGTAGAATGCTCATCTAGCATGGTTCTAGCCATCTCTACAAGGGTCCTGTTCTTCCTCTCTACAATGCCATTCTGCTGGGGAACTCTAGGAGAAGAGAACTGATGCTCAATTCCCCTATCAGTGCAGAAAGTGGCAAAAGAAGAGTTCTTGAATTCTGTCCCATTGTCACTCCTAATGACTCTCAAAGCTCCAGGAATATCAACAGCTAGTCTAAGAACCAATTCTCTAAAAAATCCAAAAGCCTCGTCCTTAGAGACCAAAAAATAAACCCAAGAATACCTGGAGAAGTCATCCACAATCACAAGCACATACCATTTCCCACCTGCAGACTGAACTCTAGAAGGGCCAATAGTGTTGTAACATCCCAATTTTCTGAGCTTTAAAAATCTTTTAAATAGTTAGTAGGAAGAAAATTCACCATTTGGATTTTATTTATTTTTAATTCAAAAGCTTAATTTTGGACTTTGCAATAAAAAACATTTAATGTGAATAATCCCAACATGAACAATAGCCAAAACTATTTTATTTGGGTTCTATGTGCTCAGATATATTTTCTAGATTTTTCTAGAATTTTTCTGAGTTCATTTGCTATTTTCTATTGCCCATTTGAATTTCTGGTATTTTCTAAAATAGAAAAACTATTATTAATCTCAGAAATCTCACGGGCCGAATCTCTCTCTCCGGCCCACTCCTATTCCCGCCAACCCACGGCCCGACTCAGCGTGGCCCACTCGCAGGCACCGCCTCCCGCTGACGGTGGGCCCCGCTTGCCAGTCTCTACCGCGCGCGCACCGCCGCCTTCAACTGACATGCGGGCCCCGCATGTTAGGATATCTCTCTCTCTCTCTCTCCGCGCGCCTCGCCCGGTTTCCGCCGCCCGATCGCGGATGGGCGGTCGATCTTGAGTCCGCCTTGTGATCGCACCGCTGCGACGCGCCGCGTCGAAGCCATCGCCGCCGACGGGTGGGCCCCGACCGCCACGTCACCGTCGTCTCCGAGACGGACTCCGCCGCCGCCCGATTTTACCGCCGTCGCGCCGTGTCCTTCGCGGACACGCCTCCCGGGGCTATTTAAAGCCCCGAGGATCCTCGTGCCTCGCACCCGAGCTTGCCGCCTCAAAAACCCTAGCGCCGCCACGAAGCGCCGCCAGAGCTCCTGCCGCCGCCGTCTTCGCTCCGCCCAACGACCCCATCGCCGCCGCCGCTCCAGTCCCCCTCGCCGCCACCGGACCCCACCCTCGGGATCGCCGCATCGCCCGCATCTCGGAGCTGCTGTCGTCTTCGCCGGAGAACCCCTCCAACGCCGTCGCCGTTGAGCCCGTACCTTCTCCGCCGCTCAAACCTCGCCGCCGGTCATCCTCGTCCACCCCAACCACCCGTGAGTACACCGACGAGTTCCCCACGTCGCCCTCTACCTCCCGGTGCCATCCGTCGCCGCCGGGCGAGCCGCTGGTCGGCCAAACCGCCGGTCCTCGAGCCGCCGTTGTCGGGTCCGGACGTGGCACGCCACTCGCCGCCACCTCGCGCCGCGCGGCGCCGTGCTCGTGTCGCCGCGTGGAGCCGTCGGCCGCCCACGTGCGCGCACGCGGCATCCACCGGACCGAGTCCGAGGCTCGGTGGACCTAGTCCATCGTGAGTTTAGCCTCGACATGTGGGTCCCACATGTCGAGATTTCTTTATTATTTCTTTTCCGAAAATCTCACGACGTCACTGCAAGATTAAATCTGATTTTCCTTTGGGAAAATAATTCGGTAAATTCATAAAATCTGATTTTTCAGCATTTTATGTAATTTCAAACTTCCAAGGCTCATAACTTTTGCATCCTAACTCCGATTGAGCCCATTCAAATTTCTAAATTTGTCTAAATTCAAGACCTATTTATCTGAGGTTTTTATTTAATTTTTGGAGTTTGTTTTGCCTCTGTTATTTATTTGTTTTGTTTGTTTGTGTCTCGTTTGCGAGTAGACGTCGATTCGTCGGGGAATTTTGTGGAAGAAGGAGCACCCCAAGATCAAGACCAGTACATAGACCTTTTCCAAGGCAAGTCATACCTTTGATCATCTTGAACCCAGTATTTAAATTACTTTGTTTCAAAGTACTGCATTCTATTTTAATTATTTATTTAAATGCTTTGGGCATAGTTATTATCCAAATTTGTTATCACCCCTTGCCATTGTATGCCATAATTCCTTGTCACCCTAGATTGGTTATTAGTTGGTAATATTATAGCACCAACGTGGGTTGGTTAGATGCGAGTACAATTGCTTAGCCATGCTACGAATCATCATCTCATGTGAGTCGCAAATATTAAATATGACTAAGTGTCTATGGAACTTTGTGTAAAACTGTGTGCTATGTGTTATTACTTCGTGATGGCATGTGTTGCACTAAAACCAACTGGGTGGTAAAGGATTTGGACTGGGGCAAGTGGTGGGGACTGTGTGACATGGTGGACTTTGTGATGGGAATGATAATCTTTGTGGTTTAGTTAGAACATGGAAGTCTTGCCTTGGTAAATTAAGGACTTAACTTTGTGCGCCATTGAACTGGGCCTTACAGTACGACCACATGCCTGGTATGGGACGGGCCTAACTTAGTAAGTTATGGATTCTCGGCATTTATGTTCAGGTGGTAGGTTAGGCTTTGTGATAGGGTGGAGGTGTGACTACTTGGTGGTTGCATCACGGGAGGATTCGTCGTCCCTGTCCAACGGTGTGTGTTATGCATGGGCTTTGTGATATGTATAACGGTTTGTAAGCACATCGGGAGTGTCAATGTTTGAGATGAAGTTTCTGAACCGTTTTGTTATGATTGGTGCTAGCTACACTGGTTATATCGTGTGGGTAAAGTGTACAACCTCTGCAGAGTGTTAAACAAACTATTCGAATAGCGCGCCATGATCATGGACATGCTCGGTGCTTTCACACAAGGGATAGTTTTCATAAAATGTTGGGATGGGAGCTGTGTGACCTCAATCATATGGCTATGTGCAAAATAACCTGTTTAGCTTTGTGTCTTTGTGAAAACAACTGTTAAAGTATTATTGTCTATTTGTTTTGAATTGTGCTTTTAATCTATTACTCGTATTCAATTGCAAATGTTGCATTTCTGCAAAATAACCACAGAAGCCATTTTCTTTGGAACAAGCCTGCATCTATAATTTGCATTCTGTGGTATGATTTGCGAGTACAGTTGTGTACTCACGCTTGTTGTAAAACTTGTGCCCAAACCTACAGAAGAGGAGGAGTCTACGCCTGCTTTCGAGGAGGAGTTCGTCGAAGGCTGATCGTTCGTTAAGGTCTGGATCCCAGTTGGTTGCCTGTGGTGAATTGATGGGATCTACGCTGGAGTTATTTCCGTTCCGCTGCAGTTTTATTCTCTGTTAGCCCTGCGTGGCGTAATAAGTGTAAACTCGACCGTAAGGTCAAAACCCGTATTTATTATTTAAACTAATCGTTTACTTTATTTATCGCTTGTGTGGATCGATATTTACCGATGTTAATCCTGTGTGCACTAGCGTGATCCTGGACTAGTGCAGCATACACAGAGGGTTCCCGAATCATAATTTTGGGTCCCGACAGAGGTGGTATCAGAACCATACTGACTGTAGGTCTTGACCTTAGTTAGATTGGCCGTGTTTAGAGTGTCCAAATTATTTTCTAAAGCAAAAGTTAACTTGCAAGATTAATTAATTGCTTAACTCCCCTCATGTCTCTCTCGACTCAACTATTGCTATAATCTTTTCTCTCCCTGCTGTTTTAAGTTGCCCTTACCCTCTTCGTCTGTCTTGACAGATGCCTCGTCTTCAGAGCTATGGTGAGCGCACCGGAGGATACGCCGCCGAGCTGTGGAAGCTGTTGCAGGTTCTCGGAGGCTTTGACCGTCCTTTGTACGTCGGCAACAACTGGATGGTGAATGGACAGAACCGTGGAGTGATCTGTCGCCTGACGATCTACGCCAGGAGGAACGACAAGGCAAGCCAACCCTCGCACGTCTCCGTGAGGAAGATCACTTGGCTGGAAGGCATCCAGGAGTCGTCGTGTTTGGCCATGCTACGCATCTGCAACATCTATGCACGGGAGCTTCAAGACACCGTCTTCCGTTACCACCCCAGAGCTGCTGCCGTGGATCTACCAGCACGCTACCCGTCTACTGATGGAGAGAGCAACGCCACGGTGGTGCATCTTGCACAGTTTGTTGCAGCTCAGAGTGAAGATTTGGAGAGGACTATCACAGAGCTGGATCATGTCTACGAGGCTTTACAGGATGCTGAGGACACGATCGCCAATCTGGAGGAGTTTATTGAAGTTCTAGACCCCGAAGGAGAAGAAGATCCCGAAGAAGAACCAGAAGAAGATCCTGAGGAAGACCGAGAGGAAGGCCCAGTCGAGCCCGAAGAAGATGCGAGCGGAGGAACCGGTGAGCGGCTTGCACTGTGGACGCTGCTCTCGATGCGCCGCCTGTGGCATCGAATCCGCTTGCCAAGATGCCGGCTCACTTCCAAGTCTACAGCCGTCAAGAGCGTCGCCGCGGTTGTGGAGGTTTCCTCGAGTAGTTGGTCTTAGTTTCAGTTTTGTTGGCTTAGCCAGTTTCAGTTTAGTGAGTCGCCCTTTAGGCGGTAGCTTGTGTGCTTAGGTCGTTGTTTCTTTTGTGTGCGGGTATGAGCTGCAGAGGCCCTTAGGCATTTGTTGCAGCCATGCTAAGACCCTAAGTAATAAAGGTATTTCGTTTGAGTTTCTTGAGCTGTGTTTTGTTGGGTTTAACCTACCCCCTGCTTAGTTCTTAACTTATCTTGTGCTTTCTACCTTATCTAACCCATGGAGCTTCGCCAGATGGTTCAGACTCGTCAGACTGCCGCAAGTGGTTCCGGTACCCCAGCACCAGGAGGCAGTGAGCAACCAACTGTAGGGGCAGTTCCGCCACAAGCACCCCAGATTGACTTGCAAAACTTTGGAGCTTTCATGGCAGCACAGACCCAGCTCATGAACACCATGATGAATCAGATGCAAGCCATGCACTACCAAAACAACAACAACAACAATCATCAGCATGGAGCCCCAGCTACTCAAGGTCATCATGGACCGTCCAAACTCGCAGAATTTATGAGGACTCGTCCACCCACATTCTCCGGACACGTCTCCCTAGTGGAAGCGGATGATTGGCTCAGAGTTATCGAAAGGAAGCTGCTGATCACCCGGTCAACGATCGTGAAAAGGTTACGTATGCCACTCACCGGATGGAAGGCACCGCCACGAATGGTGGGAGAACTTCGTCTTTGCGCATGAAACGCCACAGATATCACCGGGAGGAATTTTCGCGGCATTCCGCCAGATCACGCACTGAAGGCATTATCGATCCAAGAAGGATGAGTTCCGCTCTCAAGCAAGGAGCTATGTCAGTGTCTGATTACCTCAACAAGTTCTCTCAGCTAGCTCGCTATGCAGCAGAAGATGTAGCCACAGATAAGGCTCGCGAGTCGCTTGAAGGGGTGAACAACGGATCGCAAGTCAGTCTAATTGCCCATACTTTCCCTGATTTCCAGGAGCTGGTCAATAAAGCCTTTGTTCTAGAGGACAAACGCAAGGAGCTAGAGGATAACCGTAAATGCCGGATGGCTCAGCAAGGGAACCATCAATCACAACAGAGCAAGAACAAGTGCAAGACAGGTTCAACGAGTTTCACCCGGACTTCGTTGAGCATCCGCACGAACTTCAGACTTCGCCCGGTGCCCGTAACTTCCGCAATCCTACACCTGTCAACCCCAATCCAGGAAGCAACCAGCAGAATGCACAGAAGCTCTGTTACACCTGTCGTCAGCCAGGACATTTTGCCAACCAGTGCCTGCAAAGAGGAACAATCACTCCAGTACGTTTCAATCTTAGAGCTACGCCATCCAAGACGCCAAGACCGTGCAAGTAATCAAGGAGTCAGACACGTCGCGGTCAAGCGGAGGAGCACCGCGATCGGTGATCGAGGCCGTGTCAACCACGCCACCGGAAGGAGCCCAGAAGCACCGCACATTGTACCGGTAAGTTTACGTTAACTCAAGACCGCATCGATTTTGTTTGATTCGAGCTTCGATTCGCTTGTTTCTGGAATGTTTGCAACCAAGAATAAATTGAAAGTTATACAACTTAAGCATACTCGTCACCCAATGCTGGAGCAGAGCTAAATACTAGGGTGGGATGTTTAGGGGTTAAGTTACTCATAGCTGGAGTTGAGTTTCTAGCGAACCTAATCGTCTTAGACACCCAAACCTTAGATGTCATTCTTGGCATGGATTGGTTGACCAAGCACAAAGCCGTGCTAGATTGTGGCCGAAGAGCCGAATAACGAGGACGCCAAAGGAAATAAGGTAGAGTTTCTAGCCACCTCGATTCGTGATGGACATTTGCTAGTAAATGCTTGAAGACCCTTTCCTTAGAAGAAGTACCATTGTCGCTGAATACCCGGATGTGTTTCGTAAGAATTACAGAATGCCACCGATCGTGACATTGAGTTCACATCGACCTAGTGCCGTGAACAGCACCAATTTCAAAGAGACCGATCGGATGCCACCGATGAACTGGTAGAGATGAAGAAGCGATAGAAGAACTTCTTGATAAAGGTTTCGTGAGACCTAGTTAAATCGCGATGGGGAGCACCAGATTGTTTGTCAAGGAGAAAGATGGAAGTATGAGGATGTGTATTGATTACCGCTTCTCTCAACGAGGTTACCATCAAGAACAAGTACCCACTACCCTGATAGATGATCTGCTTGATCGGATGAAAGGAGCCGGAGTGTTCTCGAAGATCGACTCGCGATCAAGTTACCACCAACAAAGATTTGTCCTAAGGATATACCAAGACCTTTCTCAACACGGTATGGACATTATGAGTTCTTAGTCATGTCCTTTGTCCGACTAATGCCCCGCATACTTCATGAACATGATGAATAAAGTATTCATGGAATATTTGGACAAGTTCGTAGTTGTGTTCATTGATGATATTCTAGTGTACCCAAGTCGGAGGAAGAACACGCCAGAACATTTAAGGATAATCTTGAAAACTCGAGAGCATCGGTTGTATGCCAAGTTCAGTAAGTGTGATTTTTGGAAGAAGGAAGTTGATTTCCTTGGCCATGTGATGACAAATGAGGAGTAGCATTGACCCGGTAAAGTTAAAGCAATGCTACATTGGGAGCAGCCCAAATCAGAATCGATTCGCATTTCTTGGGAATGGCGAGTTATTACCGCCGTTTCATCAAGGATTCTCATCGATTGCTAAGCCTCTTACGCAATTATTGAAGAAAGAGAAAAAGTTCACTTGGACTCCCGCCTGTGAAGGAAGTTTTCAAGAATTGAAGAAGCGTTTGACTTCAGCCCCAGTGTTGATTTTGCCAGATATTCGCAAGGATTTCGATATCTATTGTGATGCTTCGCGCCAAGGATTAGGATGCGTCCTGATGCAAGAAGGAAGAGTCGTCGCCTATGCATCAAGGCAATTGAGACCTCACGAAGAGAATTACCCGACTCACGATCTGGAATTAGCTGCCGTGGTGCATACTTTAAAGATTTGGTGACATTACCTCATCGGTAATCGATGTGAAGTCTGCACAGATCATAAGAGTCTAAAGTATATCTTCACCCAGTCAGATTTGAATATGAGATAGAGAAGATGGTTAGAACTGATCAAGGATTATAATCTTGGAATCCACTACCATCCCGGGAAAGCCAACGTAGTTGCAGATGCTCTAAGTCGTAAGAGTTACTGCAATGCTTTGGAAGTAAAGGAAAGTTGCCCAGAACTTTATGAAGAATTTCAAAAGCTAAAGCTAGAAGTTGTGTCTGAAGGATTTGTATCCAATTTGGAAGTACAGTCTACCCTGGAGAAGCAAATTCGTGAAGCACAACCAAAGGATCCTGTGTTGTCAGACATCAAGGTCAAAATGGCAGAAGGAAAATTCAAAGATTTCACCAAGGATGATCAAGACATACTCTGGATTAATGGTCGTATCTATGTACCAGATATCGATGGTCTGAGACAGTTAATCTTAAAGGAAGCCCATGACTCAAAGTATTCGATTCACCTTGGAAGTACCAAGATGTACCAGGATATTAAGGCCAAATTTTGGTGGCCAAATTTGAAGCGAGAAGTCGCATAGTTCGTCGCCTTGTGCGACGTTTGTCACAAAGTAAAGGCAGAACACCAGAAGCCAGCAGGTTTGCTGCAACCGCTGAAGATTCCAGAATGGAAGTGGGAAGAGATCGGAATGGATTTTATCACCGGTTTACCCAAGACCCAATCGGGTTACGATTCGATCTAGGTAATAGTCGATCGTTTGACTAAGGTCGCCCATTTCCTGCCAGTCAAAACCACGTACTCAGGAGATCGTCTCGCAGAATTGTACATGGCTAGAATTGTCAGTTTGCACGGTGTGCCCAAGAAGATAGTATCAGATCGGGATCGCGGTTCACCTCGTTTTTGGCGAGTTTGCATGAAGCATTGGGTACCCATCGAATTTGATCATCGCGTATCACCCACGCATGATGGGCGCATCAAAGAGTCAATCAGATATTGGAAGATATGCTGAGAGCTTGCGCTCTAGCAAATGCTACCCGTTGGGATAAAAGTTTACCGTATGCAGAATTTTCGTACAACAACAGTTATCAAGCTAGCCTGCAGATGTCACCGTTTGAAGCCTTGTATGGCCGCGTCGAACCCGTTGAATTGGTCGAAACACCAACGACGATTCGCCAAACATCATTCAAGAAGCAGAAGAGCAAGTGGCCATGATTAGAGAAAGATTGAAGATAGCTCAGTCCAGGCAGAAGAGCTATGCGGATAATCATCGTCGTGACCTCAGTTTTGAACCCGAGGATTTCGTTTATCTTCGAGTTACCCCGCTCAGAGGTGTCAAAAGGTTTCATGCCAAAGGGAAGCTTGCCCCGACGTATGTTGGTCCGTTCAAGATTTTGGAACGCCGTGGAGAAGTTGCTTACCAGTTGGAGCTACCGCAGTCGTTAGCAGGAGTACATGATGTCTTTCATGTCTCGCAGTTGAAGAAGTGCCTTCGTGTGCTAGAGGAGCAAGCCCCGTTGGAATCAATTGACTTGAAGGAGGATCTTACCTACAGGGAGCAGCCAGTCAGGATTTTGGATGTCGCAGAGCGCCTCACCAGAAGCAAGACTGTTCGTTTTTGCAAGGTCCAGTGGAGCAACCACTCAGAAGCCGAAGCAACGTGGGAACGTGAAGAAGAGCTGAAAGCCGAGTTCCCTAACCTTTTCTCTAGCTAGCCTGAATCTCGGGGTCGAGATTCCTTTAAGGGGGGAGCTTTGTAACATCCCAATTTTCTGAGCTTTAAAAATCTTTTAAATAGTTAGTAGGAAGAAAATTCACCATTTGGATTTTATTTGTTTTTAATTCAAAAGCTTAATTTTGGACTTTGCAATCAAAAACATTTAATGTGAATAATCCCAACATGAACAATAGCCAAAACTATTTTATTTGGGTTCTATGTGCTCAGATATATTTTCTAGATTTTTCTAGAATTTTTCTGAGTTCATTTGCTATTTTCTATTGCCCATTTGAATTTCTGGTATTTTCTAAAATAGAAAAACTATTATTAATCTCAAATCTCTCGGGCCGAATCTCTCTCTCCCGCCCACTCCTATTCCGCCAACCGCCGCCGGCTCTGCCCATGTATGACCCGGCTCGCCTGCCACGCACCGCCTCCCGACGACGGGTGGCCCCGCTGCGATCTCTACCGCGCGCCGCCGCCTCAAGCGACATGCGGGCCCCGCATGTCGATATCTCTCTCTCCGCGCCGCCCGTTTTCCGCCGCCCGATCGCGATGGACGGCCGATCTTGAGTCCGCCGTGGACCGCACCGCTTACACGCGCGCCGCCCGAGCCATCGCCGGCGACGGGTGGGCCCCGACCGCCACGCCACCGCTGCCGTCTCGAGACGGACTCGCCGCCGCTCGATTTGCCGCCGCCGCCAGGTCCTTCGCGGACACGCCTCGTGGCTATTTAAAGCCACGAGAATCTCGTGTTCTCGCACCACGAAGCCGCGCCCGAAACCCTAGCCGCCGCCACCGGCGCCGCCAGAGCTCCTGCCGCCGCCGCTTCAGCCCGGCGAACGACTTATCGCCCGCTGCGCGTGCCAGTCCCCTCGCCGCCACCGGACCCCACTCGGGATCGCCGACGCCTCGCATCTCGGGCCGCCGTCGTCTTCGCCGGAGAACCCTCCAACGCCGTCGCCGTTGAGCCGCACCTTCTCGCCGCCAAACCTCGCCGCGGTCATCCTCGCCCACCCCAACCACCCGTGAGTACACCGACGAAGTTCCCACGCCGCCCTCTACCTCCGGTGCCATCCGCCGCCGCCGGCGGCCGTGCGTTCGCCGAGACCGTCGGCCCGAGCCGCCGCCGTTCGCGAGACCGTCGGTCTCGAAGCCGCCGTCGTCGGGTCCGACGTGGCACGCCACTCGCCGCCACCTCGCCGCGCGTCCGCCCGTGCTCTCGTGTCGCCGCGTGGAGCCGTCGGCGCCCACGCAGGTGCCCACGCGGCACCACCGACTCGAAGTCTCGAGGCTCGGCGGACCTAGTCCACCGTGAGTTTAGCCTCCGACATGTGGGTCCCACATGTCGAGATTTCTTTATTATTTCTTTTCCAAAATCTCGCGACGTCACCACGCATTAAATCTGATTTTCCTTTGGGAAAATAATTGGTAAATTCATAAAATCGATTATTCAAAGATTTTATGTAATTTCAAACTTCCAAGGCTCATAACTTTTGCATCCTAACTCCGATTGAGCCCATTCAAATTTCTAAATTTGTCTAAATTCAAGCCCTATTTATCTCACATTTTTATTTAATTTTTGGAGTTTGTTTTGCCTCTGTTATTTATTTGTTTTGTTTGTTTATGTCTCGTTTGCGAGTAGACGTCGATTCGTCGGGGAATTTTGTAGAAGAAGGAGCACCACAAGATCAAGACCAGTACATAGACCTTTTCCAAGGCAAGTCATACCTTTGATCATCTTGAAACCAGTATTTCAATTACTTTGTTTCAAAGTACTGCATTCTATTTTAATTATTTATTTAAATGCTTTGGGCATAGTTATTATCCAAATTTGTTATCACCCCTTGCCATTGTATGCCATAATTCCTTGTCACCCTAGATTGGTTATTAGTTGGTAATATTATAGCACCAACGTGGGTTGGTTAGATGCGAGTACAATTGCTTAGCCATGCTACGAATCATCATCTCATGTGAGTCGCAAATATTAAATATGACTAAGTGTCTATGGAACTTTGTGTAAAACTGTGTGCTATGTGTTATTACTTCGTGATAGCATGTGTTGCACTAAAACCAACTGGGTGGTAAAGGATTTGGACTGGGGCAAGTGGTGGGGACTGTGTGACATGGTGGACTTTGTGATGGGAATGATAATCTTTGTGGTTTAGTTAGAACATGGAAGTCTTGCCTTGGTCAATTAAGGACTTAACTTTGTGCGCCATTGAACTGGGCCTTACAGTACGACCACATGCCTGGTATGGGACGGGCCTAACTTAGTAAGTAATGGATTCTCGGCATTGATGTTCAGGTGGTAGGTTAGGCTTTGTGATAGGGTGGAGGTGTGACTACTTGGTGGTTGCATCACGGGAGGATTCGTCGTCCCTGTCCAACGGTGTGTGTTATGCATGGGCTTTGTGATATGTATAACGGTTTGTAAGCACATCGGGAGTGTCAATGTTTGAGATGAAGTTTCTGAACCGTTTTGTTATGATTGGTGCTAGCTACACTGGTTATATCGTGTGGGTAAAGTGTACAACCTCTGCAGAGTGTTAAACAAACTATTCGAATAGCCGCGTCCGCGGTCATGGACATGCTCGGTGCTTTCACACAAGGGGTAGTTTTCATAAAATGTTGGGATGGGAGCTGTGTGACCTCAATCATATGGCTATGTGCAAAATAACCTGTTTAGCTTTCTGTCTTTGTGAAAACAACTGTTAAAGTATTATTGTCTATTTGTTTTGAATTGTGCTTTTAATCTATTACTCGTATTCAATTGCAAATGTTGCATTTCTGCAAAATAACCACAGAAGTCATTTTCTTTGGAACAAGCCTGCATCTATAATTTGCATTCTGTGGTATCATTTGCGAGTACGGTTGTGTACTCACGCTTGTTGTAAAACTTGCGCCCAAACCTACAGAAGAGGAGGAGTCTACGCTCGCTCGGGAGGAGTTCGTCAAGGTCGATCGTTCGTTAAGGTCCGGATCCCGCTTGGTTACTGTGGTGAATTGATGGGATCTACGCTGGAGTTATTTTCGTTCCGCTGCAGTTTTATTCTCTGTTAGCCCTGCATGGCGTAATAAGTGTAAACTCGACCGTAAGGTCAAAACCCGTATTTATTATTCAAACTAATCGTTTACTTTATTTATCGCTTGTGTGGATCGATATTTACCGATGTTAATCCTGTGTGCACTAGCGTGATCCTGGACTAGTGCAGCATACACAGAGGGTTCCCGAATCGTAATTTTGGGTCCCGACAAGTGTCTAAGTGCAAGAGCTGACCTGGACCATCAGTCATCACTAAAGTAAGAGGTGGATGAGAAGCCGAAACCATCTTACCATGTCTACAGGGAGCGCACACTAGGTCTCTAACAGCCTTCAGCCTAGGTAACCCTCTAATCAAATCCTTGCTACTCACTCTAGTCAAGTGGTCGAAGCCTATGTGTCCAAGCCTACGATGCCACAACACTAAATCATGGGAGTCAGAAGCCATAAGACATCTAGGGTCGGAAGCGTAGGAGACACACAAATCAGACAAAAGATCCTCTCAAACCTAGTGATCCCAAAGACAAGCTCACCGAGGAGTCCGAACTCGACACTCATCACTCTTAAACCTTACTTCGGACCCTCATCAAGCGGTGAGAAACAAAGCGATTATACCTCGCTTACTTTACGGGCGGCGTCCTTAAGCATGAACTTGTTGTTGACGCAAGACGCGTGTCTTTGGTCACACGGTCCGGTAGAAGCATCCCCAAATGTGATCAACTCATTTCCGGATGCACGTGTGAGGAGGAGAACCATCTAGAATCTCCACCATGTGTCGAGAACATCCAGAATCAACAAGCCATATGTCCTCCTTCCCGCACGACGGACCTACTGGGGCATAGCGAGAAACATCTGTGCCTCGATCAAGTTAGTAGTAAAGACTTGGGAATCCAAAGATCGAGTCACACGATCTTGAGGAACAAAGAGAAGCAAAGCAGATAAACGGTTAAGAGTAAAATCATCGAATGCACATGAGACACACCTAGACCTCTCCGAATCGACCTACCAAAGGTCGGTACTCCCCTGTCTAGATGCTACCCGTGGTCTCTCCCATGATAACCTAAACCGTAACGCTGCCTAGAACCTTCAAAGGAGTCAAAGAAATCATCTACAAACCTAGGCCTATGTCTAGCAGAAAGACAGTCGCTCGGCTCTAGAGACTCAGTGAGGTGAAGGAACTCCTCTAATGAACCTCAAAGTACTCATCCTTCCTTTCCTCTCAACCTTAGCTCTACTGAAGCGAACTCAACAATGTGGCCATTCTTCTTGCGAAGGTGCAATGGTACTTGACCTTTGAGGGGTCCGACCTATTGAAGTAGAAACACTGCCTTGCTAGAAGAAGTTTGGGCAAAACCCCAGATCTAAAAACAATCTTAGATGGTTCAGGGTTCTACCTCAAACAAGCCACTCTCAATGTTCTCTCGTGATCTTAGGTGGATGGTTCTGGAATGCTCTATTGAATTAAAACCTAAGCCACTATTCTTCACACTCACCTTAGATTTTTAAAGAATCATGTTGAGGTTCTTCTTCCCACTAGTAAATCTCTCAAGAGTATCTTTAAGGTAATCATTTTCTTTGGCTATGTCCTTACATGAAGCACAATTACTAGACTTGATTGCCTCATCATACTCATCCTTGAGAATAGCTATCTCAACTTTCAATGCCTCACAAGACACACAATAGGAATCCCTAATCCTATTCAACTGTTCCTTAAATTTATCTCTAAATGCCTCTTGTATCTTATCTACATTCATTTCAATTTCAAGACACTGAGATATGACAAGAAGAGTCAATATCTTTCTTGGATGCAATCATGAACATGAATTTTTCAATTTTAGCTTTCTCCTCTAAAGTCTTGTTTAGAGCATCATTCTCTATTGTGAGTTTAAGGCAATTTTCACATGATGCGGATCTAGAATAAAGAACCATTTCACCATCTCTTTCATTTTGACCATATTATCCTCACAATGAGAGCAAGTATGACTAGGATCAAATTTCTGCAATTCTTTTGTAGCGCTATTCAATTTTAATTCAAGCAACGCACGCTTGAACAAGATGAAGGAATAGCATCTCTGGAGTCACATCTAGAGCAATAGCATTCATACAAGAAGGACTAGACTTGAGAGATTCAATTTCATCAAGAGCATCTTTTAATTGATTTGTACAGAGGAATGAGTAGTTTGTAGATTGGTCGATCAAACATCAAGCTAAGATAAGAATCACAATCATTGGTAGGATTAATAGATTTGAGCCTAACAATTTCTAGGTTCAAGTCTTCAATTATGGTATCCTGTTTCTTTATCTTTTAGCTTGCTTCTTCAATTTTTGTTCAAGAACAACCAAAGCACATTTCATTTCATTTGGTGATGGACATACCGCCGGGACCGTCAAGAGCTCGCTCGTCGTTGGAGGAGTCGACGCGTGGCTGTCCCGCCATGAAGCACATACCGTGAAATCATGAGTCTTGTTCTTGCCATGGAAATCATTGTCGCCGCCCTCCGTCCCCGAGTCCACATCGCTTCATATCAACACTCTCGAGAGCGGCAAGGACCCGGCCGATTTAACTGCGATAGTTGGGCTTCTTAGCTTTTGCATCCTTAGCTTGTGGATGACTCGAAAGTCCTTCTCCTCTTTGCCCTTCAGCTTGGGGCACTTGGAGCGAATGTGATTTGGCTCACCACACTCAAAACAAGTGATAGGTCCACCTCTCCTCCTATTTCTTACTTTGTTGTATGCTCTCGAGAATCTGGTGGATAGGAGGGCTAGATCTTCCTTAGGTATCCTCTCAAGTTGCTCATCGCTCATAGAGTGCCAAGCAGACAAAGAAAAGCCAGAATCCAAGTAATCAGAAGAACTACCCTTAGATGGGTCGACCGCTAAAGCCATCGACCCTGTCTTGGGGAGACGCGAGATAAAGTCAATCTCATGCGTCTTCAACCTCGAGTAGAGCTTATCCATGGTAAGCTCATTCATGACAGTATTGTCATTGATGGAAGTGATCTTCATCCCCCAAACTCTCACATCAAGAGCACCCAAAATCTGGCGTGCATTCTCAGACTCAGTAAAAACAAGACCCACAGCGCGAAGATCAGAAATAATCTTGGAGAACCTCCCCCACAACTCATCTAAGGACTCACTAGGCCTTTGCTCGATCTTTGAGTATGCTTTCTTGAGTTGGTTCTGTCTCACTTCCTTGATCGCAGTTGAACCCTCGTGGTAGTCACAGAGAGTCCTCCAGATCTCATGAGCAGACCTCAAATGAGCCACACGCTCAAACTCAGATCGACTAAGCCCTTGAATCAGAAAGTTTCGAGCCTTGCTATTAGCCTCAACATCTGGAGTGATCACATCGCCATCACGGCGCAACATATGGATTTTTGACCTTAAGCCAAATAGCACGCCCTTGAGCCTCGATGTAGGCTTGCATAAGAACCTTCCAGTAAGCAAAATCAGATCCATCAAAGATACGAGGTTTGATTGAATACTTGTCAGTCGCCATGGCTCCAAAGACCGGTTAAGATCTATGAGAAGAGCTAACCGGGCTCTGATACCAATTGTAGGACCGGAAAAGCGACTAGAGGGGGGTGAATAGGAGCTTAACCAAAATTTTCTTTTAAGTATTAGATTCAACACACATTTCACTCCTATAGCTATGAGAGCTATGAAGATCAATAGAAAAACACAGTAGAAGACTTATGTTGAATTTCCTTCAAACCCCCAGAAGAAACAATCAGAAACATAATTTTTCATCTTGATGAACAGTGCTGATGAAAAGGAGCGGTCGATCAGTGCAGGCGGTCGACCGCTACGGAGCGTCGATCATGAATAGTAAAATCAGCACAAAACGCGAATTTCAAAGACTATTTCAAAACCGAAAATCGATCTAACTTTTGATCTACACGGCCAAACTTGACCAAATTTTGAACACAACTTCCCAATGATATCTGGAACCTATTCCAAGTGACGATCGAAAAGATCTACTTCAAAGTTTTGATCTTTTTCAGTTTTACCGAAGGAAGGTTCAAAACCGAGCAAAAACAAAAAACAAGATCTAAAACTTGCTCGTGGGAGATTGATGATCTTGAAGATCCTAGATGTATTCCCACACATCACAGCAAGGTAGAAGATGGCAAGAGATCAACCAAAAACTCATGGATCAAAGAAAGACTGAAAATCACCAAATAGAGAGAAGAAAGAACAAGAAGAGACACATCTTTGGGAAATCATCCATAGATTGATTCATGATGTTGCTGGTTACAGCCACTCCCTCAAGGAGGACAAGAGCTCAATCCATGAGCACTCTCTCAACTCATCTCTCTAGAACCCTAAGCCTCTCTCTTTCTTCTCTAAGTCCCTAAACCAACCTAGGGTTTACAAATGGAGTACTTCGGGTGGCTTGTCCAGCACACCCCCTATTTATAGAGAGGCCTAGCTTCTAGAAGAGTTTCTCTAATGGGCTCCCGTTAAGGCCCAACACAAACGGGACACTTACGCACGCATTTTAAAGCGCCAAAACCATCATCTCTTGACCTAAACCACTTCATCTTGCGCTGCCTCGCGCCGTGGTTTAGCCAAACCTACAAAGCCGTATTTGTGAAATTACCAAATACCCTTCTCGATCCTTCTCCAAGACCGAGTCCAATCGGTCGAAGCAAACGCCGCTCCGCCACGTGTAGGTTGATCAACGGCTCTCATCATATCGGCAAGTCTCTCCCGCCCGCATCCCTCCGAACCACCAAGGCACTTGCACCACACCGCGCCGCTGATCAACCCGTCGCACCGAACCGCCGCTCGGTCATCCTCGCCCATCTCGCGCCACGCTTGAGCCACTTGACCACCCGGCATCCATGATCGCTTCGGACCTCAGCTCTCCAAGCTTAGTCCCGATCCTCTCGCCGTTGACCGTCATTGACCTTCAAGACACCGCACAAAGAATAGACAGAGAAATCGCTCTCGGAACAAGTTCTTCACAACTTGACCCACGTTAGTGAAACCATGCAATATGCAACACATATACAAAGATAAACATGGATATTACTTAACTCAAAACCAAATAGCCAATCAAATCAACATTCAAAGACAAAACCGCCGACCGCTTATTCAATAGTCGGCCCGACCGCCCCGCCGGCCCTCGCTTTCGCCACGGTAGAAGACCTCCGTAACTCGACACAGCCTTTGAACATTTGCCGAAAACACGAGAAATAGCAAACCAAAAGTGGCATTGCCAATTGTAACATCATCTTAATATCGTGCACATATGCTCATGATATCCACAGTATACAAGAAGGAATAGCCAGCCACAAGTGTAGTTTAGAACAACCGAAAAGATCAACAAATATATGAAACAATACAACAAGGATATACCAGAATCAGAATGCTTACTTATTTGCATATTCTCTACCCATGAAGATGACCTGGGCATTAGTGAAGCTCTCGGATAATCTATTATACCAATAACTACCTCGTCATTATTGCATATGGCATGGGATGCAAGACTAGTAGATAGCACTCGTAGTGTAAAACAGCTACCACATATCAGTAGAACAAAGACAACCCATTGATTGTTGTGTTCTTTTCTCTGAAAAAAGCAGTAACCAATATACAAAAGACGGTAATAGATTATGATCAACACAATAAAAACAAACAGTAATACCACGTGATATTGCAGTAAGATAGATTCAATTATACAGTAAAACATGTAAGGTGAGCTAAATAGTGAGATCTATTTTCTAGGTAGCAGGTGTACCACAGTAGCGCACATATGATAATGCAGTAAATGGCTTACTGAAATGTAAGTAAAGAACAAGTCTATTTAGCACGCATCACTGTCATCCAACCCTACGGGGAGATTGCCGTCAGTGTCATCCTCTTCTAGTTCATCCTCATGAATCAGCAGGTGGCATGTACCGGACCTTCCTCTTCCTCGCCCCTCTCCCCCTCCCCTACCACTACCACTCCTGCCTCCTCGCCCTTTGTTTTTGGGTAATGTTGGGTAGGTAGTACTTGCTAGATCAAGCCACCGCATATGATGCACGCCCGTCATCTTCTTCCCACCAGGCGTAACTTTGCTCGTTCATCATCGCTCGCTTATACACTTGGGTTATGACAAAGGAGGCGCAGTTGGATTGATCGTATCGTCATCCGCTTCATCGGGCTCACGAATCTCCTCAGTCACCAGGGCAAGGTCATTGGGTATGGTATCAAGCTACATCCAAAGAGCCTTCAGGACCTCCATGGATCTATCGTACACAAGAGTGGATCTGCACACAGACCTGACCACACCCATAGCCTCTATCAATAAGGTGGTGTACCAATACATCTTAGTCATCCCATCGGGTCCGACTTGCATAAGGTCGTGTCTGTCGTACGACAGATCCACCCTAGTATTCCTCGTGTACCTACAAAGCACGTAGCGGCTGTGGATACTCTCGACCTGTAAGTAGGTGAATGCCTGCACCATGTGTGCGCAGAACAGTCCTATAGGGGGTAAACTGTAGATGGATTAACAGTAAAACACGTTGTGAGACAATAGTAAAAAATGACCATATGCACAAGACAGTAAAAGCATAATAGTTGGAATAGTAACTACTAGCTGAGAGATAGTAAAAGTACCCGTATGCTGCCAGCATTTGTATTCACAGCTGTATGTACATGTTTCCTCTTCGGCTACCACTTTGAAATCGTGCTACGACCATGCGAATGTAGTAGATTGTTTCTCATGAGACACGAGGAATAGGCCATCACGGGTTGTTTCTGCCCTTATGCGAAAGGCTGTACTGGAGAAGTAGGTCGCCTTGTACTCTTTGAACATCGCAAGCGTGTACACCCTGCCCAGTTTCTCCTCAAACAGGAACAGAGTGGCTCTCACCGGTTGGCTCTGAGAGCACACAAGACGATATATGTAACGACGTAGGCACATAAACGACATGAAGTAATGACATTCATGGGTTGTAGTAAATGGAGGGGATGAGAGATGCAATTAAATAAGACAGCTAACAGTAAATCATGGGAGAAATTAAAGTAGACGCATATGGAAGTTATAGTAAACCTATTTTTTTATTTACATACCGTGGAACAGTGCGTCTCCTGAGCCTCGGAGTACTTCCTCTTCTGTAGCACACGGTGCATCTTCCACATGAATTGGTAGAGCGAAGTCATGTTATCCACAAAGTTTTGTTTGACCATCTTGTTCATACTCTCACTTCTCTGCGTGAATGTCATCCTATCGCAGTAGATGTCCTTGAAGTATGCTGCGATCCACCTTTCGCGAAGGTCATGGAGGCTAGCAACGGCCTGGCTCTGCTCGAGGTGGTACTCTCTCACCAGATCCTCTCATGCATTCTCGAACTCTCTCGGAGTAAGCGAATGGTTTATGATGGAAACCAAATGCCTCTTCAGGCTGTCATGCTCCGCATATAGCTTGTTCAGGTTCTGCTTGTAGTTCTTCAGCACGTGCCACCTGCACAGCCGGTGCTCCGTGTGGAGGAAGACACATGGGGTGGCAACCACTGCCAGATCCTGATCTGTAGTATAATAAAATACATTAGACAGGTAGAGACATAGTTTTTATACTAACAATACATTCGAACTAGACATAGAGAATATAGTAAAACACACGTGCGATAGCCAATAAACTTGATCGACATATGCAGTAATTAGGTTAGAACGGTATATGAGAATCACTGGTTAGCATGTATTTAGGGTCCTTGCCATCCATGCAAGTCTGGAACGTCCTAAACAGCTACTTGAAGGATGTTGCCTTCTCATCACGGAGCAGCATGACGCTGAACATGGTGTTCTGTAAATGGTGGTTGAAACCAACAAACAAAGCCAGACGCATCTGATACCTATTCGTTCTGTAGGTAGTGTCGAACGTAACGATGTCTCCAAAGTTAGCGCATTCCACGTGGCAACTCGCGTGGCTACAGACGATGTTTTTCACAACATCGTCATCATCCACTTGTATGTCGTAGTAGAACTTATCGTTCTGCGATTGAAGAAAGCCATCAGCTTGTTCGCATCGTCGATGTGATTAGTGTGCGTATTCGCAACCTTCTTGGGTTAGTCAGTATAATGGATGATAACTAACAGTAAATATACACCAACATGGCAGTAAAAATAAGAATAGGTGGATAACAGTAAGTCGACACGGTCGTAACAGTAATGACATGAATAAGAAAAGGATGATAATTCGTCGTGATACACAAGTAAAAACAATGATGGAACACAGTGAAAACCTGTATTCTAGGTCACACGCGTTGAATGGTATGTAATGTTGTCCCCCATGCATCCCTGACAAAATATTCATCATAGCATTATGAGGGACCCTACCATTCTGTATGGTGTCGATGAGGTCCATCAACGAGGGATCAAAGTTCTTATGCGACTGCATGAATGCAACCAAGGATGGCGTCCTAGCGAGGGGATGGTTGTCCTCCAACACAATCTGCTTGATGCATAAGGAGCCACCTTTTGGGCTCTTATGCAGCTTCACGAACACCCTGCACGCCATCCACTTGGAGGTCTTGCTACGTTCACGCTCCTTCTCCGGTATGTAGAAGTCGTGTTTCCCCTCCTAAGTGCAACATAACTTTTTGATTGTTTTCCTACTCTTGCTCTTTCTGACACCAAAACCAGCATGTCACGCATACCGATAGTAGAACTGGTAAGCATCACCATCATTATCGAACTTCATGCAGACCTAGGGCACCATATGGTCTGGGATGTCCTCGTCCTAAAATTAGTAAAACACAACTAACATAGTAATACAAAACAGAAAACCAGTAAATGATACTAGAAAGAATAATAATTTTATTAAAGAGTGTAAACAGAGTAAATGGGTGTTAGACTGGTAGTCAAAAATGGGCGCAAAGACCTGTATAAACACACATACATGGGTGTATGTCCTACCAGCGTCGAGTGTCCTCATCTCACTCGGAAAAACAGCGAGGGGTGGCTTGAGGACCGAGATGTGGAAGAGAGGATCTCGGTCGGGGGGGGGGTCCTTACAGACAAGGGTACAATGTTTACGACGGCGTAGCCATCTGCGTAGAGAAACCTAGGTTGGCGGTCATTCTGCTAGGCATAGTAGTAAATGTCAAGGGGAATATGCATGTGCTGGGGGAAGATCTGACTAACACTGGTGATGGAGAACGAGTACCGCCGAGCTGGGTTCCTCCACGCCCATGGGGGACATCCAGTAGTCATTATCATCAGAAGGGAGTCATCGAAAGGGATCGCTGGGGGGTGGTGGGGGCGAGAAGCGATAATGACTAGTGAATGTGGGGAGGGGGAGGTGGGGCGGGTCTTATGATCGGTTTACATGGGGAGCGTGATTAGTGGGATCGCCTGCCTTTTTTATTGTTGGCACTGCGGGGAGGACATGTGGGAGCGTTTTTTTTTTGTCCGAACAAACGGTCATCGAGTGGTCATATCGACAAGTTGTAGTTAAGTAAAACTCATTTTGGCGTCAAGTAAAACGCATCCACAAGATCAGTAATTTGACACATAACTATGGCAGCAACAATTCAAGTCACTTACAGTAATACAGCTCAGAAAAATAGTAAACCGTGTTGCACATAGTAAATGGGCGAGAGGACAGTTAACACTTAGTCAGCGGTAAAAATAGGCTGGGTACACATGTGCCTACCGGTAGTTTTGTTACCACCCGTACGAATACCCTAGGGGAGTAACTTTACTTGCCCAACTGCGGGCGTACGGTGATTTTGGTTTTACCACACCCGGCAATGCTGATTTTTCTATCGATTTAGGTGACGCGCGATCTTTTTTTTTTACTATCGATTTTCACCGCTAATCGCTCTGATATTGGTTTTTACAGTCAGATTGGGCGATACCGAGACTTTTACCGCCGATCGCAACGCCCATGCGTGTGTTTTACCGTCGATCATATGCGGGAAGTGTGCGAGCTAATGCACTGCATGTAGCGTAAGGTAGCGTGGGTTGGCGCGCTGCACGCAGCACGGCCCCGGCTATGGCCCTTGCGTAGAATAGCTATTCAGCGCGCGAGCGCTGAATAGTGCTACCGTATATATATCTTAACTAATAAAAGAAGGGATTTACCTCCACACAACGGAGCGAATCATCTCACCTCCACTACGTAAGAAAGCTACGAATCCACACAGTGGGACCACCGTGTCAATGATGCCCCGCCCACTCGACTTGCACGCACCTCTACTCCTCACATCCACCTCTGGTGGGACCACCATGTTAGTCACGCCCCGCAACGCCCCACCCAACTGCACACACCTCCGCTCCTCGCATCCACCTCCACTCCTTGCATCCCCTTCTCTCTCCCTCTCCCCCCTCCCCACACACAACGACGACGAGCAGCACCGGCAGGTCGATGGGTGCGACGAGCGACTATGGTGTGGTGGCTAGCCATGGCGGACGACTAGCCATGGATGGCGACTGAGGGAGGCGTCGCTTCTCCACCAATGGCGAGTTTTGATGACAACACGGCGGCCACCTCCTTCACCAACGAAGTACTGCAACAAACTTCCAAATTTACAATATCGCGTATCTTACAAGTATTGTCATAATTCCATTTTGTGGAAAAATTTATTGCACCCACCAGTAAATGATTGCAATAAGCAGTGAGATCTTGTGTATAGGTATAGGTATTGAAGCAAACTATGAGAAGATATTGTATACTACTGTTCATTTCCATAATTGTCACACGAAGTTCTTATTCTGTCATGTTGTACTAATGTGATGCTCGTGCATATATGTATTACCATCTTTTAATTGCTTAATTCGCTTTATGTGTTAAAAGAAAATATTATTTTTGTACGGTTTGGGTTCTGTAGCAACGAACGAGTAGCCTACTATTATATATATATATATATATATATATATATATATATATATACATACATATATATGTATATATATATATGTATACATATACATATATGTATATAGTACACAAGTATATAAGACCACATAGGTGCTATTTACACCTTTTAGAGGTGGTACAATTTTTTAGACATGCTCATTTTTATGTGCGAATATAAATGTATATATAAAAATATGCTAAAAACTATTGATTATCTTGCAAATTTTTCTAGTGATTCACATTAAAGTATCTTATAATTAGTATATGAGTATATCCAAAGTGATAAAAGAGTATTTCAAATTCTTTTAGGTGGTATATCATATGTAGGAATAACTACACCCGGTAGGAGAAGGTATTACTGTCGATCACATGCGGGGATTGTGTATCTAGGTATGCCCTTAACTAGTCGTTTGCTAATCCCCTAAGGTTAAAGAAGTCCTTAATTTGACCAGGAATCTCATGTCACGAGTTTCTCAGGACCTGTGTTTTTCCTACACCAATTCCTATAATTTTTTAATGTGTACTATAATCCTCTATTTACACGTACATTCCTTTCTTACTTGTAAGTTTTTTTTCCTATTGATGTGTTTTGCATTCCTATATTTTAAATATGCCATCAGTGAAATTAAGCATCTTACACATGCATTCCGCAATTTTTTCCATTCATATATTTTTGCAATCATGTGTTCCAATTGGGCCCTCAGGAAAATTAAGCAGCAATATCACAGCACGATGATGGTGACGAGAGAGAACACAAAGACACACGGCGGCGCACTCGAGACTTGACTGCATGGTGGCAATGGGAGAGAGAAGTACTCCAAGACACACGTCGGAGACGAAGAAGACTCGAGAATTGACACCGGACAGTTACATGGCGACGTGTCTCTCCCGGCAGTAGTTACTCTTAGGGTTTTTCCTACCGGTTGCAAAAAAAAAAATTAGAGGCTAGCTATAGGCCTGGTTATCGCTGGTAACCAGTTTTTTAGGGGAAAAAAATTAGCCAATTTTGGATTTTAAATTTGTTTTTTTTTAAAAAAAAAATCAAATTCAAGCAAAATTCAAGTAAATTCAATTTTTTAGACAAAATTCATCTAAACCGAAAATTTTGGAGTCGGTTTGTAGTTCTATCCGCCCCCACCGGTAAGCCCAGTTATCGCCAGTAACCGGCAAAATTTCATCAAATTTTTTTTCACCGGTTACACTCTTTTCCATATCTAACAACGTAGAGACCATCTTAGATAACCGAGAGTATATATGTGTAGTATACGAGTATATAACATCACCTCGGTGGTATTTACATCTTTTTAGAGGTGTTATAATTTTTTAGACATACTCATTTTTATATGCTAATATGAAGGTATTTACAAAATATGCTAAAAGCTACGAACTCTCTTACAATTTTTTTGTGTAGTTCACATTGAAGTATCTTATATTTAGCATACGAGTATACCCAAAGTAATAAAAAAGTATATAAGGTTTTTTAGATGGTATATCAGATGTGGGAGTAACTACACCTAGAAATAAAAGATATTAATCAATATAATATGACTATGCTAACCAATCAGGTATGCTCTGAAAAACAAATTGTGTATCTAAGCTTGCCCATTAATTGATCGGTAGCTAACCTCCCTATAATTATACCGAAGTTGACATCTAAAGAAACAAATTGTGTATCTAAGCATGCCCATAATTGGTCTGTTGCTAATCCCCTAGGGTTAAAGAAATCCTTAATTTGACCAGGAATCTCACGTGACGAGTTTCTCACGACATGTGTTTTTCCTACACCAATTCCTATAATTTTTTAATGTGTGCTATATTCCTCTATTTTACACGTACATTCCTTTCTTACTTGTAAGTTTTTTTTTTCCTATTATGTGTTTTCCATTCCTATGTTTCAAATATACCATCAGTGAAATTAAGCATCTTACACATGCATTCCGCAATTTTTTTTCCATTCATATATTTTGCAATCATGTGTTCCAATTGGGCCCTCAGAAAAATTAAGCAGCAACATCACAGCATGATTGTGACGAGAGAGAACAAAAAGACACACGGCGGGGATGGAGCACTCAAGACTTGACAGCATGGTGGCGATGGGAGAGAGAACCTACACCAAGGCACACGTCGGAGACGAAGACGACTTGAGACTTGACAACGGACAGTTGCATGGTGACGTGACAACGTAGAGAGCATCGTATAGGTGTAATATACGAGTGTATAAGATTATCTAGTGGTACTTTTATCTTTTTAAAGGTGGTATAATTTTGTTTAGACATACTCATTTGTATGTGTGAATATAAAAATATTTACAAAATATACTAAAAGTTATGAATTATCTTGTAAATTTTTCGTGTGATTCATATTAGAGTATCTTATATTTAGTATATAAGTATACCTAAAATGATAAAAGACTATATAAGGTATTTTAGGTGGTATATATATATATATATATATATAAAAGAGTAATTACGTCTAGAAGTAGAAGATATTAATCAATATAATATGACTATGCTAACCAATCAGGTATACTTTGAGAAACAAATTGTGCATCTAAGTATGCCCTTTAATTGATAGGTAGCTAACCTCTATAGTCATACAAAAGTCGGCATATAAAGAAACAAATTGTGTATCTAAGCATGCCCTTAATTGTTCGGTTGCTAATCCCCTAGGGTTAAAGAAGTCCTTAATTTGACCAGGAATCTCACGTCTCACGACCTGTGTTTTTGCTACACCAATTCCTAGAATTTTTTTAACGTGTAGTACAACCCTTTATTTTACACATACATTCCTTTCTTAACTGTAAGTTTTTTTTCCCTATTTATGTGTTTTGCATTCCTATGTTTCAGATATGCCATTAGTGAAATTAAGCATCTTACACATGCATTCTGCAATTTTTTCCGTTCATATATTTCGCAGTCATGTGTTCCAATTGGGCCTCATGAAAATTAAGCAGCAACATCACTACATGATGGTGACGAGACAGAACACAAAGACGAGCACTCGAGACTTGACAGCATGATGCGATGGGACAGATAATGTACACCAAGGCACACGTCGGAGGCGAAGAAGACTCGAGACTTGACAAATGACAACGGACAGTTACATGGCGACGTGCCTATCTCGGAGTAGCTGCCCAGTATCTTACGTGATTAAAAATATGTAAGTGCAGAGAGTATCTTACGTGATTAAAAATATGTACGTGTAGTACATAAATATATACTGCTAAAGAAAAGCTCATTAGAGATGGTTTGGAAACATCACCACAGACGGTTTTCTGTATCGTTTGTGCTTATAGATCAGTAATAACCAAAGGATATTATAGACGATTTTTGAATCGTCTGTGATAACCCTTATCACAAACAGTGTAAGTTAAGAAGATTTATTACAGACGATTTTTACTATGAACCGTCTGTGATAGTTTATTATTACAAACAATTCTAGTTAAGAACGGTATGTGATAGCTATACTATCTATTGCAATAGTGGTCTCGTTCTAAATAGGTCTCTTTCGGTTCATAAACATTCTCTTATTGCATTTTAAAACGACACAATCAAAGAATGCAGATGAACCAATAGTGATATTGTTCTCATAAATTGGTCTCATTCATTTCATCAACATTCTCTGATTGCGTTTTAAAACAACACAATCAAAGAATGCAAATGAACCAAAGCAGGTCTATTTATGAGAACGAGATCACCATCGTGCAATAGACTTTGGTGCTATATCTTCATCCTGCAATAAAACATGAATTTTAACAAGGTCCAAAACCCTAGCCATCTATCAATCATCACAAGAATTAGAGACATCAACAATTAATTTTCATACGCACAAGCATTAAGATTTACATGACCGAAACCCTAGCCATCCATCAATCATCACAATAACTAGAGGCATCAATGATTAATTTTCAGATGCACAAGCATCATGATTTACATTGCCGAAACCCTAGGCATCCATCAATTTTGTAATTTCAGATCCAAATATCAAGGAAGGATCAGATGGGGGATATCACCAGCGATGAAGGAGAGGCGGCGGCAGCGTCACCGTTGTGTCACGACAGTGACACTGCACAAGACACTTGAACCTTAACGTCATAACAGAAGGCGGAGGAGCTCACAGCGGTAGTGTGCGTCATCGTGGGATAGGGCGCTTCAATCGGTTTGGGAGAGGCGGCACTGCTTCGGTTTGGAGGAGACGGTGAAATCGATCTGGGGTAGTTGGGCACGTGCAGGCAATATATGTAAGGGGATTTGGGTAGCGCAACCGATCTGAATTAGTTGAGAGGTCACGGCGCCACTTCGATTTGAAAGTTTGGGCAGCGAAATATCACCGACGATTTTTAATACAAACCGTATATGATGAGTTAATTATCACAGACGATTTGTATTAAGCACCGTCTATGATATTATCTCTTTACATATGATTTTTAGCGCAATCAGTAACACATACGGTCGCTAAACCAAAATGTCTATGATTATATTTAATACTGACGGTTTTGGTCAACTGTCTGTGATGAAGCGTTCATTATTAGCCTTTTTGTAGTAGTGATATAACACACCTAGGTGATATTTACATCTTTTAGAGGTAACGTAATTTTTTAGACATACTTATTTTTATGTGCGAATATGAAGATATTTATAAAATATACTAAAAGCTATGGACACTTGCAAATTTTTCGTGTGGTCTACATTAAAGTGTCTTATATTTAGTATACAAGTATACCCAAAATAATAAAGGAGTACATAAGGTTTTTTAGGTGGTATATTAGATGTAAGAGTAACTATATCCGGGATTAGAAGATATTAATCAATATAACATGACTATGCTAGTCAATCAGGCCTATGCTCTGAAAAAAAAATTGTGTACCTAAGCATGCCCTTTAATTGATCGGTAGCTAACACCTATAGTTATACAGAAGTCGACATCTAAAGAAACAAATTGTATATCAAGCATGCCCTTAACTGGTCGGTTGCTAATCCCCTAGGGTTAAAGAAGTCCTTAATTTGACCAGGAATCTCACGTGACGAGTTTCTCACGACCTGTGTTTTTCCTACACCAATTCCTATAATTTTTAACGTGTACTATAATCCTCTATTTTACACGTACATTCCTTTCTTGTAAGTTTTTTTTCCTATTTATGTGTTTTGTATTCCTATGTTTCAAATATGCCATCAGTGAAATTAAGCATCTTACACAGGCATTCCACAATTTTTTTTCATTGATATATTTTGCAATCATGTGTTCCAATTGGGCCATTAGGAAAATTAAGCAGCAACATCACAGCATGATTGTGACGAGAGAGAACACAGACACACGGCGGGGACGGAGCACTCGAGACTTGACAGCATGATGGCGATGGGAGAGAGAACGTGCACCAAGGCACACGTCGGAGACCAAGAAGACTTAAGACTGAACGGACAGTTACATGGCGACGTGTCTCTCCCGGCGGTGGCAGTAGTTACTTTATTCGGTATATTTTAATGTAAAAAACATCTTACGTAACTAAAGATATGTATATATATAAAATCACTTAAGTGCTATTTTTCATCTTTTTAGAGGTAGTATAATTTTTTAGATATACTTATTTTTATATGCGAATATAAAGGTATTTATATAATATGCTAAAAGCTCAAGACTCTGTTGCAAATTTTCCATGTGGTTCATATTAGAGTATCTTATATTTATTATATGATTATACCCAAAGTGATAAAGGAGTATGCAAGGTCTTTTAGATGGTATATCAGATGTGGAAGTAAGTACACCCAGAAGTAGAAGGTATTAATCAATATAATATGACTATGCTAGCCAAGGCGACATATCAGGTGAACATGAACTATTGTGTGAACATATGGACATAGGTCATCCTGACCCTCCATCGTGCAAACAACGGCGCACAGCAGAAAGCGCGCGCGTGCCTCTCGCCATTGCCAATTTTGCGTTCCACCCCCGGCCCGAATGAGCTTTTGCGTTTCCACCCCCAACCCCCCCTCCCCTGCCCCTCCATCCGGGGACCTCCTGTCCCAGTTCGGCGATGGCTCCCTCTACTCGCTCCCACAATGACACCGGCCCGGGTTGACATCTGGTCCCATCCAGCGACAGCGGCGCCTCTGCCATGCGCCGCACCTGCGCTGCGGCGACACCCCCCTTGAGTCGCGCCCCCTCTGCCGAGATCCAAGAAGGTGAGCCGTGGGTGGCGTTCTCTTGTGTCCTTTAGCTGCTTGTTGGGTACAATTTGGTTCTCGTCATCAAAGTTTTGTAGGATATTGTCTATATGTAAATATTACATCTTTGTTATATGTGATTATTAGAACAAGTCATCTGTTTGGGCCACTGCATGCTGGTGATTAGTACATAGACCAATTTGTAGCTTTTTTCCCATTCTTTCTCACACGGAAAGGGATAAAGAAGGCTTTTTGATGCAAAGGGGATGCTCTTCTGACTGATTAACGGCTTTTAATGGTTAATTCTTACTATATATGCCTTTGCAACTTTCTTCGATTTTTTATGAAGCATCCAAATTGCTATTTGTTTCATGAGACTAAGGCTCTTCTGATGGAAACGAGTCAAATGATTTCACAGAATACTCTCTCATTTTAATCATACCTTAATGGAACAATGGAATGTCTTACTTTCATCAAATTATCTAGCTATGTTGCATAGGAATGAGTTTTATCATGTACTCAGCTCTGAATTGCCTAACAGGCTAAGACTATAAGTGTCTTTATTTGCCACTGAATGGCCGCAATGCCAAGAACTACAGCTATTTTATTTTCATCAAATGCCAAGAATCTACATATTCATCAACTGCTTTTTTACCTTTCTTGTTTAGGCAATGAGATTTGGTGATCTGCCTTCATGGGCTGTTGAACTTTTTGCCCTCATTCATGAAGCTATTTTGGTGATGTTAATGTTGGTGTCAGCATGGAGTTAACAAACAAGGATGAAGATACTTGTCCTTTGCCATCAGATTTACTATAGAATGTAATGCCAGTAAAAATGCAATGGGAGTAAAAGTAATTGAGAATGAATTGTACCATTTTACCTCCCCACAGTAGAAGAAAAACAACAGGAGGATAGAGAGAGAGAGAGAGAGAGAGAGAGAGAGAGAGAGAGAGAGAGAGGAGGAAGATAAGACCAAGCCACAGCCCACTCTCTCCTCCCATCCCATTTTTCTTCCCCACCGAAGACAACCCAGGGGAGAAGCACCACCCGGAAGGAAAACACCAGCCACCACGGGTGTCATCCTCGCCTTCACTGCCGTCCCTTTCTAACTGGTGAAACCAGGTAACTCACCCATTTCTCCCCTATGTCTCTTTTGCCCAAACCGAACTCCCTATCATCAACCAAATCACCACAAAGCAAAGAGGGTGGAGCAGAAGGGGAGGGAAGGGGTATACTGCAGGTGAGATCGCCGCGAGGCCACGGCGCTGGGCGGCGGCGACGTGTAGGGGAGGCGCACGGCGGTCGGAGGCCAAGCCATGCGTAGGCGAGCCAGGAGCTCCAGGGGCCTGGTCGGCGCCGGCAACAGGAGGAGGCGGCGGGCCAGGCGCAGGCGGGTCGAGCGGCGTAGGGGAGGAGGCGGCGTCGTGAGGGAGGAAGGACCAGAGGGCGACGACGGCAGGAGGCGGGTTCGGCAGGAGGGCTGAAAGTATCTAGGCCCCTAAAATCGTGTTTTGGTAATTAATGATTATATGTGATTATTGGACTAATGTGTTTATTGAGTATTTACAAGGTTAAGACCTCTTGGTGGGTTCAATGATAAAAAGGCATGCAGGGTAAATAAAGATTTACATGATTGAAGACAAGTATAAGTAGACTGTGATCTTTTTGTATTTTACCGGTCTTAGAAGAAAAGGTTGGAACACCGGATTTTAGGTTAAACGTCGTACTATTAAGAGGGATCATGACTAGTACCTTGGAAACATGATCTTGTGCAATATGGATCAATTTAGGATCATGCATGCATTTGGTTTTGCTTTCTAAAAGCCTTTGAGATAAGTGTCAAAAATCGGTCATACCGACGTCTCTCGGGCGGTTGTACCGTTTGGTGCGGTATGACCACATGTTACTTAGCGGTTCTACCGATTTACGAACTCCTCAGCCAACCAAGCGCTAATGCGATGCGGCCGCTCTCGAGCGGTACTACCGCATTGCGGTCGTTCCGTTTTTAGTTGGCGGTTGTATAAAACGTAACCGTTGCATTTCGACTTAGAGCTCTGGGAAAATCGGTCGTCATCGTCTTCGAAAAGCCGTCGCACGATCTGCGGTCGTTCCGTTTCTTGTATGGCGGTACGTTTTTTACAGAAAGCATGTCATCTTGGTCTTCTGGAAAACCCTTGGTTCGGTCGTACCGCTTCTCCGTGCGGTATGACCGGAGGTTCTTGATCGCACCGCAAGATAGTTGGCGATCGTATCGCAAGGGTTGTTCAACGGCTATGTCGAGTCATTTATTGCCTTTGTTCTAACCGTCCACGTTGCTCGATCTTTGCGCGGTCGTCGCACTTTTAGTTGGTGCGTCATACCGCATTTGATACTTTTTCTGGTATGACTCTCCAACGGTCGTTTTTGTTGGTGGGTGGTATAAATACCCCCCCAACTGCACAAGGGCAAAGAGCTAGACCACATTTAACATCTTTAGAGCCTTGTGCATTCCTTCAACTCCCCAAATTCATTTGTTCACTCTTTGAGAGGTTGTTGAGCTCATTCAAAGTGCATTCATCATTCTAGTTGATCCTATTGCACTTGAGTGTCGTCAAGCGAGGTCTTGGTTTGTTACTCTTGGAGTTTTGCCGAACTCCTAGGCGGCTTAGCGGTGATTGCACGGTGATCTCTTCAAGAAGATTGTGAAGAGGCACGGTGCCCATATTGTGAGTGGTTTGGTGTTCACCATCTCGGAGTGGAGGAAGAACAACCAATAGTGATCGAGGAAAGGCTTAATTGTGGAGCCACTTTGATTGGTTCAAGCTCCCTCAACGTGGACTAGTGAAGACCGGCAAGTCTTCGATACCACGGGAAAACATCGTTGTCTCATTGTGGTTATTTCTAGTCTTTACTCTTCCGCATTTATATTTCTAGCTTGATCTTTGTGCTTATATTGCTTAGCTAGAAGTATAACTTGTTTAGACTAAGTTATTAATTAGCTTATCTCGTTAATTTGTTTAAAAGTTTAAAAACCTCCTATTCACCCCCCTCTAGTCGGTTATCCTTGATCCTACAAGTGGTATCAGAGCTTGGTCTCTCAAATTATTAGACTTTACCGTCTAAGAGAGAAAGGATGACTAGTGAGGGTATGCATATATGAAAGGCTCATTTATTTGATGGTTCAAATTATTCTTATTGGAAAATTAGAATGTCTATTTTCTTAAAAGCCATGAGTCCGAACATATGGAAAATTGTAAATGAGGGTTATGTTATGCCTCTTGATCCAACAATCCTCACGGTTCAAGATGAACGTAATGCTCATTTAGATGCTCAAGCTATGAATGCTCTCTTTGGTGCTTTGAACGCGGATGAGTTCAATAGGGTGAGCAATTTAGAAACCGCTCATGCTATTTGGACTATCCTCTCCGAAATTCATGAGGTGTCGAACCCGGGAACGAAGGATCCCGAATTCTCTGTGTTCAAACACCAGTCCAGGATTTCCAATGTACAGTCTCACAAAAATGAATATCACATTCATATCACGAAAGCGTAAATGGCATTAAATAAATAATCTATTTAATACAAATGAGTGCGAATAATAACATCAAATGTCAAATGATAAACACATGGCAATAACATAATAGTGGGAGCCATACGATGCGCCCCGAGCAATCGTGCAGGTCGGAAGGCCTACTCGTCAGGGTCCTCGCGTCAATATAGCGATCTTCTCACGAATAAGATTTATTCGGCAAGAGTGAGCACTACTACCGTGCTCATAAGTCACACAATATTGATTTTAAATGCATGCATAAGGAAACAAGTGAGTATGGCGGGGTTGTTTTGCATAACGACATTTCGATTTGAATAAGCATAGTAGTTTCTAAGGCAATTTTATACTATGGATAAAATCATACTTTGAAATGACAATGATATAATGTGGATAACCTCCAATGATAAAGTGAAGGATCCCTCCTAACACTTGGCTTCCCTTAAATTTTCATAAGGATTAACCATCCTCAAAATTTAATAAAGCATTTTAAAACCAAAAACAATTCTAACTTTAAGTGGCCTGCTAGCATGTCCATGACCCGCGGGCCTTATTCGAATAGTTTCTACTCTGCGAGTTGGTACAACTTTACCCACACGAGGTGACATGCTCGTTATGTCGGCCAATTCACGCTTCCGTAGGCGTGTGACTGAGCAATTACCATGAGGCCTTTACAATGTTTTACCCTAGTATATTCATGCCCGCTAAGGTTTCGCCCCTTTGGACTGACCGTCCTCCGGAAGCCCCCTCTTGCGCCAAGTGGGAATAAAACGTCTAACCGACACCCACAAAATCACATGACATAAATATACTAGGATATCACAAATTAGTTAGCCAAATCCTGCCCATACAGGACATGTGGTGGTGCGTTATGGCATAGCAATAAGCGGCTCAAAGACCGGTCCTCAATTGACTTGGGCGTCATTCCTACAACCCATGGGCCTTGATCTTAACCAGATCAAACCCGTGCATAAACCTGCACCCACCTTTCCGACCATTTCGCCCAAGTCCAAACCCATTTTGAATTTATTAAAAACTTCATTTATAAACTCTTGTGGTAAAACAATACCACAATAACAAGTTTGAAAACAATTTGTAGAAATCTGGTGAACCCTCCCAAATTCTGTAAATGTGGGCTAAGCTTGGCTAAGCATATATTTGAATTTTGGTAATATCTTGCCTATGGTATCAAGGTAGTCAGATACAACATTCAAATTTGGCCATACAATAACATATGGAATTAACTATATGTAAAACAGGATATTAAAATATTTATAACAACATATGCATGCAATAAGGAATTTAAAAACTGAAAATAACTTAAAATAATAGGGGCAATATGGTCAATGGTGTAACTTGCCTTGGTCGATGTCTTGAAATTCTAAATCTTGGTTTGATCGAACTCTCCTAGTCGTTCGAAATCTATCTGTAAAATCGACAAATTCAATATTCAAAATCAAATAAAATTCAAAAACATAGTTCAAATTAACTCCAAATTGGAATATTTTGGTTTAGTTAGCTAGATTATAATTTTATATAAATTTTGCAATTTGAATCACTCAATTTGGAGTTCAAATGCAAAAGTTATGAATTTTGAAGTTTATATCTAAATCTGAAATTTTATTGAATTTCGAATTATTTTCCTCACGAAAATCCATTTATTGCGCAATGATTACCTCAACTGAATTTTCAAAATTAAATTTAAATAAAAGATTTCGACATGTGGGCCTCGGGTGGTGACTCGGCCCATGTGGACCAGGCTCGCGAGCTTTGGCGGACCCAACCTGATGGACCATGCCGCGTGTGCGTGTGCGTGAAGCGTCTGGCGAGGAATGGTGGCGTGGCGCCGGCGTGGATGGTGAGGTGGCGCGCCACGTCGACTTAACGGCGGCGGCGTTTTCGTGCGGCCGACAGCGGCGGCCAGCGGAGGTTCACCGGCGGCGAAGTGGTACCAAAAGCAAGAGGAGGACACGAGGATCGGATCGCTACCTTGGGGCGACGCGAGGCGTTTTGGTCGTCGGCGGCGAGCTTTGGCGGCGAAGAGCTTCGGTCGTTGGTGAAGTGGCGACTCCGATGATCCTCCGGCGGAATGGGTGCGCGCCTGAGCTTCGTGACGATGATGCGATGCTATAGGTGCGGGCGGGAGGGCGGCTCCAACAGCGGCGAAATCGGCGGAAGCTCCGGCTTAGCGGCGACTAAACCTCGGATTGCGGTGAACTCGCGGCGGGAGAGGAAGAGTGAGTGAGGGCAAATGGTTGAGGATGAGAAGGGGCTCACGGGGCTCCCTTTTATAGAGCAAGGGAAGCTCTGGAGCGGCGTGGAGGTAGTGGGAGTCATGGCGGCGGTTTCGGTGGGCGTGGGTGAAACTGCCGCGGAGAAGAGGGAAGAAGGTGGGGGAACGGGGCGGTTGGGCGCGGCGAAGCTGTTGCGCACGTCCTTGCGTGAGGAGGAGGGCGAGGAAATCGTGGCGGAGACCGAGCTCTTGTGCGGCGAAAATGGCGGCCCGACTCGATCGCGCAAGAAGAAGGCGAGGAAGACGCGACGGCGTGGAGCCGTTGGATTTAGATCTGCGGTTGGGACTTGGTGGGAGTAAAAGATTGTGGAGGAATCTGGCGTAGGATTTAGATTGAAGGGTTTAGATTAGAAGGTTTTAAGTCTCAGAAGCGATGCGAAGGTCTCGCCGTTAGATTAAGATCGCACGGCTCCTATTGATGGTGTCATTCGGACGGTGCGGCATTTGCGGAGGATCTTGATCGGCTGGAACGGATCCGGCGGTGGATCTGAAGGAGGAGGTGCGTGTGTGCGTTGCGTGCGTTGGATTTTAATCAGCGGTGGATGAGAGGTGGGAGAGAGTGCGTGCGGTGGTGAAATTTGGCGGGCTGGAGGGAAGTTGGGCGGAGCCTTTGGGTTTGGCCCAAACATGAGTAGAGGATTTTCTTTGCTTTTCT
Organism: Ampelocalamus luodianensis; assembly: GCA_036346255.1. Classification (NCBI taxonomy): domain Eukaryota; kingdom Viridiplantae; phylum Streptophyta; class Magnoliopsida; order Poales; family Poaceae; genus Ampelocalamus; species Ampelocalamus luodianensis. Next base: position 45,696,956 of record CM070620.1, on the reverse strand, counting down.
ATTTGTTTAATTACATTAATTCATAATAGCTTTAGAAAATAGCAAATACTTCCAAAAATTATGGAAAAATTCAGAAATTTCCATACTCATTCTGGACTTAATAAAATTATTTCCAACTATTAGTTGGCTTTTAATTTTGTAAATAAATTTGTTTTAGTTTTAAAATATTTATGAAAAGCTTTTGAAAATTCAGGAAAAACCACAAACATAAATAAACTTTTAAATTTCTTGAAATTGAAATTTGAGTGCTACTACAAACCTACCCCCTTAAGGAATCTCGGCCGAGATTGAGATTGAATTAACAAAGAGATCGGGTAGTTGGTCTTGAGGTCTTCTTCTTTTCCCATGTGGCTTCACTTTCCGGGTGATGACTCACGCACCTTGTATGATCCGATGATTACGCTTACGGTGACTCGCTCTGCGACATCCGAATCTTGATTGGTCGCTCCACGTAGGTGAGATCTTCTCGAAGATCGAAACTTTCAAGAAGGTATGGTCTTCGGTGCTTGCAAGCATTTCCTCAAGCTGGGATACATGGAAGACATCGTGCACGGTGACAAGGCTTACGGTAGCTCAGGCGATATGCCACTTCACCTCTTTTGGCTAGAATTTTGTATGGCCCCACAAGCACAGGTGCAGAGTTTTCCTTTCGTTGGAATCTTCTTACTCCTACGAGTGGGTGACCACGAGATAGACCAGGTCTCCTACCTCAAAGTTTAGATCCCTCCGACGGTTATCAGCATAACTCTTTTGTCGGGTTTGTGACACTTTCAAATGTTCCCTTATAGCTTTGACCTTACTTTCTGCCTCTTTGATTATCTCAGGACCAAAGAGTTGATGCTCTCTTACTTCATCCCACAGAAGTGGAGTTCTGCATTTTCTGCCATACAATGCTTCAAAAGGAGCCATTTGCAAACTAGCTTGATGGCTATTGTTATGCGAGAATTCAGCATCTGGCAAATTCTTGTCCCAACTTTGTCCAAATTCCAAGGCACGGGCTCGGAGCATATCTTGAGGACTTGATTGGTGCGTTCGTCGACCATCTGTTTGAGGATGATAGGGTCTTGAGAGTTGAGTGCAGTGCCTAAGGCTTCATGCGGACTCTGCGAATCTTGGCGTGGCGAGAACCTCTGTCGGACACAATCTTCTTGGGTACCCGTGTAGACAAGCGATCCTAGCCACATATAACTCGCTAATTGGGTACATACGTATGTAGTCTTGGCGGGAATGAAGTGAGCTACTTTGGTCAGCCGATCAACTATCACGAGATAGAATCATATCGATTTGGTCTAGGAAGTCGGTGATGAAGTCCATGCCAATCTCTTCCCACTTCCATTCGGAATTGGTAGTGGCTGCGGCAATCTTCTTTGGTCTCGATGTTCGCCTTAACTTTCGACACACATCACGGTAGGCGCGAACTCGGCAATTTCTGCTTCATCTTGACCCACGATATTTCTCCTTGAGATCTGGTACATCTTGGTGCTTAGGGTGAATGGAGTAAGGCGTTTCATGAGCCTCCTTGAGAATTGATTGCTTTAACTCCTGTGGTTAGGTACACAAATGCGGTTCCCAAACCACCACGTTCCTTGTTCATCTTGTGAATCTGGAGCCTTGCCTCTTGCATATTCTTCTTGATCTCCTTGATGTCATCATCTTCTAGTTGTTTTCTCGATCGACTTTGAAGAGTCGGTTGTACTTCAAAGCATTCACACAACCTTGTGACAATCTCAAGTTTAGGCCTTCAATTCTTCATGTAGTTCAGGCATTTCATACGCACCATCATGGTATTGCAATAGGCCTTTACGCTCGGGGCATACGCAACTACATTTGCTTTGCACAGGTGATAATGGATTCCAAGATCATAATCTTTTATCAACTCTAACCATCTTCTCTGTCGAAGGTTTAATTGCACTTGTGTGAATATACTTCAAACTCTTGTGATCGTGAAAATCTCACATGCAGTTACCAATGAGATAATGCGCGAGATCTTCAAGGCATGCTGTCGCTGCTAACTCAGATCATGGGTTGGATAATTCCCTTCATGTGGCCTCAAGCTGCACGGATGCATAGCTACTACCTTGCCTTCTGCATCAATACGCATCCGAGACCTTGACGGGATGCGTCGCGAAAGATCTCGAAATCTTTATGGATATCGGTAAAACTAACACAGTCTGTGAGACCAATCTCCTCTTGAGTCTTGAAAACTTTCTTCACGGGCATCTGTCAATCAAATTTCTTCTCCTTCTTGAAGTTGAGTCATGGGTCTTGCAATCTTAGAAATTTTCAATGAACTGCGGTAATAACCCGCTAGTCAAGAAACTTCTCGCCGTTGACCAGTCTGGGTTGCTTCCAATCGATCGACTTCAACCTTGGAAGGATCTCGCAATTCCTCCCACGACACAATATGTCCAAGGAATGCCACTTGACTTAGCCAAAATTCACTTTTCTTGAATTTAGCATAAAGCGATGTTCTCGGAGCTTGTCGATATCATCTGATATGCTTCTCGTGTTCTTCTTCATCCCGAGTAGATGAGAATGTCATCGATGAAAACAACCACAAACTTATCCAGAATTCCATGAACACTTTGTTCATCATATTCATGAAATAAGCGAGCGTTCGTCAAACCAAATGATATTCGTAAGCTAAATGCGATCCATATCGGTGGTGAAATGTCTTGGAATATCTTGATGCGATCTTGATTGGTGATAGCGGATCTCAAATCAATCTTGAGAAGACACTGCGCTCCTTTGGTGATCGAACAAATCATCTATCACAGGTAAAGGATATTTGTTCTTGATCGTCACCTCATTAGTGATCGTAATCAACACACATTCTCATGCTATTGTCCTTTTCTTGACGAACGACCTTTGGTGCTCCCCAAGGTGATGGCCGGGTCGGATGTAACCTCTACTTCGCAGTTCTTCAATCTGTTTCTTCAATTCCGCTAACTCATTGTTGGCATTCTATAGGGTCGCGATATTGGGTGTCACAGGACTAAGTCAATTAAGAACATGACGTCCGATCCGGTGGCATGCCGGGTAATTCATCGGAAAGACATCGACATATTCTCGGACTACGGTATGTCTTCAAGTTTCACTTCCTTCATCTTTGGTGAGGATAGAACTTCCATTGAGTGCAGTCTTGGGTTTGAACTCCTTGAAATTCCTTCTCCATTTGTGAGGTGATAGACCTATTAGCCTGATCTATTTGTCCATGATTCTTGGCTAACGGTCCATTCCAAGAATAACGTCCGGACCTTGGGAATGCAAGACTATCAAGTCGCTAGGAAGGATACTCGGATATTTCAAGGGTGAGGTTGGGCATAAAGAACTAGTTCTCATTTACGAGCAGGGAATGGATTATCATGGGATTTGCTAAGGAAGATCTTGGTAACCCATTTTGCCCACAAATTTATTTGACACAAAAGAATGTGAAGCTCAGGAATCAAATATAGAAGGTGGTATTGAATTGACAAGAAACATACCAAGCACAACATCCAGTCTTGCTGCAGGCTTCCTCGGCCGTGGCGTGGTTCACCGTCCCTTGATGAAGCCTTTGCGGCTGCGGTACCGATGCATTTGTGACTCTGAGTCTTGGCTTGGAAGAAGGCCTTGCTGCTGCTTCTTAGGGCATCTGTTGGCATAGTGGCCTGTTTCATTGCGATGGAAGCAGGTCACTCCTGCGGTGAGGCGGAGCTCTTTTTTGAAAGTGTCCTCCGGTTGATGCTGCTGCGAAGTTGGAGGTGTTGGTGCGATTACTGCCTGGGGCTCGGATGTGGAAGGCGGAACTTCCCGCTGCTGCGGTGGCTGCGGTGAATAAGCGAGGCTTGGGAAAGCCTCTGCGTTGATCTTACAGGCGGCCATCCTCCGCTTGCAGTTCTCCATCTCGTGATGTTTGGCCTCTGGCGGATCGCCTTGTCCTGGCTGTTGGAAGTCGGTGAAGTTAGGAGATGAGTTTGACGGAGATATCGTCGTTGAGTCCCTCCGGGAACCTTTCTTGCCGTTCTTCATCTCGGGCCACATCGGTAGGGCATAGCGAGCTAGGTGGTTGAAAGCGGTGAAGATACTCGCTCACCGGCGATTGCCTTAGCGAGTGCATGAAACTCCTTCTTCTTGATGTCATCATGCGGCGGGGATGTGTGCATGATGGAAGGCTCTCACAAACTCGTCCCACGAGATGGCACGGGCATTGGCGTGGGAGATGCGAAATTGTCCCACCATTAGAGATTTGGTCGTTGGTGATGAGTTGCGAGCAGGACCCTCGCGATCGTGCATTGTGCGATGTCGGTTTCTTTCGATGTACGAAGCCAATCGTCGGCATCCATTGGCTCGGTGCTTCTGGAGAAGGTTAGAGGCGCATGCGCATGAACTCGACATGGTCACCCGTTGAGGAGGGTGTGCGGTGCACGAGTTGCGGCGGTGGCTGGCTTTGTTACTGGTTGTTCGGCGTTGTTGGCGGCCAGGCCAACAATTCAATAAGGTGAGTTTGATTGGCCATCATCATGTTGCCAATCCGGTCCTGCGCTCTTGGTGGTGGGGAGGTTCTTGAACATCTTGCTCACGATGGTCGGTATTTAGTTGTTACGACCTGGATCTTTGCCATTTCTGTCTTGGTGTTCACCATGCTGCTTGAATTTTCAAAGACTTAGGAAGAGAAGAAAAGATTGCACTAAGGGAAGTAAATTTATATTAACCCAAAAGCACACAAAAACAAGGCAAAGACACAAATTTTTCTTTTGCAAGTAATTCTTTATTTTATCCATCGATTATGGCTACCACAAAGGTTAGTAGCTCATAATTGCAGACTAATTGAACAACTAAAGGAAAGCAAATATCTAAAATGGTGGAGGTAAACATCTATGCGGTGGATGGGGTGTAGTCAGGGAGTTCTGGTGCGCCTTGGCCCTTCTTGTCTGAGCCAATTCGAGCCGGTGCCTTCAATCTCTCCTCTGCTGACTTCTAGCCTCCCTGAGCGAGATCTGGCTCGTCGGTGTTGCCATAAGCGTAATCCATCGCCTTGGCTAACTCCACTGGTGGGTGATCTCGGCATATCCTCATTCTCGGTGAGTGAAAGCCTTGCCTGGTCGAGTGGGGATGTGCATGGGATAATCTTGGAATCGATATCCGAAAATGGGCGTCGTAGGTGTAGCGAAGTCGGCGTCGGCTTCTCTTGCCGCATCTTGGATGCCGTCCTCGAAGTCTCCGGCGCATTGGGCGTCGAAGATGTGGAAGGATGTATCGGCGCTAAGTTAGAGTGAGGATAACCTCCACTCTCCAGCGCTCTCTTGTCCCACGATATACTTGTATCCTTGGTATGTGGGTCTCTTCGTGAAACTTCGAATCTTGCATCATCTTCCATAGGATATCCGCCCATTCTCAGCGTAGACTCCATGGGAGATACGGGTCGATCTCTCGACCATCTACAATTTTTAGAAAGGACAAGAGTTTAGAAATCTTTTTAATAGAAAGGAAGAGTAAGACTACGGAAGGCAATTAAATAGTTTGTAAATTTTTGAAAATTAGTCCTTAATGGTTTTACTAATTCTACAGTGGGCCATGACCTCGATCGATATGGCTCGATACCACTTTTGCGAACGGGAGCGAAGGATCCCGAATTCTCGTGTTCAAACACGGTCCAGGATTTCCGGTGTACACAGTCTCACAAAAATGAATATCACATTCATATCACGAAGCGTAAATGGCATTAAATAAATAAGCATTTAATACAAATGAGTGCGAATAATAACATCAAATGTCAAATGATAAACACGTGCAATAACATAATAGTGGGAGCCACGATGCGCCACGAGGCAATAAATGCAGGTCGAAGGCCTACTCGTCAGGGTCCTCACCGTCAATATAGCGATCTTCTCTGAATAAGATTTATTCAGCAAGAGTGAAGCACTACTACCGTGCTCATAAGTCACACCAATATTGAATTTAAATGCATGCATAAGAAACAAGTGAGTATGGCGGGGTTGTTTTGCATAACGACATTTTCAGTTTGAATAAGCATAGTAGTTTCTAAGGCAATTTTATACTATGGATAAAATCATACTTTGAAATGACAATGATATAATGTGGATAACCTCAATGATAAAGTGAAGGATCCCTCTAACACTTGGCTTCCCTTAAATTTTCATAAGGATTAACCATCCTCCAAATTTAAAAGCATTTTAAAACCAAAAACAATTCTAACTTTAAGTGGCCCGCTAGCATGTCCATGACCGCGGGCGCTATTCGAATAGTTTCTACTCTGCGAGTTGGTACAACTTTACCCACACGGTGACATGCTCGTTATGTCGGCCAATTCACGCTTCGTAGGCGTGTGGTGAGCAATTACCATGAGGCCTTTACAATGTTTTACCTAGTATATTCATGCCGCTAGGTTTGCCCCTTTGGGTGTAGTCCTCAGGAAGCCCCTCTTGCGCCAAGTGGGAATAAAGCGTCTAGCAAACACCCACAAAATCACATGACATAAATATACTAGGATATCACAAATTAGTTAGCCAAATCCTGCCCATACAGGACATGTGGTGATGCGTTATGGCATAGCAATAAGCGGCTCAAAGCCGGTCCTCAATTGACTTGGGCGTCATTCCTACAACCCATGGGCCTTGATCTTAACGAGATCAAACCGTGCATAAACTGCACCCACCTTTCCGACCATTTCGCCCCAAGTCCAAACCCATTTTGAATTTATTAAAACTTCATTTATAAACTCTTGTGGTAAAACAATACCACAATAACAAGTTTGAAAACAATTTGTAGAAATCTGGTGTAACCCTCCCAAATTACGTAAATGTGGGCTAAGCTTGGCTAAGCATATATTTGAATTTTGGTAATATCTTGCCTATGGTATCAAGGTAGTCGGATACAACATTCAAATTTGGCCATACAATAACATATGAAATTAACTATATGTAAAAGCAGGATATTAAAATATTTATAACAACATATGCATGCAATAAGGAATTTAAAAACTGAAAATAACTTAAAATAATAGGGCAATATGGTCAATGGTGTAACTTGCCTTGGTCGATGTCTTGAAATTCTAAATCTTGATTTGATCGAACTCTCAGAGTCGTGAAAATCTATCTGAAAATCGACAAATTCAATATTCAAAATCAAATAAAATTCAAAAACATAGTTCAAATTAACTCCAAATTGGAATATTTTGGTTTAGTTAGCTAGATTATAATTTTATATAAATTTTGCAATTTGAATCACTCAATTTGGAGTTCAAATGCAAAAGTTATGAATTTTTGAAGTTTATATCTAAATCTGAAATTTTATTGAATTTCGAATTATTTTCCTACGAAAATCCATTTATTGCGCAATGATTACCTCGGCACTGAATTTTCAGAATTAAATTTAAATAAAAGATTTCGACATGTGGGCCTCGGGTGGTGACTCGGCCGATGTGGACTAGGCTCAGCGAGCTTTGGCGGACCCGCCGCGGTGGACCATGCCACGTGTGCGTGTGCGTGGCGTCACGGCGAGGAATGGTGGCGTGGCGGCGGCGTGGATGGTGAGTGGCGCGCCACGTCGACGACCAGCGGCGGCGTTTTGGTCGCGGCAGACAGCGGCGGCGGCGGAGGTTCACTAGCGGCGAGTGGTACCAAAAGCAAGAGGAGGACACGGGGATCGGATCGCTACCTTGGGCGGCGATGCGAGGCGTTTTGGTCGTGGCGGCGAGCTTTGGCGGCGAAGAGCCGATGCGTTGGTGAAGTGGCGACTCGATGATCCTCGGCGGAATGGGTGCGCGCGTGAGCCGTGGCGATGATGCGATGCTATAGGTGCGGGCGGGGAGGCCAGCTCAGCGGCGGCGGCGAAATCGTGGCGGAAGCTCACGGCTTAGCGGCGACTAAACCTCGGATTGCGGTGAACTTCGCGGCGGGAGAGGAAGAGTGAGTGAGGCAAATGGTTGAGGATGAGAAGGAGCTCACGGGGCTCCCTTTTATAGAGCAAGGGAAGCTGCGGGCGGCGTGGAGGTAGTGGGAGTCATGGCGGCGGTTTCGGTGGGCGTGGGTGAAGCTGCCGCGGAGAAAGGAAGAAGGTGGGAGCGGGGCGGTTGGGCGCGGCGAAGGCTGTTGCGCACGTCCTTGCGTGAGAGGAGAAATCGTGGCGGAGCCAGAGCTCTTGTGCGGCGAAAATGGCGTGGCCGGCTTCGATCGCGCGAAGAAGAAGCGAGGAAGGCGGCGGCGTGGAGTCGTTGGATTTAGATCTGCGGTTGGGACTTGGTGGGAGTAAAAGATTGTGGAGGAATCTGGCGTAGGATTTAGATTGAAGGGTTTAGATTAGAAGGTTTTAAGTCTCAGAAGCGATGCGAAGGTCTCGCCGTTAGATTAAGATCGCACGGCTCCTATTGATGGTGTCATTGGACGGTGCGGGCTGCGGAGGATCTTGATCGTTGGTACGGATCGGCGGTGGATACGAGAGGAGAGTGCGTGTGTGCGTTGCGTGCGTTGGATTTTAATCAATGGTGGATGAGAGGTGGGAGAGAGAGTGCGTGCGGCCCAGGTGAAGCGGGCGCTGCGGCGGAAGTTGGGTGGAGCCTTTGGGTTTGGCCCAAACAACTGATTAGAGGATTTTCTTTGCTTTTCTATTTGTTTAGTGCATTTAATTCATAATAGCTTTAGAAAATAGCAAAATACTTCCAAAATTATGGAAAAATTCAGAAATTCCCATACTCATTCTGGACTTAATAAAATTATTTCCAACTATTAGTTGGCTTTTAATTTTGTAAATAAATTTGTTTTAGTTTTAAAATATTTATGAAAAGCTTTTGAAAATTCAGGAAAAACCACAAACATAAATAAACTTTTAAATTTTACTGAAATTGAAATTTGGGCTGCTACATGAGGGCACATCCACGGTCAAAGAAGTCAAATTGCATAGGCTTCGGATTAAATATGAGACATTCATAATGTTGCCTCATGAAAACATCACCGAGATGTATTCAAGACTCAACAACATTGTGAATGAACTCAAAGGTCTTGGTACTAACCTTCTTGATATTAATGTTGTGCGCAAAATGCTTAGGGCTCTCCCGGATAAATATGAGACATTGGTGACATTGTTCCTCAACTCTCCCGAGTTGCCTAGAATGACTCCAACCGGATTATTGGGCAACCTCATCACCAATGAGTTATACAAGAAGGACAAAGAAGAGCTATTGGAATCATCTTCATCCAAAAAAAAATTACCGCTTTCAAAGCTAAAGCGGAATCAAGTGATGATGAGGATGAAGAAGAAGACTCGGATGAGGAGTACGCTCTTCTTGTGAGGAAAATGAAGAAATTCATGAGAAGACGCCCACATCGAAACTTCAACTTCAACAAATTCAAGAAAGGACAATCCTCAAGTGACAACAAGCGATATAGCAACATTCGTTGTTATGGATGTGATGAGAAGGGGCACATAATCTCAAATTGCCCCAACAAGAAGGATGACAAAGATAAATCATCAAAGAAGAAGGAATTCGATGGAAAGAAGAAGCTTTTCAAAAGGCTTCACAAAAAGGGCAAAAATGAAGCTCATATTGGAGAGTGGGATTCCGACGAAGAATATTCGGATTCCAACTCCGAATCAAGTGATGAAGAGTCTTCTAAGAAAAGATGACTTGTCGGCATCGCCATAACGGAAGCTCCATCACTCTTCTCGTCTCCTACATGTCTTATGGCTAAAGGAGATAAGGTAAAATCCTTTGATGATGATGCTCCTTCATATGATGAACTAATGGACATGGTAGAAGATTTAAATGAATATGTTGGAAAGGAGAAATCAAAATTTAAAGTCTTAAAGAAAGAGTATATCTCTCTAAAATACTCTTATGAGGAGCTAAAGGAAGCTCATGATTCTCTTCTCCTAAAAGATATAGAAAAATCACATTCAAATATTGGTATTACGTGTGATTTAATGAATGAGATACTTAGAGTAGAAAGTATGCCAAATGCAAAATCCATGTCTAGTACTTCTACTTCTTGTGATGATTTGTTATCCATACCTTGTTACTCAAATAATGATTCAATTGCAAATACTTGTGATCCTTTGCTAATTGTTGAAAATCATGATTTAAAAGAGCAAGTCACCAAGCTAAGCAAGAGCTTAGAAAGATGCTTCAAGGGTAAAGCAACCCTTGACAAATTATTGAGTCTTAAAGGTGCTCATTCAATAAGGAAGGACTTGGTATGTACCCAAGAAAGGTAAGAAACCGGTTAACAAGCCTCCAAGGTTTATTAAGCAAAATGGTAAATATTGCAATAAATGTGGTAAGGTAGAACACATGTCAAATACTTGTTTAAATATTAATGTTAAATCCTATGACATTTATGATTCTTGCTACATGTAAGAAATCCATTGATGGTAAAATAAGCTGCAAGATTTATTGGCACTTGATTTTAGCGCTAAAGGAATGCTATTTGGGTGCCTAAGACCTTGGTCACTAATCTCCAAGGACCCAAACAAATTTGGGTACCTAAAGAACTTGATTCTTGTTTTGTAGGTGAACTACAAGACCGGTGGAAAACATTGGGTGCTTGATAGTGGATGCACTCAACACATGACCGGTGATAGAAAAATGTTCACCACATTCGAGAAACGTAAAAGGGCGTGACAAGATCACCTTTGGAGATAATAGTAAAGGAAAGGTAATAGGATTGGGTAAAATTGCTATCTCAAATGACCTTTCCATTTGAATGTATCTTTAGTTGAATCACTTAATTTCAATTTATTATCCGTTGCCCAAATATGTGATCTTGACTTAATTTGCTCCTTCTCAAATGAAGGTGTGTCAATTTCAAGTGTAAAGGATAATGCTTTAGTTTTCAAGGCTTTAGATTTGGAAATCTTTACTTGGTTGATTTTCCTCAAATGCTTCATGCTTACAAACTTTTTAATTGCAAAAACTTCCTTGGGTTGGCTTTGGCATGAAAGCTAGCTCATGTTGGCATGATTCAACTTAAAAGCTTTTCAAACATGATCTAGTTGTTGGCTTGAAAGATGTGAAGTTTGAGAAAAATCGACTTTGTAGTGCTTGTCAAGCGGTAAACAAGTCATAGCTCTCTCCCTTCCAAGAGTATCATGTCAACCTCTAGACCATTGGAACTCTTACATATGGATTTGTTTGGGCCAACAACCTATAAGAGTATCGGAAATAGCTATTGTTTAGTTATCGTAGATGATCACTCTAGATATTCATGGGTGTTCTTTCTAGATGACAAGAGCGAAACCTCAGGAATTTTCAAAGCTTTGCTAAAAGGGCTCAAAATGAATTTGATTTCAAAATAAAGAAAATCCGTAGTGATAATGGTTAGAGTTCAAAAATACTAAAGTTGAAGACTTTTGTGATGAACTTGGAATAAAGCACGAATTTTTCACAACCTACACTCCGGAGCAAAATGGAGTTGTAGAAAGGAAAAATCGTACATTAATTGAAATGGCTAGGACAATGCTTGATGAATATAATACTTCTGATAGTTTTTGGTCGGAAGCAATCAACACCGCTTGTCATGCCATAAATCGTCTCTATTTGCATCGCCTTTTGAAAAAGACTTCTTATGAACTACTTGTTGGAAGAAAACCGAACATCTCTTATTTTCGTGTCTTTGGTTGCAAATGTTACATTTTGAAAAAGGGTGTTCGTCTTTCAAAATTTGCAAGTCGGTGTGATGTTGGTTTCTTGCTTGGTTACTCCTCAAATAGCAAAACATATCGTGTCTTTAATCAAAACTCCGGTTTAGTTGAGGAAAGACACGATGTTCAATTTGATGAAACTAACGGCTCCCAAGAAGGGCATGAGAATTTGGATGATGTAGGTGATGAATTGTTAAGAAAGGCTATGGAAAATATGCAAATTGGCGACATCAAATCGAAAGATGAACCGTCATCTTCTACTCAAGTTGAACCTCCTACCTCTTCCACAACAAGTCAAATTCAAGTGGAAGAAAACAATAATGAAGATGATCAACCATCCAACCTACCAAAAATCCACAATGCGATTGCAAAAGATCATCCAATAGATCAAATATTGGGTGATGTAAGTAAGGGTGTTCAAACTCGATCTCGTGTTGCTTCATTTTGTGAACATTACTCTTTTGTCTCTTCTCTTGAGCCAAAGAATATAGATGAAGCACTTGAAGATCCGGATTGGATGATTGCAATGCATGAAGAGCTCAATAATTTCATTCGAAATGAAGTTTGGACATTAGTGGATAGACCCAAAGAACACAATGTCATCGGTACAAAATGGGTGTTTAGAAACAAGCAAGACGAAAATAGTATGGTTATAAGAAACAAAGCAAGATTGGTTGCACAAGGTTTCTCTCAAGTCGAAGGTTTGGATTTTGGTGAAACTTTTGCTCCCGTAGCTAGATTTGAGTCAATTCGTATATTACTTGCTTTTGCATCATGCTTTGATATTAAATTATTTCAAATGGATGTCAAAAGTGCCTTCTTAAATGGAGAAATATCCGAACTTGTGTTTGTTGAACAACCACAGTTTTGAAGATCCTAAGAATCCTAATCATGTCTATAAACTCTCGAAGCGCTCTATGGTCTTAAACAAGCTCCTAGAGCTTGGTATGAAGCATATAGAGATTTTCTAGTTTCAAAGGATTTAAAATCGGAAAATTGATTCAACATTATTCACTAAAGTTTTAGATGATGACTTCTTTGTATGTCAAATTTATGTGGATGATATCATATTTGGTTCTACTAATCAAGACTTTTGCAAAGAATTTGGTGATATGATGTCTAGGGAATTTGAAATGTCCATGATTGGAGAACTTAGCTATTTTCTTGGACTTCAAATCAAGCAACTCAAAGATGGAACATTCATAAGTCAAACAAAGTATGCAAAGGACTTGATCAAGAGATTTGGCATGGAGGATGCAAAACCTATCAAAATTCCCATGGCAACCAACGGTCACCTCGACCTAAATGAGGGAGGTAAATCGGTAGATTTAAAGCTTTATAGGGCTATGATTGGTAGTTTGCTCTATCTCACCGCATCTAGGCCCGATATCATGTTTAGTGTTTGCTTGTGTGCACGGTTTCAAGCATCTCCAAAAGAATGCCATTTAATGGCCGTAAAAAGAATATTAAGATATTTAAAGCATTCCTCTAGCATTGGCTTATGGTTTCCTAAAGGTGCTAAGTTTGATTTAATTGGATACTCGGACTCCGATTATGCGGGTTGCAAAGTGGATAGAAAAAGCACCTCGGGGAGTTGTCAATTCTTAGGAAGATCCCTAGTTTCATGGTCATCCAAGAAACAAAATTCCGTAGCTTTATCCACCGCCGAAGCCGAATATGTTTCCGCGGGAAGTTGTTGTGCTCAATTACTTTGGATGAGGCAAACTTTGATGGATTCTGAATTAAAATTGATAATATGCCTCTTTTGTGTGATAATGAAAGTGCAGTTAAAATAGCAAATAATCGGTCCAACACTCAAGAACCAAGCATATAGATATTAGCCACCATTTCCTAAGAGATCATGTGGACAAAGGAGATATTGAAATTAGCCACATCAGAACCGAAGATCAATTGCGGATATTTTCACCAAGCCATTAGATGAAAGCCATTTTGCAAATTGAGGAATGAATTAAATGTCATAGATTATTCAAATATTGGTTGAAACTTTGCCTCATGTGTTTTGAGTGAATTGGTGCTATTTGAGATTTTTTTTTAAAAAAGTTTTCTTTTGAAACTTTATTAAAAATATCTATGCTTATAAAAACTGTATTCTCTAATAGACATTAGTCTATGCATAATGATCCTTATTAATATTTATTTGAGTGTAAAACTAAGGATCATTTGCAAATCAATCTAATCTCAAAGAAATCCGGAATTGGTTCTTGAAGTCCCGAGAAAAATCGGAATAGCAGGCATTATATGCGGTATGGCCGTGTCTCGATCGGACCGTCTTTATAACTACGGTTCTACGCATTGCGATCTGACGGTGGGTTGTTCACGGTCGGCAGGGCTGTCCTTTTAGAAGGGTTCCTTCATTCCTTGATGGTTCATCCGCGATCATACAAATCTTTGCCTTCGTTCCTCTCTCTCCTACCCGAAGCCGCCAAGAACTCGTCCCCAAAATCTTCCTTTCCCCCGGCGATTCCTTGCTCTCCCGCTCATCCCTGCCTCCTTCGAGGTCATCTCTTCAATCTCTCCAGGTAAAACCTCGTTTGATTGAAGTTTTACCACAAGATTTCGGTTCAAGAAGACATTTTTTAGGGTTAAACGAAATGTAGATGATTTCTTAGTTTCTAGTCAAGCATTTGTGAATATTTGATGTCTAGTGATGCTTGCGCATCTATACCGTGGATTCACTCCACGAAAAATCATCAAAAATCCTATTTTAATGCGTGACCTAGAACTCAGTCAGGAAAATCGGTACAACCGGTTCTTGAGCACGGTACAACCGCAATGCGATCGTCTGGAAATTTGTATTCTGTGTATGTGGGATTGTCTGACAGAAAACAGAAATTCATTTCTATTTCACTTAATTCTGTCTTATGTGTTTTCTTAAACTTCGTGTAATCCTTTCCTACCTCAGGATAGATGCCCCGAACACGAATTATGACTCGAAAACCGATTGGACCACCCCGAGGAGGAAAATCTTCATCTCAACCTCAAAGAGCTCATTGCTTTGCGACTCGAGTTCAAAACCAACTCGAGGCAAAGGGAAAGACAAAAGACCGGTGAGAAGATCCCTTATGCGATGAAGAAAGCCTATCACTTGCGAGCAGATTCTCGGTGAATCAGTCGAATAAAGCGCTCGATCGGATGATTTGGGAACACCTCGGATCCTCCCACGGACTTGAGATTGCTCTCATCGATGAGTATGCAATCAGCGACATGTGAACCAATATCTTTCGGTCAGTTCGGTAAATCAAGGTTTCACAGTTTTCAAGAACATGTCTATGGCGGTTATGGACATCACGAGAAAATTCTGAGATCACAAGTGGATTAAGTGGGTTCACTTGAACAACTGAAGCAGAATCTGATGGTGTTTATCGGCTCTTTCATAGATTGGGTCTTCATGACCTTGTGGCATAAGCGAACTATGATGATGAGCTGATTAGGCAATTTTATGCCACAGTGCATGTTTCTGCAGACTTGACATCGATCAGATGGATATCTGTTACCAGATATGTGGAGAGCACTAAAGAAGAATTTGAGAGAGTTTTGAGGATTCAGTCCAGTTCTTGGGAGAAGATCTTTGATAGTCGACTTTGCTTACTCGGCTGGGTTGACTACTATGATACCTGCGCCAAGTATAAGCTAGGTACAATTCTTGGGCTCAAGCGAGAACCTAGCATGGTCAGCAATTATTAATCACACCTTTTATCTCAAGAGCGGTAACTTTGATGCGATCGGAGGACATGCTTGGAATATTATTGATCATATCATGAGAGGATAAAATTTGATGTTGTGGATGTAATTCTCAAGGCATAGTATCTTCCAAGAATGATAAATTAAGAGGATATACTATGCTCCCTATATCATGGCATTGATTAGAAGAAAATTGAATACCATGGTGGTTTGGGATCACCTCACAAGTCTTATCGACCTCGGGATGGTCTTCCCCTAAATCGTGTTGAGGTTGAGAAAATGTGGGTGAGGTCACTGTTGTGACTCTGCTCTGCTGAAGGTACACTTAATCAGATTCTTCAAAATCAGCGATTGATCCTTAGCAATTTAGAAGCAATGAAGACGGCTCAATTGGAATTTCAAAATGAGACTCGCTCAAAGCTGGCTCACCTAGAAGCAACTCAGAATGATTTCTTTGATGAGACTCATAACAGGTTGGCAGTTGTGATGGACAATTTTAATGATTTAGAAGAGATTTTGAGGACTCCTCAGCGATTCTCTCGTCGTCCACCTCCATTCTCTGCTGTACCTCCCTCAGGAGCCTCTACCTCTTCAGTGCCTCCAGTCCAGGTGGACCCAGCTCCAGTACCTCCAGCTGTGCCAGCATCAGTTTCTCTTCCAGTTTAGGCCACCACTCTCCAGGATTCTGCCTCTCAGGACAAAGCCACCTGAGATAGTGGTTTTTTTTGGTCTTTGATGCCAAAGGGGGAGAAGTTGTGTGTTGTGTTTTTGAGTGAGGGCTAGGAAGAAAATTAGAATTTGGGTTATGCTATTTATATCGTTTGTAATGTTTTTTTGCTCAAAACTTGAACTATCTTACTTATAATATGAGAAATGTGAACTTGAACTCTTGATACATGTTGTTAGTTTTTTTTGTAATTTCTTCTCAAGTTCATTCATGCTAAAAGGAACTCCGCTAAATGTTAAATATCCTTACATGTGCTTGCAAAATTTCTTCTTATCCTTATGCACAAGTTTAGGGGGAGCTTCTTTTATTTGTCTTCAAAAATCTTTCTCACTCCTTGGTTATGTTGTCATCAATTACCAAAAAGGGGGAGATTGAAAGTATCTAGGCCCCTAAAATCGTGTTTTGGTAATTAATGATTATATGTGATTATTGGACTAATGTGTTTATTGAGTATTTACAAGGTTAAGACCTCTTGGTGGGTTCAATGATAAAAAGGCATGCGGGGTAAATAAAGATTTACATGATTGAAGACAAGTATAAGTAGGCTGTGATCTTTTGTATTTACTGGTCTTAGAAGAAAAGGTTGGAAGACCAGGATTTTAGGTTAAGCGTCGTACTATTAAGAGGATCATGACTAGTACCTTGAAACATGATCTTGTGCAATATGGATCAATTTAGGATCATGCATGCATCTGGTTTTGCTTTCCAAAAGCCTTTGAGATAAGTGTCAAAAATCGGTCATCTGGCGTCTCTCGGCGGTTGTGCCGTTTTAGTGCGGTATGACCGCATGTTATAAGCGGTTCTCTGGATTCTGAACTCCTCGGCCAACGGGCGCTAATGCGATCGGCCGGCTCGAGAGCGGTACTACGCGTGCGGTCGTTCCGTTTTTAGTTGGCGGTTGTATAAAACGAAGCCGTTGCATTTACGACTTAGAGCTCTGCAGGAAAATCGGTGCGTGCCTGGAAATCTTGGCGATCGTCACCGTCTGCGATCGTTCCGTTTCTTGTATGGCGATGCGTTTTTCGAAAGCATGTCATCTTGGTCTTACGGAAAACCCTTGGTTGGTCGTCACGCTTCTCGTGCGGTATGGCCAGGAGGTTCTGATAAATCTGCAAGATAGTTAGCGATCGTACCGTAAGGGTTGTTTAACGTCTATGTCGAGTCATTTATTGCCTTTGTTCTAAATTCTGGTGCTCGGTCTTTAGTGCGATCGTGCACTGTAGTTGTGATCATACGCATTTCGATACTTTTACGGTATGACTCTCCAACGGTGGTTTTGTTGGTGGGTGGTATAAATACCCCCAAGCGCACAAAGAAAAAAGCTAGACCACATTTAACATCTTTAGAGCCTTGTGCATTCATTCAACTCCCCAAATTCATTTGTTCACTCTTTGAGAGGTTGTTGAGCTCATTCAAAGTGCATTCATCATTCTAGTTGATCCTATTGCATTTGAGTGTTGTCAGCGAATGTCTTGGTTTGTTACTCTTGGAGTTTTGCGAACTCCTAGGCGGCTTAGCGGTGATTGCACGGTGATCTCTTCAAGAAGATTGTGAAGAGGCCGGTGTCCATATTGTGAGTGGTTTAGTGTTCACCATCTCGGGTGGAGGAAGAACAACCAATAGTGATCGAGGAAGGCTTATTCGTGGGCCGGCAGTTGGTTCAAGCTCCTCAACGTGGACTAGTGAAGCCGGTAAGTCTTCGATGCGCGGGAAAACATCGTTGTCTCATTGTGGTTATTCCTAGTCTTTGCTCTTCCGCATTTATATTTCTAGCTTGATCTTTGTGCTTGTATTGCTTAGCTAGAAGTATAACTTGTTTAGACTAAGTTATTAATTAGCTTATCTCGTTAATTTTTTTAAAAGTTTAAAAACCTCCTATTCACCCCCCTCTAGTCGGTTATCCTTGATCCTACAAGGGCCATCGAGTGGGGAAAAGG
The DNA here is from genome assembly GCA_036346255.1 of Ampelocalamus luodianensis. Taxonomy (NCBI): domain Eukaryota; kingdom Viridiplantae; phylum Streptophyta; class Magnoliopsida; order Poales; family Poaceae; genus Ampelocalamus; species Ampelocalamus luodianensis. Next base: position 45,678,953 of record CM070620.1, on the reverse strand, counting down.
GAGAGAATGAGAGTGAGAGAAGGGGAGAGGTAGGAGATGGGGTCAGCTGGGGGGAGCCGTGGATGGCTTCGGCCGAGGGTAAAGGGGGGAGGAAGGAAAAAGAAAAGGAGAGGAGGAAAGAAGGAGAGAAAAGGAAGGGGGTGCGAAAAAAATTAGGGGCGCGCACCAAAATTTTATTAGTAAGCTTATTCGGCGTAAACCCTAACTAATTAATATTGCTGGCACCGTGATTAGTGGATTAGTGCCTGGTGAGACGGGTTTAATCGTGTCGTTTTGCGCGTAGGATCAACGCCGTCCGTGTGTGTGTGTGTGTATTGCCAAATGTTTTGAGTCTGGTTGAATGCCTATTCAGGTGGAGGTTCGGGAACGACGTCGTCCGCACGTTACTCTGCTTCGCTTGATTAACAGGCAAGTGCATAGTAGAGCGATAGTATGTTAGTGCTACGAAATATGTGATGTTTGCGTGATATGGTAATGTTTAAATGATGATGCTTACATGATAATGGTTTCATGTTGATGGCAATGATGATGGGACAAGGTGAGCAATGAGACTACAATGTTAATGATGACAATGGACATGTCCATTTGCATCATAGCAAGAATGCATGAGCCAGGTCGGTGAGAAAGTCATGTAACTATTCTGGTGAGATCGATGAGAAAGATACATGACTAATCCGGAGTGCTCTAGATGAAGACTTACATCTGTAGGGACTAGAAATAGTCCTACACTGTGAGCATCCCATCCTAACGAAGATGGGGGAAGAGTGTGTCATCGACGGGTGAACACTCCGCGATACCGATATCAGCTAATGAGATGCATGTGAGCATGAGCATGAGCATGATGGTGCATTCACATGTATGGGCAATGCAATGATCAAATGAGCATGTAGAATGATGATGAATGGCACTAATGAAAAACTAATGGTGGAAATAATGACATAGTTATGTTTGTTGGTATGGTAGTGTTTATCGTCGCTATTATGTGCTTGCTGTGTCTTTAGACTCACCTGTGCTTGTTAATGTTTTTTTAGGTGATCGTTGCAAGTGACATGCTTCGGGAAGGGAGAATAGATCATCCACGTCACGTGTAGTTTCTAATGCAACTCTTTCTACTTAGATAATCCATCTTTTGTTGTAAAATGTTTAATTGTTAAATTTGCTGTGCATAATTGGTATTATGTTATGTATGGTGGTAGCATTCCGGACCCAGGTGGCGGGTCGGGGTGTTATAGTAGAGGGAACCACTTTTTGATCAGCTGATTGCAAATAGATACAAGCCAGGTGAGGTGCGAAACTGTCGTTCTCTCAACAAAAGTGAAGTATGCATTTCCTACGTTCTAACGTGACAATTCGGTCTTGCAATCTAGGGCTTCTGTGCTCATGTTGATCTAATGCGCTTCGAGGATGGAATCGCAATAGTCTCTCTCGAGTCGACTTGTGTAACGCATTTGGTCAGGCGAGAACAAATGGCGCGCATGTGATACGATGAAGCATGGGGATGGTGAATCTACAAAGTCCCGTCTACGAAGCTAGGCTCCCTTGCTCTTATGTCGGGAGATGCGATATCTTTGGATGCATGAGATAAACCGCAAGCAGTGCTCGGCTATGGGATGGTAGGAACTTGGCGACATAGAAGAACCATTACCGAGAAAACTCGGGCTTCTCCACTGGCGGAGCGACTTCTTTGCGAGTGCCTCGGGCACTCGGCAAAGCGACGATATACACTCGGCAAAGTCTTTGCGGAGTGCTACCTCGACAAAGGTCTCTCGGTAGCGGTTTATCGGCCGCGAACCTCTTTGCGAGTGTATTTTATCGGGCACTCGGCAAAGTCTTTGCGAGTGCTAATCGGACACTCGGCAAAGAAAAGTCCTCGTGGTGGCGAGGGCCACCGTGGCGTCGTCTTTGCGAAAGTGCCAGGAGGACACTCGGCAAGCAGGCCATCTTTGCGAGTGCACGGCCATTGCACTCGGCAAAACATGGGTCACTTGCGAGTGCTGTCATTGCACTCGGCAAATTATTGGTCACTTTGCGAGTGTCATGGCCATTGCACTCGGCAAAGTATTGAAAAACAACCTTTTTATTTGTTTTACATCTCATCCAAACAAGCAGAAGATATATATATAACAAACATCATCAACATCACATATATATCATCAACGACACATATATATCACCAACACCACATATATATCACAAGCGTCACATGTCTCACAATATATCACAAAGCGTCACATGTCTCATAATATATCACAAATAACTTCAAGTAATCCAAGTGCTCCATCATCTACAACCATAATTGCAAACAGAAGTACCATTAACAACCACAAGTAGTATCACCAAGATGGCCAATGAGGCCGATTTGGTGAAGGATTCACGGAAGCATGAGGATCGTTCGATCCAGCAGATTGATTCTGCACCAAGGAGAAGAGATTGCATGTGTGAGACAAGATAAATATATACCATACATGAATAAAACTTTCATACTCCACTAGGTTTGACCGTAGCATGAACATACAAACTAAAACACTTATACTCACGGAGTAGAATAGTCGGGAGGTGGAGGTGGAGGTGGAGCGAATAGCGAAGGTGGCGGAGCTACACCGTGCGGCGCCAAGACTTTGCATGTCTTGAAGAATCTCGCCATCCTCATTGCTCGGCTGCTCGGCCTCCACCCTCTCCATCTTCTTTGCATCTGCTCCAGTATCCTCATCTCTTGTTCCAGTGGGCCTACAATATATTCACCCCAATGTTACAATAATGCAAAGAAATGTATGAAAAAACCAATGAACAACGAATAAACCGGAATAACCTCGAGTGCCTCCACGGTGGTGTGAAGTGTCTGCCCAGAGTCGTATGGCGGAGTCGTGCTCGTCTTTGCTTGCTCTTGCTCGAATCGGGAGGCGGGAGTAGCGGCCGAGTCGGTGCGGCGTCGCCAATCGATGTCGCCCATGCTTCTTGCCTCCTCCCACCCTCATGGCGACTTCTCCATCAAGGTCCTCGGTGCTCGGATCGTACTCGGCCCATGGACCTCCCTTGCCATCGATATGTACTCACTAAGGCGGTTGTGGGCGGTCGCATTCTTTGTGCGCCTCGGGCCGATCCTCGGGTTGTAGTCGGCGTCGGACGTCGCCTTGCCCTTGTGGGCCATAGAAAATGCCTTGAAGATGGAGCAAGGCTAGCCACCATGTGGCCATTGCGAGAAAAACGGCAAGATGATTAGAAATCATGCGAAATTGGCGTTAGAATAAATAAATGAATTCGGCGTACCCATGTTTCTGCGTATCCGCGAGGTTGCGGCTACCTTGATGGTGTGCTACACGGCATCATCAAGCGCGCTCGGCACAAGTTGTCGTCTCCTCCACTCGCGTGAGCACCACTTGTGCACCATATGTTCCCGCAGCGGGGATGCGCGGCGCACCAATAAGGAATCATCTCGAGCCATCAAGTACATGACATATCGGAAGATGAAATTAAGCCTACTTAATCTCAAAAGGAATCGGTATTAATGTTACGTATTTACTGCGATGCGGTCGGGTCGTCATGGTTCTTGCGTCCCTTTTGGTGACCCGTTCCAAGGCGGTCCGTGGTAAATTCTGACGGCTGAATCGTGCCTCGTAATGCATGTCCACGGCGAGTTTTTGCGACATTTGGTAGCCACACGCATCATCACGGCCTCATGTCGTCTGGCATCTAAAGAAATCACGCATACAAACACGATGTATCCATTCATTATTTCATTACTTACCCGGCTCTTGCTTCACGCTCGCCTTGTTGTTGAATACCTGCGGGCCCGATCTGCGACATCGGGCGGCGGCGTAGTGGTCAAGCGAGTAGGCCGGCCCGTCACTCCGTACTCAACCAAGGCTAGGAAGTGCTCCTTGCCGAGAAGGCCAGGGATGCCGTTGACTTGGCGTGTGTGAGCACCTCCACTCGCCACAATCGTCGAGTTCTGCCCAAGTGATTAAGAAAAATTATTAATTTCTATTTTGATTTTCAACATATCATATAAAGTAGTGATAACATCTAAAGTTACTTACTTTTCCCCTGGGTCGAATCGTGGCGTCTCTCACGGTATCGGTCGAGGAGGCTCGCGGGACCTCGCAAGTAGGCGCTCGAGGAACTAGAGAAGCGGAACCCCTGCTGTCGTCGCCTCCTCCTCGTCGTCCTCTGCGCGTCCTCTGCGCCTCCTCGTCGCCCTCTGCGCGTCCTCTGCTCCTCCTCATCGTCCTCTGTGCGTCCTCTGCGCCTCCTCGGCGTCCTCACAGGGCACTGCTCCTCCTCCTCCTCCTCACCCGGCCAGGCGGCGGCGGCGACTCCCTCTGCGGTGCTCCTCCTCCTACTCTCCCGGTTGTGGTCCTTGTCCCGGTACAAGGGCGTTAGCTTCCTCATGCCACCGCCCACCATCTTTGTTCAATCACACGCAATTAAAAGAGTAAACCAATAAGCCTGAGATAAACAAAAGTACTTAGAAAGAGATGCAAAATAAACAAAGCGTAATTACAAAATAACATAGTATTACATGTATTAGAAATAATCTTCATGATCGGGATTAGTTTGGATCATAAGTCTCATCATCACTATCAATCATGTCGAAATAATCAACACTATCCGAATGAGCAATGTTGCCATTGTCATTGTCTAAATGTAATCGCTCAAGCATTTGTAAGTCCTTCATTTTGCACCTCATCTCAGTCCTCTTCAATAACCGTTTCATTGTCTACTTCCATTCCGATCGCCGGTTAAGTCTATCTCAAACCTCCCTTCTAGTCCCTCTTCTTGAAAGAACTCTCCGTCATATGTGTTTGGGTCTAAGTTGTAATCTTCATCATTTGGGACAGGCACTTTCTGGTGTGGCGATACCTTGTGCACAATATCCCAACCCTTAAGATGCCTTACGGTTTGACACGCATATGGGAGATAATAAACTTGCGTGGCTTTGTTGGGCCACAATATAGACTATCGTCTCTGGTAAGCGGAATCTGTAAATTCGACTAGCCCAAGATTAGAATATGTCCGTCTCGTTACTTGAGGATCAAACCAATGGCATTTGAATATGGCGAGATTAAAGGTTTGGAACCATGAAACTTGAGTTCGTATATTTCTTCAATTCTTCCATAATACTTGACCTCATCAACGCGGGCGTAAAAACTCCGAACTTGTGGTTCTTGATTGGGCGACTCGCTCGTAGCTTGTTGTGCGGCGATATCCATTCACGTCATAACGAGAAAATGACGACCCTATAGGCAAAGCCATCGGCGCTTTGTCTCAACTTCGGCACACATAGGCGCATCCCTCGGCCTGCAAGCTCAAGCGGGATACATCGTTATATTATTCGCGCGTCTGAGTAACTTGGAATGTCAAACTAAGTATGAGCTAAATTGGGCCGGTACCTTCGTTTGAACCAAGAAATGAAATCGGGCATTCCATTTCCCGCACTGTCTAAGAAGGGTATCTACCTGGCGTGGGGTAGGATCCCTTGATTGGCGCGAAATTCATGAAGAAATTCCTGTATCAACGAGAAACAAGGGGTTGGATGCGAGAATAGTGGGCGTATTTAACAAGTTAGTTGAGAACTTCTTTTGCATGTCTGGTGCCACTTCGTCAAGGTTGGTCAACACGTATAGCATGATATGGCGCCACTCTTCATGATTCAAGGTCTTGGGGTCGATGCACTTGCGCTTCAGAGTTTCCCTCGGAAAAGGCGAGGTTCGATTCATTCTACTTGACATTGTAACGAGGGGTGGATTATGCACGCTAGGAGGTTGTTACCATAGTATGTTGTTGTGAAGTTAGCCACCTCCTCCGAATGTATGCCTCTGCAATGGAAGCCTCGATTTTGCATTTATTTCTACATTTCTTTGAAGAACCTTTAGACATCTCTCGATTGGATAGCACCAGCGACCTTGCAGGCCCCCATTCGTGCCTTATGCGGGAGGTGCAAAATCAAATCTTTGCATCGGATTGAAGAAGCGGGTGGAAAGATCTTCTCCAACTTACGAGCAACACGGTGCCATTCTTTCCAAGTCGGCAATCACGGTCGAGATAACTCCTTGGCACAAGGCGGCGAAAGAAATAGCTCAACTCTGCCGACACTAGCCATACATGCTCGGGGACATAGCCTCGAACCATCGCGGAAGAAGCCGCTCAATCCATATGTGGTAGTCATGACTCTTCATCCCTAAGACTCGCATAGTACATAAGTTCCTCCTCCTCAGTTAGTTGCATACCCATCGGGGAACATTGCGTCTGGATCCACTCTAGTACTTCCCTCCTTTGGGGCTTGCTCAAGACAAAATCGGCCTTAGGCCTTCTCCATGTCTTGCGCGACTAGGAGGCTTCATATGTTGGTTTGGTCTATCGCATATCGTTGCGGATCCACTCTAGCCTTAACGTTGTCCTTTGACTTGTCATTAATGTCCATGATTGTTGCCCAAAGTGCCTCGGCAACATTCTTTTGATGTGCATTACATCAATGTTGTGTGGAAGGAAGGTCATCAAAATAGGGGCCGAGTCAAGCCCGACTTATGAGTCCACATATGTTGCTCACCATATCCCACAAAACCACCTACGGATTGACCACGAGACCATCTATCGTTCACGAACGCGACACGGATCATTATCGGTGGTGCGAGTGCATCACTCGACACCTTTCGTAAAGTTCTTGATGTCTCGTGCGAATGCATGGTCAAGAGGAGGAATTGCGATGTTTGTCGAGCGATGAATACTTGCCACCCTTCGCAGCCAAATGAACCTCGGACCTTCCTTGCATGCGGGCATGGGAACTTCCAGTGAACACACGGTAGCGAGAATATCCCATACGCCGGAAGTCATGCGAGGAGTAGTGGTACCAAACATGCATTTTGAAGTTTTCTTTGTAGCTCGGTCGTATGTCCATACTCCTTCCTCCCAAGCACGGACCAATTCATCAATCACGAGGCTCCATGAACACACCCATGTTATTCCCGGTGTCGAGGAATTATCAGCGACAAGAATCGTTACGTCGTTGAAAGCATCTGTGGGGGTGATTGAGGGGATAACGAACACGGGCCAACATGTGTATGGGGCAGCCATCATTCCATAAGTTGAACCCATCTGTTGCCGGTATAACACGTACATTACGAGCCTCTTTAGCTTTCTCATGATGAATGCCATCAAAGTGGGTCCATGCTTCACCATCGGATGCATGTACCATCTGTTAGGATAGTATCGTTTGCTATTTTTGTGCCATGTCATACATTTGCGGATTCCTCGGTCATGTATAGCCGTTGGATCCTCGGTATGAACGGAAGGTGCCGTAGGATTGTCACGGGAATGTCAAGCTGCCTCTTCTGGCCATCACCAGAATCTACCTCCAGGAACCTAGATGATTTACACTTTGGACAGTACTTTGCTTCCACGTATTCTTTCCTAAATAGGACGCACCCCTTTGGGCAAGCATGTATCGCTCATACGGCATCTTAAGTGCGAAGGAGTTTACGTGACTCGTACATGCTCTTTGGCGGTGACCCTCGGAGCGGTGCCAATGCGTCAACATACCATCGGCGTCTCGACTCGGGCTATCTTGGGACTTTAACGCCATTATCGTCCAATGACATCGGTTGAGAAACATTTGTGCGGCCGTGAAGGGGTTTACGTCGCGGCAAACATGTCGTAGAACGCCTTTGCGGTTTCTCTCGGCTCCTCATCCAAATCGTCCTTGATGACGAATGGCGTGCCTCATGATAGTCATTTAACATGTCTGCTACCCCGGCATCAGCATCTGTGAGGACCCCGGTTTATTCGGCTTGTACTATTTAACCATCCACTTGGTCCTAACAGTACAAATCAAATAAACCAAGCCTCGAATATGTATACTTCCCGAGTGCAGTATACACACCCGTTACAAAATCATGCATCAATTCCATCCATACACATAGAGCGAAGCAAAAGCAACAACTTAAAGACATAGATAATATAAAGAGAGTTATTACAAAAAGAGGCCGACCGGCCAAAAGACATACAAATAAGTAAATACACAGCGGAAGCAAAATGGCCATCTGATGGCGAAAACAAAAGCCAATCGGTGTGCCTTTACCACAAGGCAACCAACCGGACCGCCAAGCTAATCGTCCCAGACAGCGCGCAACACAACTCACAAAAGTGAGGCCCTTGGGGCTCACCTTCTTCCTCTGCAACAATTAATATTAAGCAAGCGGATGAGTACAAAACTTGTTTTTGTACTGCAAGACGGACGTGTGAGATAACAGAACTATAATTAACTACCACTACACCATGGCACACTATTAAGGGCAATGCAATTGCGGAAAAACCGTTTTCAAAGGCAATTTATCTGCGGCAATTCGTTTTCGGCACTTATGGCTGCCCGTAAAATCTTCTTGGAAAAACATTTCGGCGATATGTGTATTATTCGGCGATTAGCGCCTAGAAAAGTTTATTTTCCCGCGGTGTTATTTTGCGGCGATTAGATTTTTTCCGCGATGGGAGTTTCCCGGCGATTATAAGTATTGCCGGCGATTCGCGCTCGATTGTAGTTTTGTCGGCAGTTAAATGCCTTAGATAAGTTGGTTTCCCGGCGATTAGATGTATTGCCGGCAGTTAATCGCCCTCGATTGTCTATTTGCGCCGGCAGTTAAGTGCCCTAGATAAGTTAGTTTTCCCGGCAGTTAGCTATATTTCCGGCAGTTAACTGCCCTTGATGGTTTGTTTTCCTCGGCAATTAGATGTATTGCCGACACTTAAGTGCCCTCGATTGTCTATTGTCCGCGACAGCATTAGCATGATTCTGAGCAGATTATCTATTCTCAATAGTTTACGCCATTCGACCATAATTTAGAAAACATACAGTTTTCTCAATCGTACCACTTAGAAAATGCCATATCAACAACCAAATACAGTTTACGCAACACATAGTGGAAATTGGATGATGCAAAATACATAAACACGAAATATGATATTTCGATAACCATAACAATAAATGTGCGATTACACCATACACGCAATTTCATAATTCGAGCATTCTAATATAGCCACGGTCTCCTTGGCATGTACAAAACATCCACACAAAAAGTCGACAATACTAGTCTATCCTTGGCACATGTAAATTCTCCAACCCTTCTACCACAATACTAGTCTATCCTTGGTATTTACAAAACATCTACGCAAAATAAGTCGACAATGAAATCATCGTACTATCACCATTTGCAAAATAAGGGCGATCACTCCATCAACAAACAATAACTTCAACGGCCATTATGTTTTGTACGAAAAGAAATTTAGGAAGTCAATAACCACAAACCATATATTAGTAAAGTGGAATTCGATTGTAATATATGTGCTCTTTCGTCTCTATGTTATTTTTAACTGAGAAAGCAATAAGAAGTATCTCATGCCTTCACTAATTCGTAGACTCTTACATTGGATTTATAGTACACAAACATATACTAGCTAGAGGACAGAGATGAAACAAACCAGGATGAGACTATAATACAGACATATCTGGACATAAAGTTGTTCCCAAAGCATACTAGTGTAGTATATCTTTGATCTTGATAAGTAGCTAGAGAAACTAGAAGGCACGGAGCTAGAATCTTGTCAAGGTGACTATAATACTAGTAGGCTTGTAGCTTCTTCCCTATTTGCATCACCTTTTGTTTGATTAATTTGATGAAATGTCACCAAGAAATAGTCATGAAGCTGTGACTTTGTTCACTTTACTTGGCTGCTATGTTGTTTCTTTCTTGAATCTGGTCTGCATCTTGCAAATTTGTCTTCTTCATGTGTAATGGGAGCGATATCTCATATATACTACATAAAAATAATTTGATACCTTTGTGTACAAAAAGTTATCTGAAGATGAGATGCATCTACTATGTACAATTTTTTCTCATACTAGTAATTTGAAGTGTGATCCAAAAGCTCTATCCCAATTGCAAGAATTCTATCTATGCATGGTGCATCTTGACAATCGATTATCTGAATTGGCCTTAGTGCCTTTTGTTGAGCATATAATTTCGTGGCAAACTTCTAACACGGTATATACAGGTGCATGGCTGCTGTGGATCTGAGCACTATCTGTTTGGAGGTCGGTGGACATGAGGAAAGACCGATTGAGTATTTGAGGATGAAGCAACCATAAGCTCATGTAGAAGTCCTTTCTTGTTGGTCTTTGAGATGAGAGCTACACTCTTGAGTGTTATTATTTGTAATGAAAAGGATAGCATTACAAAGGGATAGTCATGGTTGCTTCTTTCTAGTCATCATTTGAAAATATCATTTCATCATGAATCCATGCGACGTTGTCATCATTATTTTGTTTTATCGAATTCTGTGATTTCTATTCTCATCAAGTTTGTACCAAACTACTTTCCGAAGCTCATGGAAATGGGTTGTACATACACACAATACTTAGCTTACACAGTATATATGTTGGTAATTGGCCCCACCATGCAAGAATTTAATTGCTAGAATTACCTCGTGTTCGTCCGACTTGTTGTGATGATCCCGACTTGATCTTCTTTTATCTGCAGATTTAAATAAATACAAGTACATTACTTGAGGAAACAAATTGAAGGTGGATACAATAGATGGATGTTTACATCTTGATGTGGCCATGCAATAGATCTCCCATAAGCATCAGCCATGGCGCTCATATCCCCATAAGGGCGAGGCAATTGAGCGACCCTTTTTAGCACATGATTAACGACAACTTCCCAACATTCAACACCCAACAGAGTACCACCCTCTTGTCCTCCGATCCGTTGATATAACGATAGCCTTTGCAACGAGGATATCATGTGGTCCAATAACAGTACAAGACAACTTCTTTTCCACTCTGAAACATGTCATCATTGAATGTGTCAATTCAAGTCCAAGCAAAATAGTAAGGAGCAAACCAACAAATAGTGATATATGTGAAATCTTACTCCTCCATTTCCTTTTTGTGAAGGAACTACGTCTATTCAATGTCTACAAGTGCAAAAGGAGAAAACATTACATTAGATATGAGCGTGGTATGACAATGGTGAAAAATCTATTTTGTTGTGAGCGATATGTACCTCCTCATACAACATGTTTTCTGTGACATTAGACTCCACCTCAACATTGTGACTTTCGACATCTTGATCCTATAGGCCAATAAAAATAAAGTGTAAGCAGACATCATTCTTCTATACCAAGTAATTAATTACAAAAATTGTATTGTACTATACCTCATGTATAGGTGAATTTGATGCATATCGTGGATGATATGTGCATGTCGTCCCACATGAGAATTAGTAAGTAACAATTCCTTCATCTCCGCCACTTGTTGACTAAGGCGTCAATTTTTCTATCACTATCTGCTTGCATTGTTTCAATGCACCTAGTAAAATTCTTTGTCTAATTCAGCTTGTCGACGCCCTTCAACAGCCATTTGGAGCTTGGTTGATCCATACTTAAGCTTTCCAGGCATCTCCAAATCTCCTGGAGTCGGTCCCTTACCTACAGAACGAACATACCCATTCCTATCAGGACCAAAGACGCGTGACAGGAGGTCACCTTGCTTTATAGTTTTCTCTGTCCACTCTGGATGATCCGTGGCTGCGTCCTCAAGTGCTTTCTGCAAATATGGATCAAGTATTACTATATGGAACATTAACTGTTTTTGAATATTTCAGCTAAGTCAATCTGTTTAGACTTCATATTGGCTTAAATGAAATTATTTTCTATGAAATACTCTTTATGGCTTATGGACATTGTTTAGCGGTAGAGATAGTGATGACAGTTACTTTGGTGTTCATTTTGCCTTCACTAAGCACATCTTGCATAAAGACATGCATGATTACACACATTCAAGCGATTTATAAGCCCAACTCCAGAAAAGCAAATTTAAGGAAAATTGCACCAAGAATAACTAGCATATATGTCATAGTTCACAAAATAGGATCATGCTCACCGGCAACAAAACAAGCCTTGGGAACAAATGAACTAAAATGCTCAAGCCAAGCTCAGTTCCTCATTGGTAATCTCCATGGACAGCATGGGCGCCTAGTTTCACTTCCCATTGTAGATTTTATTGTGCATATCAAATGGCCATTCATGGGGCCATTCATGATATTGCGAAGATGCATGTACAGAGGCGATTGAAGTACAAAATTTTATAATGTACTTACAATTTTAGGTCTTCTTTGCTTGTGAAGGAAGGCCATTTTATGAGTGTGTGTTTTAATAAACAACTCATCTCTACGAGCGCCACACCATTATCCTTGTCTGCATGGAAACCGATAGGAAATACATCATCAATCAAAAATAGCATACAACATAGGTTTTATTTGAGATATTATAGAAGAAAGGTATTTCTATACCATTTCATGTCCAACACGAGCATGACTCTTGCTGCCACTTGTATGCAGGCCGGACATCTTTGCACGATTAGCTTTTCCTACATCACTACGAGCCTATAACAATGGAAGCAGTAAATAAAAAAGAAATACCAATATAACAAGTATTATTTTTTTATGTTTGGCTTACTTTGGCCAAGGGACTTCTCCAATGTTTGATAAGCCAATTCCAGTCATTTTGATTAACTCTTTTATCACAAGCAGCAAGAAGTTCCTTATCGGTCTTTGTCTCATCAAAATGTTTCGCCTTTAAATCCGCCTTTGAAATCCTTCCATATCTTATTCTTGTCCCCATAACCCAATCTGGACACTTTCATCTAACTCGTAGAATAACTAGTTGCAAAGAGATGTATAATTAAACCCAAACCAAAATTGTAGAAATGAAGCATGTTAATTGGCAGTATACACTGATGACATATTTTAGATATTACGTAAGTCTTTCCACAACTTCAATTTACATGTGGTTCAACCAACCTCAATCCTTATGTGCAAGTGATATATCCTTAGATTTCACAATTGTAGCTATGAAGTTAGCTAATTCTTTAGCATTTTCCCCAGCCGGTTGTCCATACTCATTGAGCTCCAATTGGATTGGAGGTTTATCTCCCTAGACCAAATGTTGTGCTTTTTAGTGCACCCCTACCATTTCTTTTCTTTGCTTGCCCATCATTTGAACCATTTTCTAGATTAGAAATAAATAGCAACGAATAAGCTCTAAAGTATTAATTTGAATATTTCAAGCATGAAGCTTACTATTATATGTACCTTCATTCTCTTGTAAGAGAGCATCCTCTCCTATCTGGTCATTAGGCATGCATTCATCATGCATATTGTCATCATTTCTATCATCATCATGCTCTATAATTTCACCTTGTGTTCCTAGGTCACTTGTTCCACCAACTCTTGTTGACCTAGACCGCGAGTTTGGATGTCGGTTTCGCTTCTATTGGCTTACCATTTGTGGAACTCATTGTCTCTGAGCACATAGAATATGTAATATTAAAAACTACCATGCACATATTTTAATCACAAGTAAGAAATGCATAACCTTTCTCTTTCTTGTAGGTTGTCGTGAAGAGCTCTCCACTCCATAAGCACTCGCGGTTGGGAGAGATAGTTGTAATTTCTTTTTGTTCTCGATTAGAGCTTGCAGAAATTTATTGTTTCTCCTAACCCTTGCCATCCTTTCTTCTTCATAGTCATTGTGGTCACTCGCGTCACTATCGCTTCCTCCCACGCTTGGCATTTTCACCATTTGAAAAAGATATTTCCATTAGTAAACTTATTCTATATTGCAAAGTACTAGCACTATTCATAAAGGAGGCGATGTAATTATAGTAGCTTATGAAAGGGTAAGATGACATACTTCACGATCATTTGCATCAACAATTATTCCATCTATGTCGACCTAATGTGAGGCACATCTCTAGCATCAACGATAATGGTTATATTACCATCTATATCGGTATGTCACTACATGTTCATTTTCATACTCTAAATTTCCATTTTGTACTTGACCATATCATAGAAGTCTCGTGGCTTTGATGAATAACAACACACCAATTATTGTCAATAGGATCTTCAACATAGTATACTTGGGTTGCTTGAGATGCCAAAATGAAAGGTTCATCATTTAGCTTTGCACTGTATTGAATAAATGCTTGAAGTTCACATCGTGATACCAAATTTATCAACCTTAACCCACTTATCTTGTGCACGATTGTCTACCAGTCACATTTGAAAAGCACAATACTTCCTTTATGCTTATAGTCCAATTCAAGGATTTCAGTAATAACACCATAATAATTCTTATTTCCTACCATTGGATTATTATTTCCACTTGAGAAGGATGAGGTTTGTGCAACTAGAGCCACTCCACTGCATTGGACAGACCTACCCTCATCATAGGACTTTGTGTGAAATTGTGTCCATTTATGGTATAACTATTGTACTTTGTTGCAACCATCAAAGGCTCATTAGATAATGTTTGAATCTCTTGTGAAACCTTATCACCATTTAGTAGTAACTCTGCCACATGCAACCTAAACCATTCATGGAACTTCTCATGATGAATACGACTGATTTCTCTTCTATTTTCGTGACCAAGTGAGGACAGGTACTCCACATGTTTTCTGCAATGGTTAAACTTTAATTTTCAGTCTGTGGATTGACAAAAAAAACTATAGTAATAAAACATTTAGCATAACTTACCTTAGGTACGGCTCTATATGGTCATAATTAAATAAGATATATCTATGTGCTTGGAGCCATGTTTTGTAGTCTAAGGTCACAGTACACTTGCCACCAAATCTCACCCAAGTTGCGAAAGAATGGCATGGTGCTAGATATAGCTTGAGGATCACTTCATCATTTCGCCTTTTCGATTGAATCTACTTTCACACCCTTCTAAATAACGAGAGCAAAATGTAAGACTCTCATCAAACACATAGCTCTCTGCGATTGACCCCTCAGGATGACTCTTGGTGCGTACATATCCCTTTAACCTCATTAAAAACCTACATATAATTGACAACAGCTAAAACAGATTGTAAATAGATTAAATATCATATGATAGTAGTATTTAGATTTTGAAGATCACCTTTCAATTGGATACATATTGCGGTAATGTACTGGGCCAGCAAGCCTCGCTTGGGCAGGAAGATGTACCATTAGATGAACCATAATATCAAAGAAGGATGGTAGAAATATAGTCTCAAGAATGCTTAATGTCTCAGCAATTTCTACCTCTAACTTTTCCATATCACTAACACGAATAACAGGAGAATAAATTTGCTTGAAGAAGTTGCTCACACGAATCAATGCTGCACTTACTCTATCTGGCAATGTCTTTCGTACGGATAGTGGAAGTAAGTGCTGCAAGAGGATGTGGTTGTCATGGCTCTTTAGTCCAATTATCCTTTTATCCTTAACATGTATGTTGTGACGTATATCAGATGCATAACCATCTGGAAATCTAACTTGTTTCAAAATTTCACAAAACAATCTCTTCTCTTGTAATTCATTGAGTAAGCTGCAGAGGCAAATAAAATGAATCTCCTACTTCAATAGGATGAAGATCTCTTCGTATATCTAGAAGTTGGAGATCCAAGCGAGCATTCAAATTATCTTTAGATTTCCCATCGATACCCAAAAGTGTATTAATTATGTTGTCACACACATTCTTCTCAATGTGCATCACATCAAAATTATGTGGAAGCAACAAGTCTTTCAAGATGGCAATTTAAACCAAATAGATCTCCTATTCCAAATTATTTCTTTAGCTTTGCCCATACCTTTACGATTTCTCTTTGGTTTTTCTTGTTTGGGTCTTTCCCAAAATCTATAGGGAGATCTTGTGTTTGTTCCAAAACCTCTTCTCGATTAGCGGCTTTGGTGCTATCCTTAACTCAGAGCACCATCAAATGATGTCACATCTAACCTAAATTTGTGATTTGCATCTAAGAACCTCGATGACCCATGTAACAAGACTTCTTGCCATTCTTCAAACGCAGAGAACAAGTATGTGAGTTGCGGTGAGGACAAGCTAGTTTGCTGAAGTAACACATGCGAGACACATATCCTAAGCACAGGAAATCGGTAATAGTTGACAAGATGGCAAGACGCAATTGGAAGTACTCATCCTGGAAGCATCGTATGTTCTAATACCCTCCTCAAACATTGATATCAAATCGTCCACTAGTGGTTGCAAATAAACATCCATATCCTTCCTGTGAATTTGGCCAGAATTAACAAGGACGAGTATAAAATTTGGTTGCTTCATACATATCCAAGGAGGTAGATTCAATGGAATAAGAATAATGTGCCAAATGCTATAGCTACAATTCATTGATCTAAATGGATTAAAGCCATCGGTAGCTAAGGCGAGCCTGATATTGCGGCTCTCCGCACCAAATTCTGGATGTTTGCAATCAAAATCCTTCCAAACTGGAGAATCTGCTGGATGCCTTAATAATCCATCCTTTGTACGCCCTTCAATGTGCCACCATGCATCACTTGCTGCCTTTGGAGACATGTACAATTTTTGAAGTCTCTTCTTTATTGGAAAATAACGAAGAACCTTTTTGGGAACTTTGTGCACACGTTTCCCATCAAGATTCATTTTCTCTGTTTTCCAACGAGAAGTCTGACATTTCGGACAGAAATCTGTCTTTTCATACTGCTTCCAAAATAGTACGCAATCGTTCTTGCATGCATGAATACTAACATATCCGAGTCCAAAGCATCTAACAATTTTCTTAGCTTCATTAAAGTTCTTAGGTAGCGTTGAACCCTCCGGAAAAGCTTCTTTAAGAAGTTGTAGTAGCATATCAAAACTTCTATCACTCCAACCTCCAAGAAATTTAGTGTGGAGTAATTTGACAACAAAGCGTAGCTTTGAGAAGCTTTTGCACCCTGGATAGAGCTCTTGATTGGCATCACCTACTAAATGGTAAAAATCTTCAACATCTTCACATGGATCCTCCTCAAAACTATCCTTATTTTCACCTAAATCCCCCATTCCATCTAACCCATGCGCTACATCGCGAAGCATATCAAACATCTCATCACCTTCCTTGAAATTGTCCTCTACTTGAACCTCAGCATACGCATTTTGCTGTGCAGAACATGATGATGCCTCTCCATGAAAAATCCATCTATTGTACCCTTTTAAAACCCATCACATATTAAATGCACACGGACAACGCTAGCTTCTTTCCAACTATTCACACATTTCCTACAAGGGCATAATATTGTGTTTGCTTTTGACGATTGGGCAAAAGCATACTGCATAAATTCTTCGACCCTTGTACATATTCGACGCAGCCTACAATTAATTACTTGTTGTAAGAATGGACGTGAGATAGTGCTAGAAAATAAATTTATATTGTAAGCTTATGTTGTACCTAGGCGATCCATCCATCTCTTATCCATAGTCGCTATATAATATCAAATTTCAAAATTACCTAAATTTCACAAACTATAAGAATAGTCATCAATAAATACGTAGGAATGAACAGTACATGTTCAATGGGACAACAAAACTTTTAAATTTGTTTTCCTAGGTGGTGCATTGGGTCTTAAATAATTGATAGCCGGTAACCTTCTCATTCAAAATTTCTGGTGAAGATGGGATATGGTGTATGAAACCAAGTATGACCAATTTAACTTAAGTTATATCGAGTTAAATTGGTCAAACTGAATGTTATAATGCCAGTACAATGGCAAGAAGGCATTGGTATATGAAGTTCTAGAATAACTGTGCACTAAACGACTGAAGGTTTATGACAGAATGTTATGGGCTGTTCACATGCACAATTCATCAGCCAACTTCATGAATGTGCATAACAATGCAACCAAACTCATCCAACCCCATAAAAAGCATAACAAAACAAGTCACATTTGACCTTAGCTAGTTGTTGGGTCTAGCTAGATACAAACAAAAAAGAAATATGCAGTCCTTGTGTGCAAGTTCTAGTTTTTGATGACTTGTGATTTGTGAAGCTCGCAACACCACAACTGTAAATTGCTATGGGCATAAGACAGATTCTCAAAACATGACAAATATGGGCATTTGAACTAAAATTACGTCAACCAACATCCAACACCACAACTGTAAATTGCTATGGGCATATGACAGATTCTCAGAACATAACAAATATGGGCATTTGAACTAAAATTACGTCAACCAACATCCAACACCACAACTGTAAATTGCTATGGGCATATGATAGATTCTCAGAACATGACAAATATGGGCATTTGAACTAAAATTACATCAACCAACATCCAACACCACAACTGTAAATTGCTAGCCTACCTCATCATGCAGACATGCACCAAATCAAAAACAAGGGTAAGAAACAATGTCTGAGAAAAACTCACGTAAACGTAGGGCATTGTCTACACTGGAAGAAGGGGCGCCTTTGGAAGGAAGGCGGCGGCGCTGGGAGGAAGGGCTAGCCAGGGAGGAGGGGAGGAGCCTACCTCGTCACATAGACATGCACCAAATCATAAACAAAGGTAAGAAACAATGCAGAGAAAAACTCACCAGAAACACAGGGCCTTGTCGGTGCTTTGGGAGGAAGGGCGGCCTTCGGAGGAAGGGGCGGCGCGGGGAGAAGGGGCTAGCCAGGGAGAAGGGGAGGCATGGGCGGGGAGGGGGCGCGGGGAGGATGCGGTGGCCGAGGAGGAGAGCGAGAACGGGAGTGGCGCTGGCCGGGAGGAGAGGCGGTGTTGGGAGGAGCAGCGGCCGTCGGGAGGAGCAAGCGCGGGAGGAGGGGAGGCACGGGGAGGGAGGCGGCCGAGAAGAAGGGGAGGCGCGGGGAGGATGGGGAGCGAGCACGGGAGGAGGGAGGCACGGGAGGGGGAGCAGGCGAGGGGCGAGGGGAGGCGCGGGAGGCGGCCGGGAGGCGAGCAGCGCGGGGAGGATGGGGAGCAGGCCGAGGAGGAGGGGAGGCGCGGGAGGGCGGCCGGGAGGCGAGCAGCGCGGGAGGATGGGGGCGAGCACGGGGAGGAGGGGAGGCACGGGAGGGGGAGCAGCCGAGGGAGGAGGGGAGCGCGGGAGGGGCGGCGGGGCGGCGAGCAGCGCGGGAGTATGGGAGCGGCGCGCGCGGCGCGGGAGGAGAGCAGGCCGGGGGAGGAGGAGGCGCGGGAGGGGCGCCGGGAGGCGAGCAGCGCGGGAGGATGGGGAGCAGCGCTGGGAGGAGGGGAGGCACGAGCAGACGGGAGGCACTGGGAGTGGCGTCGGGAGATGCAGTGGGGAAGATGTTGGGAGGAAGGGGATAAGGTGGAGAGAGTTTGGCGCTTATCTCTCCTCTTTTTTCGCTTTGGCGCTAGTTATTTTGCCCGGCAGATAAGTTTTCGTTTTGGCGCTAGTTGTTTTGCTTGGCAGATACACGGTCACTGGTTCAAGTCTTCACATGACTAATTTTTTCACCTCCTCTCCAATGTTTTCCCCAGCGATTATATTGACCTAGTTTACTTTTCCTCGGCACATATGTTGTAGCTAAAATAAAAATATAGCCACAGATAAATTGTTCTACATAATAGTTATTGCCGGCAGATAATAGGACCCTTAATATCTTCAACATTGCCGGCACATAATTTGCCTCTCACCCAATTTTTCCCCGGCAGATTATTGCCCTTAATGCTATGTCATGGTGTAGTGTACATGCAAGCTTTATTTAAGTGGATGAGGCTCTGGACTTATTTTCAGCATAAAGCAAGTTTTCATTTGCAATAGGGTAATAGATTCAAAGCAAGTTTGCAATTAACTTTTATTGTTCAAATAAGGGAGAGACAAATATAACAATAGATAGATGACAACACCAACCTAGAAGTGACTAACCCATAGTCACCACAACAATAGCATGAAGTACCCCTTCATACCACCCGTGTCAAGTTTAAGTTTTTAAAAGGTTGTAGTCTAGTTCTTGCACGACCTTACCAAGCATGTCCATAACCTAGGACGAGGCTATTCGAATAGTTTTAACCCTGCAGGGGTGTACCAATGTACCCACACGATAGACCGCTTTCCACCACCACGGTTAGCACACTTCCTTTGGTATGCGGGCATGGCTAAGTCTAACAAGGCGCTTTCCAATGGACGATGCTAATTAAGAGCAACCCACTGGAGAAGGACACATTAGGCGACCTAACCGGTGCGCTAATGCTCCCCTCCAAAACACACACACAAGAACACACCCACCGACCAGCTCATAATTAGCACCTCCCAAAGTACTTAGTCAAGAGAGGTTCCATATCCCCCTCGTGTGGTTAGCACGCAATAAGCGCTTGGCTTAGTGACACAAGTAACTTCGGTCCTTGGGGACTTAGGCACCATTCCACACACCCACGGATCACATCAACATACCATTGTGCCCAAGTCAAGATATAGTTTTGTTTTCAATTTTTGATTTGTAAATCAATAAAACACAAGGGTTGGACATAATGGAGTAGTATAAGTAGTTGTGTGATCAAGATCACCGACTAAGTCGATGATCGCCCAATACTACCGATAACTAGGCATGGCTAAGCAATATTCATTCAGTAATCTACTAAGTGATAAGAGTTCATCCATCGAACTCTAACCACACAAAT
Organism: Ampelocalamus luodianensis; assembly: GCA_036346255.1. NCBI lineage: Eukaryota > Viridiplantae > Streptophyta > Magnoliopsida > Poales > Poaceae > Ampelocalamus > Ampelocalamus luodianensis. Next base: position 45,658,476 of record CM070620.1, on the reverse strand, counting down.
AACCTAGGCTCGGTAGTAGAGGATAACCATTTACCTACAGATTATGCAACTAGAGGTCTAACTAATCAATTTAACAACAAAATAGCAATGCATACATAGAAGTTAAACAAAATATTAGACTTTAAAAGTAATGGGGTCAATGGGAAATGATCAAACTGCTTGCCCGCTTGTTGTTGCTCAATTTGTTGCGGAGGGTCGTTCTCGGGTTACATAAATATCGAATCCTAAGCGAAAGAGCGAAAACAACCAATAAGGCGAGCAACACTTAACAAAAGAGTAAGCAAAATTATCCAAATGTATGAAAATTATACACAAGGTATAATAGGAATATGCTTAGACATAGGAACTGGAAAAACCTAATTTGGATTTGTGGTGCAAAAGATATTCTCTAAAAACCTAATTTTTAAATATAATTAGTAATCTGTAGCAAAAATATTTTCTAGAAAGATTTCGAAGCTGAACTTTTATGGTGGCTTCCTACTGGTATAGTGATAACCCATATAAAATTTCAGGTCATTGGGAGTTATAAGGAAAGAGTTATGATTTGTCTAAATTGTTTAGGGTATTAAACTAAAATATGATCCTTATGATTTCTAAAAACAGCAAAATTTGTGAAACCAATTTTCCTAGCAAATAAACTATCAGGGGAAGTTAATCCAATTGGATTCATACAAAAATGATCTATAGATTAAAAGTTATGCATTTTCCAAGTTTGCTAAAAGTTCTGAAAAACAGTATTATGTTCACTTGTTTACTATTTTTGAAAATGGTTTTCCAGGTTTGATCATGGTCTACAATTATTTTTATATTTAAGTTCAAGTTAGAAGGAAGCTAACAAAATTGGAATCATCTAATTTGGAGCTAAGATGACAATGATATGAAAATGACAAGGCCCTAATGTGATACTGATTTACGGACTTAGCACTTTCGGGACTTCACTAACACCCGAGGCGTGGCGAATGAGAGCCGTCGATCTCGATCCAACGGACGACATTGAACAGACCAAACACTCCTCACGCGGCGAACAGAGGGCGGCGTGGAGGCTCAGGTCGTTGATCTGCGGATCCAACGGCCGAAGACGGCCTACGTCGCTCCGCAGCGTTGTCGTCCGACAACGCGCCGAAGGCTTTGCGGCACAATGCCGGCGACCAAAGCGCACGTGGCGCGAGTGAATGCCGTGAATGGGTGCGCAATAGCATTGCGCACCCTGCGTACCACCCACACCGGCGGTGGTGGGTGAGCGGCGCGCGGCGGCGGGCGCGCGCGGGAAAAATGACAACGGCGACAAGCGGCAAATAGCTCGCGGCGGACCATTCAGCGGTGCACGAGCATCTAGGGGCTACCGAGGAGCTACGACCGGCGCGAGGAGTGCGAGGCGGTCGGAGCAGCGACTCGGCGACGAAACTCCGCGACGACCCGAGGAAGATGACGCGAGGAAGACGGCACAGGCAAAATCAACCATGCCGCGTCATCACGATGGGTTCTAGAGAGCACCTAGAAGCTCCCTGAGAAAGGAATTAGAAAAGGAGCACTCACCGGCGCTGAGAGCGAAGAAGGATGCTCGCGCCAATTTGGGAAATCCAAAATCCCGGCGCCCCCGTTGAAGCAACCTGAAATGGAGTGGGGGTTAAGCACCACCGAGGTGAGAGGAAGGTGCAGGAGCAAGAAGGGAGCCAAAGAACCACTGTGATACCGCCTTCACCGTGAGCTTGAAGCTCGGCAATGGCGCCGAAACGGTTTCGGGGTTTTAGAGCTCAAACACACATAGAGAGTACTAGCTCGAGTTGCGCAAAGGTGAAAGGGAGGTCAAGGAGGGAGCAAGGGGGCTTAAGTAGCCGAGGGGGAGCAAGGGGCACCGTTGGCCGCCTCGGATGCCAGCGCCTCTCACGGTCGTGACGAGCGACGGAGCGGATTGAGCCATGGACTTGCGAGGCGGTGCACCGCGCGCATTAAATGCACTGCGAGACCCGTTGCGAGGTGACCCGGTAGCTGCGCGCCCAACCACCGCCATGGCGCTGCTGACGCGAGCTCTGGGCGCTGCGCCCGCGAGCGAGAGGAAGGCGGCGACAGCCGGCCGTCCGATTCGCATCCAACGGCTATCACGCGATCGCGTTGAAACGGCGCGCACTGGCGTCCACCGTCCGATGGAAATCAACGGTTGAGCATCAAAGGGCAACCGAGTTGTCGAATGCATACACGAACGCGAGCCGTCCGATTGAGATCCAACGGTCGAGCGCTTGCGCATACCGATCGACCGCGCGATACAGTTAGTTGACTCGACCGAGTCGGTTGGCTCGAGCCCGAGCCTGACTCGCACCCGAGGAACAGTGCAAACCGGTTAGGTTTTGATTTTTGAACTGAAACTTTGAGGATTTAATTGAGGCATCAAATCAACTCCAAAATTTATGAAATTTTAACTGGAGCTTGCTTACCTTGGGGTTAACCTTCCATAAAATTTCTAGAGGTTTTGTGCACTGGAATTTTCTCAAGAAATTCAGAAGGTTAACACAGAGGTTTGACCAAGGTTTGACTTGCCTCTAAAATATTTCAAATAATTTCCCAAAATTATGAAATAATTCAGAGGTGTTACCAAGCCACCCTAGAACCAGGGAAAAATTATTTCCAAGGGTTTGACAAAAGATTTGACAAAGGAGGTTGTTGACTTGATAAATGAGGCCTTTGATTTTTAATTTTCCAAAATTTTTTTACAAGAATTTTAGAAAAGTTTCAAAAGTAAAAGGATGAAGGAAAAGTTTTAATTTACCCTCATTTTATTACATTTGAAACACAAGCCAAAATTTGGGATGCTACAAACCTCCCCCCCTTACAAAAATCTCGTCCCGAGATTTGGTTCACTCGGAAAAGAATGAGGGTAGTGCAGACGAGGCGATCTTCTCGCTCCCAAGTAGCCTCGTTCTCGGAATGGTTTGACCACCGAACTTTAAGGAACTTGATGGTCTTGTTCCTTGTTCTTCGCTCGGCCTCCTCGAGTATGCGAGCAGGTGCTCGCGATAGGTCAAATCCTCCCGAACATCAAGAGTTTCAACGGAGCTTCCTCCGTTGGAACCCGACACTTCTTTAGCCGGGACACATGGAAAACATCATGTACCCCGCAAGTGCAGCGAGCAATTCCAACTTGTAGGCGGCGGCTCCTTTCTTCTCGATAATACGGTAGGGACCGACATATCGAGGAGCTAACTTGCCCTTGACACCAAAACGCTGGTGACCCTTCAGAGGAGAAACCTTGAGATAAACGAAGTCATTGGGCTCAAAGCTCAACTCACGTCGACGGCGATCCGCATAGCTCTTTTGCCTGGATTGAGCTGTGCGTAAGCGATCACGAATGAGCCGGACTTGACCCTCGGCCTCATTAATCGAGTCCGGGCCAAAGAAAGGTCTCTCACCGGTCTCAGACCAGTTCAACGGGGTCCTACACTTTCTCCCGTATAAGGCCTCAAATGGTGCCATGCCGAGACTGGCTTGGAAGCTGTTGTTGTAAGAAAATTCGGCGAATAGCAAGCACTTCTCCCAATGCTTCCCATAGGAAAGGACACAAGCTCGCAGCATGTCCTCCAAAACTTGGTTGACCCTCTCGGTCGACCATCTGTTTGGGGGTGAAAAGCTGAGTGAAAGAAAGGCGAGTTCCCATAGCCTCTTGCGAGCTATGCCAAAATCGAGGCGTGAACAAAGAACCACGATCGACACAATTGTCTTTGGTACACCATGCAAACTCACGATGCGGGCTATGTAGAGATCCGCGGAAGACCTACGCGAAGGTCGGTCTTGACAGAAGAAAATGAGCCACCTTAGTCAATCGATCGATGGCGACCCGGATAGCATCATTCCTTTTGGGACCGGGGTAGACCGGTGATAAAGTCCATCCCGACCGAATCCACTTCCACTCCGAATTGGTAAGGGCTAAAGCGATCGGCGGGGACGATGTTCGCCTTGACACGATGACACACGTCGCACTCTGCAACGAACCTTGCGATCTCCCTCTTCATTCGGGTCCACCAAAATCTCTGTCGGAGATCATGATACATCTTCGTGGCCCCGGGATGAATGGATAATGGGGAATCATGGGCTTCGCGGAGGATCAAGTCCCGCAACTCCCTGTCCTTTGGAACCACGAGGCGTTGCCCGAACCTCACAACACCAAGCTCATCTACGGAGAAGCACTTGGCTGCTCCATTCTTGACATTTTCCTTGATGCGGCTCACTCCAACATCTAACTGCTGAGCAGACCTGATCCGATCCACCAAGGTTGGCTGTACAACCAAGGCAGCGAGGGAACCATGCTCAACATAACCCAAGTTGAGACGCTGGAACTCCGTAAGAAGGGGTGATGCTCTGAAGCAACAATGCATTGCAATGCGCTGCGACTAAGCGCATCCGCAGCGACATTGGCCTTGCTCGGATGGTAGTGAATACCCATGTCATAGTCCTTGATCGGCTCAACCATCTCCTTTGCACGAGGTTCAGATCTGGTTGGGTGAACAAATACTTTAAGCTTTTGTGATCCGAATACACTTCACAACGATTCGATTAGGTAATGTCGCCAGATCTTAAGTGCATGAATCACGGCCAACTCAAGTCATGGGTAGGATAGTTGAGTTCATGAGGTCTCAATTGCCTTGATGCATAGGCCACTACCTTGCCTTCTTGCATAAGGACACAACCGAGGCCTCGGCGAGAAGCGTCACAAAAGATATCGAAGCTTCGGCGGACATCGGGAGAACAAGAGCGGAGCGATGGTCAATCGCTTTTAAGTGCTTGGAAACTTTCCTCGCAATCAGCGGACCACGAGAACTTCTTGTCCTTCTTGAGCAACTCCGTCATCGGCCGCTATCTTGGAGAAGTTCTCGATAAAGCGGCGATAATATCCCGCTAAACCAAGAAAACTCCGAACCGGTGACCGAAGTGGGCTAACTCGTGAAAGCACGTCACGATCTTGCTAGGATCCACGACTCGCCTCTGCCGAAAGAATATGGCCTAAGAAGGCTACTTCCTTCAACGAGCGCGCACTTGCTGAACTTTGCATACTGACTTGTGCTCGCGGGCTTGCCCAACACAAGCTTCAAATGCTCGGTGTGTTCCTCATCGCTCTTGGGTAGATAAGGATATCATCGATGAAGACCACAACGAACCTATCCAAATACTCCATGAATACCGAATTCATGAGGTTCATGAACAAGGCGGAGCATTGGTTAAGCGAATGACATGACGGTATACTCGTACAAGCCATAACGAGTAGAAAAAGCGTCTTTGGAATATCCTCGGTCGAATCGAACTGATGATATCCACTCTCAAATCAATCTTGAGAAGACTCGAGCTCGGTTAATTGATCGAAAAGGTCATCGATACGGGCAAAGGGTACTTGTTCTTTACCGTGACTTCATTAAGTGGACGGTAATCAACGCACATGCGCAGCGTCTTGTCCTTTTCGGGACAAAGATTGCCGAGCATCCCCAAGGAGATGAGCTAGGCGGATGAAACCCTTCTCTTGAAGCTCACCACCGCTTCTTCAACTCCACCAACTCAATTGGGTCCATTCGGTGAGGCCTCTCGAAATCGGGCGATGCAGGAACCAACTCAATGACAAACTCGAGGTCTCGAATGGTGGCATCCCCTGGAAGGTCGTCGGGAAGACATCAACAAAGTCACATACCACTGGGACTTCACTAATATCTAGAGTGGCTTCGCTTGAGCGCGAAGAGATGCGGACCTGCAGCCTTGGCAGCGAACCCGCCACGGAAGGACTAGTGAGGTAGATGAGTCTCCTAGCGCAATCAATTTGTCCCATGTCTTTGAGACAACCAATCCATGCCTAGGATTACATCTAAGCTCGCCGATCGAAGGAGGATAAGGTTTGCTAAGAATCCTACCCTTCTATCTCAACAGGACATCCCTACACTCGGACTCGACTCTCAACTCCGAACCGGGAGAGCGAATGAGCAGCGGGACCAACAATGGAGTAAAGAAGACCTCCCACAGCAAAGAAAAGACTGAAACAAGCGAATGAGATGCGCTGAATCAAATATCATCAGAAAGCAGGAAAGAGTTAACCGAAAGGGTACCCAACACGACGCCGGTGCCTCCTGTGCCTCCTCGCGGAGATGAGGTTGACGCGCCACTACCCACGCCTTGGGTAGCGGGGACAACCTTCGATCCGGGAGAACCACCTCCCGCCCGCGTCCTCCATTGGGACGAGGGCGCTCGATCTGTTAGGGCAACTATTGGCATAATGCCCTTCTCGTTGCATGAAAAGCAAGTGACCCGGCGGCCGGTTGCGGGGCCACCTGTTTGGTTCGCGGCGCACGTGATCGGGCACGGCCTGCGGAGGGCGAGTCTTTGGCGGCCTCGGTGGTAGCGAAGCCACGTAGCGGGCCTCGAGTAGGCCCGACACGAGGACGAGAGGCGGCCATGCGGCATTGGGCCTCCCACTTGCGCTTGCGGGACTCGCCAGCCGCCCGCCTTGTGCTCGGCAACAATGGCCTTGTCTACCAAGGCACGAAAGTCCGCAAAGTCCACAATGGAGAGCCTGTTTTGCGGCTCCTCGGACAAACCCTCCATGAACTTCTCCCGCTTGGCCTCATCGGTGGCCACCTCGGATGGAGCATAACGAGCCAAGTGATTGAACTCGCATGATACTCCATCATCGACTTACGCCCTTGCTTGAGCGCGAGAAATTCCTTCTTCTTGACTTCATCAAGCGGCGGGGATGTGAGATCGGCGAACGCCGTCAGGAACTCATCCCAAGAGGCGGTGTGGCGGCGGGCTGCATGGCCAAGTTCTCCCACCGGAGAGTCGCCCCGAAGGCGATGGGAGGCAAAGAGTGCCTGTCTGGTCACGGCATCAGCAACGTCGAGCTTACGCTCAACGGCGACGCCGGTCATCACGTCAATGGGTCCTCGGACACGAGAAGCGTGGGGTTGAGTGCGAAGAAACTCGGCCAAACCCCACGAGGATCGATGTCCACCCGCTGCCCGGATCCTAAGGCACCGGCAAGGCGGAGGTGTTGCGCGCAATAACATCCAGCGAGACCCTCCGTCCTCCGACAGTTGCGCTCGATCCGAGCGGGACCTCGACCATGGTTGGAGGAGGCGAAGCTCCTCATCCAAACAGTCTGCGACCACGGCGCTACGAGTACCTCCACCATCTGGTTCAAGAATTTTAGGTTAGAAACCAAAGCACTAATACTAGAAGTTGATGAAAGCGAAAAGTTAACGATTAGGGGAATGAGATATCACCCTAACCGAAAGCCAAAACAGCAAGTAAACACACTTTAAATGTTTCCAAAGCAGCTCCAAAACAGCAAGGAAACTCCAAACCAAGCTCAACTTCTCCATGCCATTAACCCGTATTGAATGAACGAGTAATAGTGTGAGAAGATAAAAATTTCAGCGCACTACAACAAGTTTAACAGTACTCATGAGCAAGGTTAAAGCGATAAACATACGTTAGATACTTAGCTAACTAGTATCACATCTTACCCTTTTATTCCCACGAGTTTTAGTTGATTAACCTCTCGTTTTCTACCCTATTTAGAACCTTTGAGCCTGCTGTCCGGAAATTGAACGATCGCTGTCCAGATTTTGCATCAAGCTCCTAAGCGAAATCTTCAACCGGAAGCTTCAAAACCTTGTAGAGAACAGCTAACACTTCAATTTGCCAAACTCATTGGTTCCCAAAACCCAATTAATCGATACAACTATCTTTTGAGAGAAGGAAAGGAGAACAACTTTTAAAACTCAAATTAGAGTAAGATGAGATAGAAAGCTAAGATAGGTAAGGAATAAAATCTAAGAACTTACTTAAGCTTTCATAAATCATTTGATACTTTGAAATTAAGGTTTTCAAAATATCCTAAGGACGACCAAGCTTGGGTTACTACGGTCGGAATGGCTCTGATACCAACTTTGTGAGGACCTCGGTTTATTCGGCTTGTACTATTTAACCATCCACTTGGTCCTAACAGTACAAATCAAATAAACCAAGCCTCGAGATATGTATACTTCCCAGAATTGCAGTATACACACCCCGTTACAAAATCATGCATCAATTCCATCCATACACATAGAGCCGAAGCAAAAGCAACAACTTAAAGACATAGATAATATAAAGAGAGTTATTACAAAAGAGAGGCCGACCGGCCAAAAGACATACAAATAAGTAAATACACAGCGGAAGCAAAATGGCCATAAGATGGCGAAAACAAAAGTCAATCGGTGTGCCTTTACCCACAAGGCAACCAACCGGACCGCCAAGCTAATCGTCCCAGACGGCGCCGCAACACAACTCACAAAAGTGAGGCCCTTGGGGCTCACCTTCTTCCTCTGCAACAATTAATATTAAGCAAAGCAGATGAGTACAAAACTTGTTTTTGTACTCGCAAGACTGACGTGTGAGATAACAGAACTATAATTAACTACATGCAAGCTTTATTTAAGTGGATGAGGCTCTGGACTTATTTTCAGCATAAAGCAAGTTTTCATTTGCAATAGGGTAATAGATTCAAAGCAAGTTTGCAATTAACTTTTATTGTTCAAATAAGGGAGAGACAAATATAACAATAGATAGATGACAACACCAACCTAGAAGTGACTAACCCATAGTCACCACAACAATAGCATGAAGTACCCCTTCATACCACCCGTGTCAAGTTTAAGTTTTTAAAGGTTGTAGTCGGTTCTTGCACGACCTACCAAGCATGTCCATAACCTAGGGCGAGGCTATTCGAATAGTTTTAACCCTGCGGGGTGTACCAATGTACCCACACGATAGACCGCCTTTCCACCGACCACGGTTAGCACACTTCCTTTGGTATGCGAGGCATGGCTAAGTCTAACAAGGCGCTTTCCAATGGGCGATGCTAATTAAGAGCCGCAACCCACGGGAGAAGGACACATTAGGCAGCCTAACCGATGCGCTAATGCTCCCCTCCAAAACACACACACAAGAACACACCCACCAACCCACTCATAATTAGCACCTCCCAAAGTACTTAGTCAAGAGAGGTTCCATATCCCCTCGTGTGGTTAGCACGCAACAAGCGCTGGCTTAGTGACACAAGTAACTCGTCCTGGGGACTTAGGCACCATTCCACACACCCACAGATCACATCAACATACCATTGTGCCCAAGTCAAGATATAGTTTTGTTTTCAATTTTTGATTTGTAAATCAATAAAACACAAGGGTTGGACATAATGGAGTAGTATAAGTAGTTGTGTGATCAAGATCACCGACTAAGTCGATGATCGCCCAATACTACCGATAACTAGGCATGGCTAAGCAATATTCATTAAGTAATCTACTAAGTGATAAGAGTTCATCCATCGAACTCTAACCACAGCAAATAACTTAGGCTCAGGTAGTAGAGGATAACCATTTACCTACAGATTATGCAACTAGAGGTCTAACTAATCAATTTAACAACAAAATAGCAATGCATACATAGAAGTTAAACAAAATATTAGACTTTAAAAGTAATGGGATCAATGGGAAATGATCAAAGCGCTTGCACGCTTCTTTGTTGCTCAATTTGTTGCGGAGGGTCGTTCTCGGGGTTACCGCAAATATCGAATCCTAAGCGAAAGAGCGAAAACAACCAATACGACGAGCAACACTTAACAAAAGAGTAAGCAAAAATTATCCAAATGCGACGAAAATTATACACAAGGTATAATAGGAATATGCTTAGACATAGGAACTGGAAAAACCTAATTTGGATTTGTGGTGCAAAAGATATTCTCTAAAAACCTAATTTTCGGCCATAATTAGCACTGTAGCAAAAATATTTTCTAGAAAGATTTCGAAGCTGAACTTTTTATGGTGGCTTCCTACTGGTATAGTGATAACCCATATAAAATTTCAGGTCATTGGGAGTTATAATGAAAGAGTTATGATTTGTCTAAATTGTTTAGGGTATTAAACTAAAATATGATCCTTATGATTTCTAAAAACAGCAAAATTTGTGAAACCAATTTTCCTAGCAAATACACTATCAGGGGAAGTTAATCCAATTGGATTCATACAAAAATGATCTATAGATTAAAAGTTATGCATTTTCCAAGTTTGCTAAAAGTTCTGAAAAACAGTATTATGTTCACTTGTTTACTATTTTTGAAAATGGTTTTCCAGGTTTGATCATGGTCTACAATTATTTTTATATTTAAGTTCAAGTTAGAAGGAAGCTAACAAAATTGGAATCATCTAATTTGGAGCTAAGATGACAATGATATGAAAATGACAAGGCCCTAATGTGATACTGATTTCTGGACTTAGCACTTTCGGGACTTCACTAACACCCAGAGACGTGGGCGAATGAGAGCCGTCGATCTCAGATCAACGGACGACATTGAACCAGACCAAACACTCCTCACGCGCGCGGCGAACAGAGGGCCGGCGTGGAGGCTCCGGTCGTTGATCTGCGGATCCAGCGGCGAAGACCGGCCCACGTCGCTCCGCAGCGTTGTCGTCCGACAACGCGGCGGCTTTTGCGGCACGCCGGCGACCAAAGGCACGGTGGCGCGGTGAATGCCGTGAATGGGTGCGCACAGCATTGCGCGCCCTGCTCGTACCACCCACACCGGCGGTGGTGGACGAGCGGCGGCGCGCGGCGAGGCGGCGCAGGGAAAATGACAACGGCGACAAGCGACAAATAGCTCGCGGCGGACCATTCAAGCGGTGCACGAGAATCTAGGGGCTACCAGGAGCTACCGACCGGCGCGGAGGTGCAGAGGCGGTCGGGCAGCTCGGCGATGAAACTCGCGACGACCGAGGAAGATGACGCGAGGAAGGCGGCACAGGCAAAATCAACCATGCGCGTCATCACGATGGGTTCTAGAAACCTGAGAAGCTCCTGAGAAAGGAATTAGAAAAGGAGCACTCACCGTGGCTGAGACGAAGAAGGATGCTCGCGGCGATTTGGGGAAATCAAAATCCCGCGCCCGTTGAAGCAACTGAAATGGAGTGGGGTTAAGCACCACCGAGGTGAGAGGAAGGTGCAGGAGCAAGAAGGGAGCCAAAGAACCATCGTGATACCGCCTTCACCGTGAGCTTGAAGCTCGGCAATGGCCGCGAAAGCGGTTTCGGGGTTTTAGAGCTCAAACACACACAGAGAGTACTAGCTCGAGTTGCGCAAAGGTGAAAGGGAGGTCAAGGAGGAGCAAGGGGGCTTAAGTAGCCGAGGGAGCAAGGGGCACCGTTGGCGCCTCGGATGCGGCGCCTCTCGCGGCCGTGACGGCGACGGAGCGATTGAGCCATGGACTTGCGAGGCGGTGCACCGCGCATTAAATGCACCGCGAGACCCGTTGCGAGGTGACCCGGTAGCGCGCTCAACCACCCCGCCATGGCGGCTGCGACGCGAGCTCGCGCTGCGCGCGCGGCGAGAGGAAGGCGGCGACACCACCGTCCGATTCGCATCCAACGGCTATCACGCGATCGCGCGTTGAAACGGCGCGCAAACGCCCACCGTCGATGGAAATCCAACGGTTGAGCATCAAAGCAACCGAGTTGTCCGAACGCATACACGAACGCGAGCCGTCCGATTGAGATCCAACGGTCCAGAGCGCGCGCCGATCGGCCGTGCGGTGCAGTTAGTTGACTTGACCGAGTCGGTTGGCTCGAGCGAGCCTGACTCGCACCCGAGGAACAGTGCAAACCAGTTAGGTTTTGATTTTTGAACTGAAACTTTGAGGATTTAATTGAGGCATCAAATCAACTCCAAAATTTATGAAATTTTAACTGGAGCTTGCTTACCTTGGGGTTAACCTTCCATAAAATTTCTAGAGGGTTTGTGCACTGGAATTTTCTCAAGAAATTCAGAAGGTTAAAACAGAGGTTTGACCAAGGTTTGACTTGCCTCTAAAATATTTCAAATAATTTCCCAAAATTATGAAATAATTCAGAGGTGTTACCAAGCCACCCTAGAACCAGGGAAAATTATTTCCAAGGGTTTGACAAAAGATTTGACCAAGGAGGTTGTTGACTTGATAAATGAGGCCTTTGATTTTTAATTTTCCAAAATTCTTTACAAGAATTTCAGAAAAGTTTCAAAAGTAAAAGGATGAAGGAAAAGTTTTAATTTACCCTCATTTTATTACATTTGAAACACAAGCCAAAATTTGGGATGCTACAGCATCATAATCCTCGACGCGTGGTCTCACCACCTCCTCTCTCATACGATCGGCTTCACCATGGTAGACCCAGGGTATAGTCTGCAGTAAATCCATTCTTCAAAGATGTTCCCCATGACCTTCTTCGTTTGTCTTTTCCTGTTTGCACATTTGTTGCGTGGGCAAACAAATTTTACTCGCTCCTTTAGCGACCATGCCAAATGCTCGCTCCAAGAAAGCATCGGTCTTGTCGATCCATTCATTGGTGACCTGACCCTGACTTGCACGGCCCGTGTACATCCACTCACGGTCCTCCATCCTCTAACATATATAGCGGCGAGTAATATAAACATCAATTGCATCTACACGACGTTCCTACTATCTAATAGGTGAGGATACGGAAAGAGGGGTTATACCTACGGTGGCGGTGGAGTCAGACCAGCGGGGCCGTGGCGGGTCGGTGCAGTAGCGAGGCGACGCGGTGCAGGCAGACACGCAGCGGCGAGGAAGCCGACCGGGGTCACCGAGGTACTCCGGCGCCGCTCCGACTGGCTCTTCTCTGCAAAAAAAAGAAACATATAACTCGTCAATACAAAATTTGGCAAACACTCTCCCACGCGGTGAGGTTTCCAAAACCTGCAAGAAAATAACGGCACGATGGCCGACATGCACATATATATGAACGGCACGATGGCCGACATGCACAAGATTATATCCAACCACATATATATAACGATGTCACAACCACTCTACGACTACTTAGACTACCACCATGTTGCTCTACCACTACTACTACCGCAACTACTAGTAATACTACGACGACGACGGCGGTGCAGCATACCTAGTGGGCGTCGTGAGGCGGCGGTGGTGAAGGGCCAAGCGCCGGTGGACAAGGCGGCGGCTGGGAAGCGTCGGGAACGTGGCAAGCGCGCCGGGCGCCTCCTCCTCCTTCTTCCTCCTTCCTCCTTCTTCCTCCTCCTCCTCCTCTTCCTCCTTCTTCCTCCTCTCCTCCTCCTCCTCGGTGGCGCCTTCCTCCTTCTTCCTCCTCCTCCTCCTACTCTTCCTCCTTCTTCCTCCTCTCCTCCTCCTCCTCTCTTTCTCCTCCTCCTCCGTGCGTGGCGCGGAGAAGCCTTGGCGCGGCGGCGTGTGTGTGATGCAGCGCGAGCGGTGTGCGTGTGTGCGTGTGTGTGTGCAAGGGTGGGTGTGCGCGATGGTTAAATCCACCTTTGCCGAGTGCCCCGATCCGCACTCGGCAAAGAGGGTTTTAAAACAAAATTTTGACCTTGCCGAGTGCCCCGATGTGGCACTTTAAAGAGGGTTTTTTAAAAAAATTAATTTTTTTAAATTCCCGCGAGGTTAGATCCCCGCTGAAAGTGCCCCCATCCGCACTCGGCAAGAGGTTTTTTTAAAAAAATTTAAACTTACCGTCGCGCGGTTAAATCCCCCCTTTGCCGAGTGCCCCCGATCTGGCACTCGGCAAAGAGGGTTTTTTAAAAAACATTTTAAAAATAGTTGCCGAGTGTCTTATCTTAACACTCGGCAAAGAGGATCCTTTGCTGAGTGTCCAAAAAATGACACTCGGCAAACCATTTTTTTTTTCCACTTTTGACCTCCAAACTTTTTCTGCAGTCCTCATACAATACCTGGTACTCCATGTTCCAATGTGACACATTTCTCGGACTTTTTCTATATTTCTTTAATTTATTTCAATTAATTGAATTTTCTTTGATAATTCAAATTATAACCGCTAGTCATTGAATAATGAAAAAAATGAATGGAAAAATGATATTCATGTTATTTAGTCTAATGTGAGGCGTAACAGAGCAGACCACCAATTTGAACATCTTGTTCACGAAAATGACCACGAACTTGCGGTCGAGTTGTTTTTAAATTGTATAAAAGCAAGCGAAGTCGAAAATCATGAAACTTGTCAAGATGTCATGTTATCATATGTGGAGGCCGTGATAAAAATTTGAGAAGGTTTCGCGCAAGTTGTCACGTCGATGCTTGCAAACCAGAAGAATCTCAGAAGAAGTTGTCACGTATTCGCGGTTTGCAAGCATCGTGACGTGACAACTTTGCGCGAAACCTTCTCAAATTTTTATCACAGCCTCCACATATGATATCATGACATCTTGACAAGTTTCATGATTTTCGGACTTCGCTTGCTTTTATACAATTTAAAAACAACTCGACCGCAAGTTCGTGGTCATGTTTCGTGAACAAGATGTTCGAAATTGGTGGTCCTTCTCGTTACTACTCACATTATACTAAATAACATGAATATCATTTTTCCATTCATTTTTTCATTATTCGAATGACTAGCGCTTATAATTTGAATTATCAAAGAAAATTCAATTAATTGAAATAAATTAAAGAAATATAGAAAAGTCCGAGAAATGTGTCACATTGGAACATGGAGTACCGTGTATTGTATGAGCTGCGTAAAAGTTTGGAGGTCAAAAGTGGAAAAAATATGGTTTGCCGAGTGTCATTTGGACACTGACAAAGGATCCTCTTTGCCGAAAGTGTTAAGATAAGACACTCGGCAAAGGGTTAACGACAGTGCCGGCCGTTGCGGTGGTGCCCTTTGCCGAGTGTTCTTGGTTGCGAGTGCGACACCGGCAAACCATCTCTTGCCGAGTGCCATATGTTGGCGAGTGCTTTCACCGGCACTCGGCAAATAGCCTCTTTGCCGAAGTGCGATAGAAAGCACTCGGCAAAGTCGAGACACTCGGCAAAGAAGCCGTGTCGGTAGTGTCAATCTAAAGCTACCATGACATTTGTGACGGTGAATGTGAGAGTTCTCGCATTTTTGCGTTCCAAGCCACTTTTGCGATTATAGAGTGTTGAACCTAAATGGTTGACATCGTTGTATAGTGTTAGGACTCTACGTTTGGTGATGTTACACTGATTTATTTTGTGGTGTATCGTGGAAAATTGTAATGCAGTTGCTAAAGACAACCGGCAGTAAAAATTGTTGAATGATTCAAATTTAGTTCAATATTGTTGGCTGAAAGCAGAAGCATCGTTCAATATAAACTTTTCCAAAACTAGGCTTGCAAGAAGTTAGCTTCTTTATGAAAGCACAAAATTTTGGCTGTTTTACTAGTCTACAGCAACAAAAGAATTGAACTAGGCTATAATACAACAATGTCCTCAACAATAGTTGATCTGCCTTCGAAAAGAGCTCATCTTCGTTTTCAAAAAGAAATCGATTGATTATGGATTATGGTATTTACATGCGGATGAGGATGAAACACAGATTTGCAGATGTGTGACAGAGACAAGAACATGAAGAGATCCATCAAAATAATGACATTTTTTGCCAGAAAAATAAGAGGCAAGTATTGAATTCTATTCCTTGTCCAAATAGTAGTTCCAACTCAAAATCTGGGTGATAGAGGTAGGCATCAAAGGCATGATAGCTATGAGTTAATGTTGCTTAATAGCATACATCTGGTTCCAAGTGTACCAATAAGTATGCATGGAAGCCTGAAACAAACACACAGATGTACGTGCATACTTTCAAAATAAAATATCAATTGCTGACATCAAAGAAGAAAATGTGGCGTTGGTCTTCACAACCCTGCCCAATTTTTTTTAGTATTTGTTCCATCTCATATTCTCATTAGTGATTCGATCATTCTTGCTTGTTCTACATGCCAGATCTGTTGGAGATATGCCCTAGAAGTAATCATGGAGATGATTATATTTCGTTATGTTCATAATTTATTGAATAATTTATTATCTTGTTCCTTGAATAATATTGTTAATATTTATTATCAAGTATGTGACTTGATTGTGAAACTCTATATTTATCTTTGTAATGATTATTCTAAAGCGATCCCTAGTCGGAAACATATGAGGACATATATGAATAGACTAGCATACGTATTGGTTGATGATCATATTTCACGGATCATAGATATGGAGATATCAAACCAATAATATGACACGTGTTAGTGAACATGGGGTTGGATCGACGCACCATGAGACACTGCGAGAGTGTTGTATTCTTCTGTGTCATCAGTTGGTCTCATTTACAATACGTATGTTATATCCTTAGACTTGAGATCGTCGCATGCACTCAAGATGTATAGTGATTTACTTAGGGGTTGCCAAACGCTACTCCGTAACTGGGTAGTTATAAAGGTAGCTTTCGGGTTTGTCATGACACATTCGTCGAGGCATGGTCGATCAAGATAGGATTTGCCCCTCCATGCAACGGGAGAGATATCTCTAGGCCTCTCGAGTGGTCGGATTCCAGAAATGCATGGCCATGCTATTCATGGTTAAAGAGTTAACCATAGTCGAGGAATTCGAATCACGTGATCGAGAAAGAGTGGTTGAGCAAACCAACAAGGATGGCACGTACTCGCCTTAAGTTTGACCGATATCGTGAGGCAAAGGGAAATACATATGAGATTTGTTGAGGTTCGTCCGATGTGATCTTTACGTTTACTCGGGAGTCGACATGTCCTGCTAGGAGCCACTACCGATTAGTGGACGAGTAGGAGTACTCGGGCCATGTCCAAGTGCACGTGAACCTATAGGATCGCACGCTTAAAGGGCCAGGATACGTTTTGGATGGTAATCCGAATTCTTATGGGCCACGAGTTCCTAATGGGCCTCAAGTTCGAGATCCATCATGGATGCCTATATATAGAGAGGAGGTGGCATAGGGTCAAGTGTGATTTTCGGAATTCCTGAAACCCTAGCCACCACACCCCTTCACTCAAAACCGCACAGCCGTCGCTAGCACTTCGGCGCGTAGTGTTCCTGCCCCGTACATGTGGATACCTTGGAGGCGTTGCTACGAGACTTCAACGCTAGGACGATCCGCAATCTGTGACAGCCACGGGGTGCACTTAGAGGAGGCGCGAGATTAGTACGACTACAACCGCACCAACGCGCTACATCGACTCTTCTTCCGCTGCGAATCTGCGCGTCTAGTGGTAATCCCATAATCTATTACTAGCGGAGGTTCCTTAGTTGCGCGGTAGATTTTTGAATTTATGCTAGTGTAGCCTACCCGTGTTCCTACAGGATCGAGGTAAGAACACCTTGATTTGCCAGGATGCCAGACAAAAAAAGATTTTCCTTCCTTCACATATTAGGCCATAGGTTTCCTTACTTCAATCACAACATCACATTACATTGCAGAACAACAACAACAGAATACCGGAATTAACAATAGTAGAAAAACAATTTTATAACAGTTTTTATGCCTTGAATTGAAAATTAAGACCATTTATTCACAATAAGCAACAAACATCTCTTACATTATGCATAAATGATACCAATAATACAAACAACAAAGGAACACTAGGTAGTAGCAAAGACACCGCAACACCCGAGAATAATCACGCCAAGTAAAGATTGAGGATGGAATCTTTTTCTTTCTCGGATGGCGAGAATCCATCGATGTGGTTACCATATACCAAATTAAGGCCTCGGTAGCGGCGACCGGTGATCCGCGAGCGGCGCATTGGTAGGAGTTGGCACAGGCACCGGGCGGCGATTGTAGTATCTCGCATTGTGGTGAGAGCACGGGGCGTTGTCACGCAGAGCGCGTGGTGATATGGCGGGCGAGAGACGGGACGCGGTGGTGGAGGTAGCCGCCAACGCCGGGATCGTCGCCGACCGAGCACTCGGCCATGGGCGCGGCACCGACGCAGCGGTCGGCGGGAGGAGGTGAAGGGGAGTTGGTCGCGCCGAAAAAGGGTGCCGCGGGACGTGGCAACGAGGGCGAGGGCTTGGCTCAGCGCAGTGGCTGGTGCAGAGGCGGAGGCGCAGGGTCTCGCCAGCAGGGCTCGGATCGCGCGGCGAGCGTGCGAGCGAGGCGCGAGGCCTCGGCGCCGCGGCGACATGGGGTGGCGCTCAAACCCTAGCGGGAACGATCCGATGGGAGGGTGGAAGCGGCGCACATCGTGGAAGAAAGCTCGAGTCGGCGAGGGGTTTTCGCAAATGTGGCGTAAGTGGGAGGTGGGTGCAACGACACCGTGGATGGTGGATGGGCGGCTTGGATCGTCATGTGCATATGTCCACAAATGCACGTATGTGCGAAGATATCGCCGCTAGCCAATCAGGTATGCTCTGTAAAACAAATTGTATATCTAAGCTGTAACAACCCCAAAACTAGGGTTTGTATTTTAAATGTATAAAAGTATTAAAGATTAAAAAAAACTTTTGTTGTATCTCTTGGTCATGCTCTTGGTTTCCTAAACTTGTGTGCAATTTTAAACTTTTGGTGTTTGTATTAAAGTTTGTGTTGAGATTTCAAATTTTTAAGCTTAAATTCCATTTCTATTTGAATTCCAGAAAAATATGTGAATGAAAATTTCTCAAAAATAATTTATTCAAATACTAGATTATTTATAATAATTTTTAAATATTTTTACCAAATTTTTAGAAGTGTTTTTGACTTCACCAAAATTCAAATCAAATCACTAATGCAGATTTGAAAGTAATTTAATTCTAACAAATTTTAATATATAAAGTGTTTGAAATTATTTCTCCTAAGTCTCTTGGGAACCTCAGAGTGCCCACAAAAAGTTTAGAATTTTTCAAATTTTATTTCTATTTCAAACGGCTTGTCAAACTTGTGTTATTTTCGGTCAACACTAAATCTTAAATCTGACTCATCTACTGTTCCTCCGACTGGACCACTTCGCCACCCGGTTCCAACCACACCAGTTCGCCGAGCCACCCTTTCCCCCTCTCACTTACCTGTGGGCCCCGGTCGCCAGCCCATCTTCTCCACCGCTTCAAAACTCCCGCCGGCCATGTCCACAGCGGCTGCACCTCCGTACTCGCGCACCAACCTCGCCCGCAGTTTTGGCCAACCACCCCGGTCTTGCCCTTCTCCATCCGGTCTTGGACCGCTCCGCCTGGCGCCAACAACCGAACCGCATGCGCGCCACGTCCATGCCTTTGCCGCCGCGCACCGAGCTTGCCGCCACCTGTTCCGGGCTTCCTCACGAATGCAACGCCTCATCCCTATATAAGTCAAGCATTGGCTGCCTCTCCTCCTTTCTTCACTCCCTGCTACTCCTCCATTTTCATCTCTCCTTGAGCTCCAAATCGAACGAAGCCCCGAATGCCGCTCTCGAACCAGCCGCGCCGCCTCCAAGCACGCCGGCCTCTCCGGTGATCTCCGACCACCCACGACCGCGTCACGGAGCGTCCTTCACCTAGAGGAGTGTATATCCTCGGTCAATTTGAAGTTAGCACCACCGGAAAGTCGCGCACACGGCTTCTTCCCCGACTCCGGCCGAGTCCACTTCTTCCGCCGCCGCGCCTTCTTCAGCGAGCCCGAGCTCGATTCCTCCCTTTGTGAGCATCTTGATATACCCCTATACCTTCCCCGACAACTCATTTGCTCTTTCATTCACTCCAGGTCGCCGCCATCGAGAACCACCCCGCGCCGCCGCTGGCTCTTATCGCCGGGCCACTCCGGCTACTCCCCGTCCTCGGCGACCACATCGGTAAGCTCCGCACACTCCATGGCTGCTCATGCTCGCGCTAATTCCTCCCCAACTTCACCCGACGCCGTCGCCCCCTTTCCACCTCCACGGCCGGCCGCCGCTCGCCATCGCCGCGCCGCCACAGTGCCGCTCAAGCCGCACCACTGCCACCCCTAGCTTCCTTTCACTCCGGGTAACCCATTTTTGGGTTCACTTTTGCCGCACCACCACTCCAATCGCCGGCGACGACCACCGCCCCATTTCGGCCAGAGTCGT
Source organism: Ampelocalamus luodianensis (assembly GCA_036346255.1). Lineage (NCBI taxonomy): Eukaryota > Viridiplantae > Streptophyta > Magnoliopsida > Poales > Poaceae > Ampelocalamus > Ampelocalamus luodianensis. Next base: position 45,638,613 of record CM070620.1, on the reverse strand, counting down.
CCCTGCTTCCTCTCTCTTTTTTCTGTGTATGTTTATGACTGTGTGTGTATGGTTGTCTGTTAGTAGAGGTCATCTAGTGGATTATCTAATCTTGATTGGTTACTAGAATGTTTAGTGAAGGAGTTTACTTATCATTTTGCAGAAGCATGTGGATTATGTAGTGATTGAGATAAGAAATAGGAGGTAAGAGTTCAGATTTGTGGATGAATCTGATGGATAGGTTTTACTGCAAGCATGCACTTACTGTGCTACATCATTTAGAGATTGGCTTAGAAATCAAAAAGTTAAGTTAATAGTTTTCAGAGTGGTAAGGTATGAGCAGTAACCTGAAAAACATTGGAATTGTCATCAGGCAATACCCTAACTAAATCTTGTGGTTAGAGTTCTCTTAATTTCAATCAGTTGAACACTTATCTAACAAACAACTTTATAACCTGGAAACAAATAGGAATGTTTGAATCTGTTGTAGGTGTTTGATCAGAGAAGAGAAACTAAGAATACTCAGAAATGGAAATAGATTAATGAAAAGTCTAGATTACAAACTAGAGAACATTAGTAGCTTAGCTTTTGAATATCACACTACTTGGTAGTAGGCCATTCTAGTTAGTTTTTAACTACTCAATTGTTAAGTTGCGTTTTCAGATAGTAACAATTCGTGGCTGAACTAAATCAATTAAATCAAGTGATCCGAATGTTAACTAGAGAATGGTGTGATAGGGTTGGTTCAAGTAACTAGAGGGTAGTGAGTGCCTTTAGTGTTTTAACTCAAGATCATTGTTGTGATTATAGGAAGTAATAACTAATTTAATCGTGAGAGCTTATTAGAGGATTGATTTTGATTGTATGATTATCGTGGAAAATAAGTAAGTTTGAAAAGAACAGTAAGAAGAAATCCTAACTAATTTAAGTAAGCTCCGAATCAGCTATTTTGTTGTTCCTAATTCCATCCCCTCTCCCTCGCCATGCGTACATACGACCGCCCGCCATGAATTTGTTCCCTTTAGTTGCACTAACTCCCAATACGTGGTGTCTGCCGGAGGCGAGGCAGCTCAATGTCGATCAGACATCACGGTCCACTTGGGCGTGTGGAACAACCATCGCATCACAGCGCCTATTGTACGTTGCTCAGGTCTTGGTAGGGGCACGTCCGCGGACTGGAAATAACTCAAATCAATTCCCTTGGGACCCTCCATAATAGTCCCTCGGCCATAGTAAATTTTGAAATTGACGACGTCGGACATATTTGACGTACTGTAGTGTGAAGAACATTTACACGATGAACTACATATGTGCAACTAAATATCCCACCAAAAAAGTATGTAAAACGGACTTCACTACGTAACAGCACATCAAGAATCATGTGTCTGCTTAAGAAAATTACCCGAGGGGTGGGCAACTTGATGACAGCTAACCGCTAGCTTTTCTCCTCGTGCTCTCTGTTGTGTCCTTCTATTTTTTCAAAGTGTAAGACTGAGTCCTGTGTGGAATTTCGACGGTTGCAAGAGGGTTTTGTAGAGGTCAGGGCCTGTCGCCAGTTTAATCGGCGATACCTTCCTGTCGCCAGTTGTACTGGCGATACCTTCCTGTCGCCAGTTGAACTGGCGATACATAGGTGAACCAGCAGCCAGCAATTTGTTGTTGTGCATTGTTGGAAGATTTTTTCGAGGACGATTGAGGGATTAATGATTCGTATGTACCAAGGCCGGTCATATTACAATGCGTTCGGGGATCTCTGCACAACTCCGTTGGAGAACTTTGGGGAAATAACGCAACAATAACCACACGACATTTCATCCGACAAGGGGATTACATGGCACGTAGGACAACGAACTGAGGACGGTACACGCATGCCTTTAGGAAAATTGAAATACATGGGACATGTGGAGGAATAGGGTAGAACTACTGAGTCGAACGTGGCCATTTACCCTTGCGGGCCAGCTCGGCGTTGTACTCCTCGCGCGATGGCCTCTTCCTTCCTCTCGGCCTCCGTCGCCTCGCATGCTCACGCTCTGCTCCTCACCCCTGCTGTCCCGCCTACCTTGCTCGGCCTTTCGACTTTCAACTCTTTGAGGCGCCTTTCACGGGACTCGATGTGCTCCCTGGTCTAGCTCTTCCGTCTCGCAACGACCACATGTCGTGGGGTGGATCTTGTCGTCGATCCACTGCCGGAAGTCGCATAGTGGTGGCGAGATGCGGTGGGTAAAGAGAGTTCGTTACCCGTTGTCGGAATAAAAAAGCATTGTACCATGAAATACGATTTCATTACGGATGCTGTTGTTGCGATCAACGGCGTAGTTTGGGCAGCACCAATAGCGCTGCCCAATGGTCCACTCATCGGTTGATTTGACGCACTTGCAGGCGTCCCTACACCAAAGGCAGGGAGTGCCACCTATCGGGGTCCTTCCAGCGTTCGCGCAGCATAGGAGAAGTCGCGGTGGACCTAGAATCGTTGGGCGTACTACGAGGCAGCTTCCTCAGATCGACCAGTTCGGGAAAAGTTTGGTGTGTGAAAGGCTCCTGACTAGCGGCATGATAGCGAGCGGTGGTCTCATGGGGAGACACCCAGTCCTTCAAAAGTTTGCGGATTTTCTCCCATTCCTTCTCCTTGTCCATGTTTTCTACTTGGTGGTGTTGTTGTGGACTAGTTGGACGAGTTACGCAGTATTTATAGCTAGAGCGGACGGAGCCGTTGCCGGGCCTCTCGTCGTGGTAGGTCGTCCAGAAAAGCTGGCCCGCCTGGTCACATTATGCTGAAAAGCTAGCCCGTGTGGTCACATCGTCCTGGAAAGCTAGCCCGTGTGGTCACATCGTCCTGAAAAGCTAGCCCGTGTGGTCACATCATTCTGAAAAGCTGACCCGTCTGGTCACAGAGTCCTGAAAAGCTGCTCCGTCTTGTACCATCGTCCTGAAAAGTTAGCCCGTGTTGTGGCATCGCCCGAGAAACCTAGCTCGTTTTGTCACGTCATAACAACAGTTGGCACAATGAAAAAAAATTACTCATATTACTCATATTCAAAAGAAAGCAGGCATATTACTCATATTCAAAAGATGTCATAACAACAGTTGGCACAATGAAAAAAAATACATAAAGGGAAATCTAATGTCGTCCCCTCTTAGGCTGCACCCCGCGTGTCACCCCGGGCCTCTGGCGTCGCTGCAGCGAGTACGTCAGAGGGTCAGGCTGCCTGACTACCCGACCCACGCGAGTAGTCCGCGGTGGTGTAGCGGGGGCTGCTCTGCGTCGGTGATCTGCGTCGTGCAGGTGTGCGTCGGTGAGTCTGCGTCGCTGGCTCGAACTCGGCGCCGCCGTCTGGTGAAGCCTCCAAAGAGAAGCTGCGTGTCACGCGGATCCTAAAGAAGTCCTCGATGGGTGCCGATAGGTGCATCGTCGCCGAGAATGCATCGTCCTCCCAAGCGTTCTGCGAAGAATTAGGTTACAAACATAGTCATGACTAAAAGTGCGTTACGCAAGCAAGCGAAACTTACTGTTGGCCCAAAGATGTGCTCATGATGGCGGCATAGTCTGGCCAGCGTGCGGGTGAGGCGAGGACCGTAATAGAAGATCATCGTTACAAACTTATAAGGTTCGAAATGAAATGAAGAAGCAATGTCAGCGTGTCGAACTCACCTCCCACATGTCCGGAGGTGCTCCCCATACTGCCGCGGCGTACGCCCGCCACGGGCGGAGCAGAGGCGTGTCTACCACCTCGGTGACCCCTCGTCCTCAGACTGCTCGGTCCACCGGGTCGGTCGGCGTGCGACTAGTAGCGGTCCGCACCCCGCGTACTGCTGCCTCCCTGATCCTGTGCAGGAGCCCTCTGATCTCCCCCGACATTGCCATGTGCTGCGCGGAGTCTACCATCTGGACGACCTCCCGGTTAAGATCAACTGCGCGGGTAATCAAAAGTTGTACACGTAAGTATGTCAAATTAAATATGAAATATGTAATATTGAGTACGTGCTGCTGCGGTGGAAGCGGTCGGTGGGTGGGAGTGCGTGTCGGCGTCGTGGCCTACGTCGGCGAGCAGGTCGACCACGACCGGCGCAGCGAGCCTCGTCGAGTGAGTACCACTCCATGTAGTGCTCGTGCGTCTCGGGTCGTAGGCCCGTCCCCAACCTCGACAAGGGTCTCGTGCGGCACTCAACCGTCCACCCAAGGGGCCATCTGTCTCGACCGGGACATCGTGCCACGAACTCCCTTCCTAGTGTACTGTGGGCGGCAAGAAAAATATTTGGTTGCGATGTAACACATATTGTACGAACATAAAAGTCAGCGGTGAACTTACACGTGTACGCGTGCGCGGCACCCTTTGCCCCCAAAGTGGGACCTCTGCCGCAGATCGGCCGGGCGCATGACCCCAGTATCGGTACTCCTCCACGAAGATGTCGTGCACCAAGGCACTCGCGTGTACGGTGCGGGTAGTCTCGCGTGCGCGGCACCGGCAGCAGCCGTTTGGCGCGCGCGATCACCCCGCGTCCATGCGACGGGTCGGATAGCGTGGTCATCGGTCGGTGATCGAACATCGCAGCGTACTCGGGTAGGAGCCTGCGAGGTGATCGGCGTGAAGGTGACTTTGTGCAATACAACACCGCAAACTAAGCACACAAAAATAATGATTGCAAAATGAAAATAATAAATTATTACAAAACTAACCGTGGCGGCACCACAAAGTGCCCATGGTCGGCGGTCCAGTCGTCTGCGGGGCGCATAAGCCGTCCGTCTGTTGTCAAGTCCACACGTGGTCGTCCGATCTGAAGCGCTCCAACGACCACAAGCTGCAGAGGCGGGCATCCCGAGAGGATGGAGCGCCACGCCAACGCGGCACGCGCGTCACGCGGTCGCGTGATGCGTCGCGCCGCAAAGACGGCGGACCCCAGCGTCTGCGAGGATCCGCTCGATCGGTGACTCCGCCACCTCATGCGGCGTACTAGATGTAGTGCTTGTCCACGCCGTCGCCGTGGGAGCTCGGAACATCACCCACCCGAACAACCACGCGGTAGGCCTCCAAGTGCCTCGTATGGCGATGGCGCTGCGTCGCGACCATGCGCTCGGTGCAGAAGACACGTAGCGTCGGCGGGGTTCACAAACGAATTGTTACAAGAGAAAAATAGTTAGGAAAACACTTACGTGAAGCGGCGAGATCCACTTGGCGTGGGCGTGCGGCTCTTTGAACTCCGCGTCTGCTGTTGCGGCGGCGGGATATCACGGAACACGGCTGGGAGGTCAGTGCGCCGCGTGGTGGGGCGTCGTGCACCACCATCGGAGCACTGCGCAGGCAACCCGATCGGTAGCTCACATCTGCTGCGTCGGCGTCATCTCCCGCACGGAGATGGGCGTGTGGGTTTCGGCCTCCGGCGGTCAACCGGTAGCCGTCGGCGGGTCGGTCGTATGGAAACCGCCTGGGCGCACGCACCGCACGGTGGTCTGGTTGTCCTCGGCGTCGCCTCCACCATCCTCGCTAGTGGAAGGAGGCTGCGCTCTCAACACGTGTCGAAGCGATTCAAAACAAACATGAGTCAACGCCACATAAGCGGATCGCGATTGAGTGCATCAAGGTCGAACTTCACATACCTCGAATCCGGTCTGGTGCGGCCTCCATGCCACGATGAAGTGCGTGGCAAGCGCCCCAAGCTCTATCGGCGCCTCGCCCTCGGAGGAGCACGCATCGAGGCGGCTACGGTGACGCTGGTCAATCACCGGGTCAAGCAACTGCGTCTTGACTCGCGTCGCCATACACAAAATGCGAAAGAGAGAAAGTTCATATTTTTTCATGCATCTTTACATAGCCTATGTAGCAACTACAATTTTCTTTACAAATGTAATACATGTCATGCTACTTTTCTAGTTAAGCGGTGTTTCGGCACTAACAAGATATTGACGCGCACTAACACAACTAATAACAACGTACTAACAAAATAATAACCGCGCACAAATATTCTCATTGTTTTTAGACCTACACAGCTACTCTGTGTTTTTCTCACAACTCAAAAATGTATCATGCAATTCTCCTATTTTAAAACATAAAAAGTGTCGTGCATTAATTATGTTACTACAGCGGTCAACCAGCGCCATACTCAATTCTATGTCGCTATTGTCGCAATTCTATGTCAAACTCAAAATATGTACTACACAGTTCGACTACATTTATGTAACCTACTCGATTCTATGTCGCATTTCTATGTCGCTACACAACTCAAAATATGTACTGCACAGTTCGACTAAATTTATGTGACCTACTCAATTCTATATCGCTATAGTTGCAATTCTATGTCGCTACACAACTCAAAATATGTACTACAGAGTTCGACTACATGTATCTAACCTACTCAATTCTATGTCGCTATTGTCGTTTGCTAACCTACAAGGTTTGCACGTAACATACACAGTTTCAGAAAAATTTACCTGCAACACAAGATGATCGATCGAAACTGATGCTCTATCAATCTCTCTCCACCGCGACGAACCGACAGGGCTTCGCCGCAATTTCTTCTCTCCCTCTCCAACTCTCTCTTGTTTTTTCTGGAATTAAAATGAATTATGGATTGATTTTTCGGGGATTTTATAGTCGCATATCGCCATGATTGAAGCGGTGATAGATTCTGTCGCCGATTCAAATGGCGATAGGAAATCGCTTAACTTCTGTCGCCGATTGAAGCGGCGATAGGTAGCAACCGCAGCGAGTGGCGGCGAGTTCCTGTCGCCGATTGAATAGCGATAGGTCCACATCGCCGATTGAGCGGCGGCAGATACATTTCTGTAATTTTTTTAATCGACTATTTATTTTTGTAAATATCTTTTAAAATGATAATATTTTTTTAAAAAAATTCGAAATTAAGCATCTTACACATGCACTCCGCAATTTTTTCCGTTCATATATTTCGTAGTCATGTGTTCCAATTGGGCCTCATGCATATTAAGCAGCAACATCACTACATGATGGTGACGAGACAGAACACAAAGACACACGGCGGGACGGAGCACTCGAGACTTGACAGTATGATGGCGATGGGACAGATAATGTACACCAAGGCACACGTCGGAGGCGAAGAAGACTCGAGACTTGACAAATGACAACGGACAGTTACATGGCAATGTGCCTATCTCGGAGTAGCTACCCTCTATTCTATATCTCGCAGTGCAGAGAGTATCTTACGTGATTAAAAATATGTATGTGTAGTACACAAAAATATGGTTTTGGAGTTAGTTTGCTTGAATAAAGGATTAGCTATATTGTTCTTTTTACAGAAAGTAGTAAATACAGTAAATAGATTTAAATGCGTAATTGAAAAGAATAGAAAGCAAATAAACAGTTGCTTTGAAACAACCAATGAACCTCCCGTTCATTTTCCAACCAAACCACCAAGTGGATATCTCATCCACCATGTGAATATCACATTCACCAAATGAATCCCCTATTCGCCTACCGACACATTTTATAAAGATACTCTACATCTCGTATGAAATCCCAAGGCATATCCATGACAACGAACACGGTTGTTTAAACAATTTTAACTCTACAAAGGTTGTATAATTTTACCTAAAAGAGATAAATCGACTTACAATATCCGATCACGTACTTTCATAAGTATGCGACTAAGTGATTATCACAATGCATTTACAAAGCTCCTTTCTAGCCCAGTTCTGTCCGTTAAGGTTTCAACACTAAATTTCATCATCACCAGACTGTGAGACCCTGGTTTAATTAGCTTGTAATGCTTAGTCTTCCATTGACCCTAGCATCACAAATCAAATAAATCAAGCCTCGAGATATGTATACTTCCGAAAAATGCAGTATACCTACCCCATTACAAAATCGTGTATCAATTCCATACAACAAGTCTAACCAAAGACATACAATAGATAAAAGTTATTACAAAAAAGAGGCCAACCGGCCAATAACTAAAAGAACAGCGGAAGCAAAATACCATAAGATGGCTAAGACAAAAGTCAACTGGTTTGCCATATACCCACAAGGCAACCGACCGGACCGCCAAGCTAGTCGTCCACACCGTAGCAAAACTCACCAAAGTCAATCACTTGGGGATTAACCTCTTCATTTGCAACAATTAAGCAAAGCAAATGAGTACAAAAATATACTCGCAAGACTTACGGGTAACAAACCTAGTTACTACTACATGCAGGCTTTAATCAAAGGAGAAGCCTCAAGGTTAATTTTCAGTATAAAGCAAGTTTTATTTGCAATAGATAATATGTTGAAGGCAATTTTGACAATCTGAATTTTATTTGCATAAATAACAGCGATACAATAAGTAATAACATAAACATATCCTGGAGATGACTATCCCAATAGCCATCACAACCATAGCACGAATTACCCATTCGTACCACCCATATCCAGTTTTAATTAGAAAGGTTGTAGTCTAACTCTTGAAAGACCTTGCCAAGCGTGTCCATAACTTAGGACGAGGCTATTTGAATAGTTCAAAACCCTGCAGGGGTGTACCAATGTACCCACATTTCAGACCGCCTTTTTGCCAAGCTATTAAGCACACTTCCTTTGGTATGCCAGCACGTTTAAGTCCTACGAGATATTTCCAATGAAAAATGCTAATCAAGAGCCGCACGTATGGGGGTTAACCCTGAGTGATCTGCCGACGAAATATGGATCACAAGAACCCATACGTGGAGTAGGATACACCAGCCGAGGCGGGTGCTCCCCTCCCCACAAATATGTCCATGTTGCATATAGTTAATTATGCAACCCACCACGCGACTCATTAATTAACACCCCCCAAAGTACTTAGTCAAGAGAGGTCTCATATCCCTCTAGCGTGGTTAGCATGTAAAAATACTTGGTTTAGTGTAACAAGATGTTCGGTCCTTGTTGACTCGAGCACCATTCCAGTCACACCCAAAAACACACCAACATACAATTGTGCCCAAGTCGAAATCATTTTGTTTTTAGTTTTAGTTTTCACAAATAAACAAAACACGAGGTATCGATCATAAGTAATAACAAGTTTTGTGTGGTCAAGGTCATCGACTAAGTCAATAACCGTCCAATTCTACTGGTAACTAAGCATTGCTAAGCATCATATCATGAAGACAAATAAAAGACTATAAATCATCCATCGGGCTCTAATTCACCAGTGGGGATAATAACCTAGGGTAGTGGCGGGGATGGATAATTTTAGGGCAACAATGCAATAGGACTAGCCACCTCTTAATCGACAAAAAATAATCTTCACACAAGAAGCATGCATACTTAGGTTTTGCAAATAAGATATTAGGCTTTAAAAGTAATAGAAGCAATATGATCAAATGATGTTACACTGCTTGCCTTGCTATAGATAACTTTCTTGCTGCAGAGGATCACTCACGTAATCAATAATTTCTTCGGAACCTAACGCAAAAATACGATAAAACCAATAAGAACGAAGAACACCAAATAAAACCCAGCAGCAAATGACATCCAAATTTAATGAAATTCACACAGCAGCAAGGTTATGATTTTAGAAAATTTTAGGAACAAGAATTAATTCATTTGGATTTAGTATGAAAAAGCTATAGCTAAAACCGTCTTTCTGAGCCTGTTAATTCACTAATTTAATTACTGGTACTGTTCATGGTGAAAACTTTTAGAATGATCTAAGGTCTGAAATTTTTATGGTAGGTAGGTTCTGACATTCTAAGAACAGCAAAGCTGAGTTTACCCAATTTAGAGTTAAAATAAATTAATTATGATTTTTCTAAGTTGTAAAACTAGCATAAAACACTTTTCAGTAATAAAACCATGGGCAAAACCTATTCCATATTAAAGCATGCTAACAGAGGAAATTAACAACATTGAGTTTACACATTTTGGAGTTACATGGGATTACTTGTGTCTTTTTCAATATTAAATGAATTTTTGAATGCCAAAATTGAGGTTAAAATCTATTAACTAATCTTTTTTTTGAGCTAAATTAGGCCTACAACCATTTTTAGATTAAAGTTTAGTTCACAACAGATTTAACAAAATTGAAATAACTCAATTTGGAGCTATACAGAAAAAGATATGCATCTTATAAGTTTTAATTTAATTTCTGGAATATACAAAAATAGTTGAAAACATGGTAATATATCTTACAAATTTTTATGATACAGAAATATGCCTAGTTTTATTTTTATATAAAACTTTAGTGAAATATGAATTTATTGCAGTTGCAATCACCTAAAAAGGATTTAAAATGAAGTAGTTATGATATTTTGAAATTTAATACCATTTTCAGTTCGCAAATAAACCTTACTGGGAAAAAGAAATGACTTAACCGAGAGTAAAAGATGTGGCGTAATCTGGGCCGCTGATCCCTTATTGCACGGCCCACCGAAGTGCGCACACGAACGAAAAGATAACATTCGTTGGATCTCAAATGGATGGCCGAGATTAATCGGGCACTATTCATGACCCGAACGGCCCAATGAACGTGGACCGCAGATCTTGCGATGGAGGGCCGAGATCAATGTGCAGTTCGAGCGACCCGAACGGCACAACGATCTCAGCTGTTGATCTAAAAATGGGCGGCTGATATTGATTGAAGTTCAAAACGCACCCTAGGAGAGAGAGAAAGGGACTGGGCCCCACATGTTAGTGACCGAATAAGCTTTTTACGACAGTAATTAATTACCAACAATGATTTGTAATCAATGGCCCCAATTTTGTCCTAAAGATCCCGCTACTGTGGTTTAGGCCTACGGGTCCACATGTAACAGACACGAAGACATTTTAAGACAGCCATTTATGGCTAATCCAATGATTACCAATGATTAATTGCTGATTAGGACTTAATGAGCATGTTTTGTCCTAAACGGCCACGGCACAGTGCTCAGGGGAGGTTTAAAGGGTTGGGACTACCTGTCAGCGACTATTTAGTCACTCACAGTGGGTTTAAACACACGGGGTCTACCCGCAAGCGACTAATAGGCCACGCACGCACACATTGCGCGTTTAAAAGTGTGGGGCCCACAGTCAGTGTCACAAAATGTCGGTTTAGGACAGCATTAAGTGCTAAGCAAATGATTAACAATGATTAGCAGTTAAAGCCCAAATCTTTGTTCAAAATGACAAAGCGACAGCGTTCTCGCGTCCGACAAAAACCCGAGGGCCTTCCACGGCTTGCCGCCGGTGACGCGGACCACGCCGGCACTGACTAAGGGCCAAAATGAGACCGCAATAGCCTCGCGCACACGAGGGGATCACTCACTGCGGCTGAGTCGGTCCAGAACGGCGGCTAGGCGGCGATGAGCGACGTCAACAAGCACGGTTAAAAACGAAAAACGCAAAGGAGCTCTACAATGCTCTAAGAAGGGGGTGCCACAGCTCCTAGGGCTACCAAGAAGGTTACCTGAGAGTTGGGGGGGTTAGGAGGAGGTCGGAGCTACTTCGCTGACGATGAACTTGCCGGACCCGAGGTAGATGAAGAGAAGAAAATGATCTGAGCAGAAATAGCAACACCGGGTCATCGATATAGCTTCATAATAGCTCAAATATGAACCCGGAGCAAGTAATTAGGACATGGAGCACTCACCTGACTTGAGGAAGAAAAGGGGGTGCTCACGGCCGAATTTGAACAAACCCCAAATTGGACTTTCCCTATGAAGGTCAAAGTACAATTAAGTTAGGGCTAATGCTCAAGATGATGAGAAGCTTAAGAGGGAGCAAAAAGATTCGCGATTGAACCACTGGAACACCAAGAACAATGAAGCTTGCTCTCGGCCGGCAATGGGGATTTGGGGGTTTTGTGAATTGAGCTCAATTAAGCTGAGAGGGAGCAAGGCAAGGCTACTATGGTGTTAAAGGGAACACCGGAAGGAGTTCAAGGGCTTTATATAGTCGAAGAGCTAGGGTTTTGGGCTACAGCCGAGCTCAACCATGAGCTTGGTCCACGGCTGCCCTGGACACACCGACGCGATGGGAGCAGGTAAGAACATGACTTTGGGGGAGAAGCCCAGGGGCGCATTTAATGCCTGCAGCAGATAGCCGTTCAAAGCTTCCACCGATGCGACAAGGCACTGCCTCTCTCCACGCTCGTGTACGGCAATGGCGTGGGCGAGAGGTAGGAGATGACCATATTCGAAGGGGCCCCACCTGGAAGTGACACAATTCAAAGTGGCTCGGGGCTAACTCACAGATGGGTTGAGCCGAGCCAATTAACTTGAGTCAATGCTTTTTGACTGCGGGATTAGAAATGGACGGCCGAGATTGATCCTCCAACTCTTAGGTCCACACGATCAGAGAAATCTGGAGCGTTCGATTAAGATCCAAGGGTTAAAACAGGCGCACCGCTTTATTACAAGCCCGGTGCATTTAGTTGGTTAGGTCCAACCAAGTGGCTCGAGCCAGTTGTTAAGAAGCGACCGAGCGCGAAGGGGTACGCTCCGCGACGGTTGGATCAAAATCCAACGGCTGAGAATCGCTGGCACGTTCGGCTGATCCGAAAGTTCACGGCAACATGGACCGCCCTATGGGGATCTAATGGCTCGCAAGCGGTGGCGGGATCGGGTGACCCGAAAGTCACCAAGATCTAGGCTGGGGAGAGGAAATCCAACGGCTGATATTGATTGCATGCTTAAAGGGGCTCGGGATTGGTTGGGTCGCACCCAAAATGGAAGTTGGGCTCGGGTCCAACAGCTTTGACTTAGGGTTTTAAAAATAGGCTAAAAACTTTAAGGAATCTTTAGGGATAGCAAACTAACTCCAAAAATTCTAAAATTTTAACTGGAGGTTATTAATTCCAGGATAAACCTTGTGTAAATTTTCTAGAGGTTTTTCTGCACAATATTTTTCTCTAGAAAATAATCAAGGCTTGTTCTAGGGTTTGACCAAAGGTCAAACTGGTTTGACTGTCTCTTAAAATATTCAAACAATTTCTAAAAATTGTGAAATTCAGAGGGGTCACATACCATCCCTAGAACTTAGGAAAAATATTTCCAGGAGATGATCAAAAGATTTGACATGATTGTTTTTGGAAGACAATATTTTGGATCAAAAAACTTGTGACTTTGTATTTCCATAATTCCTTTTGCAAGAATTGTTTAGAACATATATGAAATACATGATGTAACAAAAAAGTTTTAATTTCTACCCATTTTCTTACATTTAAAACACAAGTCCAAAATTGGGATGTTACACAGACAAGGCCCCCTCTTGTGCTTTTGTGAATATCCATCCTAGAATTTATGCTTCCAAAAAGAGAACTAGAATTGAAACATTGTTAATTAATTAGCCAGATCCATCCCATACAGGACATGTGGATGTACAATATCACCCAATTCAATAGCGCACAAGATTAGGTCCTTGACAAGCTACTTAGACGAGACTATCTCATCCAAAACAATATGCCTCATGCACCCCTTTATTGCACGATCACTCGCTTGAATATAAATCATTTTGTTCACCCAAACCAATGACAATCCCTACTATAACACAAAATTTTATAATAGCGGCATCACACCACAACTTGTACAACAATAACATCGCATCACATTTACACAACAGTGGTATCGCACCACAATTCTATATATCATTAAATCAAATTTAACATTATTGAGCATGTGATCATGAGCCCATCGTAACTAAGCATGACTAAGCATTTCTACGATAACTCATGTTAGTGATAAAAATATTTTTAACTAATATTAACCATCCTATGGTGACAAATGATTCATGGAATTCAAATAATCAATAGAAGCATAGTGAAAATAGGTGATTAGCTATTTCTAAAAGTAGTTGATATAAAGATAACATACAATTTGATATAAAAAATATAATTTTAAAATCATAGATTCAATATGATCAAAGGACTACGACTTGCCTTGGCTTTGCTCAGTTACCACACTTAGAACTTCAAAGCTTGCTTCTGCTCCTGCTCCTTGAAACAGATCGTTTAACAAGAGAGAAAACAACATGCGAAGCACAAATAAATTCAAAATAAATTCAAACATAGCAAACCCAACTCTAAAAGAAAGAGTTCGATTTTAGATGAATTTAGGAATTTGAATGGATTGAATCAAAATTCAGACGAAGGAAAATAGACTCTTAGAAGATTTGTTGGAAAGGAAAAACAGAGAGAAAAGAATCTTCAAGGAATATTCCTTCGGCTGGAAAAGATAAAGAAAAAGGACTGATAGGTGGGGCCGGGCTGTAAGAGAGAAAGAGAGAGGCTTACACGCGGGACCCACATGTAAGAGAGAGAGACGAAGGGAGCTATAGGGAAAACAGAGCAAGGGAAGAAGACGGTGGTGCTGGCGCATGTCGTCGGCGATGAGCGGTGGCGAGGAAGTTGTTGGAGACGGCAAAAATGGATTGCCAATGGCTTGGTGGTGCTAAGGGAGGTGGCGGCGCGGCGACAGCGGTGCTACGGCTTGCGACGGCTTCGATGGTCCGGCGGCACTTGGAGAAAAATAGCGGGAGTACGAGATCGGCGGTGGTTTGGTGAATGCGGAGGACACCTTTGGGCAGGTGGAGGTGGGTCGTAGCGGCGGCGAGGTGGCGGTGGCCGGCAAGGAAGAAGGGTGACGACGCTCTTCCGAGAGATTGGGGGAAGGAGAGGGAGAGTATCTGAGAGAAAGAGAAAGGAGAAGGAGAGATAGAGACTGACATGTGGGCCTAGTTTGTAAGGTTTAGGGGTACCAGCTGTCGTTTGCAAAAATTTCTCTCTCCAATTTAGCTGAAAATGATATAATAATAGCCTCCGTGTCTCATAGCAAAGAGAGACATTTTTGTAATGTCTTTCGGCAAAAACTTAAAATTTGTGTCCTACAGCCAATAATATGAAATTGTGATGTCCTTTAGCAGTGTCCTTTAGCCAATGATATAAATATATTTTGTTTACATGACATTTTTGCAGTGGCATTTCACGAAGTGGCAGTCTTTTGCATCACAAATAATAAAAACGCAACAAACGCTTGTATTCATCTTCCTTTTCTTGCCACCTCCGGTTTTGTGCATATTAAAATGCTATTTGGCCCACTCCAGAAAATGCTATTTCGAAGGCCTATATATTTTTTTTATATAAGTGATCAATATGGTTCTACAAGTTCGAATGCAAGCAGGCTACGATAACATATATTTATCAGAGGAGATTGAGAGAGAGAGAGCGCACCATGCGCAGACAGACAGGCGAGACTTTGGACTTTGGCCCGTCTAAGCCGTCGAAATTGACCCATCTTGGAACCACTCGCTCGGTTGGTGACCTGACCTGACCTAGCCTAGCTAGGTGGTGGAAGACTGGAAGTGGAATTCCGCGTGGTAAAACGGCAGCCACCTGCAAACGGGGTATTTGGTTGCGGGGAACGGCGAGAGGGAGCAAATGGTTACCGCCAGGGGCAGAATTGTGTGTGCTCTGACCACCATCCTCTTGCTGCTGCTGGAGGTGCTTGCCTTACATCCTGTTGCTGCTGGAGGCTGTTTTGGTCCGGCCAAACCTTCAGGTTTGTGAGTGTGTCATACTCTTTTCTTTTTAATAAAGATCGTACTCACTCTCACCGTCTCATACTATCACATTAATGGAGTGAGGATTTTCACTGAAAAGACCCAAAAGTTTCAAAAAAAATTGAGTTTGTTTGATTTTCTGCTGAATTTGGAATTCCTACCAAATCTGGAGAGTAAGTTGAGAGTGAGGCCAAGATGGTGGACAACCACTGGGTTTTTGAGGGTCCATGTCCTCACTTGAGATAGATAAGGATCAAAACCTTATGCCAAGTAACAAATATAGATCTCGCTCAACCACAAGTTTGGTATATCCAACCTAGCTAAGTGCACTACTCTTTCCAATTGAATATCTATAGGTGGCACCTGCCCTAGTGGTAAAGAGTAGCCACAGATAAGGGGTGGGATAGGAGTGCGCCTGTTGGGTCACTCATTGATCTACACAACGGTAGGTCCACTCAGCATCAGACCGTGAATTCCATCATTGGCCGGTGGTCTCTCGATGGCTGTTTGGCCAAGAACTTATTGGGTAGAGGCTCGAAAGAAATAGTGAAAAGATTTTGTTATTTTAACTCAGTCGCACGCTATCAGGTTGTGTGTCTATTGCATAACATTATGAGTCTGAGATACTTTGTGAGTAAAGTTGGAAAACTCTGCAGAGTATAATCAATAGTATTCGAATACGTCGTGCTTTCAATTAATGGAATTGTGTTCACGGGTGATTTACCTCAAAGAATGCATCCATACCCATACTATGGTAACACCTCAATAGTCAAATTAAATCCTGACAAGTAGTTAAATAATTTTTCCATGTGGTTTATTGAGTACGTTGTGTACTCAAACTTGCTTAACTTTCATCAAAAGGTGTATCAGAGGAATGAAGGACACATTGGAGAATGTGTTAGGGTTACGACCGCACTCAAGCTTTCCTATAGAAGCTCTTTGGCTCTTCTAATTATAAGTTAAAGTTTTGGGTTTGAATTGCCCACTCAGTTGTTGCAAAATAGACGTTAGGCTATATTTTAATCAAATTAATGTCTTTTTAAATGCTTGTGAGTAGGTATAATACTGTTTCTATCCACAACTGAAATCTTAGGCGGTTGTTTAAACTGGAGTGACCCTATTTGAAAAACGAGGTTGTTTCGTTCACCCCCGGAGGCAATGGAATCGATCAGGAATTTAGGATTTATCTAGTACTCCCTCCCTTTGTCGCTATTGCTGCTTGCTGGCCTTGGCCGGTTGGAGAAGGTTTTTTAATTAATTAATTTTTTTAAATTTTATTTTAAAGTTAACCTATCGCGAAGTTTATTTCTAATTCTGACCCATTTGGTCACACCACCACACATAGTGGTGTAACAAAACAATATTGTCATGCCATAGGATAAATCCAAAAAATAACACTTTTTGTCACGGTGGCGTGATAAAACAACACTATCATGTCACTAGTTGTGACGTGACAACAGCTTGACCAGATTCGGACTGGTGTGACAGTATTGTTTTATCACGTCATTGGTGGTGGCATGATCAAATGGGCCAGAATTGAAAATAAAGTTCGCGGGGTTAACTTTAAAAGAAAATTTTAAAAAAAATTAGATAATAAAAAATTGCCTGTTGAATTGATTAGATTTAATTTATACGCAGTTGTATCCGGCGATGTGAGATAGGTTTACGCAGCCATGTACAATCGGGCCATCCATTATACACTTATACTCCCTCCGTTTTGTTATACTCGATGCTTTTCACTTTGAGCAGTGAAACTTGATAATCTTTTACCAATAATATACAATGCGCATTTTTGAGCTAGAAAACATACTGACCCACTTCATCTGTGAGGATTCAATTAAAACAGGGAGCAAAGAGTAAATACCACAGGCTAGCAGCCTGGATCACTAGGCTATGACTCTCTTACCGGAGGCTGTCAAATAGATTTTGATGTTTATTTATGTTTCTGTAGCTCTAACCCTACCAACGTATCCTTGATTGTAGGTCCCTCTGGAGGTCAAGGCGATCCTCGTTGTAGAGGATGTTCATATCCTGGTGCCTGTCCATGGTGTCCTTGTGGGGGGATAGCATAAAACACTATTATATGAGTTGCTGTGTGTAAAAACTGTATTTTTTATGTTAAAATTGAAAGATTGTGGGGTCTCATATAGACAATTTACAGACAACCTGTTAAAAAGAGATATCTTTACTTCTTTAGTACTGTATGTAGATGATATGAAGATGTGATATAGACATCAGTTGTCTATATTATTGTACATGCTCTATGAGGTAAGGATTATAAATGGTTGATGTAAGGATTATAAATGGTTGGTGTCACCCTACTTACACTAATTAGTTGATCAAACGGGGAGTGATGGAAACATAAGGAACCTACTGTCCCATCTTCAACTGCACCTAATTTGCAAATGTGCAGAGGTTACCCGTTAGGCCATTACCATTACCATGTAAGGTTGCAGACTTGCAGGCCGTAGGTGCAGGGTGCATTGCAGCCCGCCGCCGGAGCCGTTGAAGTTCATGCCGGTGTAGAGGGCACAAGATCAGCGACATGGGGTATTTCGACTTTCGAGGGAGTGGAATGAGATCCCTACAGAACAGCTGGACGACGAGGAGGGGAATGCGTCGGTACTGCCGCCGGTGGAGGGCATCGTCCAAGAATGGGGTTGCATGCCCAGGCGTTGCCGACGAAGCAATGGCCGCAGCAATGCCGCCGTCATAGTCTTTGTTGCCGACGACGGGCGCGTGATTCTTCATAAATCGCCAGACTCGTCTTTCTCCCTTTGTTGCACCAGATTGATCGACCACGAAGCTATATGAGTTACAATTAAGTGCGTACTGCATACATAGTTTCATAGAAACAAACACGATACATACGTGCAGCCCGGGGCTCCGCTTCTCCCCGACCCACCTTTCTTTCTGCTTTCGCTGATCGCTGACCTCCAGAGCCTGCGTACCAATGCAGTGTTCTTTCCTGAATGAACCTCGGTTACCCCACTGCCATCCCAGCCTTTGCCGTTAGGCAAGGATGCGTTACTTGCTCGTGCCACTGAAGGATCACTGCTTCCAACTGAAGCACAAGAATCCCGTCGCCGAGCAGACGCTACAAGAATAACAAGTTCCAGCGCCTGCAGTCGTCGCGGACATCGGCGCCGCCTTCGAGTTGCCCGCGCGGGGGTCGTCAGCGCAGGCGGAACTCATCTGCTCAGAGAGTCAAACAGTGTATTGTATACACTGTTCCTTTCATCACGAAGCCATATAGAGGAGGAAACAGGTTTTATGAAGTCAAACAGTGAGCGAACACACTGTTCATCTTACGGCAAATTTCAGTTCTATGTTTTTCCGTTGTTTTGGCTGCTGGATCCGTTGAAATGATCTATGTTCAGCGGATAAGAGATGTTAGGGACGCTGCAAACTCAGTTTTGGCGGGGTAATGATGGAGATAGCTCGGAGAATGAAGAGGACGAGGCATCAGTTATCTTCAACGACGTGCGGGCGGCAGGTTACTCGGATGAGGAGGCTCGTCAGGCAGCCAGTATGGCACAGGTTCAGAGTTTCCGCTTTTTGCAGATCAGGTTTCAGGTGCAGGCGGTGAGGCGTCGACGCAGACTGGTGCAGGCGGTGAGGCGTCGTCCTCGCAGACTAGTTCAGGCGGTGAGACGTCATCGTCGCAGACCGGTGCAGGCAGTGAGGCGGGTGGACAGAAGGAGCAGTCGGTAGGGGGATGGAAGAAGAAGCCGACAGGAGCACCTTGGCGGGGTCCACTGCCATGACCCAGATCGTCACCTAAACTTTCCTTTGGTGATGTTTTGGCACGGGCGGTGTTTCGGTTGTCGGCGGTCTCCAAGAAGCATCGTGCAAAGATTCTCCCGACGATCAACCTGGAGGCGTATTCCAAGCCGATCAACCTGGAGGTGCATTCTAAGCCGAGAATTCAGCGCCAGGCTGAAGTTTTGAAACAGGTGGGGCCAACGTCTGAGTCGCCTTTGATTGCGTCGACTGGGGTTAATTCGCAATCCAGTTGGCCAATCAAGCCGGTAATCCCTCCAATCAAACGTGCATGCGCCCATCTGTGGAGACACGACCTTTCTGCATCTCCTGTCCAGCACTCGTACGTGGAAGTTCTTCTTCGATCGGCTTTTTCAATGGGGAGAGGAGGTGGAGCGTTCGGTAGATCATTTGCCGACGGCAGGGATGGTGGACGTGGCAATGTTGGGGGCAGTCGGAACAGCTTTGGTCGGGGACGGTGGAACCCCAGCCAGGAAAACTACGGCGGTGTCGTGGGCAGGGCTGGGGTGGGACGAGGCCTACACCAGACAAGCAGAATTGTTGGCTTCAATGGCAAAGTAGGTACCACCACCGGTCTTCTTGGTTCGGCGAGCGGGACGGCGTTCATCGGTGCGGCTGAGCACCTTGGTCAAGGTGGATCTGCACAGCTTGGCGCTGGCGGGAGCATGGTGCAGCTCGGGTGGTTGTAGATGGGATGGTGGCGTCGGCCTCGGTGGCGTCTGCTGGTGCGTCTGCAGTGGCAGGGCCGCGCACGTCGGCTCAGACGGTAGTGCCAGCGGAACATGGAGGGTTGTCTGTTCATCACCATGGGCAGCCGATGAAGGATGGTGTTGCTGACAAGAACAAGAGGCATTGTGTCGGATGCAAGGTAAACAGACATACCATTGCTGCTTGTCCAGTTGTATTGCACTGTGATATTTGTGACTATACGAATTATTTGGCACCGAGATGTCCTTTGCTCAAATTGCCAAAACCAATGGCAAATTTCTGTGGTTATGGAGCTGAGGGTCTAGTGTTCTATATGGTACCCTCTGTAGGGCCATCGAGGTCGAAGGATGAACAGGGCACGCTGGGGTAGTAAGGACTGTTGGTGGACAGCTGTCAGTTGAAGGGGTCAGTGGAGAGTTAAGAAGACTCATCCCAATTGATTGGCAATGGGATGTGAAAGAAAATGGTCAGAATTCATTTTTGGTTCAATTTTCGACGACAATTGAATTGGCAGGAATGGTTCAGATTGGGGATATACAGGTCAAAACGCAAGGGGTGGTGCTTTGTTTTGAGGAATGGAAGCCTGGCCCTACTCCGAAGTTTCAGCTTCGCTCAATCTGGGTGCAAGTTTTTGGGGTTCCTTATGAGGTTAGAGACTACCTTAGTCTTTGTGCCATTGGTTCTATTGTCGGTGCCACCCTCAAGGTGGATATGATAAGTACAAGGAAAAAAATTTAGTTAGGCTGCAAGTGGGGGTTATAGATGTTTCTCTAATCCCGACGAGTGTTGATATTATTGTTGGACACAATGTGCATGAATTATTTTTTAAAGTGGAGCAAGACGTAGATGGACATATGGGACAAGGAAATGTGGAGGATGAGCAAAATAATAGAGGCGGCCAGGATAAAGAGGGGGACAAAGATGAGGATATGAAGGACCAGGAGATGATGGACCGTGATGCTGAGAGGGCAAAAAAATTTTGCAGAGAGGACGGGACCGAATTCAAGGGGTACCACCTCGCCACCTCAAGATTGTAATCCAGTTCTTGGCAATAATCTTGGTTGTGTCATTCCTATTTCACAGCAAGAGGTTGTCAAAGAGAGATTGGGTGAACCAAAAATAGCGGAGGTCAAGGTTCCCGCGATAGAGGGGGCAATGGTGTTGTGGTAGCTAGTGGTACCAGTTGAAAGGGTCTTGCCAGCCGGTGATGCAGATCTGGAGGTGGACTCATTAGAGGCAGCTACGCCGCCAACCCAGGAGGTGAAACTGTCTCTAGGAGGTCCTGAGGGTTCAATTTTACCGCTCGTGGATATGCCTAAGAAAGGAGGGTCGACTGGTGCGGCAGAAAAGATGCTGCGGGAACGATCGACGGGGGCGCCACTATCCGATGGTTTGGAATGGACAGTGGTTCAGAAAAAAGGGGAGGTCGACGAGGACGGCGGCAAATGAAGAGGGGTCAGCTGGTATGGTTTTGGAACAGGAGCCAAGATGGAGCCGGTGTCTCGCGAACAAAGTTGGAGCGGATGAGGACTCCTTGGTGAAGGCTGTTCAAAGGGCCAAGTATAAAAATTTGGAGGAGAGCAAAGGTACAATTTAAATAATGCATTTTCAATTTTGGATATTCCAAATGAGGTTGCTATTTCTAATTTGAATCAAATAGGAATTTCTCTAGGAATTGATAATTTGGGAAAGACCTCTTCCTTAGAATCTATTAAAAAGACCGAACTTGGTAGGTTGGCTTGTAGATTGGCTTGTTCGGGCAAAATTAGTAAAGAACATACCTCCCAAGAGGATTTGGATGAGGAAACCGATAGCCTTGATTTATCCTCTCTAACTAGCTTATGTAGCGATTTGTGTTATGAGGAACTGGTTGCGGGTGATGATCATGATTTGCAATTGGTCTCACACAAAAAGAAAAGAACATGTGTTAAGAAAGCGCTTGCAAAAGTTGTTGAATCTCGCATTAAAAACAAACAAAGGAAAAATGAAAGGTGTTTTTTGGAATAGTAGGGGACTTGGCGACCCAGTGAAGCATAGATTCATTGCGGAGTTAGTTCGGGAACAACATATGGATTTTGTTGCTATTTTAGAAACTGTTAAGAAGGATTTTTCCAATTCACATCTAAAACATCTTAGCAGTGGTATGGATTTTTTTTTGGCACTGGCTACCACCCCATGGCCATTCTGGGGGTATTTTACTTGGTGTGAACATGGCTATGTTTGAGGTTGGCTCCATTTTTTAGGGAGATTTTTTTATTAAGCTACATTTACGTAATAAGGAAGATGGGTTCCAATGGATCCTTGTGGCTGTGTATGGTGATGCACAACCAGCTTATAAAGATAAATTTCTAACTAAATTAGTTTAGGCATGTAGCAAGGAAACCTTGCCTATTCTTATTGGTGGTAATTTTAATATCATAAGGCGCACTGAGGAGAAAAATAATGATAATTTTGATCGGCATTATCCTTTTCTTTTTGATGCTGTTATTGATAGCCTAGACGTAAGAGAACTTAGGCTGTCGGGTAGACAATTTACATGGGCAAATAACTTGGATAATCCTACTTTTGAAAAACTTGATAGAATCCTTGTGAGTAAGGATTGGGAACAGAAATATCCTTTGACCACTGTAAATGCTTTGGAACGTGTTCTTTCTGACCATACGCCTATTGTTCTTAACACTGGGGCTGCCTCTCATACTGGGAACCAACATCTGTTTAAATTTGAATTGGGCTGGCTTAAGAGGGACGGGTTTTTTGATCTGCTGGCTCAGGTGTGGCAACAAAATAATGTTGCTAATCCTGCAATTGACCAATGGCAAAACAAAATTAGAATGCTTAGACAATTTCTCAGATGGTAGGCTAAAAATACTAGTGGTGCGTATAAGTTAGAGAAAAAAATATCTTTTGAATATCATTGATAATCTTGATAAGAAAGCTGAGTCTACAGGATTATCTAATTTTGAAATTAATCCTAAGCACAGTTCTAATGAGCATCTTGCCCATTTACTACGAGAGGAAGAAATGAAATGGTTTCAACGGGCTAAGTCAAAGCATTTGCTTGAAGGGTGTGAGGAGCCCGGAATTATTGGAATTTATGCCAAATTAAAAATTACACTAAAAGCATAATTAATAATTAAGAACATTTCGGTTCTTAATTAAAATTATACTAGCACCATAATTTGAAATAAGGTATAAATCCAATATTCAGGTTCCTGGATATATGTATTACAATGGTTCCTAGGATCAGTGACCATTGCACATATATCCTTAAACAACATTGCATCATACACATACAAGGCATACATTAACATAATTATACAAAAAGTTACCATTTGAGTTGGTGTTACAATATAAAGTGACTCGGTCACTACAAGTTCGACAGCGGAAGCAAAATAAAACGACAAAAGCCACCAATAGCCCCATCACCCGCAGGCTATTGAGTTGAGGTTAGAAACAGCTCTATTCGTTAGCGTCGCCCTCATTCGCACTAACGGGTACTTCATAAAAATAACCATCTTCACTTGCAACAAATGGTGAAAGCACCTGAGTACAGAAGGTACTCGCAAGACTTACACAAACTAATAAAAGAAGGTGTTTGATAGGACCTACACAAAGGATTAGAATTTGTACATGCTTAAGGTTGATAACAGGAAGGTTGTAATGGCATTAATTTTGCATAAAGTAATACATCTTAACCTACACATGCTAGATTTTAATAAGGCAATTTTATAAAATGATTTGGACTAAAAACAGTGGTTAATATGACATGTAATTATAAAACATAATAATAAAGTGGCTTTCCACCACAAGAAAGAAATTGCATGAATTCCCTTCACGCTGAACCAAAACCCCAAAGTAAAGTTTTAAAATCAAAATTCTATACAGGTGACATCAACTCAAGTTATCGTCCATGACCGTGGACACGGATATTCGAATAGTTTTATACCCTGCAGGGGTGTACAACTTTACCCACACAGCTTAGTCAGCCCGTTGCCTTCGGATGCCTCCGAATGATGACACACTTCCTTAGGTATGCCGACCGGGGAAACTAAGATTTGGTATTTTTCAACAATTTGACACTATTGAGTTGGATTACCCATGTGAGACTAATCCCACTGGCGGAGGTTACACCACCTACCAACCAACAGGGCACACATGTTACGCTGGAACATCCGATCCAATAAAAGTCATGCTTTCCACACAGTCAATATTGAAATCAGAGCCTTATGAACCTGGATACATCCAAAAGTCCTCGCCCTTAAGAACATCTGATATTGATATAAATTCTACATGGCATATGATACAGCCCGCAGACCTAAGCATATAGGCCATATGAAATCAATACACATGTCCTTACTTTCCTGTTTCCCAACTCAATAGCATTAACCTTTTACTTAACCAAACAGCGCCCATACACTGCGTGTGGAAGTACGTTGGGACTTGAATTGAATAGTCAGAGTTCAATCCTTAATTGGTCCAGACAAGTCCACCACATACCAAATCTCATGCACGAAGGCACCATCACTACCATCCTCTTGTCGAGATCAATAGAAATTTAAAATTCAATTCTGATTTTAAAGAAACTTGTAATATTCCAATTTATTCTAAGGAAGAAATCATTCAAAAGAGAAGAATATAATTAAGAAAGAGAGGGGTTTTTCGCTTTTCTTCGGCAACTTGGGCCTCGGGCCTTGGCCCAGGAGGGGCCAGTCACCTATAAAAGAAGGGGAAAACCCTAGGCTGGCACTGTAGCTACAGTAACTACAGCTACAGTGCACGGTGCTACTGTGCCCTCCCTCTCCATTGTTCTCCATGGCAGCCTTCCCCCTTCTTCATTGGTGCCGCAGGCCAAAACGGAGGAAGAGTCGGGTTGCCATCGTCCATTGGAGATGCTTGCAAAGTCCAGCGGATCACGTGTCATCGAGGGTTAGCAACTTATTTCCCCACTGTTATTTCAATTTGTTCCTGTTTAGAAGTCGTTTTGCGATTCGTCATTAGTGCTGCGATTAGGAGCAGATTTTTTGCTCTTTGTTGTGCGCCAGTTTTCGTATAGTTCAAGGCCGATTTAGAGGACCCCATCTCCTAGAGTTATGTGGGGATCGTTCTTATCTTTCAGCGGACGTAAAGATCACTGAATTCCGAGTTACGGTTTAAAAGTTATGATTAAATCATTGCTGCTGTCCCGAGATTCTTACGAGAATTAGCGGTCACTGTAATTGTTAAAATTTAACCTAGTTAGAAGATGAATCAGAAGTCTTTCCCATAACTACTTTTGAAGGTGACCTCATTATATTTCAGGATTGATAAAGAACACCCCATTTGGATTTGTAGAACAAAAGTTATGTACGTTTTAATTTGACTGTCTAGAATTCCTAATGAGAATGAAAATGCCAAATTGTCTTGTATTATATGGTCAAGTTAATGGCAGATTCAAGGTTTTCTCTCAACTAGGTTATTGTAGATAATTTCATAAAATTTTCATATTGTTAAAGAACGCTCAGTTCAGAGTTGTAGATCAAAAGTTATGATCGTTTTGATACTGCTGTTTTAATTGTTTAGGCAGTTTCTGTTCTGCTGGTTCATCTAACTGTTAGTAAATTAAATTGGCCGAATTGGGTTACCTTGTCAACTAGAGCATTGTAGATGTGTCAGTTAAGAACCCATAGAAACTAGTCTCACCTCATTCCGAGTTCCAGATCAATAGATATGATTTTTACCGTGCTGTTGTCCAGTTTCAGTTTGTGCCTGAGTAGTCAATTTTCAGATTAGAGTTTCTAGTTGAATCGTGAGTCACCGGGGAAGCGTTGTAGAACTGTGTCGAGAAGTGTCGTGTGCAATGTATTCTTATTTCAATTACTTATTTGTTTAGACAGCGAGGCTACGGGTTTGGGAGCAACATCGTTGCCTGCTAACGCGTTGCAACACGGAAGGCAAGTACTTTGCTAATCTTAATGGTTGTGATTCTTGAATGCTTACATGAATATGTTGTGACATCTTGTGATACAAGAGATGATGAATTGTCTATGTTCCTTTATATGTGTTGAATCTATGCTAAGAGATGATGTTTTTCATTGTTCATATTCATTACATGCATCCATAATTCATGTTTTATCCACGAGAGTGGATTGTAAGTCCCACCATTCCAATGTGGGCAAATTTGGTCATTGTCATGTCCCGTCCACGGGAGTGGATAGAAAGACCCATCAATTCCAGTATGGGCACGTAAGACCCATCAATTCCAGTATGGGCAAATGTGGACACCTGTATGAAACATTCTTCATACGGGATTTGGATGCCCGCACTTTTGTTAAGGTGCGGGCTTAAGTGAACACCGAAGGGTGTGTCACTAGCTATACCGGTATAAGCATGTGTGTAGTCCATCCTTTGATTACATTCATTTGTTTCATGCATTCCTAAATATTCGTTCGTGGTATGTTCAGACATTGTGAAGAGGTTGTCTTGTCCATATTGGTTGTATGTTAATTTATTCCATGTACTTGCTGAGTCTTGGACTCATTCTTGCTTTATTTATTTATTTTAGGTGATCAATGAAGATGTTCCTCTTGGACCGGAGTAGACACGCACCACTCATTCACTTAATCTTACACCAGCTCCAATAAAAGAATTAGATTTTGTTATACTTTTATTAAGTGATGGACTGTAATAAATAGACTCAGATGTGGATGATATTTCTTTTTCTTCATGCTAAGGTCGTTTAAATAACTGCTTATGTTCCCTAATCATTCGTTCAACATATTTATCTTAATGGTTGTAGTAGACTTAATTATTCAGAATTTGTGAACTGTTGTTGGATACAGTTTTAATACCTGTTTAGGTTCTAAAACATGTTGATCTTTTTATATTAGTTGATGAATTTTGTTGAAATCCATCTGCAGAATTGTCGTAGGTTAGGTTTTTTAGGTAACATTTTGGCTTCCGAATAGCCAGGGTGTTACAGTTGGTGTCAGAGTGGGCTTTAGGTCTGTGGTGAATAAGTTAGCAACTTAGGTAGCTGAATATGCTAAAATTTGTTAATTGTTAATTAACCTAAAACTTGACATACTGGTGCACAGTAGGATGGGATGGTTCAAGCAATGTGTTTTCGTTTCCGTTATGTTGCCTTGTTACTCTATGGTATAATCTTATATACCTATGAATTTATTCTGTGATTGTTATGAGATGATATTCTCTAATCATAATTGATTATTGGTCATGGGTGATGTTGAGAGGTTGTAGTCGTGGTTGTGGCCCTGGGCTTGGTCAGGTTACACCACCATTCGTGGTAAAAGAATAGAGTAGTATCTACCTCGAATACCATAGTTGAGGGTTGAGGGTCAGTCTCTTTAGAAAATATTACTCTCTTCTTTGATCCTGAATGTGGCCAGTTCTGGTATTAGTTGCGGTTGATGAAGTTTCCTTGAGTTAGTATTTTACAATTCTTTTGATGAGTTTTCATTGGTCTTTCTTGATCACATAAATTGACTACTTGTTCTTCTGACTGCTGGTCTAATGTTGCTTCTTGGGGACATTGGTTAACGGCAAGATTTATCTTTTTCTTGGTAGATTCGTCCATCTTATTGGAAAATGTGATTCATTCATTCGCTTGGTATTCTGGATACTGAAATTTTTCTATTGCAAGTTCTTTATCATGTGAAAGCTTTGGCTTTATGTATTCTTTTGGATTATTTCAAGTGTTGAAATTCGATACTTCTTTTGCTGAAAGAATGCGTTAAAATCCTTAAATGACGTCGTGTCATGTTTAAATAAGAGGTGTTAATTAAATGAACTAATTGTTGTGGTAAGAGTTATCAGATTGGGTTATTAGCTTTGTGCAAGCCGTTTTTTCTTAACTAGTATCCATGGAAGTGAATTTGCCTATTGTGAAATGTCGTTGTATTTGGTAAATGATGAATTTTAGCTAAGAGTTAGTCCATATCTGTTCAAGAACCTAATGTTGTTAAGAAGTGTGGAAATGTGGATGTAGCGGGTTGATCCTTACGATCGAGTAATCTGATAAATTTGTTAGATGAGTTGGAATCTAGACCCTCTTTCGGTTATTCTAACCGCTAGTGACGGTTAAGTTAAGGATATGTTCGAATGTTGTCTTGATAAATATTAATCTTGAATCTGTCTCCTATTTCGGATATTGATGATCTTATTTGAATGATGGCTTTACTTGATTCTTGTCATGCTAAAAATTATTGAAACATGTTTAAAGGACTAGACGAGCGATGATGTATCGCCTTGTGAAATCTTGTCTTATGTATCCTATAATATTGAAGTTAAAGACATTTCATTCTAATTTCTGAATATAAGGTATAATGTTGAATCTATCCTCATAACTATTGTTGAGTTTGCAATCAGAGGTAGGATCATGATTGTGCTATATGTGGCTAGAGAGCATTTAGTGTGTACTATCTTAGCGTCGAGTGTTAGTAAGAGTTAAATGGATGAAATCTAATAAGAGATTTTTGTTGGTGTACGTTTGTGAGATTGTCATGTTCTAGTATCATCTTGTTGAAAGAGTTTTATTTCAATTATGAGGTTTTTGCACTAGGCTTTCCCTAGATCAATTATGTGCAATCTTATTTAGATTTTATAGATATGATGAAGTAATTCATTGTGTTTCTTTTCAAAAGTTCATGAAGTAATAAGAGGTTACGATGATTCTCACTAATAGCATATTATTTCGTTGACTAGTGTGATTGTCAGACTGTGGTTGTGATGATAATGTTGAACGATTTATAAGTAAAAGAAATTGATCATTTGCATGATATTATTTTAGTGAAAGTATTTCGAGTTTTTCTTTTGTTATCTTTTGGACCTCATGAGTTATGTGGTAATTGAGTTTGTTTCGAGCAAAGTGACGTGTTGAAAGATTTTATTGGTTCTTAAGTGGTTTCTGTGATTTGATCTCAAGAGTGTATCTTGTTTAAGCTGGCAAAGTGATATAGTAATCACAGAAAACAACTTTCCTTGTTAAAGGAAGGAGTGAAGTATAAGATTTGAGATTTAAGTCGCGTTTCGTAATTTGCAGTTTATTTGAGTGTGCTTAAACCTTATGCATTTGTTCCGTAAGAGTTTAGCAATTTTCAAAGGGCAATACCTTCTTCTCATCTTTGTTTTGGTATTTGCATACAATAGGACTTGAGCCCTCAGCAGTTGACTTCCTCTTATGTTTTCCGAGTTCTTCGCCTAAGTGACTATTTTCTTTGGCCCTATGTTCACTGCGGGTGGCACATGTTTTCCTAGTCGATGAAAATTAACTCCATTCACTCTTTCTTTTGAGAAAGAATCAACCTAATCATTTCGCATGAGTCTTTCGAGGTGTTTATTAATTGTAGTTGGGAAACTTTGGGTTGTAAGTTATTCGATGAGCATTGGAGGATGAAATAATTTCGTAACATAATTCTTTCAGAGAATTTTGTCTCAATAGAAGGTTGTCTTTGGAGGTTAAACTGATTGCATTGTTACAACTATTAGAATCTATAGCGAGACGTGGTCCAAGTTCTTTTATTCATTTCAATGGAACATAGAATTACCCAAAGTATGAAAATCTTGATCAATGTATTAGAGTGTCGCGATTGGGTACCTTGCACGGTTGTGCAGATGAAATATGATGGTGTTGTAATGAGAGTAAGATTAGCGAAGTAATCTGATCGTTAAATCGATTAATGAGATAGCCGAGATTGTTAGATTATTGATAGGAATGACTTGGGCTTAGTAAGTAACTCTCAAAGAGTTAGAATATGTCTAAAGATAGTATCAAGAAAATATTTTCATATTGATGTTAATGCACGAGTATGTTTGGATTGTGATAGTTTTAGGGATTTAATATGAGGTTTTCCCTATCTTCTATATGAGAAGTTTATTGTAGGGGCCTTGGGGGTTAAAATTGGGTTTTGCATTTTTATGCTATAATTTTGGTCGCCCAATGATTGTGTGTAGAGGAAGTAGAATAAAATTGGATTCCGAACAGTGAGATGATCATTGATAGAACCCTTTGATGAAGTATATGAATGTGTGTGCTGAGGATTCCGAGTTGTTTATTCTTAAAAGATTGAGGTGGTGTGATTACATGTGAGATCTATTTTGAGATACATTGGGAGTCATTTGTCAAATTAATTTTGTCAGTAGAGGAGTTGTTGAGAGAAAGTTTCTGTGGAGTTGATAGAGCCTCTATACATAGGTGTGGATGATGTATTTCGGCTTGAGCATAGCGTTACGAATGCCAAGTTAAGAGAGATGAGTTAGTGTGTTATGTGATGAATTGGAATCCCAAAGTTTGAGAGAAATTTTAGTCCTAAAAGAGAAACTGATAAATTGATGCTTCCTGTAACATCCCCGTTTTGGCTTGTGTTTCAAATGTAATAAAATGAGGGTAAATTAAAACTTTTCCTTCATCCTTTTACTTTTGAAACTTTTCTGAAATTCTTGTAAAAGAATTTTGGAAAATTAAAAATCAAAGGCCTCATTTATCAAGTCAACAACCTCCTTGGTCAAATCTTTTGTCAAACCCTTGGAAATAATTTTCCCTGGTTCTAGGGTGGCTTGGTAACACCTCTGAATTATTTCATAATTTTTGGAAATTATTTGAAATATTTTAGAGGCAAGTCAAACCTTGGTCAAACCTCTGTTTTAACTTTCTGGAATTTCTTGAGAAAATTCCAGTGCACAAAACCCTCTGGAAATTTTATGGGAGGTTAACCCCAAGGTAAGCAAGCTCCAGTTAAAATTTCATAAATTTTGGAGTTGATTTGATGCCTCAATTAAATCCCTAAAGTTTCAGTTCGAAAATCAAAACCTAACTGGTTTGCACTGTTCCTCGGGTGCGAGTCAGGCTCGGGCTCGAGTCACTTGACTCGACCGAGCCAACTAACTGCACCCGGCGCGGTCGAGCGAGCGCGCGCGTCATCAGCCGTTAGATCTCCATCGGACGGCTCTCATTCGTGTAAGCATTCGGACAACTCCGGTTGCCCTTTGATGCTCAGCCGTTGGATTTCAATCGGGCGGTCGACGTTCGCCCGATCCCGTTTCAACGTGATCGCGCGCTAACCCTTGGATGCAAATCGGACGGCTGGCCATCGTCGTCCTCCTCTCGCTCGCGCGACGCTGCGCCATGGCGGAGCCGAGCGTGGGTGCGCAGTGCTCTGTCACTTCCGTCTTCGTCAACGGCTCTCTGCAGGCGCATTAAATGCCCGTCACTCCACCGCCCCGCTTAGTCGTCGTCTCAATCGCTCCCGCCGCCACGGCGACCGCAGCGGCAGCGGGAACCGAGGCGAGCAACGGTGCTCGTGCTCCTCGAGCCTACTTAAGCCCCTGGTCACCTCCGTTGGCTTCCTTTCCTCTCCCGCAACTCTCTTGCACCCTCTGAGCTTGAGCGAGCCCATACCACCCCAGCGCCCATTTCCGCCATTGCCGAGCTTGGAGCTCCTGTCGCCGACGGTGCTCCAGTGGCTCCCTCGCCCCGATTCTTCCTCCTACTCCTTCCTTTTACCTCTGTGGTGCTTAACCCTCCCCCTATTTTGGGTTTCCTCTACAGAGGCAGCGGGGATTGGAATTTTGGAGCTCGCGGCCGCCAGTGCCCCCTTTTCTTCTCCGGTGCCGGTAAGACCCCCATTTCCCAATCCCTGCCTCCTGAAGTTTCTCGGTGGAATTGCGAAGCTCATGGTACCACCCGGTGTTGCTAGTTTGGCCCAGGTTGACCCTTCCACGGTGAAGCTCTTCGCATCGCCACTGGACTTCGTCGCCGGGCTGCTCTGATCATCCTTCATCCACCCCAACCCCGTCATCGTCTTGATGAACCCCGTGAGCTTAAGCTTTTCCCCGTTTAGCTTTTGCTGCACCGTAGCCATAGTTCCCTGTTTCGGTCGCGCCGCCGCCGTTAGCCTCCGGCTCGCCGCCGGCTACAGTTTGGACTCCGGTTGGTCGCGTTAAGTCCATAGGACCCCGTCATAGCTTTGCACTGGCCCATTTGCGCGTAGCTTAGCCAT
This sequence comes from Ampelocalamus luodianensis, assembly GCA_036346255.1. NCBI lineage: Eukaryota > Viridiplantae > Streptophyta > Magnoliopsida > Poales > Poaceae > Ampelocalamus > Ampelocalamus luodianensis. Next base: position 45,606,695 of record CM070620.1, on the reverse strand, counting down.
GTCATCATTTTCGCCGCCGTAGCACTCCTCCGCCTCTCGCGCGCGCGCGTCAGTCACCATTGGCCTCGCGGCCGGTGCCATTAGGTGCGCAATAGTGCTAGGATCCCGTTTTGCCCTTGGCGGCGTCGCCATGGCGATTCTCGCCGGCGACAAGCCGAGCAAGCTCGCGCCGGAAACTCCGTGTTGTCGGGCGGAGCTCCGTGTCGAGGGCGACGTGGCTCACATCGGTCGTCCGATCTAGAGATCTACCTCGCCTCTCCACGTCATCGTCCTCCTCTCGCGCTCGTGCTCGTGTCGCCGGATTCAACCGGGACGTCCGATCCGAGATCGACGGCTCTCAATCGCCCACGCCTCCGGTGTTAGGAAAATCCCGAAAATGCTAAGTCCAAAATCTAAGATCATTAGGGTCTTGTCATTTTTATATCTTTGTCATCTTAGCTCCAAATTAGATGATTCCAATTTTTTAGCTTCCTTAGAACTTGAACTTAAATAGAAAAATAACTTGAGACCATGATAAAACCTGGAAAACCATTTTCAAAAATAGTAAACAAGTGAACTTAATACTGTTTTTCAGAACTTTAGCAAACTTGTAAAATGCATAACTTTTAATATATAGATCATTTTTGTATGAATCCAATTGGATTAGCTTCCACTGATAGTGTATTTCCTAGGAAAATTGGTTTCACAAATTTTACTGTTTTTAGAAATCATAAGGATCATATTTTTAGTTTAATGCCCTAAACAATTTAGACAAATCATAACTCTTTCAATATAACTCCAAATGACCTGAAATTTTATATGGGTTATCCCCACACCAGTAGGTAGCCACCCTAAAAATTTCAGCTCCAAAATCTCTCTAGAAAATATTTTTGCTACAGTACCTAATCATGGCCGAAAATAGGTTTTTAGGGAATATCTTTTGCACCACAAATCCAAATTAGGTTTTTCCAATTCCTATGTCTAGGTATATTCGTATTCTACCTTGTGTGTAAATTTCGTCGCATTTGGATAATTGTTTCTTGCTATTTCATTTAAGTGTTGCTCGCCTTATTGGTTGTTTTCGCTCTTTCGCTTAGGATTCGATATTTGCGGTAACCCCGAGAACGACCCTCCGCAACAATTTGAGCCACAACAAGCAGACAAGCAGTTTGATCATTTCCCATTGATCCCATTACTTTTAAAGTCTAATATTTTGTTTAACTTCTATGTATGCATTGCTATTTTGTTGTTAAATTGATTAGTTAGACCTCTAGTTGCATAATCTGAGGTAAATGGTTATCCTCTACTACCCGAGCCTAGGTTATTTATTGTGGTTAGAGTTCGATGGATGAACTCTTATCACTTAGTAGATTACGATATGAATACCGCTAGCCATGCCTAGTTATCGGTAGTATTGGGCGATCATCGACTTAGTCGGTGATCTTGATCACACAACTACTTATACTACTCCATTATGTCCAACCCTTGTGTTTTATTGATTTACAAATCAAAAACTGAAAACAAAACTATATCTTGACTTGGGCACAATGGTATGTTGATGTGATCTGTTGGGCGTGTTGGAATGGTGCCTAAGTCCCCAAGGACCGAGTTACTTGTGTCACTAAGCCAAGCGCTTATTGCGTGCTAACCACACGAGGGGGATATGGAACCTCTCTTGACTCAGTACATTGGAAGGTGTTAATTATGAGCTGGTCGGTGGGTGTGTTCTTGTGTGTGTGTGTTGTTGGAGGGGAGCATTAGCAGGCCGGTTAGGCTGTCTAATGTGTCTTTCTCCCGTGGGTTGCGGCTCTTAATTAGCATCGTCCATTGGAAAGCGTCTTGTTAGACTTAGCCATGCGCATACCAAAGGAAGTGTGCTAACCGTGGTGGTGGAAAGGCGGTCTATCGTGTGGGTACATTGGTACACCTGCAGGTTAAAACTATTCGAATAGCCTCGTCCTAGGTTATGGACATGCTTGGTAAGGTCGTGCAAGAACTAGACTACAACCTTTTAAAAACTTAAACTTGACATGGGTGGTATGAAGGGGTACTTCATGCTATTGTTGTGGTGACTATGGGTTAGTCACTTCTAGGTTGGTTTTGTCATCTATCTATTGTTATAATTGTCTCTCTTTTATTTGAACCATAAAAGTTAATTGCAAACTTGCTTTGAATCTATTAACTTATTGCAAATGGAAACTTGCTTCATGCTAAAAATAAGTCCATAGCCTCATCCACTTAAATAAAGCTTGCATGTAGTTAATTATAGTTCTGTTATCTCACACGTCAGTCTTGCGAGTACAAAAACAAGTTTTGTACTCATCTGCTTTGCTTAATATTAATTGTTGCAGAGGAAGAAGGTGAGCCCCAAGGGCCTCACTTTTGTGAGCTGTGTTGCGGCGCTGTTTGGGACGATTAGCTTGGCGGTCCGGTTGGTTGCCTTGTGGGTAAAGGCACACCGATTGGCTTTTGTTTATTGCCATCTTATGGCCATTTCGTTTCCGCTGTGTATTTACTTATCTTTTTGACTTTTGGCCGGTCGGCCTCTCTTTTGTAATAACTCTCTTTATATTATCTATGTCTTTCAGTTGTTGCTTTTGCTTCGCTCTATGTGAATGAATGGAATTGATGCATGATTTTGTAACGGTGTGTATACTGCAGTGCAGGAAGTATACATATCTCGAGGCTTGGTTTATTTGATTTGTCCGTTAGGACCAAGTGGATGGTTAAACAGTACAAGCCGAATAAACCGGGGTCCTCACAAAGTTGGTATCAGAGCCATTCCGACCGTAGTAACCCAAGCTTGGTCGTCCTTAGGATATTTTGAAAACCTTGATTTCAGAGTATCAAATGATTTATGAAAGCTTAAGTAAGTTCTCCGATTTTATTCCTTACCTATCTTAGCTTTCTATCTCATCTTGCTCTAAATTGAGTTTTAAAAGTTGTTCTCCTTTCCTTCTCTCAAAAGATAGTCATTATCGTTTAAATTGGGTTTTGGGAACCAATGAGTTTGGCAAATTGAAGTGTTAGCTGCCCTCTACAAGGTTTTGAAGCTTCCGAAGTTGAAGATTTCAATTAGGAGGCTTTTGTGAAATCTATTCGCAAATTGCCACTTGAAAAGTGGAAAGATTTTCGTGATAAATCTTCGATTCTGAATTTGACTCTTTTTAGTACCGAGTTGGTAACGCTTGGTTGAGATGAGAGTCCTTCATTTTCAGTTGGGCTATGTCAGGAAAAGAGTGTGTTTAAAGCGAGTTCTGTTGTGTGTCCCTCGTTAAAGGAGGTGATCTTTGTTTAGGTGACATCTTGGCTTCCAAATAGCCAGGGTGTTACAGTTCGATTGAGAGGTGGAACAAGAGTTCAGTGTTCTATGCGCATGTTGCGTGGTTCGGTACCACTGGGGGGGGGGGGGGGTTACCCAAGGTACATTGGCTTGTTTTCGCTAGTTGGCGTATCGCTAGGACCGTCTCGGGTCCATACGCGGTGTACGCAACATTTGGTATGTTTTGGTGCCGAGTGAGTACCTGAGAGATCTGGAATTTGAGTTTTCGATAACGTTGTTGACCTTCGAGTAGGATCTTATCTTTGAGTCTTGTTCGATGAATGTTCTTAGAAATGTCGAGTTGAGTGTTAGTACAGACGTCATTTTACATCCTTGTGTTGTGGTCTCATTTGTTTGAGAGTGAGGCCACTTGAGAGTTAGAGTCTCGCGTGAGCGAGTTATAACAAGAGTTGATCGTGCCAGTATCTATTTTTAGTTTCCAGTGGCAGTTTTCTTTCGTGTAGATCGGTGTTTAGATTGGGGTCGAATCCTGTTAAGGGAGGTAGAATGTAATATCCCAATTTATTCTAAGGAAGAAATCATTCAAAAGAGAAAAATATAATTAAGAAAGAGAGGGGTTTTTCGCTTTTCTTCGACAACTTAGGCCTCGGGCCTTAGCCCAGGAGGGGCCGGCCATCTATAAAAGAAGGGGAAAATCCTAGGTTGGCAATGTAGCTACAGTAGCTACCGCTACTGTAGGCGGTGCTACAGTGCCCTCCCTCTCCATTGTTCTCCATGGCAGCCTTCCCCCTTCTCCATTGGTGCCGCAGGCCAAAACCAGGAGGAAGAGCCGGGTTGCCGTCGTCCATTGGAGATCCTTGCAAGGTCCAGCGGGTCACGTGTCATCGAGGGTTAGCACCTTGTTTCCCCGCTGTTATTTCAATTTGTTCCTGTTTAGAAGTCATTTTACGATTCATCCTTAGTGCTGCGATTAGGAGCAGATTTTCTGCTCTTTGTTGTGCGCCATTTACACGATTTGTAACACCCCAACTCGTAACGAGCACCGAATGCTACCAAAACTAAATACAACTAGAGCGAATTTACAAATTTTCGACAGAGTCTCCCTTGTATAATCAATGAAAAACAATTTTCTAACGAGTAAACATAATATTTAACAGTAATTTCATTAACCAATTCACTCATGCATAAGGGATAATCATATGAATGTAATCAAATAACACCATTCTCACATCCATAAATTATTTCATCAATCATAATCATAAAATAACCATGGGTATTTCTCGTGATCTATTTATTCTTATGTGATGCTAAAATAACAATTGCATTAATTTTGTGAAGTGGTGCGTGCTTTCCAATCATCTACTCCCGCCCATGCATGACGTCTTTACCAGAAGAACCTAAATCAAAACAAAGCAAGGGTGAGTCATAGGACTCAGCAAGTATCATCAAGGTTACATAATCATAAAGACATGACAGCATAAACAACTTTAATCAACTTCATTCATGGCATTTCAAATACTAGAAATTTAATGATAATGCTATGCACTCTTTGTTCTTTATCTCTTTACGCATTTTACGGTAATGCGGGTATTCATCCGTCGATGAGTACCCTTGCTCGTGCTCCTTTGGCACAGGGACCAAGAGCCTATAAATCACATGTATAGGGACCTTTGCCCGTCATCACAATGACGGGACTTCAGATATATTGCCCACATTCCATGAATGCGGGACCTCAAGCTGTCACTACATATGACAGGGACCTCAACATTGTACTCTTGGTCACCACGTGACCAAGTCTCAAAATGCTCCAACATGCAAAGAACTACAACATCATATTTCCAATATCATACTCAATATGTAGTCAGGGTATAAACAATAGCATCATGAAGGAGCTTTAAACATAATCTCGCAAACATCATCACAACTAGAATCATCTCCACAACACATTCACATGACAATGATGAACAAAACACCACTCAATCATGACATGCAACCAATACTACACATAAACCCGAATACTTGCCTCAACCGCGAGAGCAGCGGACGCGAAGTGGGTGCTGCCCTTGGGATCTCGCTGCCACCTGGACAAGAAGATAACCCCAAACTAAGAATAGCATACTGGACCAAAATCATACATCACACTACAATCAAAATCGCTAATCTTCTTGTAACGTCTAGCTTTTCTAATTTCTAGCGATCGGTCACTGCGGACAGCAGACTTCAAAAATTCATAACTTTCTGCTCATGAGTCCAAATAGGATTATCTTGGACAATCTGAAAAGGTAATTGAAATGTCTAAATAAACTTAGTTGGGAGACCCTCTGATTCGGCCATCTACCAGACCTACCAATCTAATTAATCAGAGCAAACATTTCACGTCGGGTTTCTGGACAGCGACAAAGAAACTATCATAACTTTCTACGATCGTCCAAATTCAGTGATCTTTAGCTTTCCTGAAAGCTTAGAGGATTAGCCTCATTTTTCGTTATGGTGAGACCCTCTGGAAACCCTCTAAATATGCACTTCAATCAGGTTAACTAACACTAGCAAATCTGCTTCTCTCCAAAAACACAGAAGTACTAATAAAACCATAACTTTGGCTACCGAAGTCCGAATGACTTGATTCTTGTCGGCAATGAAAGGTAACTACGATAGCTACAACTTCCTAGGAGACACCCAGACCCAAATCTGCCTCTAACCTAATCAAAACCGACAAACTTCACTGCTGCAGAAATTCGACGAACTGACATCCGAAAATTAGACAACTAGAAAATGACCTAAAGCAAAGAACCACGGGTTACCCTTGCCAAACGAAGAGAGTACACAGCGGGATGATGACCTCCACACTTCCGCTGCGGATCCCTTCTTCTCCCTCTTCTTCTCTTCTCTTCTCCCTCTCCTTCTTCCCTCTTCTCTTCTTTTCTCCTTCTCCTTCTTCCTTGGCCGGCTGCAAGGGAGATCCTTCTCCTCTTTGGCCAGCAACAATGGGGGTGTGGGGATGGGAAGGGCGCAAGAGAGGGTGGAGGGAGGTGGAGAGGTGGGGAGGTGGGGTGGCGGCCGAATGGGAGTGGGAGGGGGAAAGGGGGAGGGGAGGGGAAGGGGCTAGGGTTTTTGGGGGAGGGGAGCCCCCCCTTGGCCGGCCACCCAGATGGGCCTTGGCCCAGGCCCAAGTTGCCGCCCATTTGCTCTTTCCCCCCTCTAAAATTGCAGCACTGACAACAATCCAATTAGTCCCTCCCGTCGTTCCGTTTGATTCTTCCCCGAACCATCGATCTCTCCCGAAATAAAAATTATTCTTCCTCGATTCAAATCTTAACTCACTTTCGGGATATTACATTCTACCCCCCTTAGCAGGATTCGACCCCGAATCTAAACTCCAACCTTCAAGAAATAAAACCGAGACTGGAAACTTGGCAACCAGGGTACGCACCTGAGATGAACAACTCCGGATAAAGCTCACGCATGCGAGACTCCAGTTCCCAAGTAGCCTCCCTTTCTGTCTGCTGCGACCAAAGCACCTTAACGTACTTCAAAGTTTTGTTCCTCAACTCTTTTTCTGATCTTTCCAGAATTCGCACCGGTTTAGATTCAAATGTCAGATCCTGGTCAATGGTTAGGGGTTCTAATGAAACATGATGCTCTGGATCACGAAGGAACTTCCTCAACATCGACACATGAAAAACGTTATGCACTCCTCGCATAGCCTCTGGTAGGTCTAAGCGGTATGCCAACTTCCCGATCCGAGCCAAGATCGTGAATGGCCCAACGTACCTCGGCTAAGCTTCCTTTGGTACCGAACCTGACAACACCTTTAGTGGGGGACACTCTCAGGAGCACCTGATCTCCCACTTCAAATTCCAAGTCTCTTCTCCTCACATCCGCATAACTCTTCTGTCTGCTTTGAGCTGCTAAAAGATTCTGTCTCACCAGGGCCACTCGTTCAACTGTCTTTTGCACCCAGTCCGGTCCCAAAACTGCCTTCTCACCCACGGCTTCCCAGCAAAGAGGTGACCTGCACTTACGCCCATATAAAACCTCAAACGGAGCGGCTTTTATGCTCGAATGATAGCTGTTATTGTACGCAAACTCTGCCAATGGCAATTGATCCTCCCAACTACCTTTCCAAGACAGGACACATGACCTCAACATGTCCTCCAGGGTTTGAATAGTGCGCTCTGACTGCCCATCTGTCTGAGGATGGAAAGCTGTACTCAGGCGGAGTTGCGTGCCCAAGGCACTCTGCAAACTCTCCCAAAACTTGGATACGAACTTGGCATCCCTGTCAGAAATGATGGTCTTTGGCACTCCATGCAATCTCACAATCTCCCGCAAATAAATAGGAGCCAAATCACTAGCTGAATTAGTCGTGCGAATGGGAATAAAATGTGCAGATTTGCTGAATCGATCCACTATAACCCAAACTGCATCCTTGCCTCGCGGTGAACGAGGCAACGCAACAACAAAATCCATAGAAATATCATCCCATGGCCATTGGGGTACTTCCAAAGGCTGCAATAACCCCCCAGGACGTTTATGTTCAGCCTTCACCTGCTGACAAACACCACAAGAAGCTACAAAATTGGCAATATCCACTTTCATTCTTTTCCACCAGAAATTCTGCTTCAAATCACGGTACATCTTCGTCTCTCCTGGATGAACAGTATACGGAGTGCGATGAGCCTCCTTTAAGATGTCATCCTTAACTCCTGCTTTCTGTGGCACACATAATCGTCCCTTGAATCGCAATGCTCCACACCCATCCAAACTGAAATTCCCTTCCTTTCCCAGGTCCAAACGCTTCCTGACCCTCTGCAAAAATGGGTCATTTGTCGCGCTTCTTGTACCCGTGGAATGGCTGACCCCAAAATCAGCTGTGTCTCGACATGAGCAGTCCCTACATAGCAATACGATATCTCCATGCGGTCAAAATCCGCAATAAGACAATCCAAAGTAGCCGGTGTCGCCTTGCGACTAAGAGCATCAGCCACCACGTTAGCTTTGCCAGGATGATACTGAATCGTGAGATCATAATCTTTTATCAGCTCTAACCATCTTATTGTCTTAGATTCAAGTCCTCTCGGTAAAATGTACTTAAGACTCTTGTGATCAGTAAAGATATCACAAGATTCTCCATAAAGATAATGTCTCCAAAGCTTCAAAGCGAACACTACTGCAGCCAATTCTAAATCATGAGTTGGATAATTCTGCTCATGCTTCTTCAGCTGTCTAGACGCATAAGCCGTAACCTTCCGCCCCGCATGAGCACACAACCCAAACCAACTCGAGATGCATCGAGTACACCGTGAATCGCTTCCGTGCTCGGGAATAGTAAGAACCGAGCGGTCACCAACTTTTCTTTCAAAGTCAAAGCTGCGCTCACAATCATCGCCCCACGAAACTTCACATCTTTCTCGAGTGAGCACGGACAACGGCTTTGCAATGATGGAGAAATCCTGCACAAAACGCCTGTAATAGCTTTGCCATACCCGTAAAACTTCTCACTTCTTTAATATTGGTTGGTCTTGCCCATTCAACTCTTTGTGGAGATTTTCCTGGATCGATTGATATTCCTTTTCATTTATAATATGCCCAAGGAATCCCACTTGGACATCAAAATTCACATTTCTTAAACTTGGCATAGAACCTATTCTCTCTTAGCGTCTCAACACCAACCTCGGATGACACTCATGATCCACTTTAGTCTTAGAATAGATCAAAATATCATCAATAAAAACTACAACAAATTCATCCGGATACTCATGCAAGATCCTGCTCATAGTCTCCATAAAAACAATAGGGGCATTCGTTAGTCCAAATGACATAACTTTAAATTCAAAGTGCTGCACCTTGTAGAGAACGCTGCTTTCTCAATATCTTCCTTTCGGACAGGATCTGGTTATAGCCGATGAAGGTCTATCTTTGAAAACACCTTTGCCCCTCTCAACTTATCAAATAAGTCTTCAATGCGAGGCAAAGGATATTTGTTCTTGATGGTTAGTGGTTAAGAGCACGGTAATCAATACACATGCGCCAACTACCATCCTTCTTCTTGGTAAACAATACCGAGCTCCCACGGAGACACACTAGGTCGAATAAGATCTTTCGCTTTTAGATCATCCAACTGTTTCTTTAATTCCTCCTGGAAAGGACGTGCCAAACGGTACGGGGTCATAGAAACCGGTTGAGCACCCGGTATCAAATCAATCCGAAACTCCACGGGACGAGGAGGGGGCATCCCTGGCAACTCTGCTGGAAAAACATCTAAGAACTCTTGAACCACCGGAACTAATTCCGCAGTCAAAGAGGAACTTGGCTTCCCCATTAGTGACAAAAGAAACCCACTCTTCACGACTCGGCTACCAGGATACAAGCTAGCCAACACACAGAGAGAATAAGAGGGGGCACTACCCTGAAAAACTACCTCAAGCCCCGAAGGTGCTTGCAGAGTTACTGTCTTCCAAAAGCACGAAATAACTGCTCGATAGCTATGTAACCAGTCCATACCCAAAATAACATCAAATGGCTCCATTTTCAGGACCATTAAATTAGCAATGAAATCTTCCCCATCCAATGAGATCACACAACCCGGACTGACTGTGGAACTAGCAAGAATTCCCCCAGGAGAATTAACTATAACTGACTTAGCTATAGATTGCACTCTCAAATTGGCCCGGCTAACAAACTCTAACGATACAAAAGAGAAAGTAGCTCCTGAGTCAAAAAGAACATAAGCCTCCACTGAATCCACTAAGAGCGTACCTGTCACCACATCAGGACGTCCTGCCGACTCTGCCGTCGGCATGGCATAGGAAATGCTTCGCTGGGCGGAAGAAACTCCGATATACGAAAAGGGGTGCGCCACCGTAGGAGGTGCTTGAAGGTGCTTTGAATCGAAACGCGCTGCAGAACCGGTGGCCAAAGTACCCGGCGGTGGCATCCTCCAGGATGCTGAAAATAGGGCTGAGGCTGACCCCAAGACTGAGTAGGTGTGGCTGCTAACATCTGAACTGACCCTCGCGAAGACGCCGCCTGTTCTGGTGCTGATGCCGGTTCTGGTTCCCATTTAATAATACTGGCGGGATTCCGCCGACAGACCAATGCCTTGTGGCCCTCCCGACCACAGTGGCGACAAGATCCTGACCAAGAACACTCTGACGCCCGATGCTCATTGCCACACTTGAAACATTTCATACCCTGCCCTGGAACTGGGCGCAACCTAGGCCCACTCACTGCTGATCTGGAAGTAAAAGATGACTGTGGCCTTGTGGTTCTGGACTTGAAGGAATTCTGCTGGCCTTTGAACTTCTTGGAAACTGGCTTCAGAAATGACCCACTTCCTCCTCCAAAATTCTTCTTCTGGCTGCCACTAGCCCCATCCTGGACCATGGTACCTCCTGTGCCTGGTAGATCCTCCCCAAGCTGCATCTCTAGCTCCATGCCCCTGGCTTGCTCTACCAGAGAGCTAAAGTCACGCAATTCTAGCGCTCCCAAGACCTGACGGAACTCCTGCCTGAGCCCCCTGCGAAACCTCTTAGCCTTTTCTGCCTCATCTGTAGCCACTGCCGGTACAAAGCGGATCAGATTGTTAAAACCCGCTTCATATTCCGACACCGTCATCTTACCCTGCTTGTAGCTCTGCAGTGAGACTTCCATCCTCTCCACAAACGATGCTGGATAAAACCTCCTCCGAAACTGTTCCACAAACAACTCCCATGTAACAGGGCCATGAGCAGCAGTCCTAGCTGTCAAGACTCCCTCCCACCAAATATCCGCTTGCCCTTGCCGAAAGCCACAACCGAGCCCGCATCTCGACGTCATCCCTAAAGCACCAAAGTGTCTCTCCATGTGACGCAGACGGTTGGCGCATCCACCGGAGTGCCCAAGCCATCAAAAGTATCAAGGCGCAGGCGTTCCACCGTGAAGTCCCATATTAATTGCTGCGGTACTCATCGGGAGCCACCAATGGGACAGAATCGGTGCGGCGGTGGAGCTGGTTTTCTTGAGCTGGCGACCTCCTCCTCGACCTCGCAGACTTGCTTCACCACTATAGAATTCGAACTTCGGCGGGGAATTGCGGCCTCGCCGGCACTGCCGGCCACGACCACGACCTCTGCCTCTTGCCATCTAAGAACACCACAATAAAACTAACCACAATAAGCATAAGAATAACTAGTATCAAACATTCAAGAATAAACATATAATGACAATAGCGTAGTGCAATGCAAAAGAAAACCCAATCCCACCTCATCGTGCTTAGTGTGTCAAAATTAATTTTTCGATGCCCGCGGACCTACAGCCCGCTCTGATACCAACTGTAACACCCCAACTCAGAACGAGCCTGGAATGCTACCAAAACTAAATACAACTAGAGCGAATTTACAAATTTTCGACAGAGTCTCCCTTGTATAATCAATGAAAAACAATTTTCTAACGAGTAAACATAATATTTTTGATAATTTCATTAACCAATTCACTCATGCATAAGGGATAATCATATGAATGTAATCAAATAACACCATTCTCACATCCATAAATTATTTCATCAATCATAATCATAAAATAACCATGGGTATTTCTCAGCAGTCTATTTATTCTTATGTGATGCTAAAATAACAATTGCATTAATTTTGTGAAGTGGTGCGTGCTTTCCAATCATCTACTCCCGCCCATGCATGACGTCTTTACCAGAAGAACCTAAATCAAAACAAAGCAAGGGTGAGTCATAGGACTCAGCAAGTATCATCAAGGTTACATAATCATAAAGACATGACAGCATAAACAACTTTAATCAACTTCATTCATGGCATTTCAAATACTAGAAATTTAATGATAATGCTATGCACTCTTTGTTCTTTATCTCTTTACGCATTTTACCGGTAATGCGGGGTATTCATCCGTCGATGAGTACCCTTGCCTGTGCCCTTTGGCACAGGGACCAAGAGCCTATACATCACATGTATAGGGACCTTTGCCGTCATCACAATGACGGGACCTCAGATATATTGCCCACATTCCATGAATGCGGGGACCTCAAGCCTGTCACTACATATGACGGGGACCTCAACATTGTACTCTTGGTCACCACGTGACCAAGTCTCAAAATGCTCCAACATGCAAAGAACTACAACATCATATTTCCACTATCATACTCAATATGTAGTCAGGGTATAAACAATAGCATCATGAAGGAGCTTTAAACATAATCTCGCAAACATCATCACAACTAGAATCATCTCCACAACACATTCACATGGCAATGATGAACAAAACACCACTCAATCATGACATGCAACCAATACTACACATAAACCCGAATACTTGCCTCAACCGCGCGAGAGCGGCGGACGCGAAGTGGGTGCTGCCCTTGGGATCTCGCTGCCACCTGGACAAGAAGATAACCCCAAACTAAGAATAGTATACTGGACCAAAATCATACATCACACTACAATCAAAATCGCTAATCTTCTTGTAACGTCTAGCTTTTCTAATTTCTAGCGATCGGTCACTGCGGACAGAAGACTTCAAAAATTCATAACTTTCTGCTCATGAGTCCAAATAGGATGATCTTGGACAATCTGAAAAGGTCATTGAAATGTCTAAATAAACTTAGTTGGGGAGACCCTCTGATTCGGCCATCTACCAGACCTACCAATCTAATTAATCAGAGCAAACATTTCACGTCGGGTTTCTGGACAGCGACAAAGAAACTATCATAACTTTCTCTACGATCGTCCAAATTCAGTGATCTTTAGCTTTCCTGAAAGCTTAGAGGATTAGCCTCATTTTTAGTTATGGTGAGACCCTCTGGAAACCCCTCTAAATATGCACTTCAATCAGGTTAACTAACACTAGCAAATCTGCTTCTCTCCAGAAACACAGAAGTACTAATAAAACCATAACTTTGGCTACCGAAGTCCGAATGACTTGATTCTTGTCGGCAATGAAAGGTAACTACGATAGCTACAACTTCCTAGGAGACACCCAGACCCAAATCTGCCTCTAACCTAATCAAAACCGACAAACTTCACTGCTGCAGAAATTCGACGAACTGACATCCGAAAATTAGACAACTAGAAAATGACCTAAAGCAAAGAACCACGGGTTACCCTTGCCGAAACGAAGAGAGTACACAGCGGGAATGATGACCTCCACACTTCCGCTGCGGATCCCTTCTTCTCCCTCTTCTTCTCTTCTCTTCTCCCTCTCCTTCTTCCCTCTTCTCTTCTTTTCTCCTTCTCCTTCTTCCTTGGCCGGCTGCAAGGGAGATCCTTCTCCTCTTTGGCCAGCAACAATGGGGGGTGTGGGGATGGGAAGGGGCGCAAGAGAGGGTGGAGGGGAGGTGGAGAGGTGGGGAGGTGGGGGTGGCGGCCGAATGGGAGTGGGAGGGGAAAGGGGAGGGAGGAAGGGCTAGGGTTTTTGGGGGGAGGGGAGCCCCCCCTTGGCCGGCCACCCAGATGGGCCTTGGCCCAGGCCCAAGTTGCCGCCCATTTGCTCTTTCCCCCCTCTAAAATTGCAGCACTGACAACAATCCAATTAGTCCCTCCCGTCGTTCCGTTTGATTCTTCCCCGAACCATCGATCTCTCCCGAAATAAAAATCATTCTTCCTCGATTCAAATCTTAACTCACTTTTGGGATATTACACAGTTCAAGGCCGATTTAGAGGACTCCATCTCCTAGAGTTATGTGGGAATCGTTCTTAGCTTTCAGTGGACGTAAATATCACTGAATTCTGAGTTACGGTTTAAAAATTATGATTAAATCATTGCTGCTGTCCCGAGATTCTTACGAGAATTAGCGGTCACTGTAATTGTTAAAATTTGACCTAGTTAGAAGATGAATCAGAAGTGTTTCCCATAACTACTTTTTAAGGTGACCTCATTATCTTTCAGGATTGATAAAGAACACCCCATTTGGATTTGTAGAACAAAAGTTATGTACGTTTTAATTTGACTGTCCAAAATTCCTAACGAGAATGAAAATACCAAATTATCTTGTATTATATGATCAAGTTAATGGCAGATTCAAGGTTTTCTCTCAACTAGGTTATTGTAGATAATTTCATAACCTTTTCATATTGTTAAAGAACGCTCAGTTCGGAGTTATAGATCAAAAGTTATGATCGTTTTGATACTGCTGTTTTAATTGTTTAGGCAGTTTCTGTTCTGCTGGTTCATCTAACTGTTAGTAAATTAAATTGGCCGAATTGGGTTACCTTGTCAACTAGAGTATTGTAGATGTGTCAGTTAAGAACCCATAGAAATTAGTCTCACCTCATTCCGAGTTCGATATCAATAGATATGATTTTTACCGTACTGCTGTCCAGTTTCAGTTTGTGCCTGAGTAGTGAATTTTCAGATTAGAGTTTCTAGTAGAATCGTGAGTCACCGGGGAAGCGTTGTAGAACGATGTCGAGAAGTGTCGTGTGCAATGTATTCTTATTTCAATTACTTATTTGTTTAGACAGCGAGGCTACGGGTTTGGGAGCAACATCGTTGCCTGCTAACGCGGAATGCAAGTACTTTGCTAATCTTAATGGTTGTGATTCTTCAATACTTACATGAATATGTTGTGACATCTTGTGATACAAGAGATGATGAATTGTCTATGTTTCTTCATATGTGTTGAATCTATGCTAAGAGATGATGTTTTTCATTGTTCATATTCATTAAATGCAACCATAATTCATGTTTTATCCACGGGAGTGAATTGTAAGTCCCACCATTCCAATGTGGGCAGATTTGAACATTGTCATGTCCCATCCACGGGAGTGGATAGAAAGACCCATCAATTCCAGTATGGGCATGTAAGACCCATCAATTCCAGTATGGGCAAATGTGGACACCTGTATGAAACGTTCTTCATACGGGATTTGGATCCCCGCACTTTTGTTAAGGTGCGGGCTTAAGTGAACACCGAAGGGTGTGTCACTAGCTATACCGGTATAAGCATGTGTGCAGTCCATCCTTTAATTACATTCATTCGTTTCATGCATTCCTAAATATTCGTTCGTGGAATGTTCAGACATTGTGAAGAGGTTGTCTTGTCCATATTGGTTGTATGTTAATTTATTCCATGTACTTGCTGAGTCCTGGACTCATTCTTGCTTTATTTATTTATTTTAGGTGATCAGTGAAGATGTTCCTCTTGGACCGGAGTAGACACGCACCACTCATTCACTTAATCTTACACCAGCTCCAATAAAAGAATTAGATTCTGTTATACTTTTATTAAGTGATGGACTGTAATAAATAGACTCAGATGTGGATGACATTTCTTTTTCTTCATGCTAAGGTCGTTTAAATAACTGCTTATGTTCCCTAATCATTCGTTCAACATGTTTATCTTAATGGATGCAGTAGACTTAATTATTCAGAATTTGTGAACTGTTGTTGGATACAGTTTTAATACCTGTTTAGGTTCTAAAACATGTTGATCTTTTTATATTAGTTGATAAGTTTTGTTGAAATCCTTCTGCATAATTGTTGTAGGTTAGGTTTTTAGATAACATTTTGGCTTTCGAATAGCCAGGGTGTTACAAAACTGGGCAAAGAGTTAAATTAATTGAAATTCATTTATTGCTCCCATGTTTGACAAGATAATCTTGCCAAAACCTACTATTCTATGGACAGCATGGCTAAGCAAGAATTCTAAAACTAAGTATTTTAGGGTACATTACTACTCTAAGTTTGAGTGTATGATCAGATTAAGGATAAGCCACAAGTCTAAGGGTATAGCTTTTTATTGTTAGATTACAAATATATTAAGAATTAAGCATGCAACCATAGCACTGTATTTTGTAAATCTACAGTTCAAAAATTGGGATCAACATGGTGCAAAGAGGATGCTTGCCTTGGTAATAATATACCCCTTGTTCAGTTTCTGATGGTTCAGAATTGGATTCAATTGCTTCTGAAGATTCAGATTCTAAAAGTAGAAATTGCATGATCAAGATAGTAATGCATAATTAACTACATGCTTAAGTTATATCTATCCCAATAAAGTAGAAATTGCATGATCAAGATAGTAATGCATAATTAACTACATGCTTAAGTTATATCTTTCCCAATAAAGATAATAGCCCATATTATCACCTACTGCCTTTAATTAGCAGAAATTAGGGTTTAGGTTTAAGTTGTAGTTTCAGTGTTTTGGAAAAGCTGAAAACAGTACAGGTTATAATATAAGGTTTGAGGTTTTATTATATTATAAGTAAAATAATATCTTTGGTGATCTTACAGTAAAGTGAGTAAAGATAAAAAACTTAGTTTAACACTTAACATTACTATTAATAAGAATCAGAGTTCAGGTTTGAGGTTTATCTTCAGTTTTTAGAAAACTGATAACAGAACAGGTTACAAAAGAAAAGATTTGCTGATCAAAGCATGTTATAAGTAAAATACCCTATATAAGTTAAGGGCATTTTTAACTTGGACAACAATTTAACTTATCATCTAACCACTAATGGACAAACTCATCAATTGAAGAACTTGCTGTGGGCCAAATAGGGTTAGCTAACAAAAACAGCAAAACAGGGTTTTGAAAACCTTTGCTCAAATACTAATACACTTAAACCTAAGATTCTTGCTGGGGCTAAACCTAATCTGTAAGAAAATTAATAACTTAAACTAACCCCCGGTTGATCCTAATGAGCAAGATTAACTGAAAACAGAAGGGCTATAGCCTTTTGTCGGTTCACCTGACAATAGTAGTAGAAAAGGGGTTTAGAACCTTTTTCAATTTTGCTACAAAATGATTAGAAATAACTTGTGCTTATGCTTCTAGGGTTGGTTTAGGACCTAATTAAGCTGAAAAAGATGACAATAGAAACCCTAAAGCTTGAAACGACATGAAAGACCGAAAATGCATAAAAGTGATATTTCGGTTTTATCAAGAATTGAGCATCACATGTACATAGGAATGGATCATGTGAGCTACTAAGGTTCTTAAGATACTTAGGATGACCAGGATTAGAGTCTAAGCTTACCAGAACAGGAGAAATATCAAAGACTCCTTAACCGGCTATGATCAACATAGAGTAAACCCTCGGTTTCAACCTACAAAAGATGCTAAACTCATATTACAAGGTGAATTAAGCATCTAGGATGGATAAGCAAGGTGTGAGAGCAAAGAAACTCCACTGGAAAAGAAAAAGGATGAAGATAGCTTCACGATCAACAATGGTGGATAGGCTCAAAGCTAGGGTTTATATAGGGTTTGAACCACTAGAGCAAAGGGAACTCTCTAGACATGTTGCGGTGGCACTCGAGTACCAGGTGGCAAGAAAACGTTGGCCAAAATCGCGGCGCACTACTCTCCCTCCGGCAATGAAGTCGGCGGTGATGAACAGAGGCAAGGAAGAAGAAATGAGACCCTCTGACATGCGGGCCGCGCTGTCAGCTGCAGTTCCCACGCTTCCTTAAAGCTCAAAAGAACATCAACCGTCCGATTAGAAATGGGCGGCTGTGATGGAGCTAGGTGTTAAAAGAAATAAGTAGATAGGTTTTTATAGGAGCCATCTGATTAAAAATGGGCGATCGTGATTGATTTGGGTGTTAACAAATGAATCGGTATGTTTTAAAATAGACCGCACGATCATAATCTAACGGTCGAGGTCGTGGGGCGCATCGGGGTGACCCGAACAGCTCAATAGCTCTCGATCGTCCGATTTAAATCCAAAGGCGAAGATTGAATGAACTCTTCGGGATGACCCGAATGGCCCACTAGATCTGGCACGTTCATTGAAGATCCAACGGCCCACAATCATTTTGAGATTTTTCGAAGGGTACAGTTCAAAAATGAATGCCGCACGATTTAGATCCTACGGCTAGGATTGAGTGGGTGCTACGGGATGACCCGAATGTCCCAATTGATCTAGATCGTCGATCAAAGATCTAACGGCTGAGATTGAAGGTATGCTAGGGTTTTGAATTAAAACAGATTGCGGCTGGATGAAGATCCAACGGTGGAAATCGCTTTGCGTACGTGGCTAGCCCACGCGGCTTCGCAAATCTTGGCCGTTCGATAGGAAATCAGCGGCTCGCGTTCACTGGAGGGTTTGGGCACGCGCCCGAACGTGTCGGGTGCGGTCGGACCGGACCCAAACTGCTGGCGCGGTCGCTACAGTGCTAAGTGGCTAGGGCTAGACTAAAAGAATTGACCAACTTCATTTAAATCTCTGAAAGTTTGACTGTGGTTTTAAAAATAGCAAATAAATTTGTAAAATTATGAAATTTTACAAAGATGATACTGGGATGATATATTCCCCAAATAAAATTTAAAAATCACTATTTCACCTTTTTAAATGCATAAATAATTCAATTAACCTAAATAGGCTCATATAAATTCAAATATTTTTCTCCAGATCAAAATAATTTCTAAAAATTTCACAAAAATTATTTTTGACTAGGATAAATCATTGGGTTTTCAACAAAAATACTTCCAGTCCTAATACCAACATTAATTGGTATTTTCTTTGAAAATTCAAAAAGATTTTGGATTTTTGTACTAAAAGAAGTAAGTATATAGATATAACCTATTGCCCAGTTTATAATTATGAACAGTAATGCTATGAACAACAACTCATTACTGTTCATAAAACATATTATTACTATTTCTTAAAACCAGGGCTGTTACAAACCTACCCCCCTTAAGAAAATCTCATCCCGAGATTTTGGTAGGTTAGAAATTAGGAAGAGATGAAGTTGAATGGATGGTTACAGATTTACAACACCCGTTGTCTTGATTTCCTTCAAAGATAGAAGGAAATATTATAACATAAGCTGGTTGGTTTGCTTTTAAAACTAGCAATTAGAAAATTACACAAAACAACAAGGTGTTATCATTACATCTTATTTTATACTACTGTACTGTACCTTATCTTTACTGGGGTCGAGACACTTTAGTCATGAAAAAGATAAGGGTGCTCGACCTTCATGAAATCTTCTCACTCCCACGTGGCCTCTTCTTCCGTGTGGTTACTCCACTGAACCTTTACAAACTTGACGGTACGGTTTCTTGTCAGCGTTTCCGCTCATCGAGGATACGCACAGGTTGCTCTTAGTAGGATAGATCTGGTCGAAGATCAAGACTCTCATAGGCAGTGACTTCAGTAGGGACACAAAGGCATTTCTTCAGTAGAGACATGAAATGTGTCATGTACTGCTGAAAGAGTGTCTGGCAACTCCAATTGATATGCCACAGGGCCTCTTTTAGCAAGTATGCGGAAAGGTCCAATATAACGAGGAGTTAGTTTTCCTTTCACCTGAAAACGATGCATGCCCTTCATCGGTGATACTTTAAGATAGACATAATCACTTACCTCAAAGCTTAACTCACGACGACGATGGTCAGCATAACACTTTTGACGAGATTGTGCCGTTTTCAAATGGTCTCGAATCAGGTGAATTTGCTCTTTCGCCTCTATCACCAAGTCTGGACCATAAAATGGCCTTTCACCAGACTCAGACCAATTTAATGGAGTCCTACAAGCTCTTCCATATAAAGCTTCATGTAACATCCCAATTTTCTGAGTTTAAAAATCTTTTAATTAGTTAGTAGGAGGAAAATTCACCATTTGGTTTTATTTGAATTTAATTTCAAAAGCTTAATATTGAACTTTACAATCAAAACCCTTTAATGTGAATAATCCCAACATAAACAATAGCCAAAACTATTTTATTTGGGTTCTATGTGCTCAGATATATTTTCTAGATTTTTCTAGAATTTTTCTGAGTTCATTTGCTATTTTCTATTACCTATTTGAATTTCTAGTATTTTATAAAATAGAAAAGCTATTTAAAATCTCAGAAAACCCTTTGGGCCGAAACCCAGCCCAAAACCACCTTCGGCCCAGCTTTGTTCAGCCCACCACATGCGTGAGCCCGCTCTCTCGGCGGTGGACCCGCATGTCAGCCTCACTTCAACCTCTTTGCGCGGGCACGTTGAACCTCAACCGTCCGATTTTCTTTGAGCGGTCCGATGGCGTTGTGCTATTCGGGCGACCCGAACGTCCCATTGATTGTGAGCCGTTCGATCTTTGATAAACGATCAGATCTTCGAAGTCGTTTCGTA
This sequence comes from Ampelocalamus luodianensis, assembly GCA_036346255.1. Lineage (NCBI taxonomy): Eukaryota > Viridiplantae > Streptophyta > Magnoliopsida > Poales > Poaceae > Ampelocalamus > Ampelocalamus luodianensis. The sequence goes on along the minus strand of CM070620.1, from coordinate 45,586,362 downwards.
GCCACGCCGTTTCGCACGCGCCGCGTCCTAACCCTAGCCACTGACGTGTGGGTCCCACCCCACCACGTCATCGACGTCTCCGCGTCGCTTTCTTCCTCGCGTCCGAGTCGGCCTCGTCCGCCATTGGAGCTTCTAGAAGCTCAATCCGACAACGGACTTTCCTAACTGAAAACCTCCGGATTTCTTTGCCAAACTCTATCTCCTATCCTCCCGCATCCAAATCTCTCAAAATCAGAAACCGTAGCTTATCTAATCTCCGGATTCGTTCGTGACCGAAACGAACTCAATTTGGGGATTTCCTATCCCGGGCACCCAAGCCCCCTATAAATAGCACCCCGAGGATGGCCCTGCCCTCCGCAACCCAGAGCCGCCACCCACGTCGCCCCGGAAGCCCTAGCGCCACCGCAATCATAGATTTAGGGTTTCGGCCGCCGCCGGCTAAACCGTGAATTACGCCGCCGCCAGTGCCACCGCGTAGTCATCGAGTGCACTATCGTGTTCAGCGTCACCAGAGCTGCCTCCAGAGACCACCCACGCCACCTAGATCTCGCCGGAACCCCCGTCCGACAAAACCAGAAGCAGCTCTGCCGCTCAACCCTCGCCGCCGGCCGTCTCCGTCGACCTTGACCACCCGGAGTTGGCCCAGCAGGTTTGCAATAGCGAGAGCTACACGCTGGTACCACTCACTCCCGCCGGCTAGCCGCCGATCGCCGACGACCATCGGGTCGAGCGCGCGTTGCCGGCACGAACGCGTGGTCATCACGTCGGCGCCGCCGTCGACCACGTGCTCGCGTGGCAGCCAAGTGTCGCCCAGTCGTCGTCCACGTGTGTACCCATGTGGGCAGTCCACCGGGTCCAGATCTAGCAGGCTCGGTAGACTTGGTCTACCGTGAGCCGTGCCCCTGACATGTGGGTCCCACATGTCAGGTTTTTCTGTTATTTCTTTTAATTCCGAGATTCCTTCGTGGATGTAAGCATTGCGCAATAATCCGATTTTTCTGTTAAGAAATAATTCGGAAATTTCAGAAAATCCAAATTAGGGTTTCTTTTAGATTTCAAACTTCCAGAGGCCATAACTTTTGCATCCTAACTCCGATTGAGCCCATTCAAATTCCTAAATTTGTCTAAATTCGAGCTCTATTTATCTGAGATTTGTATTTAATTTTTGGAGCTTTTTTGCCTCTGTTATTTATTTGTTTTGTTTGTTTATCTCGTTTGCGAGTAGACGTCGATTCATCGGGGAATTTCGTTGAGGAAGGAGCACCCCAAGATCAAGACCAGTACATAGATATTTTCCAAGGCAAGTCATACCTTTGATCATCTTGAACCCAGTTTTCAAATTTACTTTGTTTCAATGTATTGCATTCTACTTTAATTATGTATTTAAATGCTTTGGGTATAGTTATTATCCAATTTGTTAATACACCTTGGCCTTGTATGTCTAATTCCTTGTCACCCTAGATTGGTTACTAGTTGGTAATATTGTAGCACCAACGTGGGTTGGTTAGATGCGAGTACAATTGCTTAGCCATGCCACGAGTCATCATCTCATGTGAGTCGCAAATATTAAATTTGACTATGTGATTATGGAGCTTTGTGTAAAACTGTGTGCTACGTGTTATTACTTCGCGATAGCATGTGTTGCACTAAAACTAACTGGGTGGGAAACGATTTGGACTGAGGCAAGTGGTGGAAACTGTGTGATATGATGGACTATGTGATGGGAATGATAATCTTTGTGATCTAGTTAGAAAATGGAAGTCTTGCCTTGGTCAATTAAGGACTTAACTTCGTGCGCCATTGAACTGAGCCTTACTGTACGACCACATGCCTGGTATGGGACGGGCCTAACTTAGTAAGTTATGGATTCTCGGCATTGATGTTCAGGTGGTTAGGTTAGGCTGTATGACAGGGTGGAGGTGTGACTACTTAGTGGTTGCATCGCGGGACGATTCGTCGCTTCCCTGTCCAATGGTGTGTGTTATGCCAAAGCGCTTCGTTTGGGTTGGCATAGCGGTTTGTAAGCACATCGGGAATGTCAATGTTTGAGATGAAGTTTCTGAACCGTTTTGTCACGATTAGTGCTTGCTACACTAGTTGTATTTTGTGGGTAAAGTGTACAACCTCTGCAGAGTGTTAAACAATCTATTCGAATAGCCGCGTCCGCGGTCATGGACATGCTCGGGGATTTCACATGAGGGGTAGTTTTCATAAAATGTTGGGATGGGAGCTATGTGATCTAAGTCATGTGGCTGTGTGGAATAATCTGCTTAGCTTTGTGTCTTTGTGGAAATAACCGTTAAATTATTATTGTTTATTTGTTTGAATTATGCTTTCAATCTATTATTGTATTCAATTGCAAATGTCGCATTTCTGCAAAAGAACCACAGATGCCTTTTCTTTGGAATAAGCCTGCATCTATAAATTGCATTCCGTGGTATGATTTGCGAGTACGGTTGTGTACTCACGCTTGTTGTAAAACTTGCGTCCAAACCTATAGAAGAGGAGGAGTCTGCACCTGCTTTCGAGGAGGAGTTCGTGGAAGGCTGATCGTTCATCAAGGTCTGGATCCCAGTTGGTTGCCTGTGGTGAATTGATGGGATCTACGCTGGAGTTTTTGCTGTTCTGCTGCTGCTTTATTTCCTGTTAACCCTGTGTGGATTAATAAGTGTAAACTCGACCATAAGGTCAAAACCCTTATTTGTTATTCAAACTATTCGTTTACTTTATTTATCGTTGTGTGGATTGATATTCACTTATGTTGACCCTGTGTGCACTAGCGTGATCCTGGACTAGTGCAGTATACACAGAGGGTTCCAGAACTATAGTTTTGTGTCCCGACACTTCAAAAGGTGACATTTGAATGCTTGCTTGGTAGCTATTATTGTAGGTAAACTCCACATAGGGTAAACATTTCTCCTAGTTTTTGCTGAATGATAGCACACAGGCTCTAAGAAGATCTTCCAGCACCTGATTCACCCTCTCAATTTGACCACTGGTTTGAGGATCATAAGCAGTCCTGAGAGAACGTTCAGTCCCTAAGGCCTGATGAAGACAATTCCAGAAGTGTGAAGTGAACTGAGGGCCACGGTCAGAGACAATGACCTTCGGAACACCGTGGAGACATATAATTCTGGAAATATAGAGTTCTGCTAGCTGATGGCAATTGAAGTTGGTTTTGACGGGAATAAAATGGGCCACTTTTATGAGACGATCAATGATCAGCCAAATGGCATCAGACCCACTTTGACTCCTTGGAAGACCCGTAACAAAATCCATGCCAATTTCTTTCCATTTCCATTGTGGAATAGGTAAAGGTTGAAGGGTACCGGCTGGCTTCAAGTGCTCAGCTTTAACTCTTTGGCAAATGTCACATTCAGCAACATACTGTGCAATCTGCCTTTTCATTTGGCTCCACCAAAATGTTTTCTTCAAATCCTGGTACATCTTAGTACTCCCCGGATGTATAGAAAATTTGGAATTATGAGCCTCTTTAAGAATTAATCCTTTTATTTGAGGATCTGAGGGTATCACTAAACGATTGCGATATCGAATGATACTTCGGGCATCTTCGAAAAATTCGTTAGCTTTACCTTCCTTCAAATTTCCCTTGATCTCAGCTACCTCAGTGTCAGTTTTCTGAGTCTCCAGAATCTGATCTTCAAGTGTGGATTTCATCTCTAAGGCAGCGATAAATCCTTCCCCTACCATTTCGAGACTTAAACGCTGAAAATCAGCACACAAGCTTTTATCCAGGGGTAGGGATAATTTACAGTTGTATTGTGACTTTCTACTTAAAGCATCAGCCACTACATTGGCTTTGCCTGGATGATAATGAATACCCATATCATAGTCCTTGATCAATTCAAGCCATCTTCGTTGTCTCATATTCAAATCAGCTTGAGTGAATATGTATTTTAGGCTTTTATGATCAGTATAGATTTCACAACGATTACCAAGGAGGTAATGTCGCCAAATCTTCAATGCATGAACTACGGCAGCCAATTCCAAATCATGAGTAGGATTGACTTCATGAGGTCGCAACTGTCTGGATGCATATGCCACAACTCGGCCTTCTTGCATAAGCACACAACCAAGTCCATGGCGAGAGGCATCGCAATAAATATCGAAGCTCTTATGAATATCCGGAAGGGTAAGAACTGGAGCTTCGGTCAAATTTTTTTGCAAAAGCTGAAAACTCTCTTCACACTTGGTAGACCATTCAAATTTCTCCCCCTTTTTCAAAAGTTGAGTTAGGGGCCTTGAAATTTTAGAGAAATTTTCAATGAACCTGCGGTAGTAACCCGCAAGTCCAAGAAAACTTCTAATATCAGGAACATTTTTGGGTTGTTTCCAGTCTAGTACATCTTGCACCTTACCGGGATCAACAGTGATACCTCCTTCAGATAACACATGTCCTAAAAATGCAACCTGCTTGAGCCGGAAGGCACACTTACTAAACTTAGCATATAACTGATGCTTGCGAAGTGTTTCCAGCACAAGCCTCAAATGTTGCTCATGGTCTTTAACAGACTTGGAATAAATAAGAATGTCATCAATGAACACGACAGCAAACTTATCTAAGAAATCCATGAATACCGAATTCATAAGATTCATAAAATAAGCTGGTGCATTTGTTACGCCAAAGGACATGACCGTATACTCGTATAACCCATAACGAGTAGAAAATGCTGTTTTTGAAATGTCCTCAGCTCTAACCTTGATTTGATGATAACCCGACCGCAAATCAATTTTTGAAAAGATTTGCGCTCCAGTTAATTGATGAAAAAGATCATCAATTCGAGGCAAATGATACTAATTTTTAATCGTAACCTCATTCAACGGACGGTAGTCTACTATAACATCCCAATTTTTTGAGTTTAAAAATCTTTTAATTAGTTAGTAGGAGGAAAATTCACCATTTAGTTTTATTTGAATTTAATTTCAAAAGCTTAATATTGGACCTTACAATCAAAACCCTTTAATGTAAATAATCCCAACATGAACAATAGCCAAAACTATTTTATTTGGGTTCTACGTGCTCAGATATATTTTCTAGATTTTTCTAGAATTTTTCTGAGTTCATTTGCTATTTTCTATTGCCTATTTGAATTTCTGGTATTTTATAAAATAGAAAAGCTATTTAAAATCTCAGAAAACCCTTTGGGCCGAAACCCAGCCCAAAACCACCTTCGGCCCATCTCTGTTCAGCCCACCCGCGCGCGCGCGAGCCCGCCTCTCTCTGACAGGTGGACCCCGCATGTCAGCCTCCCTTCTCTCTCTTTGCGCGGGCACGTTGAACCTCAACCGTCCGATTTTCCTTGAGCGGTCCGATGGCGTTGTGCTGTTTGGTTGACCCGAACGTCCCATTGATTGTGAGCCGTTCGATCTTTGATGAACGATCAGATCTTCGAAGTCGTTTCGCAGCCGCGTCGTTTTGCACGCGCCACGTCCTAACCCTAGCCACTGACATGTGGGTCCCACCCCGCCACGTCATCGTCGTCTCCGTGTCGCTTTCTTCCTCGCGTCCGAGTCGGCCTCGTCCGCCATTGGAGCTTCTAGAAGCTCAATCCGACAACGGACTTTCCTAACTGAAAACCTCCGGATTTCTTTACCAAACTCTATCTCCTATCCTCCCGCATCCAAATCTCTCAAAATCAGAAACCGTAGCTTATCTAATCTCCGAATTCGTTCGTGACCGAAACGAACTCAATTTGGGGATTTCCTATCCCGGGCACCCAAGCCCCTATAAATAGCACCCCGAGGATCGCCATGCCCTCCGCAACCCAGAGCCGCCACCCACGTCACCTCGGAAGCCATAGCGCGACCGCAATCAGAGATTTAGGGTTTCGACCGCCGCCGGCTAAACCGTGAATTGCGCCGCCGCCAGTGCCGCCACGTAGTCATCGAGTGCACTATCGTGTTCAGCGTCACCAGAGCTACCTCCAGAGACCACCCACGCCACCTACATCTCGCTGGAACCCACGTCCGACAAAACCAGAAGCAGCTCTGCCGCTCAACCCTCGCCGCCGGCCGTCTCCGTCGACGTTGACCACCTGGAGTTGGTCCAGCAGGTTCGCAATAGCGAGCTACCTGCCGTACCACTCACTCCGCGGCGAGCCGCCAATTGCCGGCGACCATCGGGTCGAGCGCCGTTGTCGGCGCGAACGCGTGGTCATCCACGTCGGCGCCGTGTCGACCACCGTGCTCGCGTGGCAGCCATGTGTCGCCCAGTCGTCGTCCACGTGTGCGCCCCCACTACAGTCCACATGGTCCCTATCTAGCAAGCTCGGTAGACTTGGTCTACCGTGAGCCATCTCACTGACATGTGGGTCCCGCATGTCAGGATCTTTTTTTGTTATTTCTTTTAATTCCGAAATTCCTTCGCTGATGTAAGCATTGCGCAATAATCCGATTTTTCTGTTAAGAAATAATTCGGAAATTCCAGAAAATCCAAATTAGGGTTTCTTTTAGATTTCAAACTTCTAGAGGCCATAACTTTTGCATCCTAACTCTGATTGAGCCCATTCAAATTCCTAAATCTGTCTAAATTCGAGCTCTATTTATCTGAGATTTTTATTTAATTTTTGGAGCTTGTTTTGCCTCTGTTATTTATTTGTTTTGTTTGTTTGTCTCGTTTGCGAGTAGACGTCGATTCGTCGGGGAATTTCATTGAAGAATGAGCACCCCAAGATCAAGACCAGTACATTGACCTTTTCCAAGGTAAGTCATACCTTTGATAATCTTGAATCCAGTTTTCAAATTACTTTATTTCAATGTATTGCATTCTACTTTAATTATGTATTTAAATGCTTTGGGTATAGTTATTATCCAATTTGTTAATACACCGTGGCCTTGTATGTCTAATTCCTTGTCACCCTAGATTGGTTACTAGTTGGTAATATTGTAGCACCAACGTGGGTTGGTTAGATGCGAGTACAATTGCTTAGCCGTGCCACGAGTCATCATCTCATGTGAGTCGCAAATATTAAATTTGACTATGTGATTATGGAACTTTGTGTAAAACTGTGTGCTACGTGTTATTACTTCGGGATGGCATGTGTTGCACTAAAACCAACTAGGTGGGAAAGGATTTGGACTGAGGCAAGTGGTGGAAACTGTGTGATATGGTGGACTATGTGATGGGAATGATAATCTTTATGATCTAGTTAGAAAATGGAAGTCTTGCCTTGGTCAATTAAGGACTTAACTTCGTGCGCCATTGAACTGAGCCTTACTATACGACCACATGCCTAGTATGGGACGGGCCTAACTTAGTAAGTTATGGATTCTCGGCATTGATGTTCAGGTGGTTAGGTTAGGCTGTGTGACAGGGTGGAGGTGTGACTACTTAGTGGTTGCATCGCGGGACGATTCGTCGCTTCCCTGTCCAGTGGTGTGTGTTATGCCAAAGCGCTTCGTTTGGGTTGGCATAGCGGTTTGTAAGCACATCGGGAATGTCAATGTTTGAGATGAAGTTTCTGAACTATTTTGTTACGATTAGTGCTTGCTACACTAGTTGTATCTTGTGGGTAAAGTGTACAACCTCTGCAAAGTGTTAAACAATCTATTCGAATAGCCGCGTCCACGGTCATGGACATGCTCGGGGATTTCAAATGAGGGGTAGTTTTCATAAAATGTTGGGATGGGAGCTGTGTGATCTCATTCATATGGCTATGGGGAATAATCTGTTTAGCTTTGTGTCTTTGTGGAAACAACCGTTAAATTATTTTTGTCTATTTGTTTTGAACTGCTTTCAATCTATTATTGTATTCAATTGCAAATGTCACATTTTAGCAAAAGAACCACAGAAGCCTTTTCTTTGGAATAAGCCTGCATCTATAAATTGCATTCTGTGGTATGATTTGCGAGTACGGTTGTGTACTCACGCTTGTTGTAAAACTTGCGTCCAAACCTACAGAAGAGGAGTCTGCACCTGCTTTCAAGGAGGAGTTCGTGGAAGGCTGATCGTTCGTTAAGGTCTGGATCCTAGTTGGTTGCCTGTGGTGAATTGATGGGATCTACGCTGGAGTTTTTGCTGTTCCGCTGCTACTTTATTTCCTGTTAGCCCTGTGTGGCTTAATAAGTGTAAATTCGACCATAAGGTCAAAACCCTTATTTGTTATTCAAACTATTCGTTTACTTTATTTATCGTTGTGTGGATTGATATTCACTTATGTTGTCCCTGTGTGCACTAGCGTGATCCTGGACTAGTGCAGTATACACAGAGGGTTCCAGAACTGTAGTTTTGGGTCCCGACAGAGGTGGTATCAGAGCCATACTGACTGTAGGTCTTGACCTTAGCTAGATTGGTCGTCTTTAGAGTATCCAAATTATTTTCTAAAGCAAAAATTAACTTGCAAGATTAAGTAACTGCTTAACTCTCCTCATATCTCTCTCGACTCAACTTATGCTATAATCTCCTCTCTCCCTGTTGTTTTAAGTTGCCCTTACCCTCCCTTCGTCTGTTTTGACAGATGCCTCATCTCCAGAGTTATTGTGAGCGCAGAGGACGATCCTGAGGAAGATCCAAAAGAAGGCCCAGTTGAGCCAGAAGAAGATGCAGAGCCAGATGAGCCAGCTAAGCCAGTTGCACTGGGAACGCCTGTTCCTGCTGCGCCTGTTCCAGGGCATCGGGATTAGTTTGCCAAGATGTCGGCTCACTTCCACGTCTACAGCCATCAGGAGCGTCACCGCGGTTGTGGAGGCTTCCTCGAGTAGTTGGTCTTAGTTTCAGTTTTGTTGGCTTAGCCAGTTTCAGTTTAGTCAGTCGCCCTTTAGGCGGTAGTTTTTGTGTGCTTAGGTCGTTGTTTCTTTTGTGTGCGAGTATGAGCTGCAAAGGCCCTTAGGCATTTGTTGCAGCCATACTAAGACCCTAAGTAATAAAGGTATTTCGTTGAGTTTCTTGAGCTGTGTTTTGTTGGGTTTAACCTACCCCTGCTTAGTTCTTAACTTATCTCGTGCTTTCTACCTCATCTAACCCATGAAACTGCACCAGATGGTTCAGACTCGTCAGACTGCTGCAAGTGGTTCCGGCACCCCAGCGCCGAGAAGCGATGAGCAACCAGTCGCAGGAGCAGTTCCGCCACAAGCACCCCAAATTGACCTGCAAAACTTTGGCACTTTCATGGCAGCACAGACCCAGCTCATGAATACCATGATGAATCAGATGCAAGCTATGAACAATCAGAACAACAACAACAACAATCATCAGCATGGAGCCCCAGCCGCTCATGGTCACCATGGACCGTCTAAACTTGCAGAGTTTATGAGGACCCGTCCCCCGACATTCTCTGGACATGTCTCCCCAGTGGAAGTAGATGATTGGCTCAGGGTTATTGAAAGAAAGCTGTTGATCACCCAGTGCAGCGTTCGTAAGAAGGTGTTGTACGCCACTCACCAAATGGAAGGCATAGCTGCTGAATGGTGGGAGAACTTATGTGCCGCTCATGAGGCCCCACAGGATATTACATGGGAAGAATTTTCTGCAGTCTTTCGCCAGTATCATGTAACAGAAGGCATTATCGACCTGAAAAAGGATGAGTTCCGTGCACTCAAGCAAGGAGCTATGTCAGTGTCTGACTATCTCAACAAGTTTTCTCAGCTAGCTCGCTATGCAGCAGAAGATGTAGCCACAGATAAGGCTCGCCAGAGTCGCTTTTTGAAGGGACTAAACACTGGACTACAAGTCAGTCTAATCGCCCACACTTTTCCTGACTTTTAGGAGTTGGTCAACAAAGCCTTTGTTCTAGAGGACAAACGCAAAGAACTGGAGGATAACCGTAAGCGCCGGATGGCTCAGCTAGGAAACCATCAGTCTCAGCAGAAGGCAAGGACAGTTCCGCCACAGTTCAACCGATTTCCACCCCAGACTTCGTTCAGAGCACTTGCACCAACTTCAGCACCCCGTCCAGCTGCCCAGAATTTCCGCAACCCTGCACCTGCCAACCCCAATCTAGGGAGCAACCAGCAGAACGTACCACGGGTATGTTACACCTGTCGTCAACCGGGACATTTCGCCAACCAGTGTCCGCAAAAGGGAACAATCACTCCAGTACATTTTAACCTTGGAGCTACGCCATCCAAGACGCCAACGCCAAGCATCAACCAAGGAGCTTCACAAGTTGCCGGTCAAGCCGGAGGAGCACCGCAGTCGGTGATCAGAGGCCGTGTCAACCAGGTTACTCTGGAAGGAGCCCAGGAAGCATCGTACGTCGTACTGGGTAAGTTCCTAGTTAACTCAGTACCTGCATCAGTCTTGTTTGATTCTGGAGCTTCGCATTCGTTTGTTTCTGGAATGTTTGCAACCAAGAATAAATTGAAAGTTATGCATCTTAAACATACTCTGTTAGTCCAGTCGCCTGGAGCAAGGCTAAGCCCTAAGATGGGATGTTTAGGAGCTAAGTTACTCATAGCTGGAGTTGAGTTTCTAGCCAACCTAATTGTCCTAGATACCCAAACCTTAGACGTCATTCTTGGCATGGATTGGTTGACCAAGCACAAAGCTGTGCTAGATTGTGGCCGAAGGGCCATAACAGTCGAAGATGCCAAAGGAAACAAGGTAAAATTTCTAGCTACCTCAGTCCGGGAAGGACGTTTATTAGTAAACAGTTTGAAGGCCCTTTCCTTGGAAGAAGTACCAGTCGTCAGTGAATATCCAGATGTGTTTCCGAAAGAGTTACCAGGAATGCCACCAGATCGTGACATTGAGTTTGTCATCGACCTAGTGCCAGGGACAGCACCAATTTCAAAGAGACCTTATCGGATGCCAGCTGATGAATTGGTAGAGATGAAGAAGCAGATAGAAGAACTTCTTGAGAAAGGTTTTGTGAGACCAAGTTCGTCGCCATGGGGAGCACTAGTGTTGTTTGTCAAGAAGAAAGATGGAAGTATGAGGATGTGTATCGATTACCGTTCCCTCAACAAAGTTACTATAAAAAACAAGTACCCACTACCCCGGATAGATGATCTGTTCGATCAGATGAAAGGAGCCGGAGTGTTCTTAAAGATCGACCTGCAATCAGGTTACCACTAACTGAAGATTTGTCCTAAGGATATACCGAAGACCGCTTTCTCAACGCGGTATGGACATTATGAGTTCTTAGTCATGTCTTTTGGTCTGACTAATGCCCCTGCATACTTCATGAACATGATGAATAAAGTATTCATGGAATATTTGGACAAGTTCGTAGTTGTGTTCATTGATGATATTTTGGTTTACTCCAAGTCAGAGGAGGAACACACCAAACATTTAAGGATAGTCTTGGAAAAACTCAGAGAGCATCAGCTGTATGCCAAGTTCAGTAAGTGTGATTTCTGGAAGAAGGAAGTCGATTTCCTTGGTCATGTGATGACTGCCGAGGGAGTAGCAGTTGACCCCGGTAAAGTTAAAGAAGTGTTCCATTGGGAGCAGCAGTTGACCCCGGTAAAGTTAAAGCAGTGTTACATTGGGAGCAGCCCAAGACTGTAACTCAGATTCGCAGTTTCCTGGGAATGGCAGGTTATTACCGCCGTTTCATCGAAGGATTCTCATCGATTGCTAAGCCTCTTACGCAATTGTTGAAGAAAGAGAAAAAGTTCACTTGGACCCCAGCTTGCGAAGAAAGTTTTCAAGAGTTGAAGAGGCGTTTGACTTCAGCCCCAGTGCTGATTTTACTAGATATTCGCAAGGATTTCGATATCTATTGTGATGCTTCGCGTCAAGGATTAGGATGCGTCCTGATGCAAGAAGGAAGAGCTATCGTTTATGCGTCAAGGCAATTAAGACCCCACGAAGAGAATTACCCCACTCATGATTTGGAATTAGCTGCCGTAGTGCACGCTTTAAAGATTTAGCGTCATTACCTCATCGGTAATCGCTGCGAAGTCTACACGGATCATAAGAGTCTGAAGTACATCTTCACCCAGTCAGATTTGAACATGAGACAGAGGAGATGGTTAGAATTGATCAAGGATTATAATCTTGGAATCCACTACCATCCCGGAAAAGCCAATGTGGTTGCAGACGCTCTGAGTCGTAAGAGTTACTGCAATGCTCTGGAAGTAAAGCAAAGTTGCCCAGAACTTTATGAGGAATTTCAAAAGCTAAGGTTAGAAGTTGTGTTCGAAGGATTTGTGGCCAATTTGGAAGTGCAGTCTACCCTGGAAAAGCAGATTCGAGAAGCGCAACCAAAGGATCCCGTGTTGTCAGACATCAAAGTCAAAATGGCAGAAGGGAAATTCAAGGATTTTACCAAGGATGATGAAGACATACTCTGGATTAATGGTCGTATCTGTGTATTAGATATCGATGGTCTAAGACAGCTGATCTTAAAGGAAGGCCATGACTCAAAGTATTCGATTCACCCTGGAAGTACCAAGATGTACCAGGATGTTAAGGCTAAATTTTGGTGGCCAAATTTGAAGCGAGAAGTCGCAGAGTTCGTCGCCTTGTGCGACGTCTGTCGGAAAAGTAAAGCGAACACCGAGACCGGTGGTTTGTTGCAACCGTTGAAGATTCGAATGGAAGTGGGAGGAGATCGGAATGGATTTCATTACCGGCTTACCCAAGACCCAATCGGGTTGTGATTCGATCTGGGTAATAGTCGATCGTTTGACCAAAGTCGCCCATTTCCTGCCAGTCAAAACCACGTATTCAGGAGATCGCCTTGCGGAGTTGTACATGGCCAGAATTGTTAGTTTGCACGGTGTGCCCAAGAAGATAGTATCAGATCGAGGATCTCAGTTCACCTCCCGTTTTTGGCAAAGTTTGCATGAAGCCTTGGGTACCCATCTGAACTTCAGTACTGCGTATCATCCACAGACAGATGGACAGACATAAAGAGTTAATCAGATATTGGAGGATATGCTGAGAGCTTGCGCTCTAGCTAATGCTACCTGATGGGATAAAAGTTTACCGTATGCAGAAATTTCGTACAACAACAGTTATCAAGCTAGTTTGCAAATGTCACCATTTGAAGCACTGTATGGCCGTGCCTGCCGAACCCCGTTGAATTGGTCAGAAACAGCTGAACGATCAGTACTCGGTCCAGACGTTATTCAAGAAGCAGAAGAGCAAGTGGCCATGATCAGAGAAAGATTGAAGATAGCTCAGTCCAAGCAAAAGAACTATGCAGATAATCGTCGTCGTGATCTCAGCTTTGAACCCGAGGATTTTGTGTATCTCTGAGTTACCCCACTCAGAGGTGTAAAAAGGTTTCATGCCAAAGGGAAGCTTGCCCCTAGGTATGTTGGTCCGTTCAAGATTTTGGAACGCCGTGGGAAAGTTGCTTACCAACTGGAGCTACCACAGTCATTAGCAGGAGTGCATGATGTCTTTCATGTCTCGCAGTTGAAAAAGTGTCTTCGTGTGCCAGAGGAGCAAGCCCCGCTGGAATCAATTGATTTAAAGGAGGATCTCACCTACAAGGAGCAGCCAGTCAAGATTTTTGATGTCGTAGAGCGCCTCACCAGAAGCAAGACTGTTCGTTTTTGCAAGGTTCAATGGAGCAACCACTCAGAAGGGGAAGCAGCGTGGAAACGTGAAGAAGAGCTCAAAGCCGAGTTCCCTAACCTTTTTCTCTAGCTAGCCTGAATCTCGGCGTCGAGATTCCTTTAAGGGGGGGAGGTTTGTAACATCCCAATTTTCTGAGTTTAAAAATCTTTTAATTAGTTAGTAGGAGGAAAATTCACCATTTGGTTTTATTTGAATTTAATTTCAAAAGCTTAATATTGGACTTTGCAATCAAAACCCTTTAATGTGAATAATCCCAACATGAACAATAGCCAAAACTATTTTATTTGGGTTCTACATGCTCAGATATATTTTCTAGATTTTTCTAGAATTTTTCTGACTTCATTTGCTATTTTCTATTGCCTATTTGAATTTCTGGTATTTTATAAAATAGAAAAGCTATTTAAAATCTCAGAAAACCCTTTGGTAGAAACTCAAACCCAAAACCACCTTCGCCCATTGCTACATTTCACCCACCAGCGAAGCCCGCTCTCTCTCGACAGTGGACCCGCATGTCGACCCTCCCTCTCTCTCTTTGCGCGGGCACGTTGAACCTCAACCGTCCGATTTTCCTTGAGCGGTCCGATGGCATTGTGCTGTTTAGGTGACCCGAATATCCCATTGATTGTGAGCCGTTCGATCTTTGATGAATGATCAGATCTTCGAAGTCGTTTCGCAGCCGCGCCATTTCGCACGCGCCACGTCCTAACCCTAGCCACTGACGTGTGGGTCCCACCCCACCCCGCCACATCATCGTCGTCTCCGCGCCGCTTTCTTCCTTGCGTCTGAGTCGGCCTCGTTCGCCATTGGAGCTTCTAGAAGCTCAATCCGACAACGGACTTTCCTAACTGAAAACCTCCGGATTTCTTTGCCAAACTCTATCTCCTATCCTCCCGCATCCAAATCTCTCAAAATCAGAAACCGTAGCTTATCTAATCTCCGGATTCGTTCGTGACCGAAACGAACTCAATTTGGGGATTTCCTATCTCGGGCACCCAAGCCCCTATAAATAGCACCCCAAGGATCGCCCTGGCCTCCGCAACCCAGAGCCGCCACCCACGTCGCCCCGGAAGCCCTAGCGCCACCGCAATCAGAGATTTAGGGTTTCGCCGCCGCGCTAACCGCGAATGTGTGCCGCCGGTGCGCCGGCGTAGTCATCGAGTGCACTATCGTGTTCAGCGTCACCAGAGCTACCTCCAGAGACCACCCACGCCACCTAGATCTCGCCGGAACCCCCGTCCGACAAAACCAGAAGCAGCTCTGCCGCTCAACCCTCGCCGCTGGCCGTCTCCGTCGACCTTGACCACCTGGAGTTGGTCCAGCAGGTTCGCAATAGCGAGAGCTACACGCTGGTACCACTCACTCCGCGGCGAGCGAGCCGATCGCCGGCGACCATCGGGTCGAGAGCGCGTTAGCCGCACACGCAACGTGGTCATCCACGTCGGCGCCAGCGTTAGCCCCGTGCTCGCGTGGCAGCCAGGTGTCGCCCAGTCATTGTCCACGTGTGCGCCCCCGCTGCAGTCCACCGGGTCCCGATCTAGCAAGCTCGGTAGACTTGGTCTATCGTGAGCCATCTCACTGACATGTGGGTCCCGCATGTCAGGATCTTTTTTTGTTATTTCTTTTAATTCCGAAATTCCTTCGCTGATGTAAGCATTGCGCAATAATCCGATTTTTCTGTTAAGAAAAAATTTAGAAATTACAGAAAATCCAAATTAGGGTTTCTTTTAGATTTCAAACTTCTAGAGGCCATAACTTTTGCATCCTAACTCCGATTGAGCCTATTCAAATTCCTAAATCTGTCTAAATTCGAGCTCTATTTATCTGAGATTTTCATTTAATTTTTGGAGCTTGTTTTGCCTTTGTTATTTATTTGTTTTGTTTGTTTGTCTCGTTTGCGAGTAGACGTCGATTCGTCGGGGAATTTCATTGAAGAAGGAGGACCCCAAGATCAAGACCAGTACATAGACCTTTTCCAAGGCAAGTCATACCTTTGATCATCTTGAACCCAGTTTTCAAATTACTTTGTTTGAAAGTATTGCATTCTACTTTAATTATGTATTTAAATGCTTGGGGGTAGTTATTATCCAATTTGTTAATACACCTTGGCCTTGTATGTCTAATTCCTTGTCACCCTAGATTGGTTACTAGTTGGTAATATTGTAGCACCAACGTGGGTTGGTTAGATGCGAGTACAATTGCTTAGCCATGCCACGAGTCATCATCTCATGTGAGTTGCTAATATTAAATTTGACTACGTGATTATGGAACTTTGTGTAAAACTGTGTGCTACGTGTTCTTACTTCGTGATGGCATGTGTTGCACTAAAACCAACTGGGTGGGAAAGGATTTGGACTGAGGCAAGTGGTGGAAACTGTGTGATATGGTGGACTATGTGATGGGAATGATAATCTTTGTGATCTAGTTAGAAAATGGAAGTCTTGCCTTGGTCAATTAAGGACTTAACTTCGTGTGCCATTGAACTGAGCCTTCAGATGCGACCACAGCTGGTATGGGACGGCCTAACTTAGTGTTATGGATTCTCGGCATTGATGTTCAGGTGGTTAGGTTAGGCTGTGTGACAGGGTGGAGGTGTGACTACTTTGTGATTGCATCGCGGGACGATTCGTCGCTTCCCTGTCCAGCGGTGTGTGTTATGACAAAGCGCTTCGTTTGGGTTGGCATAGCGGTTTGTAAGCACATCGGGAATGTCAATGTTTGAGATGAAGTTTCTGAACCGTTTTGTTACGATTAGTGCTTGCTACACTAGTTGTATCTTGTGGGTAAAGTGTACAACCTCTGCAGAGTGTTAAACAATCTATTCGAATAGTCGCGTCCGCGGTCATGGACATGCTCGGGGATTTCACATGAGGGGTAGTTTTCATAAAATGTTGGGATGGGAGCTGTGTGATCTCATTCATATGGCAATGGGGAATAATCTGTTTAGCTTTGTGTCTTTGTGGAAACAACCGTTAAATTATTATTGTCTATTTATTTTGAACTGCTTTCAATCTATTATTGTATTCAATTGCAAATGTCGCATTTCTGCAAAAGAATCATAGAAGCCTTTTCTTTGGAATAAGCCTGCATCTATAAATTGCATTCTGTGGTATGATTTGCGAGTACGGTTGTGTACTCACGCTTGTTGTAAAACTTGCATCCAAACCTACAGAAGAGGAGGAGTATGCACCTGGTTTCGAGGAGGAGTTCGTGGAAGGCTGATTGTTCGTTAAGGTCTGGATCCCAGTTGGTTGCCTGTGGTGAATTGATGGGATCTACGCTGGAGTTTTTGTTGTTCCGCTGCTGCTTTATTTTCTGTTAGCCCTGTGTGGTTTAATAAGTGTAAACTCGACCATAAGGTCAAAACCCTTATTTGTTATTCAAACTATTGTTTTACTTTATTTATCGTTGTGTGGATTGATATTCACTTATGTTGACCCTGTGTGCACTAGTGTGATGCTGGACTAGTGCAGTATACACAGAGGGTTCCAGAACTGTAGTTTTGGGTCCCGACATCTACACACATCCGTAAAGTCTTGTCTTTCTTCTTGACAAAAATAGCCAGTCATCCCCAAGGTGAGGAACTCTGTCGAATAAATCCTTTGTCAAGTAATTCTCCAAGCTGTTTTTTTAATTCAATCAGCTCATTGGAAGGCATTTGATAAGGGCTTCTAGAGATGGGAGCAGTTCCAGGAACTAGTTCAATTACGAATTCCACTTCCCGGTCTGGTGGTATACCGGGAAGGTCTTCAGGAAAAACATCAGCATACTCACAAACAACTGGTACTGACTCCGAAGGAGAGAGGGTATCAACTTGGTGAGCACAAAGATAAGAACCAACTGTTTTAGAATGATACATAATGTGAACACCATCATCGTTGGTCATAGAAATAGACCATTGGGTACATCTAACCCTTTTGAATCAATCACAATTAGATTTGCCAAAAATTTTACCCCCAAGGATTTGGATGTTAACCCCACGACATATCTGATCAGTTTTAAAAACTGATCCAGGTGATTGAATAATAAAAGGGGGTTGGAGAGTATGCATGTCTAATTGATGCTGAACAGCAAATTGACGCTTAATAAAAGAATGGGATGCTCCAGAGTCAAATAACACAGTAGCTGGGCTAAAATTAACTAGGAGCATACCGATAACCACATCAGGCGCATCAGTCGCCTCCTCCGTAGTAATCTGGTTCACACGCCCGTGGACTGGAGCCGAATCAGCCTTAACAAACGGCTTCTACAATGGAACTAGTCGCACCGGCGCCTGATAAGGTCGAATAGGAGGCAATCCTTGCAGCTTCGCCACACACTTGTTGGCATAATGTCCCGGACGACCACAATGAAAGCAGATAACCCCGGGATTGACATTTTTAACAGGTCGAGGCTGACTTCCACTAGTTCTCGACTGCCCGGTGGGAGGAGATGGGCGAGGTGCAAACACTGCTGGCTTCACTGAGAAAGGAGCTGGTGCCCGTGGAGGTCTAGGTAGCCACATACGAGGTCTTGACGAACTACCACTAGGTGCAAACTGAAAAGTCCTCTGTCGCTAATGTGACTCCTCCAAAGCCTTGTTCTTGCATTCAGCAATAAGAGCTTTGTTAACCAGGTGCTGGAAGTTTTTGAAGTCATGTAATGCCACAGCCACCTGTAGCTCTTCAGATAGCCCATTCAAGAATATGTTTCGATGATGAAGGTCCGTCGAAACATCATAAGGTGCATACCGGGCAAGGAAATTAAACTCATGAAGGTATTCAGTCACCGTCTTCCGCCCTCGCTCAAGAGCGAGAAATTCCTGTTATTTGATCATCATCACTCCTTCAGGAATGTGAGCTTCACGAAAAGTGTCACATCCCCAAGTTAATAAAGATGATTATTATGCATCTCATTATCATATATCATGTTTTAAAACTTTTTCATTAAGTTTTGCACTTGGAAAGTCTCAAAACAAATATTAAACACACACTTTAATTTGAACTCCAAAAGAAAAACTGAAACAAATGCTACCAAAGTTCCTCTGGAAATAATTTATTCAAATACTATATTAGTTATCATGAATTAATATGATTTTTCCCAAATTTTTGGGACTGGATTAAAGACTAAGAAAATCCAAACACAATTTAAAGATCAACAACAAGTTTGAATTTAAATTATGCACAAGATATCATGAACAGTAGTGTTCAATAATTTTTATGGACACTAGGCTATCCCAGGAAACCCCAAGAATTATTTCATGATTTTAGGAATTTTATTTCTATTTTTAGCACCCTGGTCAAAGTAGGAAAAACCATTTAAATCTCAGTCAAAACCCTGAACCCTAACTGACCGGTACTGTTCCTTGGGCTCGAGCCCGACCCAGGCGAACTGACTCAGCCCGACCATCTTAATGCCCCATCATAGGAGAGCGTCGTATCTAAATCCAACGGCGTCCGCTGATCCACGTAACTTACACTCGCACGCACACGCTGAGTCGCTGACACGGTGGGCCCCGCATATCAGAGCCATCTCCTACCTCCCGTTGCGGGCGCAGAGAGCTAGCGTCATGCGCTCGCGCTGCTCCGACATGCACAAAAACAACGATGCGCACACCGTCAATCCACCGCCTCTATCCACCACTCCTGGAGCTTCGGCACACAACGCCGCCTCCATCTCCGTCAGCATCCGTGCATATAACCCCTCGCAACCCCCTCCTTCTTCCTCAATTCTCCTCTGTTGACCGAGGAGAGGGAAGCTCGTTCTTGCTCTCTACGTGGGTAAGCTCCCACCGGGTGATGCCATTCTTTTCCTTGTTCAATGCCTTTCCCATTTTGCTAATACAAGCTCCTCGTGTTGTTTGTAGCTCTCGGACCATTTTCGTGCTCCGGTTCATGTCTAGAGCGCGCACCCAGGGACATCTTGTAATATCCCAAAATTTTATTCGAATGATTATTCGAGGAAGAATAACTAATTAAAGAGAGGGACTATCTAGGAAATGTTTTAGCAGAAAGAAAAAGGGGGGTTTTTAAGCAAAACCCCGACAACTTGGGCCTGGGCCATGGCCCAAGTGGGCCTTTCTACTGGCCGGCCAAAGGGGGGGTGCCACCCTCCCCCTCCCTTAACCCTAGCCACCCCTCCCCCTATTTCCTCCTCCCCCTTGCGCCGCCCCCTCCTCTCCCCTGGCCGCACCTCCCTTGGCTGCTTCCCTCCGCTGCCAGCGAAGCCCGTCCATCTCCTGTTGCCTGCCGAGTTGGGAGAAGAAGCTTGGAGGTGGCCGGCCATAGGAAGAACAAGAAGAGGAGGGGAGGAGACCATCTTCATGGGGGTTAGTTCATCGACGTCCTGCATTATTCAAGGGTAATGAAGATTGCCTCCTCGCTGTATGTTTTGTATTAGACGCGTTCTTGAATTCGTTTAGTAGATCGATTGCCAATTGCTGATTAGATCGTGTTGTGTCCAGTAGATTGGACGACGGTTTTCTTGTTAATAGAAGCAGAATCTGGGGATCCAATCTCTTAGAGATAGTTGGGTTATGTTCTTAAATTTAAGAGTCCGCCAAGAACGCCCAAATCCGATTAACGGTCTGAAAGTTATGAATTTTTTAGTGTCGCTGTCCTGCTGATCTGTCAGCATTCGGGCAGATCGTAGTAAACTGGATAAAACTGCTAGTTAAAGTGGAAAACAGAGGATCTTGTTATAACGAAAAATGTAGGTAATTTCCATACCTTTTCATCGAGATAAAGAATGCAAGATTTGGACTTCCATAGAAAACGTTATGGTGGTTTTAGTGTACTTTCCAGAGAATGTGACGTGAATATTGATGTCTTTTAATCTGGCTTGGTAGGGGTAATAGATGGCTGATTTGCAACGGCCCCTCAACTAGGTTTAGTTGGGTAATTTAATTACTTTTTCAGAAAGTATTATAACACATTATTTGGACCCCTGTAGTGAATGCTATGATTTTTAGAATTTGATTGTCCCCCTGAGGTGACAGTTTGACAATCAGGATTTGGGGGTTGGGATCGGGTTAGACATTCTTGCGAGTTAGTGATTGTTTATACAGCTTGTGTGGCCTCCTACTGTTATCTTAGTGTGCGTTATAAACATGTTCAGGTGGTGGCTTGATCCCGGGGTAGTACCTTCTGCACATCCTCCGTTCTCACGCGGTTAAGGCAAGTACTCTGGTTGATAGAATACTTATGTATGGTTGATAGAGAGTGCTAGTATTTTGACATGTATTAGATATGCATGGTTGATAGTGTGATATGTATGATTAAGGATGGTGAATGCTGGAAATATGATTAATTGTTATTCATGTGTGATTGTTCATGTGTAACATCCCAATTTTCTGAGTTTAAAAATCATTAAATAGTTAGTAGGAGGAAAAGTCACCATTTGGTTTTATTTGAATTTAATTCGAAAGCTTAATATTGGACTTTATAATAAAAAAATATTTAATGTGAATAATCCCAACATGAACATCAGCCAAAACTATTTTATTTGGGTTCTCTGTGCTTAGATATATTTTCTAGATTTTTATAGAATTTTTCTGAGTTCATTTGCTATTTTCTATTGCTTATTCGAATTTCTGGTATTTTCTAAATTAGAAAAGCTATTTAAAATCTCAGAAAAAGCTGTGGGCCGAATTCTTTGAAGCCCAGTCCTATTTCCCCTTCCGGCCCAATTTCTCCGCGCGCAGCCCAGCTCGCCCGCGCACGTGCACCCGCCTCCACTTACAGGTGGACCCCACCTGTCGGTCTCTCCGCCTCTTCTCTTTCTTTCCAAATGCCCCGCTCACTCTCCACCGTTCGATCAAAGACGGACGGCTCGATGCGCGTGATCGATTCGGAGGTCCGATTGTTTCTTCGATTTTGGGCCGTTCGATCTTGGATGAACGGTCAGATCTCTGAGTCTGTTTCGCAGTCGTACCGCTTCACACGCTCCTACGCCCGAGCCGCCGTCGCCGACATGTGGGCCCCATCTCGCCACGTCATCATCGTCTTGGACGCGGACTCTACCTTCCTTCCGATTTCGCTGCCGCCGCGCTGTGTTCTTCGCGGACTCGCCTCCCGGGGCTATTTAAGGCCCCGAGGACACTCGTGCCCCGAACCCCGAGCCGCACCGCCCCCGAAAACTCTAGCCGCCGCCAGCACAGCGCCGCCAGGAGCCCTAGCCACCACCTTCGTCCCCAACTCCAGGCCGATGGACCTGCCATCACCGCCTGCGTTCGAGCCTTCCTCGCCGCCACGGACCCACCTTCGGGACCGCCGCGCGCGCATCTCGGAGCGCCGCTGTTTTCGCTGGGGACCTCCAAAGACCGCTGCCGTCGAACCCAAGTCCTCCGCCGCTTCGCCGCCGCGCCGCTTCGCCGCCCCTGCACCGCAGCACCCATAAAGATCGCCGGAATCCCCTCTTCACGCCGGTACCACTCACCACCGTTGGATCGCCACCGTTCGCCGTTGTCATCGCCTCAGCACCGCCGCCGCCGGCTCGACGTGTCACGCCGCGTGGCTCGCCACCTCAGCTACGGCGCCGACGTGTCGTCTCGCGTAGCATCCTCGCCAACTCGCACGCACGCCCGAAGTCGCTGTCCCGGCCGCCAGCTGACGCCGATGTGTCACGCCATGACCGTTCGGGACCGATCTACGTGGCGCCCACGGCCTCGTGATCCCGAGGCTCGGTGGGCTTAGTCCACCGTGAGCCGTGCCTCTAACATGTGGGTCCCACATGTCAGAATTTTCTGTTATTTCTTTTAATTCCCGAAATTCCTTGCTGACATCAAGCTTGCGCAATAATCTGATTTTTCTTTAGAGAAATAATTCGGAAATTTCATAAAATCCAAATTAGGGTTTCTTTTAGATTTAAAACTTCCAGAGGCCATAACTTTTGCATCCGAACTCCGATTGAGCCCATTCAAATTCCTAAATTTATCTAAATTCGAGATCTATTTATCTGAGATTTTTATTTAATTTTTGGAGCTTGTTTTTCCTCTGTTATCTATTTGTTTTGTTTATTTATTTCGTTTGCGAGTAGACGTCGATTCGTCGGGGAATTTTGTGGAAGAAGGAGCACCTCATGGTCAAGACCAGTGCATAGACCTTTTCCAAGGCAAGTCATACCTTTCATCATCTTGAACTCAGTTTTCAAACTACTTTGTTTCAAAGTATTGCATTCTACTTTAATTATGTATTTAAATGCTTTTGGGTATAGTTATTATCCAATTTGTTAATACACCTTGGCCTTGTATGTCATATTTCCTTGTCACCCTAGATTGGTTATTAGTTGGTAGTATTATAGCACCAACGTGGGTTGGTTAGATGCGAGTACAATTGCTTAGCCATGCTACAAGTCTCACATCTCATGTAAGTTGCAATTATTTAAATGTGAGTAAGTGACTATGGAACTTTGTGAAAAACTGTGTGCTATGTGTTATAACTTCGTGATGGCATGTGTTGCACTAAAACCAGCTGGGTGGTAAAGGATTTAGACTGAGGCAAGTGGTGGAAGCTGTGTGATATGGTGGACTATGTGATGGGAATGATAATCTGTGTGACTTAGTTTGAACATGGAAGTGTTGCCTTGGTCAATTAAGGACTTAACTTTGTGCGCCATTGAACTGAGCCTTACTGTACGACCACATGCCTAGTATGGGACGGGCCTAACTTAGTAAGTTATGGATTCTCGGCATTGATGTTCAAGTGGATAGGTTAGGCTGTGTGACAGGGTGGAGGTGTGACTACTTAATGGTCGCATCGCGGGACGGTTCGCCGCATCCCCGCCCAATGTGTGTTATATCGATTCTATGTGAGTCGGTATAGCAGAAAGCACATCGGGAATGTCAATGTGTGAGATGAAGTTTCCAACTATTTTGTTACGATTAGTGCTTGCTACACCCGCTTGTATCTTGTGGGTAAAGTGTACAACCTCTGCAGAGTGTTAAATCAATCTATTCAATAGTCGCTGTTCATGGTCATGGACATACTCGGGATTTCACACGAGGTAGTTTTCATAAAATGTTGGGATGGGAGCTATGTGATCTCAATCATATGGCTATGTGGAATAATCTGTTTAGTTTTGTGTCTTTGTGGAAACAACTGTTAAATTAATATTGTATATTTGTTTTCGAATTATGTTTTCAATCTATTATTGTATTCAATTGCAAATGTTGCTTTTATGCAAAAGAATCACAGAAGCCTTTTCTTTGAAATAAGCCTACATCTATAAATTGCATTCTGTGGTATGATTTGCGAGTACGGTTGTGTACTCACGCTTGTGAACTCAACTCGAGCTATGAGTAACTTAGCTCCTAAACATCTCACCCTAGTGCTTAGCTCTTCTCCTGGCGACTGGACTAACAGAGTATGCTTAAGATGCATAACTTCCAAATTATTCTTGGTTGCAAAAATTTCAGAAACAAACGAATGCGAAGCTCCAGAATCAAACAAAACTGATGCAGGTACTGAGTTAACCAGAAACTTACCCAGTACGACGTCCGGTGATCCCTGGGCTCCTTCCAGAGTGATGTGGTTGACACGGCCTCTGATCACGAACTGTGGTGCTCCTCCGGCTTGATCGGCAACTTGTGAAGCTCCTTGATTGGTGCCTGGTGCTGGCGTCTTGGATGGCGTAGCTTCAAGGTTAAAACGTACTGGAGTGATTGTTCCCCTTTGCGAACACTAGTTGGCAAAATGTCCTAGCTGACGATAGGCATAACAGACTTTTGGTCCGCTTTGCTGATTGCTTCCCGAGTTGGGGTTGACAGGTGCAGGGTTGCGGAAGTTCTGGGCAGCTGGACGGGGTGTTGAAGTTGGTGCAGGTGCTCTGAACGAAGTTTGGGTTGGAAACCGATTGAACTGTGATGGCACTGTTCTTGCCCTTTGCTGTGATTGATGGTTCCCTTGCTGAGCCATCCGGCGTTTACGGTTGTCCTCCAGTTCCTTGCGTTTGTCCTCTAGAACAAAGGCTTTGTTGACCAATTCTTGGAAGTTAGGGAAAGTATAGGCGATTAGACTGACTTGCAGTCTAGTGTTTAGCCCCTTCAGAAAGCGACTCTGGCGAGCCTTGTATGTGGCTACATCTTCTGCTGCATAGCAAGCTAGCTGAGAAAACTTGTTGAGATAGTCAGACACTGACATAGCTCCTTGCTTGAGAGCGCGGAACTCATCCTTTTCAGATCGATAATGCCTTCTGGTACATGATATTGGCGAAATGCTGCAGAAAATTCCTCCCATGTGATATCCTGTGGCGCCTCATGCGCGGCACAGAAGTTCTCCCACCATTCAGCGGCTATGACATCCATCTGGTGAGTGGCATACAGGACCTTCTCATGGTCGCTGCATTGGGTGATCAGCAGCTTCCTTTCAATGACCCGAAGCCAATCATCTGCTTCCACTGGGGAGACATGTCCAGGGAATGTTGGTGGACGGGTTCTCATAAACTCCGAAAGTTTAGATGGTCCATGGTGACCATGAGCAGCTGGGGCTCCATGCTGTTGATTGTTGTTGTTGTTGATCTGATTGTTCATGGCTTGCATCTGATTCAACATGGTATTCATCAGCTGAGTCTGTGCTGCCATGAAAGCTCCAAAGTCTTGCAAGTCAATTGGGGGTGCTTGTGGCGGAACTGCTCCTGCGGCTGGTTGCTCATTGCTTCTCTATTGGGGTGCCGGAACCACTAGCAGCCGATCGACAGTTTGAACCATCTGGCGAAACTCCATGGGTTAGATAAGGTAGCAAGCACAAGATGAGTTAAGAACTAAGCAGGGGGTAGGTTAAACCCAACAAAACACAGCTCAAGAAACTCAAACGAAATACCTTTATTAAAAAGGATCTTAGCATGACTGCAACAAATGCCTAGGGGCCTTTGCAGCTCATACTCGCACACAAAAGAAACAACGACCTAAGCACACAAAACTACGGCCTAAAGGGCGACTTACTAAACTCAAACTGGCCAAGCCTAACAACTGAAGCCTAAAACGAACTACTCAAGAAAGCCTCCACAACCGCGGCGACACTCCTGACGGCTGTAGACTTGGAAGTGAGCCGGCATCTTGGCAAACTGATCCTGATGCCCTAGGAGTGGTGCAGCAGGAACAGGCGTTCCCGGTGCAACTGGCTCAGCTGGCTCTTCGGCTTCTTCTGGCTCAACTGGACCTTCCTCTGGATCTTCTTCGGGATCCTCCTCTTCTTCGGGATCCAGGTCGTAAAGAATCTCCTGCAGAGTAGCGACCTTTTCTTCAGCTTTCTACAACGCCTCATAGACATGATCCAGCTCTGTGATAGTCCTTTCTAATGCTTCACTCTGGGCTGCAACAAACTATGCGAGGTGCACCACTATATCGTTGCTCTCTTCGTCGGTAGATGGGTAGCGTGCTGGCAAATCCACGGCGGCAGCTCTGGGGTGGTAACGAAAGACGGTGTCTTGAAGCTCCCGTGCATAGATGTTGCAGATATGTAGCATGGCCAAGCGTGATGACTCCTGGATGCCTTCCAGCCAAGTTGTAACGTCCCAAAATTTGGCTTTTCAAAAATCTTTTGAGTAGTTTAGGTCCCTGGAAAATTTCACCAATTTTATTTGAATTAATAAAGCTTAATTAGGAATTTTCTAAATTAAAAATATTTAATTTGACTAATATAAACATTAATTAAATAAAAAATTTGTGTTATTCGGCTTCCTTGTCCTTCAAGGAATTTTTGGGAATTTTCTGAGATTTTTCTGGATTTGTTTGCTATTTATTTGACCTCCTTGATTTTTGGGATTTCTTTTAATTCTGAAAATCCAGATTTTCTCTCTCCTGCCCATGTGCTACAGTAAATCGCGGGGTACTATTCATCATCGTTTTCCTGAGCCGAACCGAGTCCGTTCTCAGTACGTAACAAACTCAAATCTTCCAAATTCAATATCTTTCTTCACGGTGCATATAAATGCGAGCCGCTTGCGCCATGCGTCCGTGTTGATCCTCTTCCAATCCCCGAATTGGTTTCTCCAAACCGATCTAATTTCGCCGCAATCTCCAAAAACCGAGCTCCGGCCAAAGGTTTTCTCCGCGAACTACGGCTTCATCCGACGCCCCCGACCAACCGTCATGCGGCGTTGGCTTCGCCGTCGCCGATTCTACGCCATGGTTCCTTCCTCTCGCTCAAGATCACCGAGCACCGCCGCCATGTCAAGCCCTAAAGCCAAAACGTGTTCATCGCGCTCCTCGCTTGCTCGCTGAGTTTTTCCAAAATCCACCGCGCCATCTTGTGCCCTCGTCAATACCTATTTTTCGCATCTTATAGATTCATGTTTCATCCACCGCGCGCCGAGAATCGAGCGCTCTCTCGCCTCTTGTTCGCCATCCTTCTCCGACCAATTACTCGCAACCGTTGATCCCGCCTTCAACTACACCACCGTTGAGTTCGCGCTGCGCGTTCACGTCGTGCTCACCTCCCTTTTCGCAGATTGTCACCGAATTGTTACGCGCTCGCGAGGCCGCCGTCGCCGGCGTTCTTCGCGTCGCTGCCGCCGCATGGAGCAAAATCTTGATGTCCGGACCGTGTCATCATCTCCGCTCGTCGTTTCCTTTCCGCTTTGCCCTTCGCCAATGCTGGTTCGCTCCGCTCATCTACACCTCCATGAGCAAGAATTAGCCTAAACTCTGTTCACTATTCCGCCGACGTAACGTAGCTTCCTTTGGTGGTGTTATCTAGTTCGTTGATTCTCTGTTGTATGGTTCTTTTGCCATCCAACCAAGCCAATAATTCAAGTGCAAGCATATCTCTGTGATCCTTCTCTTAATTCTTTCTCTATTGTTTTTGCTTGCCAATTCCATGCCACAAGATCAAGTTATGAAGACCTGTTCTATGATTCTTCTACTGAGCCTAGACCAATGTGCAGCCTTCTGAGATCTGTCCTCTGTTCTTTGTAAACCATTGCATGTAGTATTTCTTCAATGCATGCTTCACTGTTGATTCTTTCTTTCTCTATGTCATGCAAGAAAATAAATATCTATTTCTCTTTTACATGTAGACCCCACGTGTCATCTTCCTAATTAAAACTCTAATATTTTCCCTCACTTACATGCGAGTCCCGTATGTCAGTCAACTCTTGGTCAAACCCTATTCATGAGCTTGGTCCACCGTGGACTAGCATATCTCCGTGGACCCGGTCCATAGACCAGTGGCCCACATGTCAACCCCTAATTCTATTTTCGGGAATTAATTTAATTCTTGAAAATCCTTTTATCTTATTGGTCCCGCTTGTCACTCTCTCTACCTTATTTCTGGAATTATTTTAATTCTAGAAATCCATAAATACCAGTCGGTCCCACCCATCATACACTTATTCTTTTTCTAATATTTTCGGAATAGAATATTCTGAGAATATTCCGTAGAGCTTTTTCATCATTTCATGTGAATTCCAATCTTCCAAAAGCCATATCTTCTTCATCCGAATTCTGATTGAACTCATTCAAGTTTCTAAATTCATCTAAATTCAAAATCTATCCTTCCAGTACCATTCAATTTCAATTTGGAGTTTATTTGATTTGTCTTTTGAATTTAGTTTGTTTTGCGCTTTCTTTCTCGTTAGACGCCGAAGTCCCGGAATCGTCCGAAGGAGCTCAAGATCAAGCAAGTAGAAGATTGAAGATAAAATAAGATCATCATTGCTATAGAAAGGCAAGTTATACCTTTGATCATATTGAATCCCAGTTTTTAAAATTACTTTGATTTAAATTATTGCATTTACTTTAAGTAATTATTTAAATGCTTTTGGGTTTAGCTATTAATCCAATTTGTTATATCCACTTTGTCTATTGTATGTCATAATATTTTGTCACCCTAGATTGGTTCATATTTAGTTGGTGCTATGGTATTACCAACGTGGGTTGGTTAGTACGAGTAGATTGCTTAGCCATGCTACGAGTCTCACTTATCATCTGAGTTGCAATTATAAATTTGACTATGTGATTATGGAACTTTGTGTAAAACTGTGTGCTATGTGTTATTACTTTGTGATTGCATGTGTTGCACTAAAACCAACTGGGTGGTAAAGGATTTGGACTGAGGCAAGTGGTGGAGACTGTGTGACATGGTGGACTATGTGATGAGAATGCTAATCTTTGTGACTTAGTTAGAAAATAGAAGTCTTGCCTTGGTCAATTAAGGACTTCACTTTGTGCGCCATTGAACTGAGCCTTACTGTACGACCACATGTCTGATAAAACGGGCCTAACTTAGTAAGTTATGGATTCTCAGCATTGATGTTCAGGTGGATAGGTTAGGCTATGTGATATGGGTACTATGTGAATAAGAATGTCAATGTTGAGATGAAGTTTCTGAACCGTTTTGTTATGATCAGTGCGGCCACACTGGTTATATCGTGTGGGTAAAGTGTACAACCTCTGCAGAGTGTTAAACAATCTATTCGAATAGCCGCGTCGCTGTCATGGACAATGCTCGGATTTCACACGAGGTAGTTTTCATAAAACAATTGGGAAGGGACATTTGTGTGATTTAAGTCATATGGTGTGTGAAAGAATTTGATTAGGCTATGTGTCTTTGTGAAAACAAATGTTAAATTAATATTGTCTATTTGTTTTGAATTATGCTTTCAATCTATTATTCATATTCAATTGCAAATGTTGCATTTCGCAAAATAACCACAGAAGTCATTTCCTTTGGAATAAGCTTGCATCTATACATTGCATTATGTGGTATGACTTGCGAGTACGGTTGTGTACTCACGCTTGTTGTAAAACTTGCGCCCAAACCTACAGAAATGGAGGAATCGTCGGTCAACAAGGTCTACTTCAAGGATCGAAAAGAACTAGGTCGCAGACCACCGACCATTGCCGTGGGCATATGGATGGGCTTCAGGGTTATTCCGCTTGCCCATCGCACTTCATTGAGCTATTCGCCTTCTGAGGCATTAATTGTAAGCTTTGACCTTAAGGTCTTTACTCTGATATTTATTGTTATTTGCCTATTTATTAGTTATCTTTGCATATGGAAATGATATTTCATCGATGTTACCACTGTGTGCACTAGCGTGATCCTGGACTAGTGCAGTATACACAGAGGGTCCAGAATTGTATTTTTGGGTCCCGACAGAGGTGGTATCACAGCCATATCGACTGTAGGTCGTAACCTTAGTTAGAATTGCCGTTGTAAGGAAAAGTTCAAAATTTATTTTACAAATGGAAAATCTTAATGATGTGCTATTCTCATCTTGTCTAGCTTCTATACTCTTCCATTCTATTCTTTTCTCATCTATATTCGTCCCCACCATTTTGAGTATTAAATTGGACTCTCTCCCCTCATAACTTCTATAGTCATCGTTATTCGTGCTAAATGTCTTGGTGGATGCCCAAGAGCAGTTTTGAGCAACTGTTTGAAGACCACACAACAACAACAACGTATCAACATCTCCCCAAGTGTTCAAGACAAGCTCGTCGCAAGAATTCAAGACCAAGAAGAAGTTGTATGTCGCCCCGTCTTTCTTCAAGCTTCGCCTCCAAGGATCGCAAGCAGTCAACGTTTGATGAAGACCGTGACCAGTTCGAGTTTTCTTCAGATCAACCGTATAGGATAAATCAGTGTAGGTTCCTCCCGTGTGTTGAGCCAAGTCGCCCTGTTAAGTTAGAGTTTAATCGACTAGACGATTAGATCTTTGTTTTCCTTCTTCAGTGTAGTTTGGATGTGAGTTTTATGCTTCTTAATAGCTTTCTGGTTATTTGTGTATTCCTTGGTGTTCTTTGGGTTAAACTCGCTCCCCTTAGTAGATTCTCTTCCCTTACCTTGTGCTTTTCCTCGCATCTATTAGCCCAGTCACCAAAGCAGATGGAGAACCCAAGAAGCCACCTTGTCGGCAATCTTGAGACATCAGCACAGCTCAGACCACTGTCAATCCCGGTGGACATTTGTCACACTCGTGAGTAGCGATCCAACCATGGAACAATTCTTGGTAGCTCGGACTAACTCATGAATGCGATGATGCGTAACATGAACAAGGATGACCAATGGAATCGGCACCACCGCTACCTTAGTCAATTTGATGAATCGTAATAATCAAGCAAGTCATCGATCGTCGCTAGTGTCGCATGCAGAGCGGATGATGACCAACAACAATCTCCGGCGCGTGAGTGACACATCGTGACCCGAGCCGCTTCTCGCCACCCGAATGAACTCATGCCAAAGAACAATGCGATCGTCGGACATTAGTAATGTTTGCAATGGTGCACAACTCGTTGCCATCCCAAAGACACACCTTCGCTCAAGTTTGCAAAGTTCTTAAGGACCAAGATGCTGCTTTGAAGGATCAACTGTGACTCAAGGATGCAGAATCTTGATTCGCATAATAGAAAAAGCTAGTTGTGCAATGCAATGATAATGAAAAGTTTTCTATGCTACTCATCATTTAGAAGGAGTTGCATTAGATTGGTGGAAAAATTTCGCTGCCCATCGAGACGATGTAATACTCCTAAGTGTGAGAAGTCAAGAATCGGGTTAATTAAATTTAATCAGAGAGAATTATTTAATCGGGAAGAGTTTAATTTCAGAATTTAGCAAAGACAAGAAAAGAGGGGTTTTTCTGTGTTTTCTCACCTACTTGGGCTGGGCCTTGGCCCATCTCGCTCAGAGTGGCCGGCCAAAGGGGGAGGAGCCACCTCCCAAACCCTAGCCGCCTCCCCTTTCTCTCCTCCCACTTGCAGCCGCCTTCTCCTCACCCTTGGCCGAATCCTCCCTCTCCCTTTCACCTCCCCTGCCCTGGTGCTGCTCCTCGCGATTCCCTTCGCTCAGGCTGCTGCCCCTTGCAAGAAGGAGAAAGAGAGGAAGAGAAGAAGGAGAAGAAGGAGAAGAAGGAGAAGAAGTCTTGTGTGGGGATTGGTTTAGCGAGTTCTAGAGGTTATACAAGGGTAACGAGATGCCCTCCCCGCTGTTTGATCCTTAGTAGATGCGAAACCGATTAGAATTGTTGGTTAATTGTTGGGCTGCAGAAGATTCAATTCTGTCCAGAACCTTGCGTGGGTATTTTCGTGTATTTAGAGGCTGAATTTTAAGATTCCATCTCCTAGAGATATGTGGGTTATGTCGTTATCTTTCAGTAGCCGTGAAGATCACTCGATTCCGAGGTCTGAGTCAAAAGTTATGGTCGATTTAGTATCTGCTGCCAGAAATCTGACGAGAATAATCTGTCTGGTTATTTCCTAAATTATGAAAGGGAATTTGGTAGAATCTGAAAGTTCACCCAACTAGGTTATTGTAGGTAATTCGATAAACTTTTCATATTGATAAAGAACGATCAATTCGGAGTTACCTATTAAAAGTTATGGTCATTTTAGTTTTGCTGTTCGTTTGTGTAGGCAGTTTCTGTACTGAAAGTTCAAACAATGGTTAGCCTAATATTTTGTCCGAATTGGTTTATCGTGTCAACTAGAGTATTGTAGATTATTCAGTTAAGAATCTACAGAAATTGGGTTTACCTCTTTTTGACTTCCAGTTCATGAGTTATGTCATTTACCGTGCTGCTGTCCAGAATCAGTATATGGCAGGAAACGTTGTTTTTCGGTTTCAGCTTGTAAACTCGTTTTGAGTCGTCAAGTAAGCGTTGTAGAATGCCGATTAGTAGCGCTGATATATTATGTCCTTATTGGTATTATTTTACTTGTTTAGAGGTGAAGCCTCAGGTTTAGGAGTATCAGCTTTGTCGCTAGCGCCGCATCGTGGAAGGCAAGTAAATGTAGCGGTTGTGCTACGGTTTAACCCGTTTTTTACTACTTGCACTATGCATGATTGACGAGTGTTAAATGATATGCCATGGTTACATGTTTTCTAAGTAAGAATGTGGTAGCAAGATATTAATCAATTGCTATGTTTGGATGAGTTTGGGTAGTATTGTGGTAATTCGCCTAATGAGCCAAATGCGGAATATGAAAATAAACTCAAGTGGACATGTTGATAATTCCTTGTGGTTATTTTCATGATGATCATGTGGTGGTCTATGTGATAGAGTTCCATCTAGATCGATTGATTTTGATCTTGGTGAATCGGTGTGTGTTATGTGGTAATGGTCTTATGACACGTTGGTATTATGCTTAATGAGACACATGTGGATTATGAGAAAATATTCATGATGAGTATGTTGTTGATCTTCGTGGTTAAATTCTTGTGGTTTATGATTTTCATATCATTCATGACATATCATGACATTTGCATTGTGGATGTCGCCGCTTATAGCCGCGATCAGATCTGCAGACAACATCGCATTGTCAGAGACGATGCATACCTTTACCTTGTTGGGTAAAGGTGCAGTGGAGCATAGCATACATATGCATTGCATTGTGGAAAGATCATTTGCATACTTGTGCAAGATATTGAGGTCAAGTTATTTTTGAAACAAACGCAACTTCATAGTTGCAATGTGGAAATTGACTCATGAGAGTCTCTTGTGGTATGAGTATTGTGGTTGTGGTTGTGGAGTGGGGTTCATCCCTTGTGGTATGGTAGAGGTTGTGATTGTGGCATGAGATTCTTCTCTCTTGTGGTAATTGTGGATAGCAGATTGTGAATGCGAGAAATAGTAAAGTTATAAGGTAAAACATGTTAATACTTTATTGTCATTGGTAGTGGTAGTGGTGATTAACATGAAGCGCTTGATCAAGATTTAATTGTTAATATTTTACTATCATTGGTAGTAAATATGGTTGAGGCTATAATTGTGATCATTATGGGGATTGGATTTTGATGCTTAATATCATTGTAGTTTAATTGGCTTGTAAATGAATGTGGATTCACATTATGGATGTGGACATTTGGATACTTTAATGATGTTGTATGTTTGTTTGTAGTCTGATTAGCCTGTTAAACAGTTTGCTTTGTCGAGATTTTTATCTCACCCTTGTTCCCCTACAGTGTGATTGTTGAGCATTCATGGGAGGGTAGAGCGGCACCACAATAATGCACTTGGTTCATCAACTCATGTTGTAATAAAGACGATGAAATTCTAGCCAAATGCTTAACTATTTGTGGATGATTTTGTTGTTATATAAGGATGGATTTGTGAACCATTCTTTGTTTAATCTGCTAGAGGTTGTTTAATTATTGAACTTGTTACCGTCATCTTTATTCCCTTAGTTGTTTATGCTTCCGCTTAGTGCTTCTTGTTCAGAGTTGCCGCCGAATTAATTTTGTCTTGAAATTATTGGCTAGTCAGAGTGGTTAAGTAGCATTCCAGGTAATGTGGATCCCGGGTGTTACGCTTGGTATCGAGCGGGCTTTAGGTCCGTGGTAATTAAAAATATTAAATTGACACCATCGTGCACGAGAGGATGGGATGGGTCAAGCATTGCATTCGTGTTTTGACATGTTATATTGATTATTCATGCTATGAGATAATCTTGTATGTTTATGTGTTGTTTCTATGATCGCTATGAGTGAGGATAGTCAATGATAAGAGGTAGGCTTTGCGTCGTTGCCTTGGTATTGTTAGCTTATACCCGCTCGTGGTACGGATATTGATGTAGTTACCTCTGTAACTTAGTTGCGGATGTCATGGGTAAGTTTCTTAGAAAAGTGTTATCCTCCTTGAATTGATGTTACCGATTCTTGGCCTATTGCGCTAATGTTTTTTCTCGGGTTAGCTGCTTATTGCATCGTTGGTTGTCATTAGGCCTCTAATTGTTCTTGAGGCCAAGTATTGTTTCTTTCGGATTGATGGGTTGTTTGACTGCTCGTGAGCAGTGCTTTTGGAGAGACTGGTATTTTCCGTGTTGTTCCATCTTTCTTGCTGGAAAACATGACTCTTGTTTTTCGTTTGATTTTTTTAGAGAGAATCAAAGCTTTATGTGGGAAGTTCATTAACTTGTGGAAGCATTGGCTCTATGCATTTCTTCTGAGTTATTTCGACTTTTGAAGTTTGATTTCTCTCTAGAAGGGAGTGTTAAAACCCCTTTGTGATGTTTTGTTGTGTTTAAGTAGTAGGTGGAAATTATGTAAATAATTGATAGATTGTGAATTATTAAGTTGAAAAGTTAGTGTGGTACATCATTAATTTCTACTAACATCTTTAGAAGTGAAGTTGATTAATATGATGTTGTCCTGTTGTAGTTTCTTGAAGATTTGTGGCTAAGAATTTAGCGATACATGTGTAGAACTCATGCATTTATTAAGGATTATGAAAAACAATTGTATTGACTATTGTAGTTGTTTAATTTTCCCAACTTGTTGGATAGATTGGATTGATTGATCTTAGTAATTAATCGACCATTCGGGATGGTCAAGTAAGGAGGTGTTGGAATATTGCCTTAATAAGATTAACCTTAATTATGTCCTCTCTTTACATACTTGATGAGCATGTATAATGTTAAAGTTATGTAACTTTACCATGCTAAATGGGTTAATTATGTATAAAGAAATGGATGAAGGTGGATGTATTGACTTGCGGAATCTTGTCTTATAAAGTGGTATTATTGATGTTTAAAGTTATTTTATTTTAATATCTTAACATAAGGTGGAGTATCGAATCTGTGCTCTTTATTGTCTTTGTGATTGCAAATTAGAGATAGGATCATTAATGCTATGTCGATGAAAAATTAATAATCAATTATTGACAAGAATGGCTAGAGTGTAATTACTTTTGCTAAACTAGAGTTGAGCATCAGTACGAGATAAATGTATGGAATCTAATAAGAGATTCATACTAGCATGTTTTGTGAGGTTGTTATGTTCTAATATCATCTTGTTAAAGAGTTTGTTTTAATATGATGGCTTATGCACTAGGTTTAACTAGATCAAGTAGTTGGAATCTTATTTGGATAATAAGAACATGATGAAGTGATTTATGATGTTCCTTTTGGAAAAGTATGAAGGAGTGATGATATGTTGATTTTTGCAAAGAATGTTTTATCTTGTTGTGAATACAATCGATAGCATGTAGTTGTGATTATGGTGTTGAATGTTTTAAAAATAAAGGAATTTGTTAATTCCATAATACTAATTGCATTGAAGGGTGTGAGATTTACTGTTAGAATCTTTTGGACCTTATGACTTGTGTCATAGTCGATGTTGCTCGAGTGTTTACGTGTTGATTGATCTTATTGGTTTTATTTGAATCTTCTGTTGTGGTCTTCAAGCATCCTTTGTTGGAAATGGCGGGATGTTGTAATCAAAGAAAATTGCTTCTTATTGAAAGGAAAAGTTGTACTAGAAGTATTTGAGGTACAGATGATCTTATCTTGTGTTTTTCCAACCTCATTGCTATTTGTTATTCTTTTGGTCTTTTGGCTATTGTGATGATAACCATTTTTCAGATGCTGAAATTTATTTCTTCTTACCTCTTCTTCTAAGAACATGGTAATTGTTGTGGGTTGCGAAGCTTTTTGTTGCGTGATGACGACTTAATAGTGGTAGTCTAGTGTTGTTTTGTGGGGCCAGTAGAGTCTATCTACAATGGTGTAGATGATGTAATCAATTGAGCTAATTGTTGAGTTGGTCAACTTGAGATAAATGAGTTGGTGTGTTGGGCAATGATTTGAAAATCCTTGGTTCAAGGAAGTTAAATTGTTAAAAGAAATGAATTGGGAAATTATGGTTATGTCAAGTAGTGCGATGCTCTCTTGATTCTTGGTTTTCTTTGGGTGTTTTGTTGAGGCGTAGTCTTTT
Organism: Ampelocalamus luodianensis; assembly: GCA_036346255.1. Lineage (NCBI taxonomy): Eukaryota > Viridiplantae > Streptophyta > Magnoliopsida > Poales > Poaceae > Ampelocalamus > Ampelocalamus luodianensis. Next base: position 45,550,245 of record CM070620.1, on the reverse strand, counting down.
CCAGTTAGGAAAAGAAATTGATTGTTTTGGTCTGTTGAGTGATTTTCACTCTTAGCTTAGGTGGTGTGGTTTCTCCAATTGTCTACTTGGAGAGTGGAAGATGTTTGTGGTAAATCCTTTGTTTTGGATCGTGGTCCTTTGAAGGAAAACTAGTTGCTAGTGTGATGCTTGATAATCCTTTTCTCTTCATTATTGGGTTATATTTGTAAATTATATCGTTGTGCTTCTAGTAGAATTATGTGAGTGAAATTGGTGATCAAATTCTTGAAATTGGGTTTATTGTGTTATCCCGAGTATATTTAATAAGAGGAAAGTGTTTTAAGAAAGAGGATGGTTTTAGAAAGTGGTCTTAATAGTTATTATGGAAATTTTGCCAAAATGGCAGGACATTGTTGCTCGGGGCGACAAAAGAGTTATGCGTTGTTCGGCGCAGAGTTGGATTTTGCGGTGGGAAGCCTTGTGCTCCTTCTCGGTGTCTCCGACTAAGGGTATTGTTCGCTTTGGTACCACCGAAGCTTAGCCCGCAGACATCGGTTTTTTTCGGTGGTTGCTCGGGTGGGTAGTTTGGCTTATCGCTTGGAGTTGCCAAACTCATTGAGTGGTGTGCACAATGTTTTCCTTGTGTCTATCTTGAGGAAATACTTATGGATCAGAACACAAGATTGACTGGAACAGACACGCGTGGAGTAGGATCTCACTTGTGGAGAGTCGGCCGTTCGTATCTTGGATACGTCGGAGCGGTCTTGAGGAATAAGACCATCAAGTATGTGAAGGTCCTTTGGACGAATCATCGAGAGAAGCTACGTGAGAGTTGGAGGATCTTTTGCGAAAGAAGTACCCGAGCTCTTCGAGGTGGTGAGTACCCTAGTTTGGGTTGCTTTTGCTTGTTGTTCTTCTCTTTGTGGTTCATAGAGTAGGATTGAGGCTAACTTTTAAGGTGGGACGAGTGTAATACTCCTAAGTGTGAGAAGTCAAGAATCGGGTTAATTAAATTTAATCGGTAGAGAATTATTTAATCGGGGAAGAGTTTAATTTCAGAATTTAGCAAAGACAAGAAAAGAGGGGGGTTTTTCTGTGTTTTCTCACCTACTTGGGCCTGGGCCTTGGCCCATCCGCTCAGTAGTGGCCGGCCAAAGGGGGGGAGGAGCCACCTCCCCAAACCCTAGCCGCCCCTCCCCTTTTCTCTCCTCCCACTTGCAGCCGCCCCTTCTCCTCACCCTTGGCCGAATCCTCCCCTCTCCCTTGCACCTCCCCCCTGCCCTGGTGCTGCTCCCTCGCGATTCCCTTCGTCTAGGCTGCTGCCCTTGCGCAAGAAGGAGAAAGAGAGGAAGAGAAGAAGGAGAAGAAGGAGAAGAAGGAGAAGAAGTCTTGTGTGGGGATTGGTTTAGCGAGTTCTAGAGGTTATACAAGGGTAACGAGATGCCTTCCCGCTGTTTGATCCTTAGTAGATCTGAAACCGATTAGAATTGTTGGTTAATTGTTGGGCTGCAGAAGATTCAATTCTGTCCAGAACCTTGCGTGGGTATTTTCGTGTATTTAGAGGCTGAATTTTAAGATTCCATCTCCTAGAGATATGTGGGTTATGTCGTTATCTTTCAGTAGCCGCGAAGATCACTCGATTCCGAGGTCTGAGTCAAAAGTTATGGTCGATTTAGTATCTGCTGCCAGAAATCTGACGAGAATAATCTGTCTGGTTATTTCCTAAATTATGAAAGGGAATTTGGTAGAATCTGAAAGTTCACCCAACTAGGTTATTGTAGGTAATTCGATAACCTTTTCATATTGATAAAGAACGATCAATTCAGAGTTACCTATTAAAAGTTATGGTCATTTTAGTTTTGCTGTTCGTTTGTGTAGGCAGTTTCTGTACTGAAAGTTCAAACAATGGTTAGCCTAATATTTTGTTCGAATTGGTTTATCGTGTCAACTAGAGTATTGTAGATTATTCAGTTAAGAATCTACAGAAATTGGGTTTACCTCTTTTTGACTTCCAGTTCATGAGTTATGTCATTTACCGTGCTGCTGTCCAGAATCAGTATATGGCAGGAAAGCGTTGTTTTCGGTTTCAGCTTTGTAAACTCGTTTTGAGTCGCAAGTAAGCGTTGTAGAATGCCGATTAGTAGCGCTTGATATATTATGTCCTTATTGGTATTATTTTACTTGTTTAGGAGGTGAAGCCTCAGGTTTAGGAGTATCGACTTTGCCGCTAGCGCGTCGCATCGTGGAAGGCAAGTAAATGTAGCGGTTGTGCTACGGTTTAACCCGTTTTTCTTACTACTTGCACTATGCATGATTGACGTAGTGTTAAATGATATGCCATGGTTACATGTTTTCTAAGTAAGAATGTGGTAGCAAGATATTAATCAATTGCTATGTTTGGATGAGTTTGGGTAGTATTGTGGTAATTCGCCTAATGAGCCAAATGCGGAATATGAAAAATAAACTCAAGGTGGACATGTTGATAATTCCTTGTGGTTATTTTCATGATGATCATGTGGTGGTCTATGTGATAGAGTTCCATCTAGATCGATTGATTTTGATCTTGGTGAATCGGGTGTGTGTTATGTGGTAATGGTCTTATGACACGCTGGTATTATGCTTAATGAGACACATGTGGATTATGAGAAAATATTCATGATGAGTATGTTGTTGATCTTCGTGGTTAAATTCTTGTGGTTTATGATTTTCATATCATTCATGACATATCATGACATTTGCATTGTGGATGTCGCCGCTTATAGCCGCGATCAGCAGTACAACATCATCGCATTGTCAGAAGACGATGCATACCTTTACCTTGTTGGGTAAAGGTGCAGTGGAGCATAGCATACATATGCATTGCATTGTGGAAAGATCATTTGCATACTTGTGCAAGATATTGAGGTCAAGTTATTTTTGCAAACAAACGCAACTTCATAGTTGCAATGTGGAAATTGACTCATGAGAGTCTCTTGTGGTATGAGTATTGTGGTTGTGGTTGTGGAGTGGGGGTTCATCCCTTGTGGTATGGTAGAGGTTGTGATTGTGGCATGAGATTCTTCTCTCTTGTGGTAATTGTGGATAGCAGTTGTGAATGCGAGAAATAGTAAAGTTATAAGGTAAAACATGTTAATACTTTATTGTCATTGGTAGTGGTAGTGGTGATTAACATGAAGCAGTTGATCAAGATTTAATTGTTAATATTTTACTATCATTGGTAGTAAATATGGTTGAGGCTATAATTGTGATCATTATGGGGATTGGATTTTGATGCTTAATATCATTGTAGTTTAATTGGCTTGTAAATGAATGTGGATTCACATTATGGATGTGGACATTTGGATACTTTAATGATGTTGTATGTTTGTTTGTAGTCCGATTAGCTGTTAAACAGCTTTGCTTGTTTGAGATTTTTATCTCACCCTTGTTCCCCCATGTGTGATTGTTGAGCATTCATGGGAGGGTAGAGCGGCACCACAATAATGCACTTGGTTCATCAACTCATGTTGTAATAAAGACGATGAAATTCTAGCCAAATGCTTAACTATTTGTGGATGATTTTGTTGTTATATAAGGATGGATTTGTGAACCATTCTTTGTTTAATCTGCTAGAGGTTGTTTAATTATTGAACTTGTTACCGTCATCTTTATTCCCTTAGTTGTTTATGCTTCCGCTTAGTGCTTCTTGTCTAGAGTTGCCGAATTAATTTTGTCTTGAAATTATTGGCTAGTCAGAGTGGTTAAGTAGCATTCCAGGTAATGTGGATCCCGGGTGTTACAGACGAGCACACCATCACTTGGGCAGAGTTCACCATCGTTTCGTACCAACAAAGATGCGATATCAAGCATAATCGATCAAGAAAAACTCGCTATTTCGATATCCTACACCAAATCTAGCCGTTGTCGGTTGAAGTGCTGCCAACCAGATAAGTCGTAAGATTGTGCATGTACCCACCAAGGAGAAATAGGCCATAGTGCCGATGAGCACAATATCAATTGTTCCAGATTATGAAGGAAACCATTCGCTGGAAAATGTCCTATGAGTAAGATCACATGTTTCTTGTGTGAAAGCGATGATCATTGTCCGAGCCAAGTGTGAGGACCCTGTTTATTCTGGCTTGTAACTGCTTAACCATCCACTTGGTCCTAACAAGACAAATCAAATAAACTAAGCCTCGAGATATGTATACTTCCCAAATGCAAGATACACACCCGCTACAAAATCATGCATCAATTCCATTCATACACATAGAGCCAAGCAAAAGCAACAACGAACGACATAGATAATATAAAGAGAGTTATTACAAAAGAGAGGCCGACCGCCAAAATTCATAAAGACAAGTAAATACACAGTGAAGCAAATGGCCATAAGATGGCGATAAACAAAAGCCAATCGGTGTGCCTTTACCCACAAGGCAACCAACCGGACCGCTAAGCTAATCGTCCCAACAACACAAGAACACAACTCACAAAAGTGAGGCCCTTGGGGCTCACCTTCTTCCTCTGCAACAATTAATATTAAGTAAAGCGGATGAGTACAAAACTTGTTTTTGTACTGCAAGATCGACGTGTGAGATAATGTAACTATAATTAACTACATGCAAGCTTTATTTAAGTGGATGAGGCTCGACTTATTTTCAGCATAAAGCAAGTTTTCATTTACAATAAGGTAATAGATTCAAAGCAAGTTTGCAATTAACTTTTATCGCTCAAATAAAAGAGAGACAATAATAACATAGATAGAGAACAACACCAACCTAGAAGTGACTAACCCATAGTCACCACAACCATAGCATGAAGTACCCCTTCATACCACCCATGTCAAGTTTAAATTTTTAAAAGGTTGTAGTCTAGTTCTTGCACGACCTACCAAGCATGTCCATAACCTAGGACGAGGCTATTCGAATAGTTTTAACCCTGCAGGTGTACCAATGTACCCACACGATAGACCGCCTTTCCACCAGCCACGGTTAGCATACTTCCTTTGGTATGCAGGCACGGCTAAGTCTACAAGACGCTTTCCAATGGACGATGCTAATTAAGAGCCGCAACCCACGGGAGAAGGATACATTAGACCAGCCTAACCGGACAGCTAATGCTCCCCTCGCACACCACAAACACACACACGCACACACCCACCGACCAGCTCATAATTAGCACCTCCCAAAGTACTTAGTCAAGAGAGGTCCCATATCCCCCCTCGTGTGGTTAGCACGCAATAAGCGCTTGGCTTAGTGACACAAGTAACTCGGTCCTTGGGGACTTAGGCACCATTCCACACACCCAACAGATCACATCAACATACCATTGTGCCCAAGTCAAGATATAGTTTTGTTTTCAGTTTTGATTTGTAAATCAATAAGACACAAGGTTGGACATAATGGAGTAGTATAAGTAGTTAGGTGATCAAGATCACCGACTAAGTCGATGATCGCCCAATACTACCGATAACTAGGCATGGCTAAGCAATATTCATTCAGTAATCTACTAAGTGATAAGAGTTCATCCATCGAACTCTAACCACAAGAAATAACCTAGGCTCGGTAGTAGAGGATAACCATTTACCTACAGATTATGCAACTAGAGGTCTAACTAATCAATTTAACAACAAAGTAGCAATGCATACATAGAAGTTAAACAAAATATTAGACTTTGAAAGTAATGGGATCAATGGGAAATGATCAAGCGCTTGTTCGCTTGTCGTTGCTCAATTTGTTGCGGAGGGTCGTTCTCGTGGTTACCGCAAATGTCGAATCCTAAGCTAAAAGCAAAAAAGAAGCGAGAACAACCAATAAGACGAGCAACACTTAAACAAAAGAGCAAGCAAAACTTATCCAAACGTGACGAAATTTATACACAAGGTAAAATACGAACATACCTAGGCATAGGAACTGGAAAAACCTAATTTGGATTTGTGGTGCAAAAGATAATCCCTAAAAACCTATTTTCGGCCATAATTAACACTGTAGCAAAAACATTTTCTAGAAAGATTTTGAAGCTGAAATTTTTATGGTAGCTACCTACTGGTATAGTGGTAACCCATATAAAATTTCAGGTCATTTGGAGTTATATTGAAAGAGTTATGATTTTTCTAAGTTTTAAATCTAAGACACGATTAATTTTAGTATTAAAGACTACTGCAAAACCTATACTAAGCTAAAGTACTTTAACAGATGCATTTATAGAACTTTAGTTTGTTAAATTTGGAGCTACAGAGAAAAAGATATGAAATTTTGAAGTTTAAACCAATTAATATGTGCAATTAAAAGCTCTCGACTAAATCGGAAAACCAACAAAGCGGGAGGTCGTGGGCCGTTGATCAAAGATCGCACGGCTCACGAGCTCGATGCTAAAACCCTGACGAGCACCCGGCGCAAAGACCTCATCGCGCCAAGGAGGTCTTAGCCGTTAGATCTAGACTTGATGGTCCAATCTAACGAGGAGGTCCTAGACGGCAAGATCTAGCGAGGAGGTCTAAGCCGTAGATCTTGAATCCAATGGCTACGACCGGTGCGCGCGCACGACGCAGACGCAAAGGAGGTCCTCGCGCCTATCAGAGGTCGTGACCGCGGATCAAGATCCGCGGTCCCGAGCACTAGGAGGTCTAAAGGTCAACGATTGATCGACGAGATCTTAACGGCTCGGATCTCCCATAGGAGGTCTGGACGGCTGAGATCTACCAGGAGGTCAGCCCGTTAGATCTAAATCTAACGGTCCGAGTAGGGCAGTGGAGGTCCTGACGGTCACGATCTCCGGTGGGAGGTCCTGAACGGCTAAGATGAAGCGAGGGAGTCGGGACGGCTAGATTTCACCGAGGAGGTCATGGATGGCCATGATCTTCGCGGGAGGTCCTACGCGACAGTGTTCAACAGAGAGAGTGCGGACGGTTCAGATCTCCGTGGGGAGGTCATGAACGGTCCGGATCTCGAGCGGAGGAGGTCCACGACTTCTTCACAAAGGGCCGAGGTGGTCTTTTTGGAAAGAGGACCCTAACGTAGTTTTGAAGGTTCTCTTGACAAATGACCGAGGGTGGTCTTTTGCACAAGAGGACCTTGGTGGGGTGGCTCGGGGTGGTTTTTCAAACGACTAAGGAAGGACTTTTGCAAAGAGGACCCCAAGGAGGTCCGAGAGGGCGGTTTGACAAAACGGCCAGGGGTGACCTTTTCGCACGAGGACCTCAAGGAGGTCTTTGCAAAAGGACCCCAAGGAGGAGGGTGATCCTAGCGGCCGGGATTTAACCTCTGGAGGTCTTAACGGCCAGATTTGGCGGGAGGTCCCGGAGTGGTTTTAATGGCGCAGACCTCCTGACAACGACAAAAAGGCGGTTAAGACAAATTAAATGCTCCAGATGATTGACAATAAATGAAACTAAAAGGGACACTTAATGATTTCCAAACTTTAATTCTAAACCCATGGCCCACGTCGCTGACTCCACGACAGATTAAGACACCATTAACGCACCAAATGATAAGCAATGATTTGAGCATTAAAGTTGTCCGAGGAACATGACGAAAACCGGAGGTTTTGACTGACAAAACCCGAGCGTGTTCCACAGCTTACCGCCGGCGACGTGGACCTCGTCGGCGGGAACCAAGAACACGGATGAGTCCCAAATAGGAGGAGAACCTAAAGGTGCCAACAGCTAGGCTCGGCGCACCTACGGCGGCTGCAGCCGAGATGACCGAAGGAGGCAAAATACGCCAAAACAAAAGCTACCGAGGTTCAAACGAGTGGTTTCCAATACTAAGGTACTCACCAGGAACGAAGGAGGACCGGGAGTGGTCGCAGAGCTCGGTGACGGTGGCGCCGCCGAGATGAGGAAGACGACCAATCCGGTCGAAACAGGCTCCCCAATTTGTCAACCTCGTGAAGGTTTAAACAAAACAAGTTAGGAGACCGAGGTGACCAAGATGACAAAGTGACCGCCAATATTGCATTAATGAACCACTTTGGAGCTCGGAGGTCGCGGAGAGCTCCAAAGTTCAACAATGGAGGCAAAGAGCTTTGGTGTTTTGAGCACAAGAGCGAGAAGAAGAAATTAGGGTTGAAAAGGAGTGTCTAAAGAAACTTAGATAGCAAGCTTGGGCTTCAAATATAGCTGGTGGGAAAATGGCAAAGACAAATGTAATCGAGCCAAAGTACACATGACATGATGGGAGTAGGTTGTCGAGAGACTTTTGAGCAAAAGGTGCCGCAGACATTTAATGTTGGCAGACATAGCCGCTTGTCGACCTTAGAATTGACAAGGCATCGCTCTCTACCGCCATGCACAAAAATTGATAATGCCTGTGCCCACCCGACGTGTGAGAGAAATAGGGAAGACTGGTCAAATGAACTCAACGGCTAAATCGGCCACGAGCTCCACCGGGAGGTCGTGAGTCGTTGGATTGAAATCAAGGGCCCAGTTTTTGGGCTAAGTATTAGAGGTCCTAACACTTAGGGAGGTGCGAGCCACAGATCTCAAGATGGACGGCTCAAGATCACCCAAGCGCTAGGGGTGGTCGTGGAGGTCCGAGGAGGTCGCCAGGTGGTCTTTGCAAAGGTGCAAAGGAGGTCCCGGGAGGCCTCGAGGTTGTCTTTGTAAAAGAATGAGGAGGTCGTGCGGGTGGGAGGTCCTTTACAAAGACCCGAGGAGGTCTTTGAGGTTGGATTGAGATCCAAGGGCGCGGGTGGCGAGGTTGCACGGCTCGGGCTGGTTTGTTAGTTGGTTTGACTGAGCAGTTGGCACGAGCAGACCGGCGCGGACCGAGGAACAGGAATCCAAACTTGACTTTGAAATTAAAAGTCGAGACTTGGGATTTATTTGAGGTAGCAATCTAACTCCAAATTTGATGAAATTTTGACAAGAGCTTGCTAACCTTGAGCTGGACATGGTGTAAAATTTCTAGAGGTTTTTGTCTTTGAGCATTTTTCTCCGTAAATTATACAATGTTTTGAGCTAGGATTTGACTATGAGTCAAGTAAGTTTGATGACCCATAAAACTATCCAATCAATTTCGAAAATTGTGAAATTTTTTCAGAGGGGTCACATATCAACCCAAGAACTTAGGAAAAGATTTCAGAGATGATCAACGGACTTCGTGACTTTGTATTTCCATACTCTTGTACAATAATTGTTTAGTGCACACAGAAATACATGATGTAAGAAAAAGTTTTAATTTCTACTCATTTTCTTACATTTGAAACACAAGTACAGAATTTGGGATGTTACAAACCTCCCCTTACAAAAATCTCGCCCAGATTTGTCTTACTCGGAAAAGAAAGAGGGGTAGTCCGCACGAGACGATCTTCTCGCTCCCAAGTAGCTTCATCCTCGGAATGGTTTGACCACTGAACCTTAAGGAACTTGATGGTCTTATTCCTCGTTCTTCGTTCAGCTTCCTCGAGTATGCGAACAGGACGCTCGCGGTAGGTCAAATCTTCCTGGACATCAAGAGTTTCCAACGGAGCTTCCTCTGTTGGAACACGGAGGCACTTCTTTAGCTGGGACACATGGAACACATCATGTACTCCCGCAAGTGCGGCAGGTAACTCCAACTTGTAGGCAACAGCTCCCTTCTTCTCGATAATACGGTAGGGGCCGACATATCGAGGAGCTAACTTTCCCTTGACACCAAAACGCTGGTGACCTTTCAGAGGAGAAACCTTGAGATAAACGAAGTCATTGGGCTCAAAGCTCAACTCACGACGACGACGATCCGCATAGCTCTTCTGCCTGGATTGAGCTGTGCGCAAGCGGTCACGAATGAGCTGGACTTGACCCTCGGCCTCATTAATCGAGCCCGGGCCAAAGAAAGGTCTTTCACCGGTCTCAGACCAGTTCAACGGGGTTCTACACTTTCTCCCATATAAGGCCTCAAATGGTGCCATGCCGAGACTGGCCTGGAAACTGTTGTTGTAAGAAAACTCGGCAAATGGCAAGCACTTCTCCCAATGCTTCCCATAGAAAGGACACAAGCTCGAGCATGTCCTCTAATACTTGGTTGACCTCTCGGTCGACCATCTGCTTGGGGGTGAAATCTTTGAAATGAAAGAAAGGCGTAGTTCCCATAGCCTCTGCGGCTATGCCAAAACCGAGACGTGAACAGCGAACCACGATCTGACACAATTGTCTTTGGCACACCATGCAAACTCACGATGCGGGCTATGTAGAGCTCTGCGAGGAGACCCACTCGAAGGTCAGTCTTGACAGGAAGGAAATGAGCCACCTTAGTCAATCGATCGATGACGACCCAGATGGCATCATTCTTCTTCGGAGACCGGGGTAGACCAGTGATAAAGTCCATCCCGACCGAATCCCACTTCCACTCCGGAATTGGTAAGGGCTGAAGCAGTCCTGCCGGACGCTGATGCTCGGCCTTGACACGACGACACACGTCGCACTCGGCAACGAACCTTGCGATCTCCCTCTTCATTCGGTCCACCGAATCTCGCCGGAGATCATGATACATCTTCGTGGCCCCGGGATGAATGGATAACGGGGAATCGTGGGCTTCGCGGAGGATCAACTCCCGCAACTCCATGTCCTTTGGAACTACAAGGCGTTGCCCGAACCTCACGACACCAAGCTCATCTTTAGAGAAGCACTTGGCTGTTCCATTCTTGACATTTTCCTTGATGCGGTTCACTCCAACGTCTGACTGTTGAGCGGACTTGATCCGATCCACCAAGGTTGGCTGTACAACTAAGGCAGCAAGGGAACCGTGCTCAACCAAGCCCAAGTTGAGACGTTGAAACTCCTCCAGAAGGGTGGGCTGAGGCTCCTTGAGCAGCAATGCATTGCAATGCGCTTTGCGGCTAAGCGCATCCGCAACGACATTGGCCTTGCCCGGATGGTAGTGAATACCCATGTCATAGTCCTTGATCAACTCCAGCCATCTCCTTTGCCTAAGGTTCAGATCTGGTTGGGTGAACAAATACTTTAAGCTTTTGTGATCCGAATACACTTCACAACGATTACCGATTAGGTAATGTCGCCAAATCTTAAGTGCATGGATCACAGCGGCTAACTCCAAGTCATGGGTAGGATAGTTGAGTTCATGAGGTCTCAATTGCCTTGATGCATAGGCCACTACCTTGCCTTCTTGCATAAGGACACAACCGAGGCCTCGACGAGAAGCGTCACAAAGATATCAAGCTTCGACGGACATCGGGAGAACAAGAACGGAGCGGTGGTCAATCGCTTCTTAAGTGCTTGAAACTTTCCTCGCAATCAGCGGACCACGAACTTCTTGTCCTTCTTGAGCAACTCCGTCGCCGGCCGCTATCTTGGAGAAGTTCTCGATAAGCGACGATAATATCCCGCTAAACCAAGAAAACTCCGAACGGTGGATCAAGTAGGTGACTCGGAAAGCACGTCGCCGATCTTGCTAGGATCCACAGCCACGCCTCCCGCCGAAAGAATATGGCCTAAGAAGGCTACTTCCTTCAACCGTAACGCGCACTTGCCGAACCGCGATACGACTTGTGCTCGCGGCTTGCCCAACACAAGCCTCAAATGCTCGGTGTGTTCTCGTCGCTCTTGGAGTAGATAAGGATATCATCGATGAAGACCACAACGAACCTATCCAAATACTCCATGAACACCGAATTCATGAGGTTCATGAACAAGGCCGAGCATTGGTTAAGCGAATGACATGACGGTATACTCGTACAAGCCATAACGAGTAGAAAAAGCCGCCTTTGGAATATCCTCGGTCGAATCCGAACTTGATGATATCCACTCTCGCATCAATCTTGGAGAAAACTCGAGCTCCAGTTAATTGATCAAGAGATCGTCGACACGGGGCAAAGGGTACTTGTTCTTACCGCTACTTCATTAAGTGGACGGTAATCAACGACATGCGCAGCGCCTTGTCCTTTTTGGGACAAAGATTGCTGAGCATCCCGAGGAGATGAGCTAGGGCGGATGAAACCCTTCTCTTGAAGCTCACCCAGTTGCTTCTTCAACTCCACCAACTCAATCGGTCCATTCTGGTAGGCCTCTTTGAAATCGGGCGATACAGGAACCAACTCAATGACGAACTCGAGGTCTCGAATCGTGGCATCCCCGAAGGTCGTCGGGAAGACATCAACAAAGTCACATACCACCGACTTCACCGATATCTAGAGCTGGCTTCGCCGGCGCGAAGAGATGCGGACCTGCAGCTTCGGTGAAAGCGAACCTGCCGCTTAAGGATCGTGAGGTAGACGAGCCTCCTAGCGCAATCAATTTGTCCCATGTGCCGAGACAACCAATCCATGCCTAGGATTACATCTAAGCTTGCCGATCGAAGGAGGATAAGGTTTGCCAAGAATCCTACTCCTTCTATCTCAACAGGACATCCCTACACTCGCACTCGGCTCTCAATTCCGAACCGGAGAGCGAATGAGCGATGGGACCGATAACGGAGCAAAAGAAGACCCCACAAAGCAAAGAAAAGACTCGAAACAAACGAATGAGATGCGCTGAATCAAACAAAATCGTAGCAGGAAAGAGTTAACCGAAAGGGTACCCAACACGACGTCGGTGCCTCCGTGCCTCCTCCGCGGAGATGAGGTTGACGCGCCACTACCCACGCCTTGGGTAGCGGGACGATCTTCGATCACGAGAAGAACCACCTCCCGCCGCGTCCTCCATTAGGACGAGGCCGCTCGATCTGTTAGGGCAAGTATTGACATAATGCCCCTTACGGTTGCATGAAAAGCAAGTGACCCCGGCGGCCGGATTGCGGGGCCACCTGCTGGTTCGCAGCGCACGGATCGGAGCACGGCCGCGGAGGGCGAGAACCGTGCTGGCGGCCTCGGTGGTAGCGAAGCCACGAGCGGGCCTCGGGTAGGCCCGACACGAGGACGAGAGAGGCCGGCTCGCGGCACTGGGCCTCCCACTTGCGCTGCGGGACTCGCCGCGCCTTGGCCTTGTGCTTTCAGCAACAATGGCCTTGTCCACCAAGGCCCGGAAGTCGACAAAGTCCACAATGGAGAGCCTGTCTTGCGGCTCTTGAGACAAACCCTCCATGAACTTCTCGCTTGGCCTCATCGGTGGCCACCTCGGATGGAGCATAACGAGCCAAGTGGTTGAACTCGTGCATGTACTCCATCACCGACTTACGCCCTTGCTTGAGCGCGAGAAACTCCTTCTTCTTGACTTCATCAAGCGGCGAGGATGTGAGCTCGACGGAACGCCGTCCGAACTCATCCCAAGAGACAATGTGGCGTGCGGCTGCATGGCCAAGAAGTTCTCCCACCGAGAGTGCTGCCCCCGGGCGATGGGAGGCAAAGAGTGCCTGTCCGGTCCAGCACTCGAGCAACGTCGAGCTTACGCTCAACTCCGACGCAGCCAGTCATCGCGTCCAAAGGGTCCTCATCTGGAAAACGTGGGGGGCTGGGTGCGAAGAAACTCAGCAAGGCCCCCACGAGACTGAGGTCCACCCCCTTGCCCAGATCCTGAGGCACCGGCAAGGGCGGAGGTGTTGCGCGCAATAACATCCAGCAGGACCCTCCTGTCCTCTGAACGGTTGCGCTCGATCCAAGAAGGACCTCACCATGGCCTGAGGAGGCGGGAACTCCTCATCCAGACCAGGCTGCTGACCCCGACCACTACGAGTACCTCCAGCCATCCTGGTTCAAGAAATTTAGGTTAGCAACCAAAACACTAAGACTAGAAGTTGATGAAAGCGAAAAGCTAACGATTAGGGGAAGGAGATATCCCCCTAACCGAAAGCCAAAAACAGCAAGCAGCAACTTTAAATGTTTCCAAAGAAGCTCTAAAACAGCAAAGGAATCATTAAACCAAGCTCAACTTCTCAATGCCATTAACCCGTATTGAATGAACGAGTAATAGTGTGAGAAGGTAAAAATTTCAGCACCTTACAACAAATCTAACACTACACAAGAGCAAAGTTAAGGCGGCAAAATAGCGTTAGGTACTTAGCTAACTAGTATCACATCCTACCCTTTTATTCCCACAAGTTTTAGTTGACTATCCTCTCATTCTCTACCCTATTTAGAACCTTTGAGCCTGCTGTCCGGAAATTGAATGATCGCTGTCCAGATTTCGCATCCAAGCCTCCTAATTGAAATCTTCAACTCGAAGCTTCAAAACCTTGTAGAGGGCAGCTAACACTTCAATTTGCCAAACTCATTGGTCCCAAAACCCAATTAATCGATAATGACTATCTTTTGAGAGAAGGAAAGGAGAACAACTTTAAAACTCAAATTAGATCAAGATGAGATAGAAAGCTAAGATAGGTAAGGAGTAAAACCGAGAACTTACTTAAGCTTTCATAAATCATTTGATACTTTGAAAATAAAGTTTTCAAAATATCCTAGGAGGATCAAGCTTGGGTTACTACGGCCGAATGGCTCGATACCAACTTTGTGAGGACCGGTTTATTCGGCTTGTACTTGTTTAACCATCCACTTGGTCCTAACAAAGACAAATCAAATAAACCAAGCCTCGAGATATGTATACTTCCGTAAATGCAGTATACACACCCGCTACAAAATCATGCATCAATTCCATTCATACACATAGAGCCAAGCAAAAGCAACAACCGAACGACATAGATAATATAAAGAGAGTTATTACAAAGAGAGGCCGACAGGCCAAAATTCATAAAGACAAGTAAATACACAATGAAGCAAAATGGCCATAAGATGGCGATAAACAAAAGCCAATCGGTGTGCCTTTACCCACAAGGCAACCAACCGGACCGCCAAGCTAATCGTCCCAAACAGCGCCGCAACACAGCTCACAAAAGTGAGGCCCTTGGGGCTCACCTTCTTCCTCTGCAACAATTAATATTAAGCAAAGCAGATGAGTACAAAACTTGTTTTTGTACTCGCAAGACTGACGTGTGAGATAACATAACTATAATTAACTACATGCAAGCTTTATTTAAGTGGATGAGGCTCTGGACTTATTTTCAGCATAAAGCAAGTTTTCATTTACAATAAGGTAATAGATTCAAAGCAAGTTTGCAATTAACTTTTATCGTTCAAATAAAAGAGAGACAATAATAACATAGATAGAGAACAACACCAACCTAGAAGTGACTAACCCATAGTCACCACAACCATAGCATGAAGTACCCCTTCATACCACCCATGTCAAGTTTAAATTTTTTAAAAGGTTGTAGTCTAGTTCTTGCACGACCTTACCAAGCATGTCCATAACCTAGGACGAGGCTATTCGAATAGTTTTAACCCTGCAGGGGTGTACCAATGTACCCACACGATAGACCGCCTTTCCACCAGCCACGGTTAGCATACTTCCTTTGGTATGCAGGCACGGCTAAGTCTACAAGACGCTTTCCAATGGACGATGCTAATTAAGAGCCGCAACCCACGGGAGAAGGATACATTAGACAGACCCTAACCGGACAGCTAATGCTCCCTCGCACACCACAAACACACACACGCACACACCCACCGACCAGCTCATAATTAGCACCTCCCAAAGTACTTAGTCAAGAGAGGTCCCATATCCCCTCGTGTGGTTAGCACGCAATAAGCGCTGGCTTAGTGACACAAGTAACTCGGTCCTTGGGGACTTAGGCACCATTCCACACACCAACAGATCACATCAACATACCATTGTGCCCAAGTCAAGATATAGTTTTGTTTTGAGTTTTGATTTGTAAATCAATAAGACACAAGGGTTGGACATAATGGAGTAGTATAAGTAGTTGTGTGATCAAGATCACCGACTAAGTCGATGATCGCCCAATACTACCGATAACTAGGCATGGCTAAGCAATATTCATTCGTAATCTACTAAGTGATAAGAGTTCATCCATCGAACTCTAACCACGACAAATAACCTAGGCTCGGTAGTAGAGGATAACCATTTACCTACAGATTATGCAACTAGAGGTCTAACTAATCAATTTAACAACAAAGTAGCAATGCATACATAGAAGTTAAACAAAATATTAGACTTTGAAAGTAATGGGATCAATGGGAAATGATCAAACTGCTTGCCTGCTTGCTGTTGCTCAATTTGTTGCGGAGGGTCGTTCTCGGGGTTACATAAATGTCGAATCCTAAGCGAAAAGCAAAAGAAGCGAGAACAACCAATAAGACGAGCAACACTTAAACAAAAGAGCAAGCAAAACTTATCCAAACGTGTGAAATTTATACACAAGGTAAAATACGAACATACCTAGGCATAGGAACTGGAAAAACCTAATTTGGATTTGTGGTGCAAAAGATAATCCCTAAAAACCTATTTTCGGCCATAATTAACACTGTAGCAAAAACATTTTCTAGAAAGATTTTGAAGCTGAAATTTTTATGGTAGCTACCTACTGGTATAGTGGTAACCCATATAAAATTTCAGGTCATTTGGAGTTATATTGAAAGAGTTATGATTTTTCTAAGTTTTAAATCTAAGACACGATTAATTTTAGTATTAAAGACTCTTTGCAAAACCTATACTAAGCTAAAGTACTTTAATGATGCATTTATAGAACTTTAGTTTGTTAAATTTGGAGCTACAGAGAAAAAGATATGAAATTTTGAAGTTTAAACCAATTAATATGTGCAATTAAAAGCTCTCGGGACTAAATCTGGAAAACCAACAAAACTGGGGAGGTCGTGGGCCGTTGATCAAAGATCGCACGGCTCACGAGCTCGATGCTAAAACCCGCGACGAGCACCGGCGCAAAGACCTCATCGCGCCAAGGGAGGTCTTAGCCGTTAGATCTAGACTTGATGGTGCGAGATCTAACGAGGAGGTCCTAGACGGCAAGATCTAGCGAGGAGGTCTAAGCGTAGATCTTGAATCCAATGGCTACGACCGGTGCGCGACAAAGACACGCAAAGGAGGTCCTCGCGCTAACGAGGTCGTGACCGTCGGATCAAGATCTGGCGGTCCCGAGCACTAGGGGAGGTCTAAAGGTCAACGATTGATCGACGAGATCTTAACGGCTCGGATCTCCCATAGGAGGTCTGGGCGGTTGAGATCTACAGAGAGGTCTAGCCCGTTAGATCTAAATCTAACGGTCCCGAGTCGGCGAGGAGGTCCTAGGCGGTCACGATCTCCGGTGGGAGGTCCCGAGCGGCTAAGATGAAGCGAGGAGGTCGGGACGGCTAGGATTTCACCGAGGAGGTCATGGATGGCCATGATCTTCGCGGGGAGGTCCTACGCGACAGTGTTCAAGAGAGAGAGGTGCGGGCGGTTCGGATCTCCGTGGGGAGGTCATGAGCGGTCGGATCGAGCGGAGGGAGGTCCTACGACTTCTTCACAAAGGGCGGAGGTGGTCTTTTTGGAAAGAGGACCTAAGCGTAGTTTTGAAGGTTCTCTTGACAAATGACCGAGGTGGTCTTTTGCACAAGAGGACCTTGGTGGGGTGGCTCGGGGTGGTTTTTCAAAGCGACTAAGGAAGGACTTTTGCAAAGAGGACCCCAAGGAGGTCCGAGAGAGGCGGTTTGACAAAAGCGGCCGGGTGACCTTTCGCACAGAGAACCTCAAGGAGGTCTTTGCAAAAAGGACCCCAAGGAGGAGGGTGATCCTAGCGGTGGGATTTAACCTACGGAGGTCTTAACGGCGAGATTTCTGCGGGAGGTCCTGGAGTGGTTTTAATGGCGCAGACCTCGGACAACGACAAAAGCGGTTAAGACAAATTAAATGCTCCGGATGATTGACAATAAATGAAACTAAAGGGACACTTAATGATTTCCAAACTTTAATTCTAAACCCATGGCCCACACGTCGGTGACTCCACGACAGATTAAGACACCATTAACGCGCAAATGATAAGCAATGATTTGAGCATTAAAGTTGTCCAGGAACATGATTTAAAACGGAGGTTTTGGTGACAAAACCCGGCGTGTTCCACTTCTGCGGCGACGTGGACCTCGTCGGCGGGAACCAAGAACACGGATGAGTCCCAAATAGGGAGGAGAACCTAAAGGTGCCAACAGCTAGGGCTCGAGCGCACCCTACCGGCGGCTAGCCGGAGATGACCGAAGGAGGCAAAATACGGCCAAAACAAAAAGCTACCGAGGTTCAAACGAATGGGTTTCCAATACTAAGGTACTCACCCAGGAACGAAGGAGGACCGGGAGTGGTCGCAGTAGCTCCGGTGGTGGTGGCGCCTGCGGAGATGAGGAAGACGACCAATCCGGTCCAAAACAGCTCCCCAATTTGTCAACCTCTGTGAAGGTTTAAACAAAACAAGTTAGGGAGGCGAGGTGACCATGATGACAAAGTGACCGCCAATATTGCATTAATGAACCACTGGAGCTCGGAGGTCGCCGGAGAGCTCCAAAGTTCAGCAATGGAGGCAAAGAGCTTTCGGGTGTTTTGAGCACAAGAGCAGAAGAAGAAATTAGGGTTGAAAAGGAGTGTCTAAAGAAACTTAGATAGCAAGCTTGGGCTTCAAATATAGCTGGTGGGAAAAATGGCAAAGACAGCCGGTGCACTGAGCCAAAGTACACATGACATGATGGGAGTAGGTTGTCAGGGAGACTTTTGAGCAAAAGGTGCTGCCAGACATTTAATGTTGGCAGCACATAGCCGTTTGTCAGCCTTAGAATTGACAAGGCACTGCTCTCTACTGCCATGCACAAAAATTGATAATGCCCAGGCCCACCCGACAGTGAGAGAAATAGGGAAGACTGGTCAAATGAACTCAACGGCTAAATCAGCGCTGAGCTCCACCAGGGAGGTCGTGAGCTGTTGGATTGAAATCCAAGGGCCCGATTTTTGCGCTAAGTATTAGAGGTCCTAACACTTAGGGAGAGTCCGAGCCACGAGATCTCAAGATGGACGGCTCAAGATCACCCAGCGCTAGGGGTGGTCGTGGAGGTCCGAGAGGTCGCCAGGTGGTCTTTGCAAAGGTGCAAAGGAGGTCTGGGAGGCCCTCGAGGTTGTCTTTGTAAAAGAATCGAGGAGGTCGTGCGGGTGGGAGGTCCTTTACAAAGACCCGAGGAGGTCTTTGAGGTTGGATTGAGATCCAAGGGGCGCGGGTGGCGAGGTTGCAGGCTCGGTGAGTGTTGTTAGTTGGTTTGACCGAGCCAGTTAGCACGAGCGGACTGGCGCGGACCGAGGAAGGAATCAAACTTGACTTTGAAATTAAAAGTGAGACTTGGGGATTTATTTGAGGTAGCAATCTAACTCCAAATTTGATGAAATTTTGTGAAGAGCTTGCTAACCTTGAGCTGGACATGGTGTAAAATTTCTAGAGGTTTTGTTTGAGCATTTTTCTCAGAAATTATACAATGTTTTGAGTGGGATTTGACTATGAGTCAAGCAAGTTTGAGTGACCCATAAAACTATCCAATCAATTTCTGAAAATTGTGAAATTTTTCAGAGGGTCACATATCAACCCAAGAACTTAGGAAAAGATTTCCCGGAGATGATCAACGGACTCGTGACTTTGTATTTCCATACTCTTGTACAATAATTGTTTAGTGCACACAGAAATACATGATGTAAGAAAAGTTTTAATTTCTACTCATTTTCTTACATTTGAAACACAAATCTGAATTTGGGATGTTACATGATTGCCTATGTATTCGTGTTGACTTTTGCAATGCAACGTCGTGAAAACTTTCGAGCTCTGCGTAACATTAGCAAGAGAAGGCAAACCATTGTCGATTACAAGATATGTCGACTAAAGAATTACAAAAGCGAATATTGACCTCAGCAGCCCACCTCAAAAGAGAAACAAGCCAGTCTCGTCACTAGTGTGTTTCAAGTGTGGTAAACAAGGCCACTATGCCAAGAGATGTCCTACAAAGCGACTATCCTTCTTGAAGGTTGAAGAACACCAAAATAATCGTTCTGCCTTGACCTCTTCAGAAAAAGTCACAAGGTTCGACATGTCTATGCTACAACAATCATGGAAAAGGTCACTACATCAGCTAGTGTCCTCAGTGGAACCAGTCACTCACTCCAGATGCAAGAATACCAGAAGTCAGCTCAGTTAAGATTTTAACTCCTAGAGCAGTTGGTAACGCACCAGGATCCGTTTGCCCAATGAAGTAGTCAAAGAAGAGACGTTTGAATGATGATGTTACCAAGAAAGTCTAGATTGGTGATACCAGATCATGCAGTGTCATGCCTCTGTTAGTAGCAGTAAAATCAGGGAATCATTGTAACCTTTCCTTTGTTAGAAAGCAAAAATGTGGACATCTTTGCATGCAAGTTACGGAGAAAAAGAAATTATTGGATATTAAATCATTGGATACCTTTCCAAGAGTCTGCCTTTGCAAGTTGAGTAATCAAGCGTCAAGTCATGATGATTGAAGGCTGTAGAGCCGTAACTATGGAATTTGATGTTGAATTCCAACTCATCATTTTGCATAGCAGTGAGACAATAGTAAATGATTGAAGAATCTAATCAATGGATAATGTCTGTATCCGCAAGAGAATATGCAGTCTTCATTGCAAGTGGTCTATGCAGCATGCAACCATATTCAAAGTCAAGTTCGTCTCTGACTTGGTACCTAGGATCAGTCAATTCCAGAAGGAATTACGTCACAGATGAATTATGACAAAAGTTGCCAACGAGTTTGCAATAAATGATAGAGTAAATCAGATGACTTTATCAGATAAAGGCAGTGGCAAATCAAACCCATCAGTTTAGAAGGGTCAGTTGAATACCAGTGAAGCAGTCGTTTCGAGACAGTGTTAGTTGAAGATAAATGAGACAGTCGTTTCAAGTTAGCCAAAACCCTCACCGGTTGCAAGAAGAAGTTCGCGAGCCGCTAGAAGTGAACCGTGTTTGTAAGAATTTGGAAGAGATTAATCACAACTCCAATGTTCGTATTGTCAGATACCAGAAAGAACCTTGATAGCTTTTATCACGGAACATCCAAGAATTGGTGTGTTAAGAAGTTCCAGGTGGTGAATTATCTTAGTCATAATTCGAAGTTGCTACCATGGAGCAACAAAGATGGTTATTGGATTGAGAACCATGAGGTTGGAATCCATTCCTCATAATGCATCGGTCGCGATGTCGGATGTTTGAATCAGAAGAGCTATCGTAAGAATCTGTTGATTAGTCAGCCAAGGTTACCTGTGAAATTCAGAAGTTGGATCTTGAGTCAGTTGCAAGGATATCTGTTGAAACCCAGAATTTGAACTGATGCTAGAAATCAGTGCTAACCAGACAGTGAGATAACAGTTTTGTCAAGAAATTTATCCTCACGTAAAGCAAAGGAAAGCGTGAGAACCCGCTGAAGGCGAACAGAATGATCCATGGATCAATGAGTATATTTGCATATCTAATGAGAAGAAATTCAAGTAGTTGGTACTCAAACCAACATTGAGTGCAAGCATTCCATTTTTCCTTTAAGTACCAAGGTGTACAAGGATGTCGAAGTTGAATTGTGATGATCCAAAATAAAGCAAAATATCGTAAAGTGGGTTACCATGTGTTCGGTATGTCAGAAAGTCAGCCAAAATGTTGGAGGCCAGTCAGAGTACTTCTATCCCTGAGAGCTCAGATATGGGATCTCCTAGGACCCAATCAGGAAACAATCTTTTGAAGGGTGATTGTTGATCATTTGACAGAAATTTGTCGCTTCATTCTGTCAATATCACCTAGTTTGAGCGCTTAGCAGTGGTATCACGCAGAGGTTGTATCGGATGATATGACATTCGTCGGCATGGGTGCGATGTCGATCTACGAGATGGTCAATTTGCACGACATGTCGGAGAAGTTAGTGTCGGACCAAGGATCGGCTTATCTCGTATTAGCGGCAGTGCGTATGAAGCTTGAATGGTCATTCGATTCAAGTGTATCACCCTGAATCGATAAACAAATTGAAAGAAATAGTGAGTTGTGCCTTAACTCATATTACCAAGTCGAGCAAGTAAGTGTGATGTGCAGAGTTCCCTACAACCCAGATGTCAGCCAGTCGCAGTTGTCACCGTCTGAAGTTCACAGTGGTTGATCGTCTAAGTCATCGCTTAGTTAGGAGTAGATCAAATTACAAAGTATGTGGATGTTGCATTAATCATGAAGCAGAAGACCAAGAGTCCTTAATCTTAAATGGAATTTAAGTAGCAGTGTTCAAGAAAAAAAGCTACGCATATTATACAGATTATCACCTTCACAACCATGTCTATCTTCTGAATACCTGTTGGAGTTCTGTGCTAAAGAATTGTATGACAAAGTTGACAGAAATGTGTCAGATAGTTCAGACTCCGAAGCGCGGAAGAAGAGATAGTTTGCCAACCTGAGTTGCTAGTCAGCAGCAAGATTTCCTGCACTCTAGAAGTGCCTTCAAGCACCGATCAAGCAGCCCCGGTAGAAGCAATCAAGTTTCAAGATGCCTTCCAGCCAAAAGCCAGTTCGTCAAGTTTTCAGTTAAACGAGAAGTTTAGCAAGAAGCAAAGCGTTGTTCTATAAGTGGTAAGAAGAGCGATTCTGTCAAAGTCAAAGCAATTTGAAAGTAAGAAGTGAACCCGAAGGCTGAGTTCCTTATCCTATTCTATAGTCAGCCTGAATCTCGGGGACGAGATTCCTTTAAGGGGGGAGGTTTGTAACGTCCCAAAATTTGGCTTTTCAAAAATCTTTTGAGTAGTTTAGGTCCCTGAAAAATTTCACCAATTTTATTTGAATTAATAAAGCTTAATTGGGAATTTTCTAAATTAAAAATATTTAATTTGACTAATATAAACATTAATTAAATAAAAAAATTTGTGTTATCTGGCTTCTTTGTCCTTCAAGGAATTTTTGGGTATTTTCTGAGATTTTTCTGGATTTGTTTGCTATTTATTTGACCTCCTTGATTTTTGGGATTTCTTTTAATTCCGAAAATCCAGATTTTCTCTCTCCTGCCCACATGCTACAGTAAATCGCAGGGTACTGTTCATCATCGTTTTCCTGAGCCGAACCGAGTCCGTTCTCTGTACGTAACAAACTCAAATCTTCCAAATTCAATATCTTCCTCCACGGTGCATATAAATGCGAGCCGTTTGCGCTCACGCGTCCGTGTTGATCCCCTCTTCCAATCCCCTGAATTGGTTTCCTCCAAACCGATCTAATTTCGTCGCAATCTCCAAAAAACCGAGCTCCAACCAAAGGTTTTCTCCGGCGAACTACGGCTTCATCAGACGTCCCCCGACCGAACCATCTGCGGCGTTGGCTTCGCGTCGTCGCGTTCTACGTCATGGTTCCTTCCTCTTTGCCCGAAGATCACCGGAGCACCGTCGGCCATGTCAAGCAATAAAGCCGAAACGTGTTCATCGCGTTCCTCGCTTGCTCGGTGAGTTTTTCCAAAATCCGACCGCGTCATCTTGTGCCCCTCGTCAATACCTATTTTTCGCATCTTATAGATTCAAGTTTCATCCACCGTGCGCCGAGAATCGAGCGTTCTCTCGCCTCTTGTTCGTCATCCTTCTCCGACCAATTACTCCGCAACCGTTGATCCCCTGCCTTCAACTCCACCACCGTTGAGTTCGCGTTGCCGCGTTCTACGTCGTGCTCACCTCCCTTTTCGCAGATTGTCACCGGAATTGTTACGCGCCCGTGAGGCCGGCGTCGTCGGCGTTCTTCGCGTCGCTGCCGTCGCATGGAGCAAAATCTTGATGTCCGGACCGCGTCATCATCTCCGGCTCGTCGTTTCCTTTCCGTTTTGCCCCTTCGCCAATGCTGGTTCGCCTCCGTTCATCTACACCTCCATGAGCAAGAATTAGCCTAAACTCTGTTCACTATTCCTGCCTGACCAGAACGTAGCTTCCTTTTGGGTGGTGTTATCTAGTTCGTTGATTCTCTGTTGTATGGTTCTTTTGCCATCCAACCAAGCCAATAATTCAAGTGCAAGCATATCTCTGTGATCCTTCTCTTAATTCTTTCTCTATTGTTTTTGCTTCCCAATTCCATGCCACAAGATCAAGTTATGAAGACTGTTCTATGATTCTTCTCGAGCCTAGACCAATGTGCACCTTACGAGATCATCCTCTGTTCTTTGTAAACCATTGCATGTAGTATTTCTTCAATGCATGCTTCACTGTTGATTCTTTCTTTCTCTATGTCATGCAAGAAAATAAATATCTATTTCTCTTTTACATGTAGACCCCACGTGTCATCTTCCTAATTAAAACTCTAATATTTTCCCTCACTTACATGCGAGTCCCGTATGTCAGTCAACTCTTGGTCAAACCCTATTCATGAGCTTGGTCCACCGTGGACTAGCATATCTCCGTGGACCCGGTCCATAGACCAGTGGCCCACATGTCAACGCCTAATTCTATTTTCGGGAATTAATTTAATTCTTGAAAATCCTTTTATCTTATTGGTCCCGCTTATCACTCTCTCTACCTTATTTCGGAATTATTTTAATTCTAGAAATCCATAAATACTGATCGGTCCCACCCATCATACACTTATTTTTTTCTAATATTTTCGGAATAGAATATTCGAGAATATTCCGTGAAACTTTTCATCATTTCATGTGAATTCCAATCTTCCAAAAGCCATATCTTCTTCATCCGAATTCTGATTGAACTCATTCAAGTTTCTAAATTCATGTAAATTCAATATCTATCCTTCCAGTACCATTCAATTTTAATTTGGAGTTTATTTTATTTGTCTTTTGAATTTTGTTTGTTTTGCGCTTTCTTTCTCGTTAGACGCCGAAGTCCCGGAATCGTCCGAAGGAGCTGAAGATCAAGCAAGTAGAAGATTGAAGATAAAATAAGATCATCATTGCTATAGCAAGGCAAGTTATACCTTTGATCATATTGAATCCAAGTTTTTAAAATTACTTTGATTTAAATTATTGCATTTACTTTAAGTAATTATTTAAATACTTTTGGGTTTAGCTATTAATCCAATTTGTTATATCCACTTTGTCTATTGTATGTCATAATCTTTTGTCACCCTAGATTGGTTCATATTTAGTTGGTGCTATGGTATTACCAACGTGGGTTGGTTAGTACGAGTAGATTGCTTAGCCATGCTACGAGTCTCACTTATCATCTGAGTTGCAATTATAAATTTGACTATGTGATTACGGAACTTTGTGTAAAACTGTGTGTTATGTGTTATTACTTTGTGATGGCATGTGTTGCACTAAAACCAAGCCCAGGTGGTAAAGGATTTGGGTGAGGCAAGTGGTGGAGACTGTGTGACATGGTGGACTATGTGATGGGAATGCTAATCTTTGTGACTTAGTTAGAAAATGGAAGTCTTGCCTTGGTCAATTAAGGACTTAACTTTGTGCGCCATTGAACTGAGCCTTACTGTACGACCACATGTCTGATATCACGGGCCTAACTTAGTAAGTTATGGATTCTCGGCATTGATGTTCAGGTGGATAGGTTAGGCTATGTGATATGGGTACTATGTGAATAAGAATGCCAATGTTGAGATGAAGTTTCTGAACCGTTTTGTCATGATCAGTGCGGACACACTGGTTATATCGTGTGGGTAAAGTGTACAACCTCTGCAGAGTGTTAAACAATCTATTCGAATAGCCGCGTCTGCGGTCATGGACAATGCTCGAGATTTCACACGAGGGGTAGTTTTCATAAAACAATTCGGAAGGGACAGTTGTGTGATTTAAGTCATATGGTTGTGTGAAAGAATTTGATTAGGCTATGTGTCTTTGTGAAAATAAATGTTAAATTAATATTGTCTATTTGTTTTGAATTATGCTTTCAATCTATTATTCATATTCAATTGCAAATGTTGCATTTCTGCAAAATATCCACAGAAGCCATTTCCTTTGGAATAAGCCTGCATCTATACATTGCATTCTGTGGTATGACTTGCGAGTACGGTTGTGTACTCACGCTTGTTGTAAAACTTGCGCCCAAACCTCGTAAATGGAGGAATCGTCGGTCAACAAGGTCTACTTCAAGGATCCGTAAGAACTAGGTCGCGACCCCACCATTGCTGTGGGCATATGAATGGGCTTCACTGAAGTTATTCCGTTTCATTCCGCTGCAGCTTCATTGAGCTATTCGCCTTCTGAGGCATTAATTGTAAGCTTTGACCTTAAGGTCTTTACTCTGATATTTATTGTTATTTGCCTATTTATTAGTTATCTTTGCATATGGAAATGATATTTCATCGATGTTACCACTGTGTGCACTAGCGTGATCCTGGTCTAGTGCAGTATACACAGAGGGTCCAGAATTGTATTTTTGGGTCCCGACACAAGTGATCTTCCTTACAGAGACGTGCGAGGGTTGGCTCACCTTGTCGTTCCTCCTGGCGTAGATCGTCAGGCGGCAGACCACTCCATGGTTTTGACCATTCACCATCCGGTTGTTGCCGACGTACAACGGACGATCAAAGCCTCCTAGAACCTGTAGCAGCTTCCAAAGCTCAGCGGCATATCCTCCTGTGCGCTCATCATAACTCTGGAGATGAGACATCTATCAAAACAGACGAAGGGAGGGGTAAGGGCAACTTAAAATCAGTGGGGAGAGAAAGGATTATAGCAATAGTTGAGTCGAGAGAGATATGAGAAGAGTTAAGCAATTAATTAATCTTGCAAGTTAATTTTTGCTTTAGAAAATAATTTGGACACTCTAAAAACGGCCAATCTAACTAAGGTCAAGACCTACAGTCAGTATGGCTCTGATACCACCTCTGTTGGGACACAAAATTACGATTCTGGAACCCTCTGTGTATACTGCACTAGTTCAGGATCACGCTAGTGCACACAGTGTCAACATAGGTGAATACCAATCCACACAAACGATAAATAGCATAAACGATTAGTTTGAATAACAAATAAGGGTTTTGACCTTATGGTCGAGTTTACACTTATTAAGCCACGCAGGGCTAGCAGAGAATAAAACAGCAGCGGAACGGAAATAACTCCAGCGTAGATCCCACCAATTCACCACAGGCAACCAACTGGGATCCAGACCTTAACGAACGATGATCTTCAGCGAACTCCTCCTCGAAATCTGGCGTAGACTCCTCCTCTTCTATATGCTAGATTGTGGTCGAAGAGCCATAACAGTCAAGGATGCCAAGGGAAACAAGGTAGAGTTTCTAGCCACCTCAGTTTGTGATGGACATCTCCTAGTAAACAGTCTAAAGACCCTTTCCTTAGAAGAAGTACCAGTCGTCAGTGAATACCGAGATGTGTTTCCAGAAGAGTTACCAGGAATGCCACCGGACCGTGACATCGAGTTCGTCATCGATCTAGTGCCAGGGACAGCACCAATTTCAAAGAGACCTTATCGGATGCCAGCCGATGAGTTGGTAGAGATGAAGAAACAGATAGAAGAACTTCTTGAGAAAGGTTTCGTGAGACCTAGTTCGTCGCCGTAGGGAGCGCCAGTGTTGTTTGTCAAGAAGAAGGATGGAAGCATGAGGATGTGTATTGATTATCGCACCCTCAATGAGGTTACCATCAAGAACAAGTACCCACTACCCCGGATTGATGATTTGTTCGATCAGAAGAAAGGAGCTGGAGTATTCTCAAAGATCGACCTGCGATCAGGTTACCATCAACTGAAGATTTGTCCTAAGGATATACCGAAGACCGCTTTCTCAATGCGGTATGGGCATTATGAGTTCTTAGTCATGTCTTTTGGTCTGACTAATGCCCCAGCATACTTCATGAATATGATGAATAAAGTATTCATGGAATATTTGGACAAGTTTGTAGTGGTGTTCATCGATGATATTTTGGTTTACTCCAAGTCGGAGGAAGAGCACGCCGAACACCTGAGGTTAGTCTTGGAAAAACTCAGGGAGCATCAGTTGTATGCCAAGTTCAGTAAGTGTGATTTCTGGAAGAAGGAAGTTGATTTTTTTAGGTCATGTGATGTCAGCCGAGGGAGTAGCAGTTGACCCCGGTAAAGTTAAAGAAGTGTTACACTGGGAACAACTCAGGACTGTAACCCAGATTCGTAGTTTCTTGGGAATGGCAGGGTATTATCGCCGTTTTATTGAAGGAGTCTCATCAATTGCTAAGCCTCTTACGCAATTGTTGAAGAAGGAGAAAAAGTTCACTTGGACTCCAGCCTGTGAAGAAAGTTTTTGAGAGTTGAAGAAGCGTTTGACTTCAGCCCCAGTGTTGATTTTGCCAGATATTCGTAAAGATTTTGATATCTACTGTGATGCTTCGCGTCAAGGATTAGGATGTGTCCTGATGCAAGAAGGAAGAGTTGTCGCTTATGCGTCAAGACAACTAAGGCCGCACGAGGAGAATTACCCTACTCATGATCTGGAATTAGTTGTCGTAGTGCATGCTTTAAAGATTTGACGTCATTATCTCATCGGTAATCGCTGTGAAGTCTATACGGATCATAAGAGTCTGAAGTATATCTTCACTCAGTCAGATTTGAATATGAGGCAGAGGAGATGGTTAGAATTGATCAAGGATTATAATCTTGGAATCCACTACCATCCTGGAAAAGCTAACGTAGTTGCAGATGCTCTAAGTAGTAAGAATTACTGCAATGCTTTGGAAGTAAAGGAAAGTTGCCCAGCACTTTATGAAGAGTTTCAGAAGCTAAAGCTAGAAGTTGTGTCTGAAAGTTTCGTAGCTAGTTTGGAGGTACAGTCTACCCTGGAGAAACAGATTCGTGAAGCGCAACCAAAGGATTCTGTATTGACCGACATCAAGCTCAAAATGGCAGAAGGGAAATTCAAAGATTTTACCAAGGATGATCAGGACATACTCTGGGTTAATGGTCGTATCTATGTACCAGATATTGATGGGTTGAGGCAACTAATATTAAAGGAAGCCCACGACTCGAAGTATTCAATTCACCCTGGCAGTACTAAGATGTACCAGGACATTAAGGCCAAATTTTGGTGGCCGAATTTGAAGCGAGAAGTCGCAGAGTTCGTTGCCTTGTGCGATGTCTCTCAGAAAGTAAAGGCGGAACACCAGAGACCAGCACGCTTGCTGCAACCATTGAAGATTCCAGAATAGAAGTGGGAGGAGATCGGAATGGATTTCATTACCGGCTTACCCAAGACCGAATCGGGTTACGATTCGATCTGGGTAATAGTCGACCGTTTGACCAAGGTCGCCCATTTCCTGCCAGTCAAAACCACGTACTCAGGAGATCACCTTGCGGAATTGTACATGGCCAGAATTATCAGCTTGCATGGTGTGCCCAAAAAGATAGTGTCATATCGAGGATCTCAGTTCACCTCTCATTTTTGGCAAAGTTTGCATGAGGCATTGGGCACCCATCTGAATTTTAGTACTACGTATCATCCACAGACAGATGGACAAATGGAAAGACTTAATCAGATATTGGAGGATATGCTGAGAGCTTGCGCTCTAGCTAATGCTACCTGTTGGGATAAAAGCTTACCGTATGCAGAATTCTCGTACAACAACAGTTATCAAGCTAGTCTGCAGATGTCACCATTTGAAGCTTTGTATGGCCGTGCCTGTCGAACCTCGTTGAATTGGTCGGAAACAGCTGAACGTTCGGTATTCGGCCTAGATATCATTCAAGAAGCAGAAGAACAAGTGGCCATGATCAGAGAAAGATTGAAGATAGCTCAGTCCAGACAGAAGAGTTATGCGGATAATCGTCGTCGTGATCTCAGCTTTGAACCCGAGGATTTTGTTTATCTTCGAGTTACTCCGCTCAGAGGTGTTAGGAGATTTCATGCCAAAGGGAAGCTCGCCCCTAGGTATGTTGGTCCATTCAAGATTTTGTAACGTCGTGGGGAAGTTACTTATCAGTTGGAGCTAACGCAGTCATTAGCAGGAGTGCATGATGTCTTTCATATCTTAAAGTTGAAGAAGTGTCTTCATGTGCCCGGAGAGCAAGCCCCGTTGGAATCGATTGACTTGAAGGAGGATCTTACCAACAAGGAGCAGGCAGTCAAGCTTTTGGATGTCGCAGAGCGCCACACCAGAAGCAAGACTGTTCATTTTCGCAAGGTTCAGTGGAGCAACCACTCAGAAGGAGAAGCAACGTGGGAACGTGAAGAAGAGCTGAAAGCCGAGTTTCCTAACCTTTTCTCTAGCTAGCTTGAATCTCGGGGTCAAGATTCCTTTAAGGGGGGAGGTTTGTAACATCCTAATTTTTCGAGTTTAAAAATCATTTAAATAGTTAGTAGGAGGAAAAGTCACCATTTGGTTTTATTTGAATTTAATTCAAAAGCTTAATATTGGACTTTATAATAAAAAACATTTAATGTGAATAATCCCAACATGAACATTAGCCAAAACTATTATATTTGGGTTCTCTATGCTCAGATATATTTTCTACATTTTTCTAGAATTTTTCTGAGTTCATTTGCTATTTTCTATTGCTTATTCGGATTTCTGGTATTTTCTAAATTAGAAAAGCTATTTAAAATCTCAGAAAAAGCTGTGGGCCAAATTCTTTGAAGCCGACCCAGTCCTATTTCCCCTTTCGGCCCAATTTCCCTGCGCGCAGCCCTGCTCGCCTGCGCGCGCGCGCCCGCCTCCACTGATAGGTGGACCCCACCTGTCGGTCTCTCCGCCTCTTCTCTTTCTTTCCGAATGCCCCGCTCACTCTCCACCGTTCGATCAAAGACGGACGGCTGGATGCGCGTGATCGATTCGGAGGTCCGATTGTTTCTTCGATTTTGGGCCGTTCGATCTTGGATGAACGGTCAGATCTCTGAGTCTGTTTCGTAGTCGTACTGCTTCGCACGCTCCCGCGCCCGAGCCGCCGTCGCCGACATGTGGGCCCCATCTCGTCACGTCATTGTCGTCTTCGACGCGGACTCTACATTCCTTCCGATTTCGCCGCCGCTGCGCTGTGTTCTTCGCGGACTCGCGTCCCGGGGCTATTTAAGGACCCAAGGACCCTCGTGCCCCGCACCCCGAGTCGCGCCGCCCCCAAAAACCCTAGATGCCACCAGGAGCCCTAGCCGCCACCTTCGTCCCCAACTCCGGCCGAAGGACCCTGCTGTCAGCGCCGCCATTCCAGCCTTCCTTGTCGCCACCGGACCCCACCTTCGGGACCGCCGCGCTGCCCGCATCTCGGAGCTGCCGTCGCCTTCGCCGGGGGACCCCTCCAGCACCGTCGCCGTCGAACCCGAAGTCCCTCCGCCGCTATTCGCTCGCCGCCGGCCGCCCCCATCGTCCCCGTGCACCAATAAGCACTCCATCAGGATCGCCGGAATCCCCTCTTCACGTCGGTACCACTCACCGCCGGTGGATCACCGCCGTTCGCCGTTGTCATCGGTTCCCGAGCACCGCCGCCTGTCGGTCTGACGTGTCACGCCGCGTGGCTCGCCACCTCAGCTCCAACGTCGACGTGTCGTCTAGCATCCCTGTTAGCCGCACGTACGCCCGAAGTCGCGTCGATCGATGCCGCCGCCGACGTGTCACGCCATGGTTCGGTTCGATCCATCCACGTGGTAGTCCACGGTCTCCAGATCCCGAGGCTCGGTGGGCTTAGTCCACCGTGAGCCGTGCCTCTGACATGTGGGTCCCACATGTCAGAATTTTCTATTATTTCTTTTAACTCCCGAAATTCCTTGCTGACATTATGCTTGCGCAATAATCCGATTTTTCTTTAGAGAAATAATTCAGAAATTCCAGAAAAACCAAATTAGGGTTTCTTTTATATTTAAAACTTCCAGAGGCCATAACTTTTGCATCCGAACTCCGATTGAGCCCATTCAAATTCCTAAATTTATGTAAATTCGAGATCTATTTATCTTAGATTTTTATTTAATTTTTGGAGCTTGTTTTTCCTCTGTTATTTATTTGTTTTGTTTATTTGTTTCGTTTGCGAGTAGACGTCGATTCGTCGGGGAATTTTGTGGAAGAAGGAGCACCTCAAGATCAAGACTAGTGCATAGACCTTTTCCAAGGCAAGTCATACCTTTGATCATCTTGAACCCAGTTTTTAAACTACTTTATTTCAAAGTATTGCATTCTACTTTAATTATGTATTTAAATGCTTTTGGGTATAGTTATTATCAAATTTGTTAATACACCTTGGCCTTGTATGTCATATTTTCTTGTCACCCTAGATTGGTTATTAGTTGGTAGTATTATAGCACCAACGTGGGTTGGTTAGATGCGAGTACAATTGCTTAGCCATGCTACGAGTCTCACATCTCATGTAAGTTGCAATTATTTAAATGTGACTAGGTGACTATGGAACTTTGTGTAAAACTGTGTGCTATGTGTTATTACTTCGTGATGGCATGTGTTGCACTAAAACCAACTGGGTGGTAAAGGATTTAGACTGAGGTAAGTGGTGGACGCTGTGTGATATGGTGGACTATGTGATGGGAATAATAATCTTTGTGACTTAGTTAGAACATGGAAGTCTTGCCTTGGTCAATTAAGGACTTAACTTTGTGCGCCATTGAACTGTGCCTTACTGTACGACCACATGCCTGGTATGGGATGGGCCTAACTTAGTAAGTTATGGATTCTCGGCATTAATGTTCAGGTGGATACGTTAGGTTGTGTGACAGGGTGGAGGTGTGACTACTTAATGGTCGCATCGCGGGATGGTTCGCCGCATCCCTGTCCAGCGGTGTGTGTTATACTGATTCTATGTGAGCTGGTATAGCGGGAAAGCACATCGGGAATGTCAATGTGTGAGATGAAGTTTCCGAATTGTTTTGTTACGATTAGTGCTTGCTATAGTAGTTGTATCTTGTGGGTAAAGTGTACGACCTCTGCAGAGTGTTAAATCAATCTATTAGAATAGCCGCGTCCGCGGTCATGGACATGCTCGGGGATTTCACACGAGGGGTAGTTTTCATAAAATATTGGGATGGGAGCTGTGTGATCTCAATCAGATGGCTATGTGGAATAATCTGTTTAGTTTTGTGTCTTTGTGGAAACAACTGTTAAATTAATATTGTCTATTTGTTTTTGAATTATGTTTTCAATCTATTATTGTATTCAATTGCAAATGTTGCTTTTATGCAAAAGAACCGCAGAAGCCTTTTCTTTGAAATAAGCCTGCATCTATAAATTGCATTCTGTGGTATGATTTGCGAGTACAGTTGTGTACTCACGCTTGTTGTAAAACTTGCGCCCAAACCTACAGAAGAGGAGGAGTCTACGCCAGCTTTCGAGGAGGAGTTCGCTGAAGCTTGCTCGTTCGTTAAGGTCTGGATCCCAGTTGGTTGCCTGTGGTGAATTGGTGGGATCTACGCTGGAGTTATTTTCGTTCCACTGCAGTTTTATTCTCTGCTAGCCCTGCGTGGCTTAATAAGTGTAAACTCGACCATAAGGTCAAAACCCTTATTTGTTATTCAAACTAATCGTTTATGCTATTTATCGTTTGTGTGGATTGGTATTCACCTATGTTGACCCTATGTGCACTAGCGTGATCCTGGACTAGTGCAGTATACACAGAGGGTCCAGAATCATAATTTTGGGTCCCAACATCATGTTGGCTAGTATTATGAATATTTGTGCTATTCCTGGATGCTAGAATGCTATGAATGTCAACGATGATGAATGCTAGAAGTGTGAATAAGTTTATTCATGCATGACGTTGTTGTGAATACAAATTTGTGATGGTTTAAAGTTTTGTTCATGTGCATCATGCTATCATATTGGAGGCTTGGTCACGTAGTGACTATGCATATTCGAGGTCCCCATCATGTAGATGACGGGCTTGAGGTCCCCACATTTGTGGAATATGGGCATTGAAAAGTGGTCCCCATCGTAAAAACGATGGGCTTAGGGTCCCCACACTTGTGGAGTGTGGGCTTGAGGTCCCCTATACTTGCGGAGTATTGGGCATTTGGTCCCTGCGCTTGCGAGCACAGGCATGGGTATGCAGTGACGGTTGCATACTTTGCATTACCGGTAAAATGCAAAAGTTAAAGGGAAAAGAGAAAGTGCACTTGAGCATCTTGCATAGCATGAGCATATGACATGTTTATAATAGAGACTGTAGATGGATGTTGATGATTACATTTGTTTATATTATTATTGCCGTTTATTGTACTTACTGAGTCTTTGGACTCACTCTTGCTGTTGTTGTATTTTTTTAGGTACCCCCCTTTACAAGAACAGCATGCATGGGAGGGAGTAAGACTTAGAGTGGCTTCACAATGGCACGAACTACTCACATTTGAATTGATAGAATGATAATTTAGTAGATCAGAAACTTGCTTAAAGAGTTCTTTATGATTACTCCCTCTGCTTGGAATAATTTGTAATAGAGTGGATTAGAGGATCATGGATGTCCTTTTGTTTATGCTTGTAGTTGTTTAGCATGCTATGGATAATATAGTGATGATTAGCATAGTTTTGGTGGTCTCTTGATTATGATGGATGTTGGATTATTTAACTATGTTACATTTAAAGGTTGGGACCTCCGGTTTAGTAACTAAACAAAGGAGGTTCTGTCGGATTTTAGAGATTTGTATCAATGTTAAAATGGTTATAGTGTTAGTTTAGTAGCATTCCAGGCCTTTGTCAGGCTGGAGTGTTACAGTTGGTATCAGAGCGGGCTGTAGGTCCGTGGCGACTAGATTAATTAAAATGTGCTAATGACTAATCAACTTAAAAATTTGACACACTGGTGCACAGTAAGATAGGGATGGGCAAAGCATTGCATTTACGTTTCCGCTTTATCTTATTGTTGATTGCTGATATGATTTGAGTATGACTGCTCATTAAGTGACTATATGATTATTATGTATGGGGATAACCCATGGTGAGAGGTTGAGGTAGTGGTTGTGGTCCTGGGCTATAACAGGTTACACTACCGTTCGTGGTATAGGAATAGCGAAGTATCCACACCGGAGGTCGTAGTACAGGCTTTGGTAGCGAGTATACTTAAAAGAGTTGTTCTCTTCCTTGAATTTGAATTTGGTCAACTCTTATCCAGTTGAGATTGATGAGTTTCTCTTGGGTTATTTATTCTTGTGGTTGTTGGGTTGCTTTGAGAAAAAAAAAATTGTGTGTTTTCTTTAGCTTAATTTGTCCCGTAAAGCAATCATTGTTTTCCCAACCGATGAGTTATTCTTGCGGCTGGTGAACTGGGTTGATTGTCAAGTTTGACCTTTATATTGGTGTTTTGCCTTTCTCATTGGAAAGCATGACCCATTTGTTCGGTTGATGTTTTCGGTTAATGAAAGTTTCCTTTTGCATGTCCTTTAGTACATGAAGGCTTCGACTCAATGTATCTTTCGTGGGTATTTTGAGTGTTGAAGATTAATAGATTTCTTTTAAGAAAGAAGATGTTAAACCTTTTAGTGTTGTGTTGTCTTGGTTAAGTGAGAGGTTATAACCAAAGCAATTAATGGATATGATATGGGTCATCATGTTAGATCTTCAGTGTGTGCATGATCGATCCTAACGAAGATCTTTGAAGGGAAAGTGATTAATTTGAAAGTGTCTGGTAGTAGTTCTCGAGGAGCTATGATTAAGAGTATGGTTATACCTAGTTGTAATCAATAGAGTTAATAAGAGGTGTAGAATGTTGATGAAATTGAGTCAATGACTAAGAGTGATATATTTGGTAAGCTTCTTTGGCAAATTGGATTAACGTGTCTCAATAGTTTAGTCTAATCTTTTGGGATGGTTAAGTTTAAAAGGAGTTAGATTATTGTCTTAGTGGGTAATAATCTTGGAGTAACCTTTTTGTGGATACTTAGTGATTATATGTAATGGCTAGGTGCAATTAATGTATTAAAGTTTGGCGTTAAGCATCACTAAGAGATAAACTGATGGGATTCAACGGATGAACAACATTTACATGATGGCAGAACTATCAGATGATAGTTTGACGTTGATGAAAGGGTTTTGGAATAACCTTTTAAATTGTGTAGTAGTTTCCCTCTAAAATAAAGGGGTTGTTGAAGTAAGACTGTAAGAATTTGGTATACATTCATTTGAGGATGAGGTGACAAAGGGGTATGTAGCATTTTGGTGAGCCTATCAGGGCTTAATAAAAGGAAGAGTTAACGATAACGAGTCTTGTTAAGGGTAGATCATTCTTGATGTTAGTAAGTTTGTCCTCAAGAGATTCTAACTCGTCGTAGTAGTGGTGATTCTTCTAGAGAGGAAGTAAGTTAATTGCCTTTCGTAATATCAGTCAAATGAAATGTTTGGAGTTTCGTATTCATGGACTTTTGGGAGTTAATGATTTAGGTAGTAGAGAGAATTAATTGAGCAATGTGACGTACGGAAAGGTTCTGATTGGTTCCTAGGTGGTTAATGTGATTTGGTTTTAAAGGGCATTTCTGGTTGGTGTTGGCAGGTAATGTTGTAACCAAAGAAAATTGCTTTCTTTGTTAACGGAAAATGTGTACCATAAGTATTGGCGGTTGGAGTTAAGTGTGGTAATTTGCAACCTTCTTGTTCTTACCGCTTAAGAGTTTCTTGGGTTTTCCATAGCAGTGTTTTATTTTGATTTATGGAGGTGGAAAAAAAATTCTTCTTGTGGGACTTGTGCCCACGACTGTGGACTCGTATTTTGGTTTTCTGAGATCACTGTTATTTGACTATTTCTCTTGGTCTTGTGCTCACTTCGAGGAGCCATGATTTCTGGTGCGTTGAACCTTGTATCTGTTGAGGTGGTCAAGTATTTGGAATTGTTGAGATTTTTTTGGGAACCAATCTATTTGAAGAGCAGTATAAAGTGAATCGGTTTCGATTTACAACACTCGGAGAGAATTCTATTTAAATGGAAAGTTGTCGATGAGATAAAAGTGATTAGTGTTACAGCTAGTGGAACCTATGGCGAATTATGATCCAGTAACATTTGTCCATGTTGGAATATTGGGATTATCGAAATTATGGACTCTTGATAAACTTATCAGAGTATCGCAATTGGATACTTAGTATGATTGTGCAGAAGAGTTATGGTGGTGAAGTTTAATGAGAGTAGCTGTGTGGTGGAACCTAAGTGTCATGCTAATTAATGGGATAGCAGGAATTATCGAGCTATTGTCAACGATGACTCGACCTTAGTAAGTAACCCTGTGGGAGTTAAATTATTTCTAAGGATGGCTTGGTCAAAGGTTATATTTATTTATTTATTGACGTTGGTGATTGGGTATATTTGAATGTTGGTTAATCAGTTAGGGTTTTGCGAACGGGAATATTGTGGTTGTGTAACTGAATTGGATTGGTGTAGATTAGAGAAGGTCTAAGACTTGTGAAATGAATCGCCTTTGGGCAGTTACTTGATTAGTGAGGAATGATAACTTTAATAAACTGAGGTTATTGATGAGCTGTTTGAGATTTATTCATCATATCTGATGGTTACCTATCAAGTATAACAAAAATTCATTGTAGGAGTCTTAGAGGTTGAATTTGGGCTTTGCATTTTTATGCTAGCATCTTGGTTCCCCATGATTAGGTTCCATGAGTTATGGTGATCTTTAATATAATCTTTTAGATGCAGTAAATGAGTGTGAATGTGGTAAATTTCAAGTCGATTATCCCTAAAAGATTGAGGTGATGTGATTGTGGTGGAAGCCTATATTGAGTTGCGTTGTGAATTATTTTGTAAAATTAACTCATTCGGTAGAGAAATTGAGTGTGATACTGTGGATTGGAAGAGTCTCCCTGCAAAAGTATGGATCTTATGTTCTGTTGAACATAGCTTTAAGGTTGCCAATTTAAGAGAAATGAGTTAATGTGTTACGCGACGATTTGGATCCTATGGTTTAAGATAAAGTTAAAATTCTTAAAAGGAAAATGGTGGAAAACAAAGGGTGTGATCTTGGATAGTGAGATATTCTTTTAGTTCTTATTTGAACTATGTGTTTTTGACAGATGTCAATTACAATTTGAGTTGGTTCCTGCCGGTATATGTAGTTTTTACAGTTAAGGAAAAAAAAGGTTACTCTGGTTATTCGAGCGATTTCGCTTTTGGCTTATGTGGCATTTATTTGTAAACTGCCTAGTTGGAATGTGAAAAGGTTTTTATGGGGATCTTCGATTTTGGATTTGAGTGTTCTTGAGGGAAGTTGGAATTGCATTGTGAATCCTTTGTTTTCAGTTGAATCTGATTAATAGAGTTGATTAAAATAAGTTGTGTTGTGCGTCCCTGCTTAACGAAGACCCTCCTGGTTACGATGAAGAGATCGACAGAACATAGAACGAGCGTTCCATGTGCGTGTGCACAAATTCTGTGGTTTAGTACCAAAGGGAAGGATATCCCAAGGTACATTGGTTTGTTTCTGGAAGTTGTGGGAAGTTTGAAGTTGGCAAATCGCTAGGACCGTATTGAGTCCATGCGCGGAGTACGCATCATCCTGTTTGTTCCAGTGCTGAGCGAGTACCAGAGAGGTCCGATATTTGAAGTTTCGCGGGAGCCACTGACCTTTGAGAATTATCCTGTGCGTTGTTAGAAAGGTTAGAGTGAAAACTGAGGCACAAGTTGTTGGTTTGTGTCAAGGTGCCTTTGTCCCAGTAGTCCGTGAGAGAGGCGACTTAGGAATTGGAGTCTCGCATGCGGGAGCAATATCCAAAGTTATTCACGGCAGGTACATAGTAAGGTTAGTAAATCTTTTAGCAGTGGTTTTCTTTGGTGTTAAGCGTGGTTAGAATTCGAGGTCGAATTCTGTTTAAGGGGTGTAGAATGTAATATCCCAAAATTTTATTCGAATGATTATTCGAGGAATAATAATTAATTAAAGAGAGGGACTATCTAGGAAATGTTTTAGTAGAAAGAAAAAGGGGTTTTTTTAAGCAAAAACCCAGTAACTTGGGCCTGGGCCATGGCCCAAGTGGGCCTTTTTAGTGGCCGGCCAAAGGGGGGTGCCACCCTCCCCCTCCCTTAACCCTAGCCGCCCCTCCCTAGTCCCTCCACCCCTTGTGCCGCCCCCTCCTCTCCCCTGGCCGCACCTCCCTTGGCTGCTTCCCTCCACTACCAGCGAAGCCCGTTCGTCTCCTGTTGCCTGCCGAGTTGGGAGAAGAAGCTTGGAGGTGGCCGGCCATAGGAAGAACAACAAGAGGAGGGGAGGAGACCATCTTCGTGGGGGTTAGTTCGTCGACGTCCTGCATTATTCAAGGGTAATGAAGATTGCCTCCTCGCTGTATGTTTTGTATTAGACGCGTTCTTGAATTCGTTTAGTAGATCGATTGCTAATTGCTGATTACATCGCGTTCTATCCAGTAGATTGGACGATGGTTCTCTTGTTAATAGAGGCAGAATCTGGGGATCCAATCTATTAGAGATAGTTGGGTTATGTTCTTATCTTTAAGTGGCCGCCAAGAATGCCCAAATCCGATTAACGGTCTAAAAGTTATGAATTTTTTAGTGTCGCTGTCCTGCTGATCTGTCAGCATTCGGGCAGATCATAGTAAACTGGATAAAACTCCTAGTTAAATTGGAAATCAGAGGATCTCGTTATAATGAAAACTGTAGGTAATTTCCATACCTTTTCATAGAGATAAAGAACGTAAGATTTGGACTTCCGTAGCAAAAGTTATGGTGGTTTTAGTGTACTGTCCAGAGAATCCGACGTGAATATTGATGTCTTTTAATTTGGCTTGGTAGGGGTAATAGATGGCTGTTTTGGAAGGGCCCCTCATCTAGGTGTAGTTGGGTAATTTTATTACCTTTTCAGAAAGTATTAGAACACATTATTTGGACCCCTGTAGTGAAAGTTATGATTTCTAGAATTTGATTGTCCCCCTGAGGTGATAGTTTGACGTTCAGGATTTGGGAGTTGGGATCGGGTTAGACGTTCTTGCGAGTTAGTGATTGTTTATACAGCTTGTGTGGCCTCCTACTGTTATCTTAGTGTGCGTTATAAACATGTTCAGGTGGTGGCTTGATCCCGGGGTAGTACCTTCTGCACATCCTCCGTTCTCACGAGGTTAAGGCAAGTACTCTGGTTGATAGAATAATTATGTATGGTTGATAGAGAGTGCTAGTATTTTGACATGTATTAGCTATGCATGATTGATAGTGTGATATGTATGATTAAGAATGGTGAATGCTGGAGATATGATTAATTGTTATTCATGTGTGATTGTTCATGTTGGCTAGTATTATGAATATATGTGCTATTCATGGATGCTAGAATGCTATGAATGTCAACGATGATGAATGCTAGAAGTGTGAATAAGTTTATTCATGCATGAAGTTGTTGTGAATATAAATTTGTGATGGTTTAAAGTTTTGTTCATTTGAATCATGCTATCATATTGGAGGCTTGGTCACGTGGTGACTATGCATATTCGAGGTCCCCGTCATGTAGATGACGGGCTTGTGGTCCCCACATTTGTGGAGTGTAGGCATTGAAAAGAGGCCCCCATCGTAAAAATGATGGGCTTATGGTCCCCACACTTGTGGAGTGTGGGCTTGAGGTCCCCTGTATTTGCGGAGTATTGGGCATTTGGTCCCTGCGCTTGCGAGCACAGGCATGGGTATGCAGCGACGGTTGCATACTTTGCATTACTGGTAAAATGCAAAAGTTAAAGAGAAAAGAGAAAGTGCACTTGAGCATCTTGCATAGCATGAGCATATGACATGTTTATAATAGAGACTATAGATGGATGTTGATGATTACATTTGTTTATGTTATTCTTGCCGTTTATTGTACTTGCTGAGTCTTTGGACTCACTCTTGCTGTTGTTGTGTTTTTTTTAGGTACCCCCCTTTACAAGAACGGCATGCATGAGGGGGATTAAGACTTAGAGTGGTTTCACAATGTCACGAACTACTCACATTTGAATTGATAGAATGATAATTTAGTAGATCAGAAACTTGCTTAAAGAATTCTTTATGATTACTCCCTCTGCTTGGAATAATTTGTAATAGAGTGGATTAGAGGATCATGGATGTCCTTTTGTTTATGCTTGTAGTTGTTTAGCATGATATGGATAATATAGTGATGATTAGCATAGTTTTGGTGGTCTCTTGATTATGCTAGATGTTGGATTATTTAACTATGTTACATTTAAAGGTTGGGACCTCTGGTTTAGTAACTAAACAAAGGAGGTTCTGTCGGATTTTAGAGATTTGTACCAATGTTAAAATGGTTATAGTGTTAGTTTAGTAGCATTCCAGGCCTTTGTCAGGCTGCGGTGTTACACATCTTCTTGCCATCTTTGTTTCCGGTGAGGTTTTTAACCATTCTTGCGTGTCATAACGTGTATTAGGGTATCTTAAAGCTTTCCCATCAATCAATTTTCATAGATGCATGGCAGGGTTGACGTGAATCGAAGTTTTGCCCCGTTCCGGCCGCAAAGCAGCTTTTCATCTCCCACTTGGATCCTGTAACATCCCAATCTTGGACTTGTGTTTCAAATGTAAGAAAATGAGTAGAAATTAAAACTTTTTCTTACATCATGTATTTCCTGTATGCCTTGAACAATTGTTGTAAGAAGCTATAGAAATACAAAGTCACAAGTCTTTTTGGTCCAAACTTTGATCTTCCAAAAATATAATCATGTCAAATATTGTGAACATCCTTTGGAAATATTTTTCCCAAGTTCTAGAGATGATATGTGACCCCTCTGAGAAATTTCACAATTTTTATAAATTGTTTGAATATTTTCAAAGGGTAGTCAAACCTGTTTGGCTTTCAGTCAAACCTTATACCAGAAGCATTGCATAATTTTTGGAGAAAAATGCACAACATAAAAACCTCTGAAAATTTTACACAAGGTTAATATCTGAGTTAGCAAGCTCCTGTAAAAATTTCAGAATTTTTGGAGTTGTTTTGCTATCCCAAATAAATCCTAAAATTCCCAACTCAATTTAAAACTCAAAACCTAATTTCACTGTGCGTTGGGTTCGAGTCAGACTTGGGTTCGAGCCACTCATCTTGGTCCAGTCAACTAACTACACCGAGCCTCCTTTTAATAGCGTGCGTCCAATCTGAGCCGTTGGATCCTAATCGCACGGCCCAGCTCCGCGAGGTCATTCGGACCGTGCGAATGCGCTATTCAATTTGAACCGTTGGATCTCGATCCAACTGTCCTGAACGTCTGAGAACATTCGGACCTTCCGAAGGACTTATCTAATCGTGGCCCTCCGATTCTAATCCAAGGGCTATGGTTTTCTCTATTGAATTTGTAAAGCACCAGAGCGTTTAAATCTCAGCCGTCCATTTGAAATCTAACGACAGCCGATTTCCTTTCTGTTCTTCTTCTTCCCCGAGCCCCCGTACGCGCGTGCGAGCCATGGCAGTGGGAGAGCAGCTTCACCTTGTCGTGTCAAGTTCGTCCTCGTCAATGTCTCTCTGTGGTGCATTAAATGCGCCCCAGGCTTTCTCCTCCGTTTTCACCATTTTCACTTGCCCCCGTCATTTCTTGGTCCATGGCCGTGCCATGAGCCGAGCCCACCATAGACTCTTGTTCTTGCTCAAAACCCTAATCCTTCCTCTATATATTTCCCCTTAGCCCCTCCTGGTGTTCCTTTACACCACACTTTGCTCACACTCTGTGTTTTGAGCTCAAACCCACTTCCAACCTCAAATCACCATTTTCGGCCATGGAGCTCCATTGAGGACTTTGGTGCTCTAGTGGTTCATCTTCAATTTTTCTTGTACCCTTTAGAGCTCCTCAACTTCCTTTACATTTCCCCTAACTTAATTTTGGGTTGCATTCACAGGAATCACTCAATTTTAAGTTTGGAGATTTTCGGCCGAATTCACCCCCTTTCTTCTCCAGCTCCGGTAAGTGGTTCTTTTTGCAATTACTTGCTTGTGGAGTTTCTTGGAACCATAATGAAGCTATTTTGGTCACCCATGGGTGTTCATTTTGCTCAGGTTATCATTTTCATATCATCTTCCTCGGCTCCGGTGAGCTCCACCGTGTCCAAGTCTTCTCCGGCCATCTTCGAAGCTTCTCTTCACTAAGGTAGCTTCTTATTAGTCCGTAGAGGCCTTGGCACTCGCATCTCCGGGCTGCAGCGGAGCATTTTGCTATTTTTGATTTTGCAGTAAGAGCTCCATTTTCATTTTCCGGCTAGCCGGCGTTCTGGTCCCTCACCGCCAGCGAGGTTGCCACCATTAGGTTCGTGGTGCTTTTGCGATTCCATTTGAGCTCTTAGTTGGCGCCGCCGCAGTCGGAGTCGCCGGCGGCAAGCCGTTGAACTCGCTCGGGCTCGTGCCGACGAAAACTCCCGTTTTCATCATTTATTTAGGACACATTAATTGCCCGATTATTGCTAATCATTGGGTGCATTATTCATGTCTTAATCGGCCGCTGTGCCACTGACAGTGGGCCCAAGTCCTTAGATCACCCGCTGGCACAATTCCGTGCTGTTCCGACATCATTAAGAGTTAATCATTGATTAATTAATGTGTCGGCGGTTAAGTGCTGTCGGAGGTCAATCATGGGTCATTCACTTGTGGGGCCGCGTTGAAATCCCGCGCTTAAACCCCGCCCGTAGCACTTTGTTGGTCTTGGATCGTCGATCTTGTGATCAACGGCCCAGATCTTGTATGCATTCGCACCATCCGGTTGCCTAAATCATTCTAGGCCACCTATCGCTTGATCTGCGGTTGAGATCGTGAATGCAATCGGACCATCCGAAGGGAGATGCGTTCTGGGCCGTCCATCTGCAGATCTGCGGCTGTGATTGGCCCAGACAACCGCACCGTCCGAATGCATCCCTCCGCGTGAGCCGTTGGATCTTGATCCAACGGTGGGCTCCTTTTAGGTATCGCGCGCGTGCCCTGTTCCCAGCGTGCGTGGGCCATAGGATTTTAGATCAAGAGCCCACGAGCGTCCGCGTCGTTTATTTCCGGTTGAGGTTGATTTCATTTTGTAAGCATTTATCTATCAACTAAAAATTGCAGTTAAACTTTAAAAACTCATAACTAATTCTTGTTAACACCTTTTTAGATGATTCCAACTATGATAAATTCTGTTGTCACTAAAGTTTAACATAAAAATGCAATTTGGTATATTTCGGTACAGAAAATCTTGTAACTAAAATAACTTGTTTCCTGCCGTTGGAATATTCCAGAAATAGAATTAAAACTTGAAAAATGCATATCTTTATCTGTAGATTTCCAGTTTGTGCAAAATCAATTTTGTTAAACTCTTCTGTTAGTATATTTTAATATGAAATAGATTTTGAGCATAGTTATAATTCTGTAAAATGACTTGCATTAGATTTACAACTTAGAAAAATCATAAATAAATCACTATAACTCCAAATTTAGTAAATTCAACTTTGTTGTTATTAGGATGTCATAATCTACCTGCTATAAAAATTTCATACCTTAGGTCATTCTAGAAATTTTCGCCATGAACAGTACCAGGAATTAATTTGGTAAATTGATAGGCTGAGAAAGAGTATTTTGTCTATATCTTTTGCATCCTAAATCCAAATGAAGTGATTCTTATTCCTAAAATTTTCTAAAATCATATCCTTGCTGCTGTGTAAATTTCATTGAATTTGGGTATCTTTTGCTGTTGGATTTTATTTGGTGTTCTTCGCTCTTATTGGTTTTATCGTCTTTTCGCGTTAGGTTCCGAAGATATTATTGAAATTGATCCTGAGCCACAGCCATCAGATCCTGCACTCCAGCAAGGCAAGCAGATGTAGCATTCATATTGTTCCTACTATTTTCAAA
Organism: Ampelocalamus luodianensis; assembly: GCA_036346255.1. Lineage (NCBI taxonomy): Eukaryota > Viridiplantae > Streptophyta > Magnoliopsida > Poales > Poaceae > Ampelocalamus > Ampelocalamus luodianensis. The sequence continues at coordinate 45,505,867 of CM070620.1, read as the reverse complement.
TTCTAATATGTTGTTTGCAAATTCTATGTATGCATTGCTATGTTGTTTTAAACTATTGTCGATGGTTGGCCCAGTAGATGTATTATCAGTAGGAAATGTTTTATCCTCTACTACTGAGCCTAGGATTATTTGCTGTGATTTTGGGTTCGTTGGATGGGCCCTTGTCACTTAGTAGTTTACGTATCATTATGCTTAGCCATGCTTAGTTATCGGTAGAAATGGGCGGTTATCGACTTGTCGATGACCTTGATCACAAACTGATTATATTACTTATGTTTTCGGCTTTGTGCCCCGATAATTGCAAAACTAAAACTGAAAACAAAATGAGTTGGACTTGGGCACAATGGTAAGTTGGTGTGGTTTGGGTGTGACTGGAATGGTGCCCGAGTCAATTAAGGACCGAACTATTGTGAGTACCTGTTATCCGAGCATTTTGATGCGTGCTAACCACACTAGAGGGATATGAGACCTATCTTAGCTGAGTACTTTGGGGTGTGTTAATTAATGAGTCGCGTGGTGGGTTGCACATTTAATTATGTGCAACATGGACATGTTTGTGGGGAGGAGCACCGCAGAGGCGGTGTATCTGCTCCACGTATGGGTCCTTGTGATCCATATTTCGTCGACAGATCACTAAGGATTAACCCCCATACGTGCGTCTCTTGATTAGCATATTCCATTGGAAAGGGTTCGTAGGACTTAGACGTGCAGGTATACCAAAGGAAGTGTGCTTAATAGCTTGGCAAAAAGGCGGTTTGAAGTGTGGGTACATTGGTACACCCCCTGCAGGGATTACAAACTATTCGAATAGCCTCGTCCTAGGTTATGGACACGCTTGGGTAAGCTTTTCAAGAGTTAGACTCCAACTTTTCAATTAAAATTTGATGGGTGGTATGAATCTGGGATTCATGCTATGTTGTGCTGACTTTGGGAAGTCACTTCCAGGTGGTTACATGTTATTTATGCTTATTCGCTGTTATTTAAATGTTTAAAAACAGATTTTATCATTTGCTTTCAATCTATTACAATATTGCAAATGAAACTTGCTTTATGCGTCCAAAGAACCATATAACCAATCTCCTTTGTAATCAGCCATCATGTAGCTATGTATAGGCTTGTTACTCTTAAGTCTTGCGAGTACGTTAATTTGTACTCAACTGCATTTGTTTATGTGTGCAGAGGAAGAAGGTGAGCCCCAATGGCCTCACTTTTGTGAGTTGTGCTGTGGCAGTGTGTGGGACGACTAGCTGGTGGCCCGGTCGGTTGCCTTGTGGGTTAAGGCACACTGATTGGCTTTTTGTTGCTGCCATCTTATGGCACCTTTTGCTTCTGCTGTTATTTTTATTTTGTCTAACTTGTCTTTTGGCCTGTTTGGCTGTTCTGTAATAACTTATTATGTATGTCTTTTGTTAGACTTGTGATATGTTGTCATATGGAATGATGCAATGCTTTTGTATGATGTGTGTGTGCTGCAATTCTGGGAAGCACATGTACATCGAGATACGGTGTATTTAGTTTATAATACTAGGGCCAATGGAAGGCGAAGTATTCTAAGCTAAATAAACCGGGGTCTCACAAAGCTTGGTATCAGAGCCCAAGGAAATAGACACGTGCTGTGCACTAAAACAGCTCTCATAGCTGAAATCGTTTTGCACCGTTGGATTAGAAATCGACGGTCTGGATCAATTGGGCCGATCGGGTCGTCTCGAACGCGCCACGATTTTGGACCGTTGGATCTTAATCCAACGGCTCACAAGCGTGGCCGATTGTAATGCGCGCGTACCACATCACCGTGGGCCGCTGACAAGCGGGCCCACTATCGGTGACTGCGGCTGACGTGCGGCTCGGTAGAAAAAGGAATAAATGCTTTAAGAAAATCGAAACCCATATACTTATACACTATAAAATATGTGCAACTTCAAAAATGCACAATTATTTCATTTCAACTCCAAAATCAGTGAAACCACTTCTGAAAATTTTCATTTTAGATTAACTATATATTAAAATTGGTTTCAAACATGTCTCAGTAATAGAGAGCATTATGTTGGAAAATAAGCTATTAACACTATTATTTTTACAAAAGAAAATGCTGATAACTTTAGAAATTCATAACTAAATCATGAAAACTCCAATTGAGGCAAACTCAACTCTGTTGAACTTGTAATAATATTGCCTATTTATCCATGTAATCCATGTACTCACCAATGTTCTACAAATTTTGGCCAAATAATTAAATTACTTAATCATTGGTATATTGAAATCTGAAATTCAAATCACCATAACTTTCATATACTAAATCTAAATGAAATAATTCTTTCACCTAAAATCCTGTAAATTCATGACTTAGCTACTGTAGAAAAATCATGCATTTTTTAGCATCTTTATTTTTGGAGTATTTCTCGGTGTTTATGTCGGTCTTTATTCTTTAGATTCCGAAGCAATCGCTATTTTTGTGATGTGTATATTAGTTATGTTCTAATTCATTGAGGTTATCCTTGAATTATTCCAGCACCACATGCTTAAGATAGGATGTGTGAATTTATATTATTCGGGGTTGCTTAGCCATGCAAGTCTAGAATTGGTAGCAAATTATCGGGAAGAACCCGACAATTGTGGGATACACACAACTTTCTTTATATACTTTTGTTTCAGATCTTCGTATTAATTTTATGAGTTAAATTTTGACATTTTAAAAGAAGTTCTTGGTCTGGACAAGTGTTGGCTAGTGAGGGTGCCTTCGTGCACGAGATTGGGTATGTGGTTTGCCTTGTCTGGACAATTAAGGACCGAACTTTGAGTTGTTGCGATTCAAGTAAAACTCGTGCTACCACACGCGGTATATGGGTACTGTATGGTTAAGTAGGGGGAAGGTTTTGTTGTGTTGGGTCCCACGGTGGTGAAATTGTAAGGGCATGGGACCGTGAAATCTTATGTTCCTTTTGGGCCGATAGGGCATAGAGACCGTAACGTCTTGTGTTCCTAGGAGCCCTAAGTTGAGGGACTTAGCCCAATGGAATCTTCTTGCTAAAAATGACCATATCTTGATTTACCTGGCCGGTATACCATAGGAAGTATGCTATATTCGGAGGCATCTGGAGGCTTACGGGCTAATCAAGTCGTGTGGGTAAAGTAGTACACCCCTGCAGGGTATAAATCTATTCGAATAGCCGTGTCCACGGTTATAGACGACCGCTTGAAATTTGTGGCTGCTTATTGTTAGACTTGGAATTAAAATTGTGGGTGAACTCGGTAATTATCATGAATGGGATGTTCATGCTTATTGTTGTATCAAAGTGGGCAGCCACTTTGCCATTGTTATGCTTTATTTGTTACTCAGTTCATTACTTATTCACATGCTTTACTTCTACTTCAAATCTGATTTTGAAATGTCACTTGAAAAAACTAGTATGTGTAGGTTGTACATTGTTGCGTCTCTTTCGCAAAACTAAGCCAATATGAGTCTTTCCTTTGAATGACCTTATGCATGACTATTTTTATTTGTGTAAGACTTGCGAGTACTCTTTGGTATTCAGCCATATGTTTGCTGGCTTTTACAGGTGAGGAAGATATCGAGACCGAAGAGCTTGTCGGTGTCGATTTAGGCGACACTGACGAGTAGTATGCTATCTTTTAACTCCCAGTCGGTTACCGATGGGTTATAGGGCATACCACTGCAGGCATTTTGGTTTAATTATTTGCTTCCGCTATGAACTTTTTTAATTTGGCCGGTCTTCCACTTATGTTAGTTGTAAACTTGAAACTGTGATGTATAATTTTTGTACTATTTATGTATGAGCGTTGTATGGATGTGATCGACGTTGTATGAGAGTATGAATACATTGGTCACTGATCTTGGGAGCCAATATAAGTCATACTCGCTGCTCATGGCTTCCTATTTAACTCGCTAAGTGTAGTGCTTGACTTGTTGGAGAACCGACAATCATGTAGGGCTCGCAGAGGAGCGGCGCACATGATCGTCGGGGCTCTAGATATTAGTTAAGCCTCTCATTTAGTCTGAGTTAAGTTAGAATCCATTTACTGGAGATCCAGAGTTATGTCCTTAAGACCATGCTTAGCCCCAGTCTTATGGAGATAACCCGGGTCCCCAGCGTTACAGTATCGAGTCATCTTGTTGTATGTTAGAATATGCTTGGCGTTAGCGTTAGCAAGCCCTTTTGAGTCAAAATATTTTGAAATTATCAAATTACTTTCAGAAAGAATAAGTTAGGATTATCTTTTATTCCTCATGCATCTTAGTATCCTTTCTTACCTTACTCTTGTTTTGGATTGCAAGGAAGCCTTACCTTGTTGTTCTTGCTTTTAGATGAGTCGTCAATATCTGGTCAAAGAAACTCAAGCTGAGGACGTGGATGGATACCCGGCACTCCTCCGGGATATGATGTGGAGAGCGAACTTTACCTACCAGCCGACCCACGCCATCTATCGCCGTGACAGGGGGCCAGGCATGGAGGAATACTTGGCCGTGATCAATATCATCGCAAGACAAGTCTCGGGGAGCATCCCGTATTGTTTCCAGGCACGTGGCACTTCCGAGGCCATGGCTCTTTAGGGAGTGGCTCGTGTGGCCATGAGCCACCTTCTTCATGACTTGACGGAGTTGTCTCAACCGTCCTACGACCATTTTCCTATGCGAGAGCGTGGCGCGGAGGTGGACACCTTTGCCCGGATTCAGTTCAGGGAAGATCCCCAAGTTCGGTAGTTAGCAAGGTTGGTTCATATTATGGACCAAATCCATAGGAGCACCATGTATGAGTTATATGAGACTCGTCAACGTCTCGTGGTGGCCCAGGAGCATCTTCAACTCATGTGTAGCATGGGGATCATTGACCGTCATGTGGTGTATGGCGCAAATGAAATTTCCCCATATGCTTCAGCACCACCGGGGTACTGTCTTCTGGAAGTGCAGGGATGAGTACCTAACTATGGGACGAGACGCCAGGTCCGTATGTCGGTCGGTTTTGCTCGCACTCATAGGATGGAACCTGTTGGAGGCCTTGAGATGGAGCAAGGGTCTCCCTTGCGCCTCACCAACCCAGATGACCCCGAGGATACGGGATCACCTGGATATCACCTTCTGGATGAGTTTCCGGAGAACTTCGACTGGAACAATATTTAGATAATAGATTAGCAAGTTCGCTGTCCAAGCTCGTCTACGACGAGTATGTATCCCTAATTTATGTAATAGGTTGGTAGTAATTAAACTATTGATGTATTCTTGCAAGAGTTTTTCGTTTCAGGCAGTTACTATCCGCCCAGGGGCCTTTATGGATGTAATTGCACTGGAAAACTATGATTTGGAATTATGGATCTTGTACTGGCCTTAGTGCCTTTGTATGTCCATTTGGTGTTATGTTTTTTGTGCATTTTAAACTATTATGCATGTGTGGTTTAGAATCATATGCTTGCTGTCCAAAAATTTTATCCCCACCTGTGTTGGCTTCATCTTGGTCCTTGCTAAGTTTTCTTGGTGCAACAGGATGGCGAGACCTAACACTCGTTTGAGGGCTACGCAAGATGAGGGATCTCCACCCAGGGGAACTCGTTCTGCTGCGGTAGCTGAGCTCTATACTCGGGAAGAGAGGGGTGGGCCCTCTCAGTAGCATGATCAGCAGATTAGCCCACCTGAGGAAGTGCTCCCTCCGCCACCCACAATGGCAGACGTCTTGGCTCAGATCGAGAGTAATAGGATGGACCACACCAGGATTCTCGAAGCTATTGCTCGCAACATGTAACATCCCAACTTTCAACTTGTGTTTCAAATGTAAGAAAATGAGTAGAAATTAAAACTTTTCTTGCATCTTAATGCTCTTGAACTTTTCTGAAATTCTTGTGAAGGAATTTTGGGAAATCCAAAATCAAAATCCTAAATTGTCTCAATTCAAAAGCCTCCTTGGTGAAACCCTGTGTCAAAACCCTTGGAAATAATTTTCCTTGGTTCTAGGGTTGCTTTGTGACACCTCTGAATTATTTCATAATTTTTGGAAATTATTTGAATATTTTAGAGGCAGGTCAAACCTTGGTCAAACTTCTAAATTAACCTTCTGGAATTTCTTGAGAAAATCCCAGTGCACAAAAGTCTCTGGAAATTTTATGGGAGGTTAATCCTAGAGTCAGCAACTTCCAGTTAAAATTTCATAAATTTTGGAGTTGATTTGATGCCTCAATTAAATCCCCAAGGTTCAGCTTTAAAATCAAAAACCTAATCTGGTCTTCACTGTTCCTCGGGCGCACACCCGAGCCTGGCTTGAGCCAACTGACTCGGTCGAACGCCTAGCTGTACCTGGCTCGGTCGCACCGCACGGGCGCGCCACGAGCCGTCCATTTGGAAATCGACGGCCCCGATTGGTGGGACATTCGGACGGGTCGATTGCCCCGTCGCCTTGGACCATTCGATCGCGACCCAACGGTTGAGATCCGCCCGCCGTTATAAAACCCGGCCAGCCCAGTCTCTCTCTCGCGCGCGACCGTAGGATTTTGATCAGCACTGCTGAGCGTACCTCTCGCGCTGGTCGTTTTCAAAGTCGCGCGTGCATCGCAGCCGTTCAAGTTGATCGGACGGTCGGTGCGGAAGGGGTTGGACTCGACCCTTTTGCACTGTTGAGCCCGAGCCACCCTTTCTCACCCTCTCTGACTGGTGGCCCGCTCGCGTCGCTGGTCATCTTCCTCCTCCCACTGCGCGTGTGCGTACCTGTACGCCACGGCAGAGAAAGAGAGGAGGGGGAGGTGCCTTGTCACCTCCTTGAGCCCTTTAAACGGCTCAATCTGCGGCGTATTAAATGCACGTCAGCGCACCGCCCTCAAAGTCGTCGAGCTCACCTGCTCCCATCCCCTCTCGCGCGGTCTCGAAGGCAGCAAAGACCGAGCTCGCCTCGGATCCTCCGGTGCTGCCCTCCCTTGTCCTCAGCTACTTAAGCTCCTCAAGACCTTCAGTGTCTCTCTTTACACCACCCTTGAGCTTTAGCGTGCGCTTTCACTGCCTGCTTGAGCTCGAATCACCGAAACCGTCTCGGTCGCCATTGTTGAGCTGGGAGCTCCTCGGTGCAACCCGTGCTCTAGTAGCTCTTCTTCCCTTCTCTTGGCTTCAGCTTGTCTTCCTTACTTCTTGGAACAAAACCCCTAACCTAATTGTAGTTTGCTTTCACAGGAGCAGCTCAATTTTGGGGAAATTGTTTCTGTCGGCCGAATCACCCCTTTCTTCCTCCTCGCCGGTAAGAAGCTTCATTTCCTAATTCCTTGCTCATGGGGCATCTGTGAACTATTGTGAAGCTGTTGTGATGACCCGGTCCTCCCCATTTTGCTCAGGCCGTCGTCTCCACTTCTTCTTCTTCGGTGCCGGCGCCGCTCTTCGTCGCCGGAGCTCCTCCGTCATCCTCTACTCCTCCTCTGTGTTAAGGTACCTTCTAGTAATCCCTAGAAGCTTTGGCACCAGCTTAAGTGAACAACGCGGAGCTCATTGGAGTTTTTCATTTTCGGCCGTGCTTTGCTGCGCCGCCTCGCGCCGGCTCGCCGCCGTTCTGGGGCACTAGCGCCGCTGCGAATGGTACCAATGTGTGCGCATTGGTATTGCGGTCCCATTTTGGCCATGGGCTCGCGCCGCCACGGCCGGAGTCGCCGGCGGCGAGCTCGGGACTGCATCGGTTGTTTTGTCGGACGAAAACGGCGGTGCCGTAATGTCGTTCGGACACAGTAATGGCGTTCATTAATGCCTAATCATCGCTTAGTATTAAACATGTCCTTAGCCGCCGCTTATCTGTCACTTACATGTGCGCCTCTCGCACTGTGCACTTATCCCCCCCCCCCCGCGGCCCTCTGTTACTAACAGGTGGGCCCGTTTTTCTGTGTGCGTGTGTTAAGACCTTGCGGGCATGACTCAGCGTCGCTGACAGTGGGCCCCGCCTGTCAGCAGTCTCTGTTCAAATCGCGAACGGCCCAACCCATTCCAGCCGTCCGATGCTTGATCAACGGCTGGGATTGCGAAAGCATTCGTTCGGTCCGAATGCCATCTCCATCTGGACCGTTGGATCTTGATCCAACGGTGAGCCTCGGTGGGCGCTGTGTGTGTGTGTGTGCTGTGCGCGCCGTGCGCGTGGGCCGTCCATTGCCGGATCAGCGGCCCAGATCAAGCCACGTCTTTTCTTTCAAGATTTATTGTTTTCATTTTCCCGAGAGGTTTATTTGCAAACTGAAAAAGGTATTAAACTTCAAAAATGCATAACTAAATCAAATTAGCTCCAAATGAGTTGGTTCAAATTTTGTTAGCTTCCTTATGAACTGTACTTTAATCTAAAAATGGATAGAAGTTTGTTCCAGCTCCAGAAAATGGATTTTAAAATTAGTTTCGAAATAGGTTTTAATTAACATACCAAAACTTGCAATTAACTTGTAAATTGCACAACTAATTCTCTGAATATCAATTGTTAGTGAATCCAACTTTGTTGGCTTCATTTAATAAGGATCTAAATGATAAAATTGGTTTTAGGTATGTTACTGTTTTCAACAAGATTTCATATACAATTTAGTTTTGCTCCTTTTCATGACTGGAAAAATCATAAGTAGATCATTTTAACTCCAAATGAAGTGAAACCACTTGTGTTAGCCTTAAAATGTTAGTAACTACTTACCATAAAAATTTCAGCTACACCACCTTTCTAGAAATTTTCACCAAATAATTTAATTATGTGAACAGTAACAGATTGCAATTTTCCCAGCCGAGCCAACTTGTTTTGATCATATCTTTTGCATTAAGAGTCTAAATCGGTTGGTTCTTGTTTCTAAATTTGTTATTAATCATGCTCTTGCTGCTGTGAAATTTTCAGAGCATTTGGAGAATTTTGGTTTTAGAGTCTTTTTTGTTTTCTTCGTTCTTATCGATTCTTTATCGCCTTTTCGATTAGGTGCCGACGATTGTGCTATCCTTGAGAGTGACCCTCAGCAAAAAATTGAGTAACAGCCCCCAGGCAAGCAGTTTGATCATTTCCCAATTGATCCCATTACTTTTAAAGTCTAATACTTTGTTTAACTTGTATGTATGCATTGTTATTTTGTTGTTAAATTGATTAGTTAATCCTCTAGTTGCATAATCCGTAGGTAAATAATTATCCTTTACTACCTGAGCCTAGGTTATTTGCTGTGATTAGGGTTCGTTGGATGAGCCCTTGTCATTTAGTAGATTACGAATAAATATTGCTTAGCCATGCCTAGTTATCGGTAGTATTGGGCGATCATCGACTTAGTCAATGGTCTTGATCACACAAATACTTATATTACTCCATTATGTCCAATCCTTGTGTTTTATTAATTTACAAATCAAAAACTGAAAACAAAAACTATATCTTGACTTGGGCACAATGGTATGTTGGTGTGATCAGTTGGGTGTGATTGGAATGGTGCCTAAGTCCCTAAGGACCGAGTTACTTGTGCCATTGATCGAAGAAATTGTTGCGTGCTAACCACACGGGGGGGATATGGAACCTCTCTTGACTAAGTACTTTGGAAGGTGTTAATTATGAACTAGTTGGTGGGTGTTTTGTGTGTGGTGTTAGGAGGGGAGCATTAGCAGACCGGTTAGGCTGTTTAATGTATCCTTCTCCCGTGGGTTGCGGCTCTTAATTAGCATCGTCCATTGGAAAGCGTCTTGTTAGGCTTAGCCGTGCCTGCATACCAAAGGAAGTATGCTAACCGTGGCTGGTGGAAAGGTGGTCTATCGTGTGGGTACATTGGTACACCTGCGAGGTTAAAACTATTCGAATAGCCTCGTCCTAGGTTATGGACACGCTTGGTTATTTCCCGCAAGAACTAGACTACAACCTTTTAAAAACTTAAAACTTGACATGGGTGGTATGAAGGTGTACTTCATGCTATTGTTGTGGTGGCTATTGGGTTAGTCACTTCCAGGATGTTGTCATCTACCTATTGTTATAATTGTCTCTATGTTATTTGAACAATAAAGATTAATTGCAAACTTGCTTTTAAATGTATTACATTATTGCAAATAAAACTTGCTTTATGCTGAAAATAAGTCCAGAGCCTCCTCTAGTTAAATAAAGCTTGCATGTAGTTAATTATAGTTTTGTTATCTTACACGTCAGTCTTGCGAGTACAAAAATAATTTTTGTACTCAGATGCTATGCTTAATTGTTTTGTTGCAGAGGAAGAAGGTGAGCCCCAAGGGCCTCACTTTTGTGAGTTGTGCTGCGGCGGTATTTGGGACGATTAGCTTGGCGGTCCGGTTGGTTGCCTTGTGGGTTAAAGGCACACTAATTGGCTTTTGTTTATCGCCATCTTATGGCACTTTTGCTTCCGCTGTTTACTAAGTTGTTTGTGTTACATTTGGCCGGTCGGCCCCTCTTTTGTAATAACTCAATATTATGTATGTCTTTTGAACTTGTGTTGTGTTTCGGTTCTATGTGAATGGATGGAATTGATGCACGATTTTGTAGCGGGGTGTGTATACTGCATTTCTGGGGAGTATACATATCTCGAGGCTTGGTTTATTTGATTTATAATGCTAGGACCAAGTGGATGGTTAAACATTACAACTCGAATAAATCGGGGTCCTCACAAAGTTGGTATCAGAGCCATTCCAACCGTAGTAACCCAAGCTTGGTCGTCTTTAGGATATTTTGGAAAACTTAATTTCAAAGTATCAAATGATTTATGGAAGCTTAAGTAAATTCTCAGATTTTACTCCTTACCTATCTTAGATTGCTTATCTCATCTTGCTCAAGTTTGGGTTTTAAAAATTGTTTTCCTCTCATCTTCTTCTGAAAAGATAGTCATTATCGTTTAAATTGGGTTTTGGGAACCAATGAGTTTGACAAATTGGAGTGTTAGCTGCCCTCTACAAGGTTTTGAAGCTTCAGAAGTTGCAGATTTCGGCTTAGAAGCTTGGATGCAAAATCTAGACAGCGAGCGTCAGTTTCCGGACAGCAAGCTCAAAGGTTCTAAATAGGGTAGAAAATGAGAGGTTAATCAACCAAAACTTGTGGGAATGAAAGGGTAAGATGTGATACTAGTTAGCTAAGTATCTAACACTATTTTTGCCGCCTTAACGTTGCTTTTGATTAGTGTTAGACTTGATGTAGTGTGCTGAAATTTTATCTTCTCAACCAATTACTCGTTCATTCAATACGGGTTAATTGTGTCGAGAAGTTGAGCTTTGGTTTGTTGTTTTCTTTGCTGTTTTGGAGCTGTTTTGAGATGCTTTTAAAGTTATATGCTTGCTAATTTGATTTTCGTCTAGGGTGATATCTCATTCCCCTAGTCGTTAGCTTTTCGCTTTCATCAACTTCTAATTTTAAGGTTTTTGCTGCTAACCCAATTTCCTTGCGCCAGGATGGCTGGAGGTACTCGTAGCGGCCGTGGTCAGCAGCCTGGTTTGGATGAGGAGCTCCCGCCTCCTCCGACCATGGCTGAGGTTCTTCTACGATCGAAGCGCAACCGTTCGTGAGGACGGGAGAGTCTGCTGGATGTTATGCGCGCAACACCTCCGCCCTTCCGGTGCCTCGGGATCGGGCAAGGGGTGGACATCAGCCTCGTGGGGGTCTTGCTGAGTTTCTTCGCACCGAGCCCCCCACTTTTTCCAGGTCTGAGGACCCACTGGATGCAGACGACTGGCTACGTCAGGTTGAGCGGAAGCTCGACATTGCCCAGTGCCAGGGCCACGACAAGGCACTCTTTGCCTCCCATCAGCTGGAGGGGGCATCACTCTCTTGGTGGGAGAATTTTTTGGCCATGCAGCCCGCCGGCCACACCGTCTATTGGGAGGAGTTCCGGACTGCGTTCCGTCGAGCTCACATCCCTGCCGGCTTGATGAAGCTGAAGAAGAAGGAATTTCTCGCGCTCAAACAAGGGCGTAAGTCAGTGATGGAGTATCTTTATGAGTTCAACCACTTGGCTCGCTATGCTCCATCCGAGGTGGCCACTGATGAGGCCAAGCAGGAGAAATTCATGGAGGGCTTGTGTGAGGAGCTGCAAGACAAGCTATCCATTGTGGAGTTTGCTGACTTTCAGACCTTGGTAGACAAGGCCATTGTCGCTGAGCTTAAGGCAAAGGCGCTAGGCGAGTCCCGCAAGCGCAAGTGGGAGGCCCAATGTGCCACAGGCCGGTCTCCCGCCCCGTGTTGGGCTGCACGGGGGCCGTTCTTTGGCCTCACCACTGCCGAACCAGGAATTAATACTCCTGGATCCTCGTGCATAATCGAACTAGTCCCATGATCAGTAGCTAGTCCACACAGTAAACAAAATGATAACAAATTCATATCACAACTTTATTGATAAATAACAACAGAGTTGATTACAAAGGAGGCTTACAGGCCAACAATAAAATAAACACAATGAAAACGAAGAAGTAGTAGGGTCCATTAACCGCCACGTGCAATCGATCGGGAAGCGGCCGAGTCGTCGAGATCCACATCGGTAGCAAAGTCCTTCTCCTCTGAAATTTGTTTGCATAAGGAAGAATGAGCACAACTTCCGTGCTCGCAAGTTACACCCGTCAAGTAACAGAATGACATGCATATATGGATGTAACAAAGGATGGCTTATAAGGAAATTTGCATAAAGCAACATTTTCTTTAAATACTTGTACTAAGTTCCAAAGCAGGTATTTTACAACTAAAATTCTCAATTTTATAGTCAGATAACATTCACACATGATTGGTGAAGGATACCCTCCTATCACATGGCTTCCTGCCCAAATTCCCATCTGGATAAACCGGTTTTGAAGAAGTCTTTTCAAACAAAACCAAAGTCTAACTTTGAGTAGTTACGCTAGCATGTCCATAACGCGACACGGCTATTCGAATAGTTTTACACTCTGCAGAGGTTGTATGCTTTACCCACATGACAAGACTTCTCTAGTTTGTCCGGCATATATCTATGCCACCGCTCACTACCTTTGGTAAGCGGTCTAGAGCACGTGTCGAGGCCTTTACAATGTTCTGCCTTAATGTATTTGTGCCCGCTAAGGTTTCGCTGCCATTGGACTGACCATCCTCCGGAAGCCCCCTCCTGCGCCAGATGGGTCTACTGTCTGACCAACACCCATACCAACAACATAGCACCAATGACACTAAGACATCACAAATTATTTAGCCAAGTCCCGCCCACACAGGACATGTGGTGGTACGGTTAGGCGTAGCATCATGCGCTCGAAGACCGGTCCTTAACTGACTTGGGCAACTTTCCAACAAAACCTATGGGCCTCAACCATCCCCGATTGAGCCCGTGCATAAACTTGCACCCACCGAACATCCATTATGCCCAAGTCCAAACTATTTTTATTTATTTCATTTTTCAAAGTCATAAACTTCCATAACATACCGATGTCATGGATACAATTCGAACAACAATTGATTTATGGCTGAAATTTCCCAAAATAAACATGTTTGGTCTATAAGCATGGCTAAGCCTAATTTTTCTCAAAATGTTCTAGTTCATACTATCGTATCAACCAGATTTTACCTATGGTGACAATATGTTTGCTTCAATTATCAAAATTGGCTATACAAAGGAGTTTAGGCATAACTATACATTTAAAACATGACTTTAAATTACTTATATAAATAAGCATGCAGTAATAATTTAAAACAGAATATAAATAATTTGAAATAATGGGATCAACATGATCAAGGGTATAACTTGCCTTGCTTGTTTACTCGTTGCTCTTAAATGGCGTTGAAATCCGGTCGTCCGAAGTCGTCGAAATCTATACGTGAAAACGAGCTAAATTCAAATAACACTCAAATAAAATCCAAATAAAATCCAAAATAAATACTGGGAGGAAGGTATTGATTTTATATGAATATAGGAATTTGAATCGACGGAATCGGAGTTCGTATGAGGGAGAACGAAATTATAGAAAATGACATGCATGCATAAGCACTATTCATGCATGGTACTGTAGCTCATGTGCATGGCACTGTAGCATTTGCATGTGACATGAAGAAATGGCGATGCCGGGCGAGAGGAAAGGATAGATGGCCGGTGAACCACAAAAATGGAATCCCGGGAGCAAGACGGACCCATCGGTGGTGGTCGCGTCGTCGCGAAGGTCGGTGTGGCGGCGCGACGCAAAAAAGCGATGTCGGATGAATAGTAGCACCGATGAGCGGGGTATTTTGGAGTAACGGAAGGAGCATCGCAGAGAACGTTGCGGCGAAGTTAACGGTGTGGACGATGTCGTCGGGAATAAAAACGGCACCGGAAATGACGATAGAAGGTGGTTGGTCGCACGCGCAAAACTTTTACTTGCGGCGAGATAGAGGCGAATTCTAGGGATATGAAGAGGACGTCGAGGACGCGCCGCGACACGGTCGGCTCGGGAAATGAGTAACCGAGGAGAGAGAACGGAGGAGATATTAATAATGGACCAAAATAAATGACAGAAAATAAATAAAATCTAAAAATTACGAAATAAATACTAAAAATAGTAGAGGAATTTAGGTGAATTTAGGAAGAAGAATCAACGGATTTGGAGCTTGTATGAGAGAGAACGGATTTTTCAAAAGAATAAAATGTGTATGTACTAAGCATATACACACGACTAGATAAATGTTACTGTTGATTGTCTTCTTCAAACGAAACATACGCATGGCGCATGAAGAAGGTGATGGCGCCGGTAAGGGAAAGGGAGGAATGGCCGGCGAATGACAAAAATGGATTGCTCACCTTGCGACGAAGCCGTAGAAGGTGACGGTGCGACGAACGGTGATCGGCGTCGGCGGTGGCGAGCGCACGGTGGTGCACGGGGCGGCGGCGCTCCGGCGATGCTCCGGCGACGAGAGGGTGAGCACGGCGTAGAACGTCGCGAGGCAAAGCCAGGGATGTGGTCGATGGTGGCGGGGCTCCACCGTAGGCGACGTAAATGGCCGATGAACGACGTTTGGCCCACGACGGAAAAACTTCGATTGTGTCGTAGAGGAAGGAAGAGAGGAGCTAAAATTTTCGGGGATGGATGAGGGAGAGGAGAGGCACACGGTGCTCTCTTATATAGGGGTGGAGGTGGACCGTGGAGAGAGATCAATGTGCGTGTGTCACGGCCGGACATGGCTCGTTCCGTTGATTTGGCGCATTGATGAGGGGAGGAATGGCCGGGAATGGAGGTGGAGTGATGAGGGGAGATGAATGCCTGGAGTTTCGGGAAGAATCGTGGAGAAAAATCATGGTTTGATAAGCTTCATATGCTGCGTTAATGGCGTCGGTCGCTGTTGCGTGTTCTCTGGACAAATTCGTTTTGGGAAGAAGATAGGAGAGAGAGAGATAGGAGGAATAAAACAATAAAGGAGTGTATGTGGTAGATTGAAACAAAGATGGCAACTGGCTAGCACATGCATTACAACTTGAATGTTAAGCGTGCACAGGTTGGAGCACTACGGGGATGGTTGACCCAATGGGAACCCATTTTTTTTTATTTAAATTATTATTTTTTTTTTCTGAAATTACTGTTCATAGTGTACTGTGCAAGTATACTGTTCATAAGGTGCGGACGGTCCGAATGATTACAGGATTTTCGGATTTTAAATAAATCAATAAATCAAATAGTTTTTAGAAAATTAGCAAATAGAGCCCAAAATTCTAGAAAAATTCACAAAAATACCTTGAATTATTTTTGATTTAATAAAAATAATTCCAACTTAAAGTTGGCCTTTATTTTTGAACAGTAATTATTTTTATTTTTAAATAAATAGTAAAAAGCTTTTAAAAATTCCAGAAAATTCCAGAAATTACGTAAGTTTTTATTTTTCACTTTAGATCTAATAAAAACTCATAAAACTAAATAAATTTTATTTTTGCCTTTTAAATCTTAGAAATTCAAGAAAACCAAGAAAACACTATTGAAACTGAGAAAATCCAATAAAAGAATAACTTTATTTATTTTTATTTTGGTAATGTTATTTGGGATGTTACAAACTACCCCTTAAAGGAATCTCGCCCCGAGATTCGGAGAGGCTAGAGAGAACGAAGACGGACAAAGGATAAATGAATTGAGAGATAGAGAGTCTATCTTCAAGTTGGCTTTACATCCAGGGATTTTGAGTTGTCCAAATTTTTGAAGTGTCGATTCGTCCTTCATCTCCATTGTACATTGAAAGGTTAGGTTTTCCAATGGATTGTTAGAGAAGAGGCAAAAGCAAAGGATGAGAAAGATAGAGAGCTATGAGATGAGAAGTCTACCCTTTAAAGCAAGCGTTGTACACAAGATCAAAAGATCTACATACGACGTACAAAAGAAAACATACGATACAAGTTAGGAAACAATACAACTTCTACTCGATCGATACAGTAAGTGGTGAAACGACTCAATACACGAATGAGTCTTGGCACACTTAAACTATATGGCTTGGCTGACAAAACGATCTTCGGTATATCTTGTCCGTTGTCCTTGGATGGTGCAGACGACGATACTTTCTCGATGGCTCCATGTCTTGTAGTCTTGAACGTAAGGGTTAAGAAACGTGTTCACCAACTATAGAAATTTATAAGGAAAGAGAATCCATTTAACATTATAAAATGGTGAAGAAAGAATTAGGTGAGAAGGATTTTCTATAAAGAAGCTATAGATAGATGACCAACATGAGGAGAGAACAATTTATTTTTCTTGTTGTATAAAATAAATTTTGAAGTTTTCAACTAACGCCATTCTAACTAGGTCACGACCTACAGTCGATATGGCTCTGATACCAATTTGTCGTAACCAGGAATTAATACTCCCGGATCCTCTGTGCATAATCGAACTAGTCCCATGATCGTGAGCTAGTCCACACTGATAAACAAAATGATAACAAATTCATATCACAACTTTATTGATAAATAACAACAGAGTTGATTACAAAGGAGGCTTACAGCCAACAATAAAATAAACACAATGGAAAACGAAGAAGTAGTAGGGTCCAGATTAACCGCCATGTGCAATCGATGGGAAGCGGCCAGTCGTCGAGATCCACATCGTAGCAAAGTCCTTCTCCTCTGAAATTTGTTTACATAAGGAAGAATGAGCACAACTTCCGTGCTCGCAAGTTACACCCGTCAAGTAACAGAATGACATGCATATATGGATGTAACAAAGGATGGCTTATAAGGAAATTTGCATAAAGCAACATTTTCTTTAAATACTTGTACTAAGTTCCAAAGCAGGTATTTTACAACTAAAATTCTCAATTTTTGTAACAGCCCAAATTTCAATTTCCAGTTGAAAATAAAGTTTAAAAATTTTATTGGATTTTGGTGGAATTTTTAAAGCTTTTCCTTAACCAAATTAAAGATAAAATAAAATTATGGGCAAAATCTATTATCAGATAATAGCTGGAAATATTTTTCTTAAATCCTAAATGCTCCAGAGAATTTCTGTGAATTTTCTCATAATTCTTGGAATTATTTTGCTATATTCTAAAGCCTAATTGAATTATCCGGAATTAAAACAAAAGAAAAATCAAAAGAAAAACCTCAAATAGGAATTGGGCCGAACCCGGCTCACCCCACGTTCTTCATGCAAGCACGACCCGCTCCGCGCGCGCCTCCTCTCCTCTCACGACAACCGGGTCCACCGTCAGTCCTTTCTCTCTCCCATCACACTGTGCATCCCAACCGTTGGATTAAATCCAACGGTCCGAACGTCACAAAGCATTCGAAGGTCCGAATGTTCTCACGCAATCGGGACCGTTAGATCTAAATCCAACGCCCACGTGCATCGACCACTTAATGATTCACCGCAACCCCGTGATCTATTTAAACCGTTAGATCGAGATCAAACGGCTACGCCGACATAACTTACCGCCGCCAATCTTTTGTCCACCGTCGATCAAAATCGGACGTGCCCGGCTTGTCGTCTTCTCGCCGTCTTCTCCGCGCGATCCTCACGCCGCCGCCATTAAAACCGACGCTCGAACTCTGGTAACGGCCGCCTTCAATCCCCCACTCCCCTCACCATCGTGCGCATTGACGACCCCGTATCACGCCGCCCCACTTCCGGCCGTTTTCTCCCTTCTCCGCATCAGTTTTACCCACGATCACCGAAAACCGCCGCCGCATGACCTTCGCGTCGCCGCCGCTTCCGGTCTTTCCCAGCCCTATAAATAGGAGCCATGGGTAGCCCTTCTCCTCCTCCACCTTTTTCCCCCACGCATTACTCCTCGCACGCCCTAGCTTCGCTAGAACCGGCCGTGGAAGCTCCTTCACCGCGATCGCCTTCTTCCCTGATTCCGGCGCCCTCGACGACGCTCCGTCCTCGCCGCCACCACCAACGGCTTCGCCACATCATCGCCGACCCGGTGCTCACCTCTGCTTCGGCAGGACGCCGCCGGAATCGCATTGTCGCCAACACCCGAACCTCTCCGCCGCTTCAACCTCGCCGCCGGCCACCACCGTCCACCTTGACCACCCGGAGCTAGTCTAACAGGTTCAGAATAGTCCTAGCTACACACTGGTACCACCCATCGCCGGCGAAACCTCGCCGTTCGCCGTTGCCGTTGGTTCCCGTGCGCCACCGTCGCCGGTCCGACGTGTCACGCCGCGTGGCAGTGCCACCTAAGCGCCACCTCAACCCCGCTTGCGTGGTACGCGTGGCGTCCCGTTCATCGCCACGTGAGCACCCGCGTGTCAGGTTCACCGCGCCAGATCACCCTCGGCTCGGTGGAATCAGTCCACCGTGAGCCGAGTCTATGACATGTGGGACCCGCTTGTCAGAAAAATCATTATAATTCTTTTAATTTCCGGAAATTCTTCGCTGGCGTCAGCATTGCACAATAAATAGAATTTCCTTTAGAAAAATAATTCAGAGAATTCAATTAAATTCCAGATTTTGTATTAAACTTGTAAAATTCATATCTTTGCATTTGAACTCCAAATTGAGTGGTTCAAGTTGCAAAATTTGTCTAAATTCATAATCTAGCTAACTAAAGCAAAATATTTTAATTTGGAGTTAGTTTGATCTGAGTTTTGAATTTATTTGAATTTGAGTTGAATTTGTCGTATTTTCACGTATAGACTTGACGACTCGGAGAGTTAGATCCTTCCGACGATTTAGAGTTCCAAGACTTCAACGAAGGCAAGTTACACTATTGATCATATTGTTCCTATTGTTTTAAAGTATTTATTTACTATCTACAATTTACTATTGCATGCATATGTTTATAAAAATATCCGAATATCCTGATTTCAGATATAGTTGTTCCAAACTCCTTGGTATGGCCAATTTGACTATCAAAACTGAATACCTTGACACCTTAGATAAAATTTGTCAAATGCTTAGCCTTGCTTAGATAATATTTACAAATTTGGGAGAATTTAGTCAAATCTTTACAATGTAATTTAAATGTGTTCTGTGGTATTGTTTTATCACGAAAGGATTTTACTCTAAATAAAATAAAATGGGTTTGGACTTGGCGAGATGGATGAATGGTGGGTGCAGGTTCATGCACCGGTCTAATCTGTTAGGATTACGACCCGTGGTTTTAAATTGGAAGTCGCTCGAGCCGATTAAGGACCGGTCTTTGAGCGTATTTTGCTACGCCTTACTGTACCACCACATGTCCTGTATGGGCGGGATTTGGCTAAATAATCTGTGAGTGTCTTAGTGTTATGTGTGCTATGTTGTATGTGTGGGCGTTGGTTAGACATTAGTCCCACTCGCGCAAGAGGGGCTTCCGAGGATGGATAGTCCAAAGGTAGCGAAACCTTAGCGGGCATGAATACAAGAGGACACCGCTTGTAACGGCCTCATGATAATTGCTTAGTCACACGCCTGGAGCGTGCTTTGGCCGACATTAAAAGCATTTTATCTCGTGTGGGTAAAGCTGCACAACCTCTGCAGAGTGTAAAACTATTCGAATAGCGCGTCATGATCATGGACATGCTAGCAAAGCCACTCTAAGTTAGAATTGTTTTTGGTTTATAAAATGTGTTCAACAGATGTTTTAGGATGGATAGTCCTATGGTAAAAATTGGGTGGTTAGCCAAGTGTTAGGAGGATATCCTTCAATAATCAACTAGTGGAGGTCATCCAATATTCGATGTCGCTTTGTCACTTTCTTTATTCGAATTATTAAAATTGGTCTTACAAAAGTATTAGCAATATAATCAAAATGTCGTTTATGCAAAACAACCCCTGCCATTACCTTTGTTTACCTTATGCATGCATTAAACTTTCTATATTGGGTGTGACTTGCGAGCACGGTAGTAGTGCTCACTCTGCTGAATAAATCTTATTCGGGAGAAGACGTTTTCCCCGACGGTGAGGATCTTGGCGAATAGGTGCGTCCCTGACGATTGCCGTGGCAAGTCGTGTGGCCTACTACTTCTACTACTCTTCCATTGTGTTATTTCTTTTCTTTTGGCGCAGCCTTTTGTAATAAACTTTGAATTATTATCAATAAACTCGTGATATGATTGTGCTATCACTTTTGTTTAACTGTGTACACTAGAAATCTGGACTAGTGTATGAACACAGAGAATTTGGGATCCTTCGTTCTGGGTTCGACAAAGTGGTATCGTGAGCCATATCGATCAGAGGTCGTGGCCCCACAAATGTCCTAAGGACTCATTTGCAAAAATTAAAAACTATTTTGAGTGTATCCAGTCATCTCTCAACCCTTCTCTTTAAAACAAGATTCTTGACTTGTCTATTCCTCAAAATTTTAGATGGCAGAAAGCACGGACGCTATCTCTCACGGAATCATTGTCGACATCGGGTGAACTTCTGGGAAGTGATGCAAAGACTTGACTACAAGAAGAGGCCAACGTTTCGTGGCTACCGATACAAGTTGGGAGAACGACGTCTCGGAGAGTGGAAGTACTAATCTACTCGACCGCCGCCAAACACCGTCTTCCATACCTTCCACGCCCGATCCGACGCGACACCTTCACGATGGCATTCGGGATGCGGCGAGAGAAGCGGTTCGTCGACTCGCCATACTTATGACCGCCACCTCAACGGCACCGGGTTTCACTATTTCCGATGCATCTTCCAACCGTGACTTGTGGTGTCTTCCGCACCACCGAGGAGGAAGATTCCCCCAGTTGACGCACTGTGGACGACAAAGGCACGGACTACGCTTATGGAAACGCCTTGGGCGACTTGCGTACCACTCGGGATAGTCTAGAGTATACCGAGGCGAAATCAAGGCGCCAAGAGGAGCGGCTATTTACAAATCAGGCCAAGGCGGATGCAAGCAATTCCCGAATACACCCCATCCACCCCATAGATGTTTATTTTTTCCCATCCGTACTTTAGTGCGTATTATGAGCTATCAATTATTCATGTGATAGCCATAATATATTAATAAAATAAATGAATAAAGAAACCATTTTGAAAAGTTGATTCTTTGTTTGTGTGCTTTTTCGTTCTTGGGCTATTTTAGATTTATCCCCATAGAATTCCTCGCTATCTCTTCTAAATCATTGGAGGATTCCGCAGATGGTGACCACCGCAGAAGCGGCAATGCGGCAAAGGCAGATGCCAACGGACAAGGAAACGATCGACGGATCACCGGGATAATCACGCCGCACCGCCACCACCGCCGCGTATGACTCGATCGGCGCCGGATGATGGCGAATCGACTCATTTAATCGACCTTCTTGCGATCACTCGAATGTTCGAACACTCGGGCCGCTAAAGGCGGCGGCCCGCTCCACCTCCGCATAACCAAAGGCGACTATGTCCGAGTTTATGAGGATGCGTCACGACATTCTCAAATAATATTGAACCAATGGACGCCGACGATCGGCTTCGGGCTATTGGAAAGAAATCGACATTAGTCGTTGTTCGACCGTGAGAGGGTCTGTTGCCTCTCACCAACCGAATGGCCCCGCATCGTAATGGTGGGACAACTCATGCGATAGCACACAATGATGCTCGATCCATCACATGGGCCGACCGTGCGAAGCTTTCGTCATGCACATATCCGGCAGGATGATGACGCTCAAGAAGAAGGAGTTCCACGACTCGACAAGGCAACCGCACGGTGAATGAGTACCTTCACCGCTTTAACTAACTTGCCCGCTACGCGGCCGACGAGCTGTGAGATGAGAAAGACAGAAAGGTTCTGGATGGATTGAATGATGATATCTCTGCCCAACTTATTTCTCGTAATTTCACCGACTTCCAAAGTTGGTGGATAAAGCAATCGTGCAGAGGCTAAACACGCAGAATGGAGAACCGCAAGCGGAGGATGGCGCCAGAGGTTTAACGCAGGAGGTCTGCCCAAACCTCGCATCACCACACCGCAGCCGCAGCAACGTGGGAAGTTTCAATCTTCCACGTCTCGTACTCCAGCACCGCCACAGCGCTCCAACCCTCCAACTTCCGTGGCACTTCATTAGGAGGGCAGTTTCAGCAGAAGCACTCTACCTCCTCAGCTTCTCGAGTCACGTGCTTCCACTGCAACGAGACAGGGCATTATGCCAATAAATGTCCAAAGAAGCAACAAGGTTTGGCTCCAACAAGGCCAACCTCGGAGTTCAAGCTACGGCAAGCAACACTGCACAAAGAAACCGGTTCACCAAGGGACGGGTGAACCATGTCACCGCCGAGAAGCTCGAAAGACACGGATGTTGTTCTCGATGCGTTCCTCGTTAATTCGCATCAAGATCTGTCCTATTTGATTCGGAGCTTCACACTCTTTTGTGTCATATAAGTTTGTGGGAAAATATGGGTTACCTATATCCTCTTTAGCTACTCCCATGATAATTCATTCCCCGGGCTCAGAAATGAGAACCAATTCTCTATGCCCTAATCTCACTCTCGAGATATCCGAGTAACTTTTCTAGCAGATCGATAGTTTTACACTCTCAAGGTTTGGATGTAATACTTGGAATGGATAGCTAGCCAAAAATCACGGTCAAATAGATCGTGCCAATAGATCCATCACCTCACTAATGAACAAGGTGTGTCTGTTGAATTCAAACACGAGACTCGAACAGGAGGAAGTTCCATACTTACAGATTGAAGGAAGTGAAACTTGAAGATATACCTGTGGCACGAGAGTATCCGACGTCTTCCCGGATGATCTACGGTATGCCACCGGATAGGGACATCATGTTCCTAATTGATCTAGTCCCGGGACAGCCCGATCTCAAAGCGACCCTATAGAATGCCACCAGCGAGTTAGCGAATTGAAGAAACAGTTGAAGAACTACGAGAAAAAGCGTACATTCGCGGTTCCTCACCATGGGGAGCCCCAGTACTATTTGTCAAGAAGAAAGACAATAGCATGAGAATGTGCGTCGACATGATCACTCAACGAAGTAACAATCAAGAATAAATACCCATTGCCCGTAATTGATGATTTGTTTGATCGGTTAAAGGAGCAAGTATTTTCTCAAAGATCGATCGAGATCCGGTTATCACCAATTAAAGATTAGACCGAAGATATTCAAAACCGCCTTCACCACGGATATGGACTATATGAGTTCACAATAATGTCATTTGGATTGACCAACGCCCCGCCTATTTCATGAATATGATGAACAAGGTGTTCATGGAATTCTGGATAAATTCGTAGTCGTCTTTATTGACGACATTCTCATCTACTCAAGAGCGAAAAAGAACATGAAGAGCATCTCCGGATGATACTAGACAAGCTCGTGGAGCACCAACTCTATGCCAAATTCAGCAAGAGTGAATTTCGGCTAAGACAAGTTGCATTCCTTGGACATATTGTATCCGCAGGAGGAATTGCGAGACCGCCAAGGTTGAAGCAAGAATGGAATGGAAACACCAAATCACCACCGAGGTGAGAAGTTTTCTAGGACCGCAGCTATTATCGACGGTTTATTGAGGTTTCTCTAAACTTGCCAAACCCATGACTCAACTTCAAGAAAGAAAAGAAGTTTGAATGGTCAAGCGCTGTGAAGAAAGTTTCAAGAATTGAAAAAGAGGCTAGTCTCAAAGACCGGTGTTAATTTTACGGACATCCGCAAGGATTTTGAGATCTTTGTGACGCATCCCGTCAAGGCCTCGGATGTGTATTGATGCAGAAGGCAAAGTTGTAGCTTATGCATCCCGGCGATTGAGGCCACACGAAGGAATTACCCGACTCATGATCCGAGTTAGCGGCATTGTGCACGCTCTGAAAATCTGGCGGCATTATCTCATTGGTAACATTGTGAGATTTTCACGGACCATAAAAGTTTGAAGTACATATTCACACATCGAGCTCAATCTCAGACAAAGAAGATGGTTGGAACTAATAAAGGATTATGATCTCGGAATTCATTATCATCCGGGCAAGGCCAATGTGGTAGCAGATGCCTTGAGCAGAAAAGCATATTGCAACACCATCATGGTGCAACAAAATCAGCCCGAGCTGTATGAAGAGCTGAAGCACGAATCTTGAGATTGTCAACCAAGGCTGTGTAAACGCTTTAGAAGTTCAACCAACTCTTCAAAATCAGATTAGAACAAAACAGTTGGAAGATGAAGATATCCAAGAAATCAAGAAAATATGAGAAGAGGTAAAGCCCTGTTTCTCTCGAAGATGAGCAAGGGACAAGTGTGGTTGGAGACCGCATCGTGTGCCTAACCAGCGGGAGATAAAAGACTCAGTGCTCAAAGAAGCTCATGAGTCGCCATACTCCATTCATCTGGCGGCACCAAAATGTACCAGATCTAAAAGAAAGATATTGGTGGGTCGGCATGAAGCGTGAAATTGCTGATTTCGCCGCCGTTGTGGCGTTTGTCAAAGAGTCAAGGCACAACACCAAAGACCCACTGATGCAGTTGCAACCATTACCAATTCGAGTGGAAGTGGGAAGAAGTCGGTATGGATTTCATCCTTTGGACTCCCGGGACCCAATCGGGATATGACTCCATCAGGTGGTAATTGACCGGTTAACTAAAGTCGCTCACTTTATTCTGTCAAGACCACCTACCGAGCGACAAACTAGCGTAATTGTACATGGCGAATAATCGCTCGCCGCACGAGTACCCAAAAGATTGTGTCGCATCGAGGTTCCCAATTTACCTCTCGGTTTTGGAAAAGTCCGCATGAAGCCTTGGGGACCAGACTCAATTTTAGCACGGCGTATCATCCCTGCATCGATGGTCGGCGTAACGCACCAATCAAGTTCTTGAAGATATGCTTCGAGCCCGTGCCTTAGAATTCGGAAAAGGTTGGGACAAGGATCCGCCGATGCGAGTTCTCATACAATAATAGTTACCAAGCTAGTTTGCGGATGGCTCCATTTGAAGCTCAGACGGTAAGAAATGCGAACCCCACTTCTTTGGGATGAGGTAGGAGAGCGTCGACTCCTTGGACTGAGTTAATCAAAGAAGCCGAGAGTAAAGTGAAAACTATTCAGAGCGCTCAGCGGCCCAATCCCGACAAAAGAGTTATGCCGATAACCGTGTAGGGAATTAAGCTTTGAGGTAGGAGATGTTGTCTATCTCGAGTAACCCCACTCGAGGTGTGAAGAGATTAGGACAAAAGGTAAACTCGCACCCAGGTATATTGGGCCATACAAGATTTTGGCAAAACGTGGAGAAGTAGCTTATCAGCTAGAGCTGCCAGAAGCCCTGTCAGCAGTACATAACGTCTTCCACGTGTCGCAATTAAAGAAATGCCTGCAAGAACCGGAAGATCATACCTTTCTGGAAAGCTTCGACCTTCAAGAAGATCTCACCTACGTAGAGCGACCGATTAAAATTATAGATGTCGCAGAACGTGTTACCAGAAGCAGAATAATCAGATCGTACAAGGTACAGTGGAGTCACCATCCGGAAAGCGAAGCCACATGGGAGAATGAAGAAGAACTCAAGGCTAACTACCTACGATCTTTTGTTAATTCAAGTCCGAATCTCTGGCCGAGATTCCCTTTAAGGGGTAGGTTTGTAATACCCAAATTTCAATTTCGATTGAAAATAAAGTTTAAAAATTTTATTGGATTTTGGTGGAATTTTTAAAGCTTTTCCTTAACCAAATTAAAGATAAAATAAAATTATGGGCAAAATCTATTATCGAGATAATAGTGGAAATATTTTCTTAAATCCTAAATGCTCCAGAATTTACGTGAATTTTCTCATAATTCTTGGAATTATTTTGCTATATTCTAAAGCCTAATTGAATTATCCGAATTAAAACAAAAGAAAAATCAAAAGAAAAACCTCAAATAGGAATTGGGCGAACCCACCGGCCCACGTTCTTCCATGGCACACGACGCTCGCTTGCGCGCCGCCTCCTCCCTCGGCAGCAATGGTCCACCGTCGATCCCTCTCTCTCCCATCACGGTGCAGATCCCAACCGTTGGATTAAAATCCAGCGGTCGAATGTCAAAGCATTGAGAAGGTCCGAATGTTCTACATTAACGGGACCGTTAGATCTAAATCCAACGGCCCACGGCATCGCCACTTAATGATTCACCGCAACCCGTGATCTATTTAAACCGTTAGATCGAGATCAAGCGGCTACGACGACATAACTTACCGCCGCCAATCTTTTGTCCACCGTCGATCAAAATCGGACGCGTGCGCTTGTCGTCTTCCTCGTCGTCTTCTCGCGCGATCCTCACGCGCCGCCATTAAAACCGGCGCTTTCGAACTCGTAACGCGCCTTCAATCCCCGCTCCCTCACCATCGTGCGCATTGGCGACCCGTATCACGCCGCCCACTTCCGGCCGTTTCTCCCTTCTCCGCATCGTTTTACCACGATCACCGAAACCGCCGCGATGACCCGGCGCCGCGCGCTTCGGTCTTTCCCAGCCCTATAAATAGGAGCCATGGTAGCCCTTCTCTCCTCCACCTTTTTCCCCACGCATTACTCCTCACGCCTAGCCGCTAGAACCGCCGTGGAAGCTCCTTCACCGCGATCGCCTTCTTCCACGATTCCGCGCCCTCGGCGCGCTCCGTCCTCGCCGCCACCACCAACGGCCGCCACATCATCGCCGACCGGTGCACACTGCCGGCAGGGCGCCGGAATCGCATTGTCGCCAACACCCGAACCTCTCGCGCTTCAACCTCGCCGCCGCCACCACCGTCCACCTTGACCACCGGAGCTAGTCTAACGTGTTCGAATAGTCCTAGCTACACACCTGGTACCACCATCGCCGGCGAAACCTCGCGTTCGCGTTGCCGTTGGTTCCGTGCGCCACCGTCGCCGGTCCGACGTGTCACGCCGCGTGGCGATGCCACCTAAGCGCCACCTCAACCCCCTTGCTATGTGGTATGCGCGTGGCGTCCGTTCATCGCCACGTGAGCACCGCGTGTCGTTCACCGCGCAGATCACCCTCGGCTCGGTGGAATCGATCCACCGTGAGCCGAGTCTATGACATGTGGGACCCGCTTGTCGAAAAATCATTATAATTCTTTTAATTTCCGGAAATTCTTTGGCGTCGCCAAGATTGCACAATAAATAGAATTTCCTTTAGAAAAATAATTCAGAGAATTCAATTAAATTCCGATTTTGTATTAAACTTGTAAAATTCATATCTTTTGCATTTGAACTCCAAATTGAGTGGTTCAAGTTGCAAAATTTGTCTAAATTCATAATCTAGCTAACTAAAGCAAAATATTTTAATTTGGAGTTAGTTTGATCTGAGTTTTGAATTTATTTGAATTTGAGTTGAATTTGTCGTATTTTCACGTATAGACTTGACGACTCAGGAGAGTTAGATCCTTCCGACGATTTAGAGTTCCAAGACTTCAACGAAGGCAAGTTACACTATTGATCATATTGTTCCTATTGTTTTAAAGTATTTATTTACTATCTACAATTTACTATTGCATGCATATGTTTATAAAAATATCTGAATATCCCGATTTAGTATATAGTTGTTCCAAACTCCTTGGTATGGCCAATTTGACTATCAAAACTGAATACCTTGACACCTTAGATAAAATTTGTCAAATGCTTAGCCTTGCTTAGATAATATTTACAAATTTGGGAGAATTTAGTCAAATCTTTACAATGTAATTTAAATGTGTTCTGTGGTATTGTTTTATCACGAAAGGATTTTACTCTAAATAAAATAAAATGGGTTTGGACTTGGCGAGATGGATGAATGGTGGGTGCGAGTTCATGCAGGTCTAATCTGTTAGGATTACGACCCGGGGTTTTAAATGGAAGTCGCTTAAGTCGAGTTAAGGACCGGTCTTTGGCGTATTTTGCTCACGCCTTACCGTACCACCACATGTCTGTATGGGCAGGATTTGGCTAAATAATCTGAGTGTCTTAGTGTTATGTGTGCTATGTTGTATGTGTGGGCGTTGGTTAGACATTAGTCCCACAGGCGCAAGAGGGCTTAGGAGGATGGATAGTCCAAAGGTAGCGAAACCTTAGCGGGCATGAATCTGATGAGACACTTTGCTTTGTAACGACCTCATGATAATTGCTTAGTCACACGCCCGGAGCGTGCTTTGGCGACATTAAAGCATTTTATCTCGTGTGGGTAAAGGCTGTACAACCTCTGCAGTGTAAAACTATTCGAATAGCGCGTCATGGTCATGGACATGCTAGCAAAGCCACTCTAAGTTAGAATTGTTTTGGTTTATAAAATGTGTTCAACAGATGTTTTAGGATGGATAGTCCTATGGTAAAAATTGGGTGGTTAGCCAAGTGTTAGGAGGATATCCTTCAATAATCAACTAGTGGAGGTCATCAATATTCGATGTCGGTTTGTCACTTTCTTTATTCGAATTATTAAAATTGGTCTTACAAAGTATTAGCAATATAATCGAAAATCTTTGTTTATGCAAAACAAACCTGCCATTACCTTTGTTTACCTTATGCATGCATTAAACTTTCTATATTGGGTGTGACTTGCGAGCACGGTAGTAGTGCTCACTCTTGCTGAATAAATCTTATTCGGAGAAGGCGTTTTCCCGACGGTGAGGATCTTGTGAATAGGCTGCGTCCCGCACGATTGCTGTGGCAAGTCGTGTGGCCTACTACTTCTACTACTCTTCATTTGTGTTATTTCTTTTCTTTTGGCCGCAGCCTTTTGTAATAAACTTTGAATTATTATCAATAAACTCGTGATATGATTGTGCTATCACTTTTTGTTTAACTGTGTACACTAGAAATCCTGGACTAGTGTATGAACACAGAGAATTTGGGATCCTTCGTTCCTGGGTTCGACAATTTTATAGTCAGATAACATTCACACATGATTGGTGAAGGATACCCTCCTATCACATGGCTTCCTGCCCAAATTCCCATCTGGATAAACCAGTTTTGAAGAAGTCTTTTTCAAACAAAAACCAAAGTCTAACTTTGAGTAGTTCTGCTAGCATGTCCATAGCCGCGGACACGGCTATTCGAATAGTTTTACACTCTGCAGAGGTTGTGCGACTTTACCCACATGACAAGACTTCTCTAGTTTGTCAGGCATATATCTATGCCACCGCTCACTACCTTTGGTAAGCGGTCTCAGAGCACGTGTCGAGGCCTTTACAATGTTACTGTCTTAATGTATTTGTGCGCTAAGGTTTCGCTACCATTGGACTAGCCATCCTCAGGAGCCCCCTCCTGCGCGGATGGGTCTCTGTCGACCAACACCCATACCAACAACATAGCACCAATGACACTAAGACATCACAAATTATTTAGCCAAGTCCGCCCACAGGACATGTGGTGGTACGGTTAGGCGTAGCATCATGCGCTCGAGACGGTCCTTAGCGGCTTGGGCAACTTTCCAACAAAACCTATGGGCCTCAACCATCCCGATTGAGCCGTGCATAAACTGCACCCACCGAACATCCATTATGCCCAAGTCCAAACTATTTTTATTTATTTCATTTTCAAAGTCATAAACTTCCATAACATACCGATGTCATAGATACAATTCGAACAACAATTGATTTATGGCTGAAATTTCCCAAAATAAACATGTTTGGTCTATAAGCATGGCTAAGCCTAATTTTCTCAAAATGTTCTAGTTCATACTATCGTATCAACAGATTTTACCTATGGTGACAATATGTTTGCTTCAATTATCAAAATTGGCTATACAAAGGAGTTTAGGCATAACTATACATTTAAAACATGACTTTAAATTACTTATATAAATAAGCATGCATTAATAATTTAAAGCAGAATATAAATAATTTGAAATAATGGGATCAACATGATCAAGGGTATAACTTGCCTTGCTTGTTTACTCGTTGCTCTTAAATGGCGTTGAAATCCGGTCGTCCAAGTCGTTAAATCTATACGTGAAAACGAGCTAAATTCAAATAACACTCAAATAAAATCCAAATAAAATCCAAAATAAATACTGGGAGGAAGGTATTGATTTTATATGAATATAGGAATTTGAATCGCGGAATCGGAGTTCGTATGAGGAGAACGAAATTATAGAAAATGACATGCATGCATAAGCACTATTCATGCATGGTACTGTAGCTCATGTGCATGGCACTGTAGCATTTGCATGTGACATGAAGAAATGGCGATGCGGGCGAGAGGAAAGGATAGATGGCGGTGAACCACAAAAATGGAATCCGGAGCAAGAGCGGACCCATCGGTGGTGGTCGCGTCGTCGGCGAAGGTCGGTGTGGCGGCGGCGTGCAAAACAAAGGTCGGATGAATAGTAGCACCGATGAGCGGGGTATTTTGGAGTAACGGAAGGAGCATCGCGTAGAACGTTGCGGCGAAGCCAACGGTGTGGACGATGTCGTCGGGAATAAAAGCGGCACGGAAATGGCGATAGAAGGTGGTTGGATCGCTCGCGCAAAACTTTTACTTGCGGCGGAGATAGAGGCGAATTCTAGGGATATGAAGAGGGCGTCGAGGGCACGCGCGCGACACGGTCGGCTCGGGAAATGAGTAACCGAGAGAGAGAACGGAGGAGATATTAATAATGGACCAAAATAAATGACAGAAAATAAATAAAATCTAAAAATTACGAAATAAATACTAAAAATAGTAGAGGAATTTAGGTGAATTTAGGAAGAAGAATCAACAGTTTGGAGCTTGTATGAGAGAGAACAGATTTTCAAAAGAATAAAATGTGTATGTACTAAGCATATACACACGACTAGATAAATATTCTTGTTGATTGTCTTCTTCAAACGAAACATACGCATGGCGCATGAAGAAGGTGATGGCGCGGTAAGGAAAGGAGGAATGGCGGCGAATGACAAAAATGGATTGCTCACCTTGCGCGACGGCGTAGAAGGTGGCGGTGCGACGAACGGTGATCGGCGTCGGCGGTGGCGGCGCACGGTGGTGCACGGGGCGGCGCTCGGCGATGCTCGGCGGCGAGAGGTGAGCACGGCGTAGAACGTCGCGAGGCAAAGCCGAGGATGTGGTCGATGGTGGCGGGGCTCCACCGTGGCGGCGTAAATGGCGATGAGCGGCGTTTGGCCCAGCGGAAAAACCGATTGTGTCGTAGAGGAAGGAAGAGAGGAGCTAAAATTTTCGGGATGGATGAGGAGAGGAGAGGCACACGGTGCTCTCTTATATAGGGGTGGAGGTGGACCGTGGAGAGAGATCAATGTGCGTGTGTCACGGCGGACATGGCTCGTTCAGTTGATTTGGCGCATTGATGAGGAGGAATGGCCGGAATGGAGGTGGAGTGATGAGGGAGATGAATGCAGAGTTTGGGAAGAATCGTGGAGAAAAATCATGGTTTGATAAGCTTCATATCTTTGCGTTAATGGCGTCGATCATTTGTTGCGTGTTCTCTGGACAAATTCGTTTTGGGAAGAAGATAGGAGAGAGAGAGATAGGAGGAATAAAACAATAAAGGAGTGTATGTGGTAGATTGAAACAAAGATGGCAGCCCAGCTAGCACATGCATTACAACTCGAATGTTAAGCGTGCACAGGTTGGAGCACTACGGGGATGGTGACCCAATGGGAACCCATTTTTATTTAAATTATTATTTTTTCTGAAATTACTGTTCATAGTGTATCTGTGCAAGTATACTGTTCATGAGTGCGGACGGTCCGAATGATTACAGGATTTTCGGATTTTAAATAAATCAATAAATCAAATAGATTTTTAGAAAATAGCAAATAGAGTCCAAAATTCTAGAAAAATTCACAAAAATACCTTGAATTATTTTTGATTTAATAAAAATAATTCCAACTTAAAGTTGGCCTTTATTTTTGAACAGTAATTATTTTTATTTTTAAATAAATAGTAAAAAGCTTTTAAAAATTCAGAAAATTCGGAAATTACGTAAGTTTTATTTTTCACTTTAGATCTAATAAAAACTCATAAAACTAAATAAATTTTATTTTGCCTTTTAAATCTTAGAAATTCAAGAAAACCAAGAAAACACTATTGAAACCGAGAAAATCCAATAAAAGAATAACTTTATTTATTTTTATTTTGTACAGTGATTTGGGATGTTACACCACCGCAGAGGCGTCGGCCTGACCCCTCGCCCTCGCATGCCGTGCGATCACGTGCACTGCGAGCAGTGGTGGCCCGTGTCCATTGCCGGGGTCACTTGCTTCTGCGGCGGAAGGGCATTATGCGAACCAATGCCCTAAGAAGGTGGAGTAGCCCCTCGTCCTAATGGAGGACGCGGGCAAGGAGGTGGTCCTTCCCAGGATCAGAAGATTATCCCCGCTACCCAAGGCATGGGTAGTGGCCACGTCAACCTCATCTCCGCGGAGGAGGCACAGGAGGCGCCTGACGTCGTGTTGGGTACGCTTTCGGTCAACTCTCATCCTGCTACTATTTTGTTTGATTCAGGAGCATCTCATTCCTTCATTTCTGAGTCTTTTGCTGCTGTTAGTGAGCTTCGGTTTGCTCCTTTGTCAGTCCCCTTACTCATTCGCTCTCCGGGTTCGGAGTTGAGAGCTGAGCTTGAGTGTCGGGATGTTTCTGTTGAGATCGAGGGGGTAGGGTTTCGGGCAAATCTTATCCTCCTCCATTCTGCGAGCTTAGATGTAATTCTTGGCATGGATTGGTTGTCCCATCATATGGGGCAAATCGATTGTGCCCGTAGGCTCATCTACCTCACCAACCCATCGGGAGAGCAGGTTTGCTTTTCACCGAAACTGCAGGGTCCGCATCTCTTCGCGCTTGAGGCGAAGCCAGCTTTAGATATTAGTGAAGTCCCAGTGGTGTGTGACTTCGTTGATGTCTTTCCCGACGATCTTCCAGGGATGCCACCCGTTCGAGACCTCGAGTTTGTAATTGAGTTGGTTCCTGGTACCGCCCCGATTTCGAAGAGGCCTTACCGGATGGATCCAATCGAGTTGGTGGAGTTGAAGAAGCAACTTGGGGAGCTTCAAGAGAAGGGTTTCATCCGCCCTAGCTCATCTCCTTGGGGATGCTCAGCAATCTTTGTCCCGGAAAAGGACAAGACGCGGCGCGATGTGCGTTGATTACCGTCCACTTAATGAAGTAGCGGTAAAGAACAAGTACCCTCTCGCCCGTATCGATGACCTCTTCGATCAATTGGTGGAGCTCGAGTCTTCTCTAAGATTGATGCGAGTGGGATATCATCAAGTTCGGATTCGACACGAGGATATTCCAAAGACGGCTTTCTCTACTCGTTATGGCTTGCATGCAGTATACCGTCATGTCATTCGACTTGACAAATGCCCCTGCCTTGTTCATGAACCTCATGAATTCGGTGTTCATGGAGTATTTGGATAGATTTGTCGTGGTCTTCATCGATGATATTCTTATCTATTCAAAGAGCGAGGAGGAACATGCCGAGCATCTGAAGCTGGTATTGGAGAAGCTTCGTGAGCATCAGCTGTACGCGAAGTTCAGCAAGTGTGCATTTTGGTTGAAGGAAGTGTCTTTCCTAGGCCATGTTCTTTCAGCGGGAGGCGTGGCCGTCGATCCTAGCAAGGTCAGCGATGTTCTTTCCTGGAGTCAACCCACTTCCGTCAGCGAAGTGCGGAGTTTTCTCGGTTTAGCAGGATACTATCGTCGCTTTATCGAGAACTTCTCCAAGATCGCGAAGCCAATGATGGAGTTGCTTAAGAAGGACAAGAAGTTCGTGTGGTCCGCTGCTTGCGAGGAGAGTTTTGGACTACTCAAGGAGTGTTTGACCACTGCTCCCGTTCTCGTCCTCCCCGATGTCCATCGGAGTTTCGATATCTTCTGTGATGCTTCTCGTCGAGGCCTCGGTTGTGTCCTTATGCAAGAAGGCAAGGTAGTGGCCTATGCATCAAGGCAATTGAGACCTCATGAACTCAACTATCCCACCCATGACTTGGAGTTGGCCGCTGTGATTCATGCCCTTAAGATCTGGCGACATTACCTAATCGGTAATCGTTGTGAGGTGTATTCGGATCACAAAAGCTTGAAGTATTTGTTTACCCAACCAGATCTGAACCTCAGGCAAAGGAGATGGTTGGAGCTGGTCAAAGACTATGATATGGGTATTCAC
Organism: Ampelocalamus luodianensis; assembly: GCA_036346255.1. NCBI lineage: Eukaryota > Viridiplantae > Streptophyta > Magnoliopsida > Poales > Poaceae > Ampelocalamus > Ampelocalamus luodianensis. The sequence continues at coordinate 45,471,553 of CM070620.1, read as the reverse complement.
TACCATCCGGGCAAGGCAAATGTCGTTGCCGATGCAATTAGTCGTAAAGCGCATTGCAATGCCCTGTTGCTCAGGAAGCTTCAGCCTACTCTTCTGGAGCAATTTCAGCGTCTCAACTTGGGTTTGGTTGAGCATGGTTCCCTCGCTGCCTTGGTTGTACAGCCAACCTTGGTGGATCGGATCAAGTCCGCTCAACAGTCGGATGTTGGGGTGGCCCGCATCAAGGAGAATATCAATAGCGGATCAGCCAAGTGCTTCTCCGAAGATGAGTTTGGTGTTGTGAGGATCAGGCAACGCCTCGTGGTTCCAAAGGACATGGAGTTGCGGGGTTTGATTCTCCGCGAAGCCCATGATTCGCCTTTGTCCATTCATCCTGGGGCCACAAAGATGTTTCATGATCTCCGACAGAGATTTTGGTGGACCCGAATGAAGAGGGAAGTCGCCAAGTTCGTTGCCGAGTGCGACGTGTGCTATCGTGTCAAGGCCGAACATCGTCCCGTGCAGATGCCGACCCTTGCACTGTTCCGTGTGGAAGTGGGATTCGGTCGGGATGGATTTTATCACCGGCCTACCGAGGTCACCAAGGGGCAATGATGCCATCTGGGTTGTCATTGATCGGTTGACTAAAGTGGCCCACTTTCTTCCCGTCAAGACCAAGATTCGTACCGGTCACCTAGTGGAGCTCTATATCGCCAGGATTGTGAGCTTGCATGGGGTGCCGAAGACGATCGTTTCCGATCGTGGTACCATTTTCACTTCCCAGTTCTAGCATAGCTTGCAAGAAGCTATGGGAACTCGCCTTTCTTTCAGCACAGCATATCACCCCCAAACTGATGGTCAGACCGAAAGGGTCAACCAAGTTTTGGAGGACATGCTTCGAGCTTGTGTCCTTTCCTATGGGAAGCATTGGGAGAAGTGCTTGCCATTCGCCGAGTTTTCTTATAACAACAGCTTTCAAGCCAGTCTCGGCATGGCGCCCTTCGAGGCCCTATACGGGAGGAAGTGTAGGACCCCGTTGAACTGGTCTGAGACCGGTGAAAGACCCTTCTTTTGCCCAGATTCGATCAATGAGGCCGAGAGTCAAGTCCAGCTTATTCGTGATCGTTTACGCACGGCTCAATCCAGGCAAAAGAGCTATGCGGATCGCCGTCGTCGAGAGTTGAGCCTTGAGCCCAATGACCTTGTTTATCTCAAAGTCTCCCCTTTGAAGGGCCATCAACGGTTCGGTATCAAGGGCAAGTTAGCTCCTCGATATGTCGGTCCCTACCGCATTATCGAGAAGAAGGGAGCGGTTGCCTATAAGTTGGATTTGCCAGCTGCACTTGAGGGGGTACATGATGTGTTCCATGTGTCCCAGCTAAAGAAGTGCCTCCGTGTTCCAACTGAGGAAGCTCCGTTGGAAACTCTTGATGTCCATGAAGATTTGACCTACCGCGAGCACCCTGTTCGCATACTCGAGGAGGCCGAACGAAGAACCAGGAATCGTTCCATTAAGTTCCTTAAAGTTCAGTGGTCGAACCATTCCGAGGATGAAGCTACTTGGGAGCGAGAAGATCGTCTCCGTGCAGACTACCCCTCTTTCTTCCCCGAGTGAACCAAATCTCGGGACGAGATTTCTGTAAGGGGGGAGGTTTGTAACATCCCAACTTTCAACTTGTGTTTCAAATGTAAGAAAATGAGTAGAAATTAAAACTTTTCTTGCATCTTAATGCTCTTGAACTTTTCTGAAATTCTTGTGAAGGAATTTTGGGAAATCCAAAATCAAAATCCTAAATTGTCTCAATTCAAAAGCCTCCTTGGTGAAACCCTGTGTCAAAACCCTTGGAAATAAATTTCCTTGGTTCTAGGGTTGCTTTGTGACACCTCTGAATTATTTCATAATTTTTGGAAATTATTTGAATATTTTAGAGGCAGGTCAAACCTTGGTCAAACTTCTAAATTAACCTTCGGAATTTCTTGAGAAAATCCCAGTGCACAAAAGTCTCTGGAAATTTTATGGAGGTTAATCCTAGAGTCACAACTTCAGATTAAAATTTCATAAATTTTGGAGTTGATTTGATGCCTCAATTAAATCCCCAAGGTTTCAGCTTTAAAATCAAAAACCTAATCTGGTCTTCACTGTTCCTCGGGCGCGCACCCGAGCCTGGCTCGAGCCAACTGACTCGGTCGAACGCCTAGCTGTACCTGGCTCGGTCGCACCGCACGGGCGCGCCACGAGCCGTCCATTTGGAAATCGACGGCCATCATTTGGTGGGACATTCGGACGGGTCGATTGCCCCGTCGCCTTGGACCATTCGATCGCGACCCAATGGTTGAGATCCGCCCGCCGTTATAAAACCCGGCCAGCCCAGTCTCTCCCTCACGCGCGACCGTAGGATTTTGATCAGCGCTGCTGAGCGTACCTCTCGCGCCGGTCGTTTTCAAAGTCGCGCGTGCATCGCAGCCGTTCAAGTTGATCGGACGGTCGGTGCGGAAGGGGTTGGACTCGACCCTTTGCCTTCGTTGAGCGAGCCACCCTTTCTCACCCTCTCTGACTGGTGGCACCGCTCGCGTCGCTGGTCATCTTCCTCCTCCCACTGCGCGTGTGCGTACCTGTACGCCACGGCAGAGAAAGAGAGGAGGGGGCGGTGCCTGTCACCTCCTTGAGCCCTTTAAGCGGCTCAATCTGCGGCGCATTAAATGCGTCGGCGCACGCCCTCAAAGTCGTCGAGCTCACCTGCTCCCATCCCCTCTCGCGCGGTCTCGAAGGCAGCAAAGACCGAGCTCGCCTCGGATCCTCCGGTGCTGCCCTCCCTTTTCCTCAGCTACATAAGCTCCTCAAGACCTTCAGTGTCTCTCTTTACACCACCCTTGAGCTTTAGCGTGCGCTTTCACTGCCTGCTTGAGCTCGAATCACCGAAACCGTCTCGGTCGCCATTGTTGGCCGGGAGCTCCTCGGTGCAACCCGTGCTCTAGTGGCTCTTCTTCCCTTCTCTTGGCTTCAGCTTGTCTTCCTTACTTCTTGGAACAAAACCCCTAACCTAATTGTAGTTTGCTTTCACAGGAGCAGCTCAATTTTGGGGAAATTGTTTCTGTCGGCCGAATCACCCCTTTCTTCCTCCTCGCCGGTAAGAAGCTTCGTTTCCTAATTCCTTGCTCATGGGGCATCTGTGAACTATTGTGAAGCTGTTGTGATGACCCGGTCCTCCCCATTTTGCTCAGGCCGTCGTCTCCACTTCTTCTTCTTCGGTGCCGGCGCCGCTCTTCGTCGCCGGAGCTCCTCCGTCATCCTCAACTCCTCCTCTGTGTTAAGGTACCTTCTAGTAATCCCTAGAAGCTTTGGCACCAGCTTAAGTGAACAACGCGGAGCTCATTGGAGTTTTTCATTTTCGGCCGTGCTTTGCTGCGCCGCCTCGCGCCGGCTCGCCGCCGTTCTGGGCCACTAGCGCCGGTGCGAATGGTACCAATGTGTGCGCATTGGTATTGCGGTCCCATTTTGGCAATGGGCTCGCGCCGCCACGGCTGGAGTCGCCGGCGGCGAGCTCGGGACTGCATCGGTTGTTTTGTCGGACGAAAACGGCGGTGCCGTAATGTCGTTCGGACACAGTAATGGCGTTCATTAATGCCTAATCATCGCTTAGTATTAAACATGTCCTTAGCCGCCGCTTATCTGTCACTTACATGTGGGCCTCTGGCACTGTGCACTTATTCCCCCCCGCCCCTCTGTCACTAACAGGTGGGCCCATTTTTCTGTGTGCGTGTGTTAAGACCTTGCGGGCATGACTCAGCGTCGCTGACAGTGGGCCCCGCCTGTCAGCAGTCTCTGTTCAAATCGCGAACGGCCCAACCCATTCCAGCCGTCCAATGCTTGATCAACGGCTGGGATTGCGAAAGCATTCGTTTGGTCCGAATGCCATCTCCATCTGGACCGTTGGATCTTGATATAATAGTGAGCCTCGGTGGGCGCTGTGTGTGTGCTGTGCGCGCCGTGCGCGTGGGCCGTCCGTTGCCGGATCAGCGGCCCAGATCAAGCCACGTCTTTTCTTTCAAGATTTATTGTTTTCATTTTCCCGAGAGGTTTATTTGCAAACTGAAAAAGGTATTAAACTTCAAAAATGCATAACTAAATTAAATTAGCTCCAAATGAGTTGGTTCAAATTTTTTTAGCTTCCTTATGAACTGTACTTTAATCTAAAAATGGATAGAAGTTTGTTCCAGCTCCAGAAAATGGATTTTAAAATTGGTTTAGAAATAGGTTTTAATTAACATACCAAAACTTGCAATTAACTTTGTTGGCTTCATTTAATAAGGATCTAAATGATAAATTTGTCTTTAGGTATGTTACTGTTTTCAACAAGATTTCATATACAATTTAGTTTTGCTCCTTTTCATGACTGAAAAAATCATAAGTAGATCATTTTAACTCCAAATTAAGTGAAACCACTTGCGTTAGCCTTAAAATGTTAGTAAATACTTACCATAAAAATTTCAGCTACACCACCTTTCTAGAAATTTTCACCAAACAATTTAATTATGTGAACAGTAACAGATTGCAATTTTCCCAGCCGAGCCAACTTGTTTTGATCATATCTTTTGCATTAAGAGTCTAAATCGGTTGGTTCTTGTTTCTAAATTTGTTATTAATCATGCTCTTGCTGCTGTGAAATTTTCAGAGCATTTGGAGAATTTTGGTTTTAGAGTCTTTTTCGTTTTCTTCGTTCTTATCGATTCTTTATCGCCTTTTCGATTCGGTGCCGACGATTGTGCTATCCTTGAGAGTGACCCTCAGCAACAAATTGAGCAACAGCCCCCAGGCAAGCAGTTTGATCATTTCCCAATTGATCCCATTACTTTTAAAGTCTAATACTTTGTTTAACTTGTATGTATGCATTGCTATTTTGTTGTTAAATTGATTAGTTAATCCTCTAGTTGCATAATCCGTAGGTAAATGATTATCCTTTACTACCTTAGCCTAGGTTATTTGCTGTGATTAGGGTTCGTTGGATGAGCCCTTGTCATTTAGTAGATTACGAATAAATATTGCTTAGCCATGCCTAGTTATCGGTAGTATTGGGCGATCATCGACTTAGTCGATGGTCTTGATCACACAAATACTTATATTACTCCATTATGTCCAATCCTTGTGTTTTATTAATTTACAAATCAAAAATTGAAAACAAAAACTATATCTTGACTTGGGCACAATGTTATGTTGGTGTGATCTTTTGGGTGTGATTGGAATGGTGCCTAAGTCCCTAAGGACCGAGTTACTTGTGCCATTGATCCAAGCAATTGTTGCGTGCTAACCACACGGGGGGATATGGAACCTCTCTTGACTAAGTACTTTGGAAGGTGTTAATTATGAGCTGGTTGGTGGGTGTTTTGTGTGTGGTGTTAGGAGGGGAGCATTAGCAGACCGGTTAGGCTGTTTAATGTATCCTTCTCCCGTGGGTTGCGGCTCTTAATTAGCATCGTCCATTGGAAAGCGTCTTGTTAGGCTTAGTGTGCTGCATACCAAAGGAAGTAAGCTAACCGTGGTGGTGGAAAGGCGGTCTATCGTGTGGGTACATTGGTACACCTGCAGGTTAAAACTATTCGAATAGCCTCGTCCTAGGTTATGGACACGCTTGGTTATTTCCGCAAGAACTAGACTACAACCTTTTAAAACTTAAAACTTGACATGGGTGGTATGAAGGGTACTTCATGCTATTGTTGTGGTGGCTATTGGGTTAGTCACTTCGGGATGTTGTCATCTACCTATTGTTATAATTGTCTCTATGTTATTTGAACAATAAAGATTAATTGCAAACTTGCTTTTAAATGTATTACATTATTGCAAATAAAACTTGCTTTATTGAAAATAAGTCGAGCCTCCTCCACTTAAATAAAGCTTGCATGTAGTTAATTATAGTTACTGTTATCTTACACGTCGGTCTTGCAGTACAAAAACAATTTTTGTACTCAGATGCTATGCTTAATTGTTTTGTTGCAGAGGAAGAAGGTGAGCCCCAAGGGCCTCACTTTTGTGAGTTGTGCTGCGGCGGTATTTGGGACGATTAGCTTGGCGGTCCGGTTGGTTGCCTTGTGGGTTAAAGGCACACTAATTGGCTTTTGTTTATCGCCATCTTATGTCACTTTTGCTTCCGCTGTTTACTTAGTTGTTTGTGTTACATTTGGCCGGTCAGCCCCTCTTTTGTAATAACTCAATATTATGTATGTCTTTTGAACTTGTGTTGTGTTTCGGTTCTATGTGAATGGATGGAATTGATGCACGATTTTGTAGCGGGGTGTGTATACTGCATTTCTGGGGAGTATACATATCTCGAGGCTTGGTTTATTTGATTTGTAATGCTAGGACCAAGTGGATGGTTAAGCATTACAACTCGAATAAATCGGGGTCCTCACACAACACCTCTTGTAACAGCCCCAATTTTATAAACAGTAATAATCTGCTTTATGAACAGTAATGGGACACTGATCATAATATTACTGTTCATATTTGACAATTTGGACTTGTTGTTACAAATTAAAAAAAACCTTGCTTTTCTAGCCAAAATCCAAAACCTATTCAGGGTTTCAAAGAAAATACAAGTTAATGCTTGTGTTGTGGCTGGGAAGTATTTTTATTACAACTTAAATCAATTATCTTGGGCAAAAGAAAAAAAATAATTTTTGTTGAATTCTTAGAAATTATTTTGATTTGGAGAAAAATATTTGAATTTAAATAAACCTATTCGGGATAATTAAATTATTTATGTATTTTAAAAAAAGTGAAACAGTGGTTTTCAAAATTTATTTGGGAATATATCATCCCAGTAGCATCCTTGCAAAATTTCATGATTTTCTAAATTTATTTACTATTTTTAAAGCCAGTCAAACTTTTAAATCTTGGAATAAGTGCAGTCAACTATTCGGTCCAAACCCAAACCCTAGCAACTATGGCGACTCGAACCCATGAGGTTGGGTCTAAAGCGTGCAATCGAAGCGCACTTGCACGCACGTTAGTGTGCGTGCCCAAGTTTTCTAACAACGTGGCCGTCGATTTCTTGATGAGCGGCCGAGATTCGCAAAGCCGTGCGGGACATCCATGTACTCGGTGAGATTTCGCGTTGGATCTTGATCAACCCCATCAACCTTGATCTAAGATCCTAAGCGTATCTCCATTTGTGGCGGTTGATTTCCAAACCAACATCCCGGATCCTTTGTGCCGTTCGAGCCATCCCATGAGGCTCATTCAATCTGGCCGTAGGATCTTAATCGTCGGCGCTCACTTTTGACTATACCACTTTTCCTATGGAAAGGTCCAATTAAGCGTGAGCCCTTGGATTCTTAATGGATGGGGCGGTCGGTGGGCGTTCAGGTTACCCAAGGCACCACTCCACCTCCACCTTTGGATCTTAATCGGATGGACCGCCTAGATTGGGCGTTGGTCGCGAGAACCCTCTTCAATCCTCACCGTTGATCTTAAATCCAGCCGCGCGCTCTTTTCGTTTTTGAACTCAGGCGCGCATTTATTCTGGCCGTTGGATCTCCATCCTACGGTGCCCTTCGACCGCGTGTGTTTTGGGCCCGATCTTCATAGGACCGTTGGATTCAAATCAACGCTTCTCTTTATTGTAACCTTGGTTGCGAAGCTCCATTAAATCTCAATCGTCCATTTGAATCGCATGGCCCATATTAATCGATATCGTTTAAATTCTTTTAACCCCTATTTTCATCGTAGCGCCATTTCTAATCGGGCGGTCTTTGCGTCAGCGCATCACTGGATGGCGTGTATCTTTTGGTGGGCGTTGGATTTCAATCCGCGCCTATTAATTAAAACCCCAAAGCCCGTAAAGCTCTTTTTAATCTCCGCGTTCATTTCGGATCGTGCGGCTCATATTTAAAGATCTGATTAAAGTCTTTTAACCTCTCTATTTATCACAGTGCCATTTCCAATCGGACGGTGATGTTCTTTGAGCTTTAGGAGGCGCGCGGCGAGGATGACAAAGGACCCACATGTCATATGTTGCCTCCTTCTTCCTTATCTCTGTGCGCCGCCATTTCTGAGAGCAGAGGAGAGGATTATCCAAAGTTTATGCAACTAATTTTTGACATTTAGCTAAATGGACACCTCATCAACTCTAGGCCTTTCCATTTTGCCCTATAGCTCAACCTCTATATATATACAAACCCTAGCTTTTGCTGTTACCAGTGTTGACCGAAAGAATTCTTCATCCTCCATTGTTGTCCAGTGGAGTTCTTGCTCCTGTCCCTTTTGCTTATCCATTCTAAACCCTGGTTTCACCTTGTAATAAAGATTTGACATCTTTTGTAGGTTAAACCAGAGTTTATTTCTCTGTCGATCAACATCGGGTTTTCAGAATCCTTGGTGTTTTTCCTAACCTGGTAAGCTAAAAACCCTAGTTTTGACCTCTTGAGCATCTTAAGGACCTTAGTAGATCATATGAATCATTCTTTTAAATATCAGTAGCTTCAACTTGCTTCAAACTGAAAAGTTGTTATTATAACTTTTCGGTCTTTCATATCTTTTTCAAGATCTAGGGTTTCTCCTGCCAACTTATCATCCTATTTAAGTCTCAACCAAACCCTATTAGCATAACAAGCTGTTCTTTTAATTCTTGTTATCATCTATTTAGCTTGTTGGCAGAGATCTGTCTCTGTTCTCTCTTGTCGGCTCAACCGACAAAAATAGGTTTTTCTTTAGCTTTTGTAATCTAACCGAGTAGGGTTGGGTTAAGGTTAGTTTAGAGTATTAACTACCTTAATAGATCAGGCTAAGCTTCATTTTTGAACCTTTGCTTGATCTATCTTCATTTTCTCAAAATCTGCTATCTGTCCTGTTTCTAGTTCATTTCAAAATCTGAAAACTGCAACTTGAACTAAACATTAGTTTCTACCATTCGAAAACAGTAGGTTATAATATGGGTTATTATCACTATTAGGGTAGTTGTGACTTAAGCATGCTGTTAATCATGCATTTCTTTACTGATCATGCATCTTCTGTTGATCTATACTAGTTGTCGTTTTTGGTGTTTATTGGAGTTTATTATCTTTTATAGAATCTGGTTCATCTGAGGTTTTTTAATCTATCTCTGAGCAACCTGAACCTGCAACAGAAGTGTATTATTATCAAGGCAAGCTTCCTCTCTGCACCATATTGATCCCAAATTTTGTACAATAGCTTTTACAAATCCAGTGATATCTGTGCATGCTATTTTTCTGAAAATACAAACATATGATCTGTAGTAGCTAGTTATAACCTAACATGATGGATTACCTTAATTATAATCGTACACTTAACCCTATCTCAGTACTGTATATTATAACATATATTTTCAGTTTTGGCTTAGATATGCAGTCTAGAGACTTTAGAGTTTGACAAGCATATCTTGCCAAACAGGGGAATCACAAATGGCTTTCTGTTACTATAAACTCTTTGTCCAGTTTACTTATGTCAGAAATGTGTTTCATATTTAAATTAATCTGGACAAGAGGAAGCTAGTGATGGTGCTTTTGTGCACGAGATTGGGAATTGTGGTGGACTTGTCCGGGTTAATTAAGGACCGAACTCTGACTATTCAATTCAAGTCCCCCACGTACTTCCACATGCAGTGTATGGGCGCTGTTTGGTTAAGTAAAATGTTAAGACTATTGGGTTGGAAACAGGAAAGTAAGGATATGTGTATTGACCTTGTATGGCATAAATGCTTAGGTCTTATGACTGTGTTGTATGCCATGTGAGCTTGTATGTCGATGATCGAGATGTTCTTAGAAGGGTGAGGCGTATATGTGCTCAAGTAGCATATACGTACCTTAAAGATGCCGATTGCAATCTACTATGGTAGCGAACCCAACCTGCATTTCTTTTGATTGGGTGGCATTCTGACGCAACATGTGTGCCTCGGTTAGCGGATGCTATCGATCGTTGTTTAAGCGGGATCGGTTCACACATGGGGATCCAACTCAATAGTGTTAGCTTGTTGAAAAATACCAAATCTTAGTTTCCGTCGGCATACCAAAGGAAGTGTGTCATCATTCGGAGGCATCCAAGGCAACGGCTAGCTAAGTCATGTGGGTAACGATGTACACCCTGCGGGGTATAAACTGTTCGAATAGCGTGTCACGGTCATGGACGATAACTTGAATTGATGTCACTGTATAGAAGTTTTGATTTACAAATCGGTTTGTTTTTGGTTTAGCATGAGGATTCATGCACCGCATCTTTATTTACATTATGTCATTTACTTACTGTTTCTAATCCAACTTTGATTTATTAAACTGCTTTATCAAAATTTAGTCTTTGTAGGTTAAGATGTCCTGCTTTATGCAAAACTTAACCACTTTACCTTCCTGTTGTAGCCTTATGCATGTATAAATTCTACTCCTTTGAATAGGCTCTAATAAACACTTTCTTTTATTAGTTTGTGTAAGACTTGCTGAGTACCTTCCGTACTCAAGGTGCTATAACCTAATGTTGCAGGTGAGGACGGTTATTTATATGAAGTACCCGTTAGCGCCGATCAGGGTGACGCTAACGAGTAAAGCTACTTCTTTCCTCCACGCAGTCGCCTGCGGGTGGATGAGGCTATTGGTGGATTTTGAACTTTTATTCTGCTTCCGCTGTTGAACTGGTTGTAGTGACCAAGTCACTCCATAATGTAGTAATAAAACCGCAAGTTGTAAACTTATGTTTAATTATGTAAATGTATGACTTGTATGTGTATGATGCAATGTTGATGAAGGATATATATATATGCAATGGTTGTTGATCCTGGGAACCATTGTGAGATATATATATATCCTGGGAGCCTGATTATTGGAATTGTCACTTGTTAAATTTATGCCTTAAGCATGATCTTTAATAAAGGGACAGTACTATTCATTTATTAATAATTGTGCTACAGTATGAATTTAATTAAGTACATTTCCAATAATCCGGGGCGCCCACACCTCTCCTGCTCCCGCGGCAGCGGGGGGGAGGGGGGAATCACAGGCAGCGTGGAGGCCTCGCTGATTTTCAGCGGACCAATCCTCCCCACCTTTACGGGCACTGAAGACCTGATGGAGGCCGAGGATTGGTTAAGGGACATTGAGAAGAAGCTAGCTATTGCTCAGTGCACAGGTATTGAGAGGGTGCTCTTTGCCAGTTATCAGCTGGAAGGCGCTGCCAGTGCATGGTGGGATAACTTTTCTGCCATGCAGCCTGATGAAGAAGTTCCAACATGGGCCGAGTTCTGTGCGGTCTTCAGGGAGGCCCATATTCCGGAGGGGGTCATGTCTATCAAGCAGCAGCAGTTTCTTGCCTTGAAGCAAGGAAAGAAGACTGTCACTGAATACCTTCAGGAGTTCAATTCTTTGGCTCGCTATGCCCCTAACAACGTCTCCACAGACGCCCGCTGCCAGCGTCGGTTCATGGGCGGCTTGTCTGAGGAGATGCAGCTAGCTCTAACTGTGCATGATTTTTGGAACTTCCAACAATTGGTAAACAAGGCCATTGTGGTAGAACACAAGAGTGTAGCCGTGGAGGAGTCCAGGAAGAGAAAGAGGGCCGCTCAGATTTCAGCTAGCGGCAGCTTTCCTCGACAGCGCACCGGGGCACCCCAGGCACCTCGCTCTCAGGCCGCAGTGCCACTGAGGCCTTCTGTGGTACCTCCACGACCTTCTACACCAGCGGCGCAGCGGTACAATGGGGGTAAGAACTCCCAAAACAGTGGTACATTCAAGCCAAATGTCACCTGCTTTCATTGTGGTCGCCAGGGCCACCTGCCCCAGACTTATCGAGCTCCTACACCACCAGGTGTGGTAAGGCCTTCACCACCTTAGATCCCTGCACGTGGCCGAGTGAATCACGTCACCGCCGAGGAGGCAAGCAAAGCTCCGGATGTTGTTTTGGGTACACTTCTCGTTAATTCTTGTCCAGCATCGATTTTATTTGATTCAGGAGCATCTCATTCATTCATCAAAGAAGAATATGCTGCACTTAAACAATTTGAAATACATAAACTTCAGCCACCCTATCAAATCCAGTCTCCGGGATCAGTTTTCCAAACCGATCAAATCTGCCGAGACATAAAGGTGGAAATTCAAAATATTAACTTCTTGGCAAATTTAATTGTGATAAATTCAGTGGGCATTGATGTGATATTGGGGATGGATTGGCTGTTCAAAAATCAGGGAAAGATTGATTGTGCTCAACGGTCTATTTCAGTCACTAGCGCAGACGACAGTCAGGTCGTTTTTGCACTTTCAGTTGGCAGTTCTCATCTCTATGCCTTAGAAGCTAGTACCTCTGTTGAATTAGACAAGGTTTCGGTGGTATGTGAATACCCAGATGTATTCCCTGAAGAACTCCTAGGCATGCCTCCGGACCGTGAAGTGGAATTCGTCATTGAGCTTGCGCCCGGTACGACGCCAATTTCAAAGCGGCTATATCGGATGCCTCCTAATGAGTTGGTGGAATTGAAAGCACAACTCCAGGAACTTCAAGATAAGGGTTTCATTCGGCCAAGCTCCTCACCTTGGGGATGCCCGGCTATTTTTGTTAAGAAGAAAGACAAGAGTTTGCGGATGTGTGTTGATTACCGTCCGTTAAATGAAGTCACTGTCAAGAACAAGTATCCGTTTCTGCGGATTGATGATCTATTTGACCAACTTAGTGGAGCTCAAGTGTTCTCCAAGATTAATTTGAGGCTGGGATACCATCAAATCAAGGTCAGAATGGAGGACATTCCGAAGACAGTATTCTCTACTCGGTATGGTCTATACGAGTACACCGTTATGTCTTTTGGTTTGACTAATCACTAGCTTATTTCATGAACCTCATGAACTCGGTTTTTATGGAGTATTTGGATCAGTTTGTTATTGTATTCATTAATAACATTCTGATTTACTCCAAGTACGACAAAGAACACGAGCAACATTTGAGACTTGTGTTGGAAAAGCTTCGACAACATCAACTCTATGCAAAATTCAGCAAATGTGAATTTTGGCTTCGTGAAGTGAGTTTCTTGGGTCATGTCCTATCCAAGGGTGGTGTCACTGTTGATCCAAGCAAGGTGCAGGATGTGCTGAACTGGAAGCAACCCAAGAGCGTCACCGACATCCGCAGTTTTCTTGGACTTGTGGGCTACTACCACAGATTCATCAAGAACTTCTCTAAAATTGCTAGGGCAATGACTCAACTTCTGAAGAAGGAAAAGAAGTTCGAATGGTCAGCAGAATGTGAGCAAAGTTTTTAGATTCTTAAAGAATATCTGACCAAACCTCCGGTGCTCATCCTGCCAGATATTCACAAGAGTTTCGATATTTACTGCGATGCATCTCGCCATGGGCTCGGTTGTGTGCTTATGCAAGAGGGCCGAGTGGTGGTTTATGCATCGATGATGAGGACATGACCTCTATGGATACAACCATATTTGCTATGTTTAATGTTCTAAGTATAAGAGCTCGTACGCTTCACTTAAATTATCAGGTGAGCTTGTTTTTAGGAGTGTCTTTATATTATATGAACTATATAATGCTACCTAATGATGAAATATATATATATGTGCAGCACGATGTCACTTTTGGTCCAAGACTAGCAAGCAGTTCGAGTTGGACCTATTTTGGAATCCAGTTCGGCCTCCGGAATTAGCCTAACAGCACCAACTTAAAATAGGCATAACTTTCACATACGGAGTCCGTTAGAGGTCCACAAGTACTTGATTGAAAGCTTATTTCATCCTCTTTCCAACGGATCCAGACTCATCTTCAAATTCCTTCTGGACTAATCACAATCGTCAAAAGAAGACGTCATATCACTTGTTTGGGCCAATCTGGACCTTGTAATCATACTGAACTTGGCCCATCTGCCGGCGGACCACCTAGGGACATGGTTACTGTTCATGTGAACAGTAATCCATGAGATTAGTCCCACCCTCTTAGTTCTATTAGATGTGTAGCTCCTCATCCCCTATTTAAGGAGGCCGCACCCCCTCTAGTTTTCTTGGATTTTGTTTAGTTAAAAGTTAGCTTTCATACAACTTCGTGTATTGGCTTGTGTCGACTAGACCAACCATAATACCGCTTCGGAATCCCAATTTATCAAATATTTCATTCATATTCGCAATTTCAGATTGCTTATTTATCTTGTTCTTGCGTGCTTCTTGGTGTATGCGAGAATCGACCTTCGTGGTCGAGTCATCCGGTATTCGTATGCGGTTGATAACGATTTGTCAATCAGTTCAGCGATTGCGTGGTTTCGGACCTTGCGTGTTCGTAGCCAGGATCGTGAGGGTTGAGCGACGCCTACCGAAGTTATCATTCTCATCGAAAGATCGGGCCAACAATCGGACCTTCGGGTTCATCAGGTGGTATCAGAGCTACAGTTCTTCGGTGAGAAATCTGTACCCTTAGTAGTAGATTTTTTTTTCATACCTAGAGTCCAAAAAATTTCCTAAAAAAAATTATTGCATCGATCATCCGTACCGAACCCTTTTGAGCCTTTGCAATTTTCTTTTCAGTATTTTGCTTGTTGAATCATTGGTTGCATCGTCGTGTCTAGTTGCTGATCTTTAGTTCTAGTTATTGTCTAGTTGGTCGTTGTCTAGTTTGCTTCTTGTGTTTTTCTTCGCGTTGCTTGATCGTTCTTTTAGGGTTCTTAGTTTTTGCATCTAAAATATAAAATTCGTGGGTTAGAACTCCTCTAATCCGTACCAAAAATAGAAAATTCGTACGGTTGTTAATCTGAGAAAAAAAAGGCCAAGAGGATTGTTGTAACCTTTTGGGAGAGTTGATATTATTTGCGACTTGCGGCAAACCCTAGGGCCGACAAAATATTAAAAGGAGAAAGAGGCAACCGCAAGAACAAAAGCCGCGGTAGAGAAAAAAAGAAGAAAAAACAAAAAAAGAAAAGAAAAGCGCATAAAAATTGGTGGAGACCTACTACATATAGCCACAAGCTTCCATAAAAAATTTCAGCAAGTTTGGCCCACGAAATCAAAAGATATAACAGTTTCAAATTTGAACCCTAGACGGTGTCGCGTCCGAGTACGATTCCGTTTTCGAGACACCTTCAGTAAAACGGGCATAATTTTTGCATACGGTCTCCGTTTTTGACGTTCTTGTGCTCGTTTCGAAGCTAATGACGAGGCGCATATTTTTCATGTAAGCCACTAGTTACCCTCCAGGTGCCTCAAAATCGGCCATCTTCGGCCCCGAATTCGCGTCGCAAGTTTTCGGTTTCTATTTTTCCCGTTTCCTTTGATCTTTCTTTCGGAATTTGGAGTTCGCCTCAACTGGAAAGTTGTAGATCTCATCGAAACCTTTCAAACAAGTATATATAAGCCATATAAAACTTTGCTTTTTTATCATTTGAGACTAGCTATTGTTTCTGCTCAATTTAGAGGGCTGTTTGCGTGAACCGATGTCGCTGTTTTTGTGTTCTACATCACGCGAACAATCTTGTGCCCTTAGAAAGAAGTTTGAGTAGTTGGCTAGTGTCTCTTCTAGCACTTGTTGTGAGGCTTTCCCTTGCTTGCATCAAGTCACATTGATCGTTGCGTGTGCGTACATACACTTCTCTGCATAGGGCTTTGATTAGCTAGCTTTGATTAGGCTAGGGTCAGCAACATTGGCTAGTACTTTGAACAATCTTTCAACTTACATTAACTGTTTTGATTATTGCTGATCCTTGCTACCATATTGAAGCCTTCCAAGCTCCACTTCCTACTAACTCAGCGGTGTCGTTCCTGCAATCGTTGGGTGACGCATGAGTGAGAGTATCACGAACCGACCACCGGTTGTACCACTTCCTTGCAGCATTGGTAAGAACTTGTAAGAACTGTGTATAAGCTTGAGTGTGAGTGACTTGGTTGAGCCTCCAGAACCTAGTAGTTGATAGGGACATATACTTGTGATTTGTTTCCTTGTTTTCTACTAACTATGGTAGGTTCACGGAAAGTTTGCAAGATATATCCACCTCTTCTTGAACTATTGGACGGGAGTGCAAGATAGTGAGCGAGGAAGATGCACACTTGAGACAAGTTTTTCACCACGGAGGTATATGATAGTGATAGTATGTCTCATAAAATTAACTTCACGGTACCCTCGTTTCTTTGGGAATTATGATCTGATGCTTATCTCACATGGGAATTAGATGTACAACAATTATTTGCATGCCATGAATTTCTGATCATCTAAAAGTTAGGGTCATTACAGTGAGTTTTATGATTTTGCATCTATTTGGTGGAGTGAATATTGTCGTACTAATCAGAATATACCTAGAACATGGAATGATTTGAAGAGAGCAATGAGACATAGATTTGTACCTTCATATTATTCTCGTGAATTGCTTAATAAATTGCAACGCTTAAGACAAGGTAGTAGTTCTGTAGAGGATTATTATCAAGATTTGCAAACTACTTTGTATCGTTGTGGTTTAGAAGAAACTGAAGATGCGAAGATAACTAGATTTCTAGGAGGATTAAACCATCAAATTCGGAATAAACTTGTTTATAAACCTCCCACTGTCACTCGTTTGTTTCGTCTTGCTTGCCAAGTTGAAAAAGAAGTACATGGACGACAATCCAAGACCGTTTGTGCTTTTTCGTCTACTTCCACTACACCTTCACGTGTACATGAAACAAATAAGCGCACGGTACAAACCTCCGCATCAAGATCATCTTCGGTTGCTTCTCCTGCTGCTGCATCTACCATGATTGCCGCCCCTGCTGCTGTTGGCGTCACTCTGTCTCGTTGTCTTGCACCCTTGGCTCGCTCATTGTTAATTGAGCTGGAGCAAGAAGAAGAAGGAAAAGCTTCTCACTACTTACCAACTTCAGTACCAACATCATCTGAGTCGAGTCTACAAGGTAATACCAAAGGTACTGATTTGAACACTCAATCTAAGAACAATAACCATGATTTCATGCCTAGTATCATTGAGCAAAGGGAAAATCAGATTGTAGTAGAAACCACTGCATCACATGAGGTGGATGAACCTAGTGCTGAGAAGGTAGAAATTCATTTCCTAGCTACAGAATCTGATATTATTAAGAATTTGCATGAATCCTGTGATAATTTGATTGATTTGCCAGCTGAGTTGAGTGCACTATGTGATAAACTTGTTGATTTACCTGTTAACTTGAGTGCACCATGTGTTGAAGTAATTGAATTGCCTGCTGTTTTGAATGATTCATGTGATGATTTAATCGCATACAATGATCATGTGGAATTGGTTAGACATAAAGACGTTTTGACAAGAATTTCTTCTGCTGATTCTTTATGTTATATTATGTTGGATCCACCTATGAAATTGTCACATACCTTGAAAAAAGTTTCTATAATTGCATGTTCGAAATTCTTGTTTAGCACCTACACCCCTGGATATAAGTTTAATTTGATTGGAGATTATGGTGTAGACAATCAATTTCTTGTATATCGAATATGCATAACTTGTGATCACATCGATGAATTGAAGCATGTTGTTTCAAACAACAATTCTTGTGTGCTAAATCTTGTTCAATATGAGAGTCAAATAAAATTTAGTGCTCATCCCATGCCTATGTGTTCACCTTTTGTGGCACCATCTAGTAAGCACGATCTGAATGCAGATGTTGAATTATGGAAGAACTTACAAATCTTTTCACCTTTGCTAGATGAATTTGCTATTGCTTGTCTGACATATGATTATATGGGTGAATTTTGTTTGTTTCCAAAAGTTGTAGATTTGCCCATATATACTACCACTGCAAGTTTACAACTTCAGAGATTTGAATTGCATAAACGCTTCACTTACATTTGCAAAACTAGTTGCAATAATTGTTGTGTGAGAACTTTTGTTTTGATCATTCACATATATGATTGTTCTGTCTTCTAACATTAATGGTGCAACAACGAAGAATGTTAAAGCAGATGACATATACATATATCATGCATACACTTTGGCTTCTTTGTTACCCTATTTTCAGCTTATCAAAAGCCGAGGACGGCTTTGTTTTCAAGAAAGGGAGGATGATGAGGACATGACCTCTATGGATACAACCATATTTGTTATGTTTAATGTTCTAAGTATAAGAGCTCGTACGCTTCACTTAAATTATCAGGTGAGCTTGTTTTTAGGAGTGTCTTTATATTATATGAACTATATAATGCTACCTAATTATGAAATATATATATGTGCAGCACGATGTCACTTTTGGTCCAAGACTAGCAAGCAGTTCGAGTTGGACCTATTTTGGAATCCAGTTCGGCCTCCGGAATCAGCCTGACAGCACCAACTTAAAATAGGCATAACTTTCACATACGGAGTCCGTTAGAGGTCCACAAGTACTTGATTGAAAGCTTATTTCGTCCTCTTTCCAACAGATCCGGACTCATCTTCAAATTCCTTCTGGAATGATCACAATAGTCAAAATAAGACGTCATATCACTTGTTTGGGCCAATCTGGACCTTGTAATCATACTGAAATTGGCCCATCTGCCGGCGGACCACCTAGGGACGTGGTTACTGTTCATGTGAACAGAAATCCGTGAGATTAGTCCCACCCTCTCAGTTCTATTAGATGTGTAGCTCCTCATCCCCTATTTAAGGAGGCCGCACCCTCTCTAGTTTTCTTGGATTTTGTTTAGTTAAAAGTTAGCTTTGATGCAACTTCGTGTATTGGCTTGTGTCGACTAGACCAACCATAATACCGCTTCGGAATCCCAATTTACCAAATATTTCATTCATATTCGCAATTTCAGATTGCTTATTTATCTTGTTCTTGCGTGCTTCTTCGGTGTATGCAGGAATCGACCTTCGTGGTCAGGTCATCTCGGTATTCGTGCACGGTTGATAACGATTTGTCAATCAGTTCAGCGATTGTGTGGTTTCGGACCTTGCTTGTTCGTAGCCAGGATCGTGAGGGTTGAGCGACGCCTACCGAACTTATCATTCTCATCGAAAGATCGGGCCAACAATCGGACCTTCGGGTTCATCAATCGAGGCAATTGAGACCGCATGAGATGAATTATCCCACTCATGATTTGAAACTCACAGCGGTTGTTCATGCTCCAAAGATTTGGCGACATTATCTCATCGGTAATCGTTGCAAGATCTATACCGACCATAAGAGTCTCAAATACATTTTCACCCAAGCCGATCTGAACTTGAGGCAAAGAAGATGGCTTGAGCTAATCAAAGGCTATGATATGAGACTTCATTATCATCCAGGGAAAGCTAATGTAGTGGCCGATGCATTAAGCAGAAAATCACAATGCAACTGTTTATCAGTAACTCCTTCTTCGATAGGCTTGTGTGCTGCAATGCAACAACTGCACTTGGAAATAATTGAAGAAGGTTCGCTCGCTGCCTTAAGTGTGAATTTTACACTTGAGAACCAGATTAGAGAAGCCTAGAAAACTGACGCAGAAGTAGCTCAAATCCGGGAAGAAGTGAAGCAGGGCAAGGCCAAGTGCTTCAAAGAAGATGCACAAGGCACCCTATGGTTTAGGAACTGGCTGGTGGTGCCCTGTGATCATACCTTGAGAGAACTGATTCTCAAAGAGTCAGATAATTCGAAATTCTCTATTCACCCGGGTAGTACCAAGATATACCAAGATTTGAAGAAAAGACTTTGGTCGACCCAAATGAAGCAACAGATCGCTCAATATGTTGCCGAATGTGATGTATGCCAAAGAGTCAAGGCTGAGCATTTGAAACCAGCAGGTACTCTACAACCCCTGCCCATTCCTAAATGGAAATGGGAAGATGTTGGCATGGATTTTATCACCGGCCTCCCAAGGACTCAAACTGGGTCCGATTCTATTTGGGTAATTGTGGATCGTCTGACGAAGGTTGCCCATTTTATTCCTGTAAAGACCACCTACCATGGAGATAAGTTAGCCGAGCTTTATATCTCCAGGATTGTTTGTTTCCATGGTGTACCAAAGGTAATCGTTTCGGATAGGGGTCCTCATTTCACATCTCACTTTTGGATGTGCTTGCATCAAGCAATGGGGACCAGCCTATCTTTCAGCTCGGCTTATCACCCGCAAACGGATGGACAAACTGAGAGGGTAAACCAAGTTTTGGAAGACCTTCTCCATGCTTGTGTGCTGTCCTATAGCAAGAACTGGGAGAAGTGCTTACCATTTGCGGAGTTCTCCTACAACAATAGCTTCCAATCAAGCTTACAAATATCACCATTCGAGGTATTGTATGGGAGAGCTTGTAGGACACCTTTGAACTGGTCCGAAGTTGGGGAGAGGCCATTTTATGTCCCAACCTTAGTGGAGGAAGCGGAAGAACAAGTTCGGGTCGTTTGTGAACGACTTCGGACGGCTCAGTCTCGTCAGAAGTCCTATGCCGACCGTCGTTGTCGTGAGTTGAGTTTTGAGGTGAACGATCATGTTTATCTTAAAGTCTCTCCAATGAAAGGAATGCATCGTTTTCAAGTCAAAGGCAAATTGGCACCTCGCTACATCGGACCATTCTGAATTCTAGCAAAGTTGGGACCGGTGGCTTATCAAATAGAATTGCCACCATCACTTGCTGATGTACATGATGTTTTCCATGTTTCACAACTGAGGAAGTGTCTTCGCGTCCCAACCGAAGCAACTGAGCTGGAAAAACTTGACTTGCAACATGATCTTTCTTATCGGGAGCACCCAATTCGCATTCTTGAGGAAAAGGAGCACAAGACACGAAATCGCAATATCAAATTCATCAAGGTTCAATAGAGCAATCACACTGAAGATGAAGCAACTTGGGAGCGTGAAGAACAAATAAGAGCTAACTATCCAGACCTTTTTCCTTCTACATGAAATGCCTTCGAATCAAGAAAGGAAAGGTTAAACAAAGCAATGGGAAGGAAAATGTATTGACCATTCCTTGTAATCTTATTATGATATCTTAGCACTATCTTTGAAGGAAATCAAGACAACGGATGTGATGTATTCTTGTAAAACCTTCCTATCCAACTTTCACCCTGTCACGATCTTGGGGTCGAGATCTTTTGTAAGGGGGGAGGTTTGTCACATCCCCAAGTTAATAAAGAGGATTATTATGTATCTCATTATCATACATCATGTTTTGAAACTTTTTCATTAAGTTTTGCACTTGGAAAGTCTCAAAACAAATATTAAACATACACTTTAATTTGAACTCCAAAAGAAAAACTGAAACAAATGCTACCAAAGTTCATCTGGAAATAATTTATTCAAATACTATATTAGTTATCATGAATTAATATGATTTTTCCCAAATTTTTGGGACTGGATTGAACCCTAAGAAAATCCAAACACAATTTAAAGATCAACATCGAGTTTGAATTTAAATTATGCACAAGATATCATGAACAGTAGTGTTCAATAATTTTTATGGACACTAGGATATCCCAGGAAACCCCAGGAATTATTTCATGATTTTAGGAATTTTATTTCTATTTTTAGCACCCTGGTCAAAGTAGGAAAAACCATTTAAATCTCAGTCAAAACCCTAAACCCTAACTAACCGGTACTGTTCCTTGGGCTCGAGCCCGACCCAGGTGAACTGACTCAGCCCGACAATCTTAATGCACCATCACAGGAGAGCGTCGGATCTAAATCCAACGGTGTGCGCTGACCCACGTAACTTACACTCGCGCGCACACGCTAGTCGCTGACACGGTGGGCCCCGAATGTCAGAGCCATCTCCTACCTACCGTTGAGAGCGCAGAGAGCTAGGGCCACGCGCTCGCGCTGCTTTGACATGCACAGAAACAGCGATGCTCACGCCGTCAATCCACCGCCTCCATCCACCACTCCTGGAGCTTCGGCACACAACGCCGCCTCCATCTCCGTCAACATCCGTGCGTAACACCCCTCGCAACCCCCTCCTTCTTCCTCACTTCTCCTCTGTTGACCGAGGAGAGGGAAGCTCGTTCTTGCTCTCTACGTGGGTAAGCTCCCACTGGGCGATGCCATTCTTTTCCTTGTTCAATGCCTTACCCATTTTGCTAATACGAGCTCCTCGTGTTGTTTGTAGCTCTCGGACCATTTTCGTGCTCCGGTGCATGTCTAGAGCGGGCACCCGGGGACATCTTCTTGCCATCTTTGTTTTCGGTGAGGTTTTTAGCCATTCTTGCGTGTCATAACGTGTATTAGGGTATCTTAAAGCTTTCCCCTCAATCAATTTCATGGATGCATGGCAGGGTTGAAGTGAATCGAAGTTTTGCCCTGTTTCGACCGCAAAGCAACTTTTCATCTCCCACTTGGATCCGGTAAGCCATTGTTCAATTCCTTGCTTCTATAGCATGCTCTTAGGCTCCTGAAGCTATTCCGAGCATTCACTAGTCTCAGCTTTGCTCAGGACTCTCTCTCCACGTGAAGCCGTGTTGTCACCATCTTCTTCTCAGCGTCGATGCAGCCCCAGTAGCTCTGAGCTTTATCAAGCACTTTTCCTTACTGAGGTAGTTCACTGATAGTCCCTAGTACCTGGGCACTCGCTTGTATGTCGCTGCGGAGCTCTCTTTTGCTTTGTGCACGATTGCCGTAAAATCGTCGCCGCTCAACTCCGGCTAGCCGTCGGTATAGGCCGGCTCAGTCGTCGAGACTACCCTCTTTAGAAGCGCATTGTTATTTTACATCTGTACATGCCCTTGGCTGGCGGCGCCGTGGCTGGAATCGCCGGCGAGCCGCCGGTGAAGCACACGGGGCAAAAGCCCATTGTCGTACTCGGACAACACTGTAGCAGTTGATTAGGAGTAAACCTCCATCACTAGCATTTAATTACTATCGAAAAAGAACGGCGAAACTCACTGACATGTGGGCCCCGCGCACAAAAACTAACACGCTTAATAAAACGTTGGGGTCACTGACGTGTGGGCCCAAGGAAATAGACACGTGCTGTGCACTAAAACAGCTCTCATAACTGAAATCGTTTTGCACCGTTGGATTAGAAATTGACGGTTTGGATCAGTTGGGCCGATCGGGTCGTCTCGAACGCACCACGATTTTGGACCGTTGGATCTTAATCCAACGGCTCACAAGCGTGGCCGATTGTAATGCGCGCGTGCCATGTCATTGTGGGCTGCTGACAAGCGGGCCCACTTGTTAGCGCGCAAGTATGTGGGTTGCGCTGCTGCGCAGGCCCCACTGTCAGTGACTACGGCTGACGTGCAGCTCGGTAGAAAAAGGAATAAATGCTTTAAGAAAATCGAAACCCATATACTTATACACTCTAAAATATGTGCAACTTCAAAAATGCACAATTATTTCATTTCAACTCCAAAATCAGTGAAACTACTTCTGAAAATTTTCATTTTAGATGAACTATATATTAAAATTGGTTTCAAACATGTCTCGGTAACAGAGAGCATTATTTTGGAAAATGAGCTATTAACACTATTATTTTTACAAAAGAAAATGCTGATAAATTTAGAAATTCATAACTAAATCATGAAAACTCCAATTGAGGCAAACTCAACTCTGTTGAACTTGTAATAATATTGCCTATTTATCCATGTAATCCATGTACTCACCATTATTCTACAAATTTTGGCCAAATAATTAAATTACTTAATCATGGGTATATTGAAATCTGAAATTCAAACCAACATAACTTTCATATACTAAATCTAAATAAAATAATTCTTTCACCTAAAATCCTCTAAATTCATGACTTAGATACTGTAGAAAAATCATGCATTTTTTAGCATCTTGATTTTTGGAGTATTTCTCGGTGTTTATGTCGGTCTTTATTCTTTAGATTCCGAAGCAATTGATATTGACTCTTACGCTACTGAGAGTGAACAACTACTTTTCCAACAAGGCAAGCATCCTTTGAACTTTCTTTTTGCATCATATTTGATCCTAGTTTTGTTAGGATAGATGCAATGATAATTGCTTGCATGCTACTTTGATATGGTCGCTATTTTTGTGATGTGTAGTTTAGTTATGTCCTAATTCATTGAGGTTATTCTTGAATTATTCCAGCACCACATGCTTAAGATAGGATGTGTGAATTTATATTATTTGGGATTGCTTAGCCATGCAAGTCTAGAACCGGTAGCAAATTATAGGGAATAACCCGACAATTGTGGGATACACACAACTTTCTTTATATACTTTTGTTTCAGATCTTCGTATCTGTTTTATGAGTTAAATTTTGACATTTTAAAAGAAGTTCTTGGTCTGGACAAGTGTTGGCTAGTGAGGGTGCCTTTGTAATACCCCAAAAATTAAATCGGGAAAGAATAATTAAATCGGGAGAGAATAATTAAAATCGGGGGAATATTTCTTTTAGCAAAGCGATTGAACAGGAGAAAGAGGGGTTTTAATGTAATACTCCAATTTATTATCTGAAAGAAAGCGTTCAAAAAGAAATTAGACATAAAAAGGGGGTTTTGTAGTTTTTGGCAACTTGGGCCTTGGGCCTTGGCCGAGAGGCCCATGAGGGTCGACCACCAATAAAAGGAAGGAGAAAACCCTAGGTGCACTGTAGCTACAGTGCCGCCCCACTGTAGCACGTCTCCTGTAGCACACCTCTCCTCCATGGTGGTGCCCCCTCCATTGGTGCCTCCTTCCTGCCGTCGGTGCTCCTGCTGCCGATCAAGTGAAGAAAGGAGAGGAGATCAACCGTGGGAGAGTTCATCATCTTGCTGCGATTCTACAAGGTTAACGTCGCGTGTTCTTCGTTGTTTGATGCGTAATAGTTGCGGTTGATGTCGTTTGGTAGATTGATTTGCGTCGGTTTAATAGATCGCGTTCTGTCCAGATTATTGCGCGGTCAGTTTCGGGTGTTTAGAGGCCGAATTAGGAGTTTTGGTCTCCTAGAGTTATGTAGATAATGTTCTTAGCTTTCAGTGGCCGCCAAGAACGCCAAAATCTGATTAACGGTTAGAAAGTTATGAATTGTTTAGTGCCGCTGTCTGGTTAATCTGTCAACATTCTGACAGTCCATAGAAAACTGAGTTAATCTATTATTTAAGGATGAAATCAGAGGATCTCAGTATAACGAAAAATGTAGGTAATTTCTATACCTTTTCATAGAGATAAAGAACGCAAGATTTGGACCTTCGTAGCAAAAGTTATGGTGGTTTTAGTGTACTGTCCAGAGAAACCGACGTGGAAATTGTTGTTCTGTAGGTTGGCTTGGTAGAGGCAATAGTTGGCATAATCAAAAGGGCTCCCCAACTAAGTTTATTTAGATACTTTAATTACCTTTCCAGAAAGTCCAAGAACATCCTATTTGGACTCCGGAGTAGAAAGTTATGTATTTTAGAAGTTGACTGTCCGTAGTGAACACCAAAAGCGATCGCTAGAAATTGGAAGATTGGAAAATGCTTGGAAGTTTAGAGAGTTCAATTGTGTTGTTATTTATGCTTTTGGTCCAGTATGTTGGTCTTAGATTGGGTTATCTCTATGTTCGGATGGGAGCGAGATCCCAGGGGCAGCGCCACTTCGCGTCCACCGTTCTCATACGGTTGAGGCAAGTATCAAGGTTATTGTATTATTATGCTTGTATCTTTGGATTGTTTGTGTTTGGGTCATAATAGCCATGAATGGATGATATTGTGACGAGTACCAAATTATCTTGGTGGTTGCAAGTACTCTGTTTGATAGAGTAATTATGAATTGTTTGTGATGAGTGCTATGTTTTGATACATATTAGCTATGCTTAGTTGATAGTGTGATATGTTGATTAAAGATGGTAAATACTTATGATATGAATGATAGAAGTATGAATGAGTTAAATTCATAAGTGATATTGCTGAGGAGGTATGATTATGATGATTCATGATGTGTGCATATGCATCATGTTGACAAAATAAAGACTTAGTCACGTGGTGACCAAGCATTTATTGAGATCCCGTCATGTATATGACGGGCTTGAATCCCCACACTTGTGGAGTGTGGGCTCGAGTCCCCTTTACTTGCGGAGTATTGGGCAATTGGTCCCGTGCTTGCGAGCACAGGCATGGTATCGGCGGCGGTCGCATATCTCGCATTACGGTGAAATGCGACAAAGAGTGAAAGAGAAAAGTTGCATTGCATATTCGCATACATACCTCATGAGATATGTTTTTGTGTAAAGCTTTGGAGCGGAATGTTGATGATGTAAATGTGAGATTAATGTTTCATTATTGGTACTTACGAGTCTTTGACTCACCCTTGCTTTGTTGTGTTTTAGGTACCACTTGCAAGAATGGCATGCATGGGAGGAGTACACTTGAGTTGGACACACACACTACCATCCACCTTAAAAGTTGATAAATTTTTAGTTCATACTTTAATAAAGGAGCAACCTGCTTAGAGATTGTTTATGATTATGCTTCATGCATTGGATTAAGTGTAATAATGATAGGTAGTGTCTTTTGGATATCTCTGGATATGCTAGTTGCTTTCATGTTTTGAATGACTATTGATTATCTTTGAATGTTGGATTAATTATATACGTTTTATTCAAATATTGGAACCTCTTGGTAGTTAATAATACGAGGATGTTACGCCAAAAATTTGGTAGGATGTTTTGGCTTAGAATTGTTTAATGTTAGTTTGGTAGCATTCCGGGCTAAATCTTGGTAGGGTGTTATTCTGATTGGTATCGAGAGCGGGCTTTAGGTCCGTGGTTAATAGAAAAAATATTAAATTGACACACCTTGTACGTGATGGGTGGGGTTGGGAATTACATTGCTTCCGCATTATCTGTTGCTATGTTTCATTTGTTGAGCAATTGTTGAATTGCCTCGTGCTATCTTTCTTGTTGTTAATCTATGAAATGATATGTTATGATATTCTATAACTATGAATTTATTATATGATTACCATGAGATGATCATGTATAATCATATTTGATTATATTGTTAATGCGTGTCGGTGATAGTGGATAAGAAGTGGAGGCGTGATTGTGGCCTTGGACTTTGTCGGGTTATATCACCGTTCGTGGTGACGAATAGAGTAGTTACCGAATACCATAGTTGCAGGAGTTGAGCGTGAGTGCTTCAGAAAGTTGTTTTCCTTCTTGACCTCAATCTTGGCAAATTCTTGTTCGGTGGTGGATGATGATTTTCTCGTGGGTTCGTGGTTCATGGTAATGGTTGTGTTTCAATGGTCTCTAATGGTTCTCTGAAACAAGTATTGTTTTTCGACTGTTGAGTTGTCTTTACTACTAGTGATCGTCCTCATTTGGCATTCTGATAATTCCATGGTTGTTTCTTCTTTCTCATTGAAAAGAATGACTCATGTATTCGTTTGGAAGTTTGGGTAATGAGAGTTTACATTGCAAGGTTGTTAACATGAAAACTTTTGCTCTATGTATTTCTTTTGGATTATTCCGAGTGATGAAGTTTAATGCATCTCTTTTCTGTTGGAAATTGCTAAAATCCTTTTCTGATGCCTTGTTATGGTTAAATCAGAGATTGTAATCAAATAACTCGATATGGTATGGATATCAAGTTGAGTCATTGGTATGGTGAATAATTAATATTAATTAGTAACCTTGGAAGTGAAATTGATTAGGATGATGTTGTCTTTTCTAGTTCTTGATGAACGGTATTTATGAGTAGTGATTGAGAGATATCAAGAAGTATGGAACCTTGATGAACTAGTCGGTCATTAAAACTGTTTAGGTTGTTAAACTTGTTGGGTTCTTTGGTTCCCATGGATTAATTTAATTGTGTGGAAAGGAAAAATTAGAGGGAATACAGATTTACATATTCCCTAGTATGATTAGTTATTAGAATTGTGTACAACCGGTTGAGCAGTTGAATATCGGTGGATCTAGAAATTATGGGAGGAGTTCTATGTAGTTCTTCTATGTAGGATGACGTGATGAATTTGGTTGTAGTGTTGTTGAGACTCTTGATCGATAGAAGATTTGATTTTTGAAGTTTTAGTGTATTTTTGCCGAAATCCAATGTGAGGAGGAAGCAGTTGAATATGTGCTTGTTAATATCCATGTGATTTGGGAAGGAAAGTAGGTAGCAACTAGATTTCATAACGGCGATTGATAACAACAAGGGTTGTCGTATAAGCGTTGTGTGTTGAAGTTTGATAATGAGCATCGCTAAAAGTTGAACTGATATGATATAATAGGTGGCTTATGCCCACATGATTGTGAAATAATTGGATGAACTTGTGTCCTTGATGAAAGGGTTTTGGTAGGAGCTTTTCAATTGGGTAGTAGACCCTTCTAAACTTAAGAAGTTGATGTAGTGATGTTGTATGATTTTGATATACTCTCATTTTGAAGATGGGATGAAAAGGCGTTATGGAACAAATTAGTGAAACTTTGGGGCTTTCTAATAGAATAGTTGATGATAAATATTCATGTTGAGTATATTATTCTTGATGTTAGTAAGATTATCTGCAAGAGATTGTGACTTGTGTGTGGTGATGATTCTTTTAGAAATAAAGAAATTTGATCGTCTTTTCGTAACTTGGATTTTGTAGAAGTATTTGAGTTTTGCGATGGTGATCAATTGGATCGCTTGAGTTATGTGGTGATTGAGTTGCTTTGAGCAAAGTGACATGTTGAAAGATTTTATTGGTTCTTAAGTTGTTCCTCGATTTGGTCTTAAGAGCTTATCTTGTTTTAGTGGCAAAGTGATGTAGTAATCCTGAGAAAATAACCTTCCTTGTTAAAGGAATGAGTCAAGTATAATTAATTGAGCTTTAAGTCTCGTTTCGCATCTTGCGATTTATTTGAGAGTGCTTAAACCTTATGCGATTGTTCCATAAGAGTTTATCAATTTTCAAAGGGCATTACCTTCTTCTCATTTGTGGTTTGGTATTCGCTTTGGTAGGGCTTGAGCCCTCATCGTTGACATTCCCTTATGTTTTTAAGTACTTGGCCTAAGTGACAGTTTTCCTTGGTCTTGTGTTCACTTTGTGGGTGGCACATGTTTTCCTAGTTGATGAAAATTGATTCCATTCGCTCTTTCTTTTGAGGAAGAATCAACCTATTCGTTTCACCCGAGTCTTTTGAGGTGTTCAATAATTGTAGTTGTGAAATTTGGGTTGTAAGTTATTCGATGAGCATTGGAGGATGAAATGATTTCGTAATATAGTTCTTTGAGAGAAGTCTATCTCAATGGAAGATTGTCTTATGGGGTTAAAGCTGATTACATTGTTAAAGATAGTAGAACCTATAGTGATTGTGATCCAAGATCTTTTGTTCACTTGGGTGGGACATTAGAATTACGAGAGTATGAAAATCTTGATCAATTTTATAGAGTATCGTAATTTGGTAGTATTGCGAGGTTGTGAATGGTTATTCTCGATGGCGTGGTTTAATGAGAGTGGGATTACAAAGTAATCGAATTGTCATGTCAATTAATGGGATAATAGAAAATATTGAGTAATGTCAAGAGTGATTTGGTTTTGATTGAGTAACCTTCTAAGAGTTATAATCTTTGTAAAGGTGGCAAGGTCAAGAAAATATTTTCATGAGGATATTAATAAGTGAGTATGTGGGAATTATGGATTTTAGGGATTTAATCTAAGGATTTCCCTATCCTTTATATGAGAAGTTAGTTGCAAGAGTCTTGGAGGTTAAATGTGGACTTTGCATTGTTATGCTAGAACTTTGAGTCGCCCAAAGATTATGTGCAGAGGAAGTAGAATAAGGGTGGATTACGAGCGGTGGGATGATCGTTGATAACACCCTTACGATGTAGTACATGAGAGTGTGTGATGTGGAATCTGAAATGTTTGTCCTAAAAAGGGTTGAGGTGATATGATCATGTGAGAGATCTAATTTGGGGATACTTTCTAAGTGCCATCTATCAAATGAATTCTATCGATAAAGGAATCGGTTAGAGAATGTTTTGTGAAATCATCGAGTCCTCTTCAAAGGTGTAGACAAGGCGTTTGATTTGGGCTTGGCGTTGAGATCGCCAAGTTAAGAGTAACAAGTTAGTGTGTTGTGCGATGATTGGGATTCCATAGCTTGAGGAAATTTTGGTCCTAGAAGAAAGCATTAAATTGATGCTTCCTCAAGAAGTGAATTGTTTTCTGATTTTCGTTTAAGTTCTATCTTTGTTGACCTTTGTCTTTTGCAAAGTTGAGCTTGGTTTTATGTTGGTATGTGTGGTTCTTATCGGTTCGAGAAAGAATAAAAGAAATGTTGGATTTGGTTATTCAAGTGATTTCTCCTTTGGCGGATGTGGTGTTTATTTGCAAATTGTCTAATTTGAAGGTGGAAAGATTTTAAGTGATAAATCTTGATTAGAACTTGACTCTTTTTAGTACGAGTTGGTAACACTTGGTTGCGATGATAGTCCTTCATTTTTCAGTTGGGCTATGTCGGTGTAAGAGTGTGTTTAAAGCGAGTTCATTGTGTGTCCCTCGTTAAAGGAGGCGATCTTTCTTTGGGTGAAAAAGTCCGCTTAATAGGTGGAACAAAGTTCGGTGTTCTATGCACATGTTGCGTGGTTTGGTACCACTAGGGGTTGCCCCAAGGTATATTGGGTTGTTTTAGCTAGTTGGCAAAGCGTTAGGACCGTAGTGAGTCCAAGCGCAAGTACACATCGTCTTGTTTGTCCCGATCTTGAATGAGTACGAGAGGTCCAGAAGTTTGAAGTTTCGCGAGGCTGCGACCTTTGAGTAGCATCCATGCGTTGTTAGAGAGGTCGAGGCGAGTCTTTGAGGCACAAGTCGTTGGTTTGTGTCAAGGTGCCTTTGTCCCATTGCTTGAGAGGAGGCGACTTGGGAATTGGAGTCTCGCATGCGCGAGCTTTATCAAAGTTTTCACGGCGGTACATAGTAATGTTAGTAAATCTTTTAGCGATGGTTTTTGTGTTGAGGTTGAATAGAATTGGGTCGAATTCATTTAAGAAGGGTAGAATGTAATACCCCAAAAATTAAATCGGGAAAGAATAATTAAATCGGAGAGAATAATTAAAATCGGGAATATTTCTTTTAGCAAGCGATTGAACAGGAGAAAGAGGGTTTTAATGTAATACTCCAATTTATTCTCTGAAAGAAAGCGTTCAAGAGAAATTAGACATAAAAGGGGGTTTCAGTAGTTTTTGGCAACTTGGGCCTTGGGCCTTGGCCGGAGGCCCATGAGGGTCACCACCAATAAAAGGAAGGAGAAAACCTAGGTGCACTGTAGCTACAGTGCCGCCGCACTGTAGCACGTCTCTGTAGCACACCTCTCCTCCATGGTGGTGCCCCCTCCATTGGTGCCTCCTTCCTCGCCGTCGGTGCTCCTGCTGCCGATCAAGTGAAGAAAGGAGAGGAGATCAACCGTGGGGAGAGTTCATCATCTTGCTGCGATTCTTCAAGGGTAACGTCGCGTGTTCTTCGTTGTTTGATGCGTAATAGTTGCGGTTGATGTCGTTTGGTAGATTGATTTGCGTCGGTTTAATAGATCGCGTTCTGTCCAGATTATTGCACGGTCAGTTTCGGGTGTTTAGAGGCTGAATTAGGAGTTTTGGTCTCCTAGAGTTATGTAGATAATGTTCTTAGCTTTCAGTGGCCGCCAAGAACGCCAAAATCTGATTAACGGTTAGAAAGTTATGAATTGTTTAGTGCCGCTGTCTGGTTAATCTGTCAACATTCTGACAGTCCGTAGAAAACTGAGTTAATCTATTATTTAAGGATGAAATCAGAGGATCTCAGTATAACGAAAAATGTAGGTAATTTCTATACCTTTTCATAGAGATAAAGAACGCAAGATTTGGACCTTCGTAGCAAAAGTTATGGTGGTTTTAGTGTACTGTCCAGAGAAACCGACGTGAAAATTGTTGTTCTGTAGGTTGGCTTGGTAGAGGCAATAGTTGGCATAATCAAAAGGGCTCCCCAACTAAGTTTATTTAGATAATTTAATTACCTTTCCAGAAAGTCCAAGAACATCCTATTTGGACTCCGGAGTAGAAAGTTATGTATTTTAGAAGTTGACTGTCCGTAGTGAACACCAAAGCGATCGCTAGAAATTGGAAGATTGGAAAATGCTTGGAAGTTTAGAGAGTTCAATTGTGTTGTTATTTATGCTTTTGGTCCAGTATGTTGGTCTTAGATTGGGTTATCTCTATGTTCAGATGGGAGCGAGATCCGGGGCAGCGCCACTTAGCGTCCACCGTTCTCGCACGGTTGAGGCAAGTATCCGGTTATTGTATTATTATGCTTGTATCTTTGTGATTGTTTGTGTTTGGGTCATAATAGCCATGAATGGATGATATTGTGACGAGTACCAAATTATCTTGGTGGTTGCAAGTACTCTGTTTGATAGAGTAATTATGAATTGTTTGTGATGAGTGCTATGTTTTGATACATATTAGCTATGCTTAGTTGATAGTGTGATATGTTGATTAAAGATGGTAAATACTTATGATATGAATGATAGAAGTATGAATGAGTTAAATTCATAAGTGATATTCTTTGAGAGGTATGATTATGATGATTCATGATGTGTGCATATGCATCATGTTGACAAAATAAAGACTTGGTCACGTGGTGACCAAGCATTTATTGAATCCCGTCATGTATATGACGGGCTTGAGGTCCCCACACTTGTGGAGTGTGGGCTCGAGGTCCCCTTTACTTGCGGAGTATTGGGCAATTGGTCCACGTGCTTGCGAGCACGGGCATGGTATCGGCGATTTGTCGCATATCTCGCATTCACGGTGAAATGCGACAAAGAGTGAAAGAGAAAAGTTGCATTGCATATTCGCATACATACCTCATGAGATATGTTTTTGTGTAAAGCTTTGGAGCGGAATGTTGATGATGTAAATGTGAGATTAATGTTTCATTATTGGTACTTCTGAGTCTTTGACTCACCCTTGCTTTTGTTGTGTTTTTAGGTACCACTTGCAAGAATGGCATGCATGGGAGGAGTAGACTTGAGTTGGACACACACACTACCATCCACCTTAAAAGTTGATAAATTTTTAGTTCATACTTTAATAAAGGAGCAACTGCTTAGAGATTGTTTATGATTATGCTTCATGCATTGGATTAAGTGTAATAATGATAGGTAGTGTCTTTTGGATATCTCTGGATATGCTAGTTGCTTTCATGTTTTGAATGACTATTGATTATCTTGAATGTTGGATTAATTATATCGTTTTATTCAAATATTGGAACCTCTTGGTAGTTAATAATACAGAGGATGTTCGCCAAAAATTTGGTAGGATGTTTTGGCTTAGAATTGTTTAATGTTAGTTTGGTAGCATTCGGGCTAAATCTTTGAAATGGGTATTCTGACCTTCGTGTGCGAGATTGGGTATGTGGTTTGCCTTGTCTGAACAATTAAGGACCGAACTTTGAGTTATTGTGATTCAAGTAAAACTCGTGCTACCACACGCGGTATATGGGTACTATATGGTTAAGTAGGGGGAAGGTTTTGTTGTGTTGGGTCCCACGGTGGTGAAATTGTAAGGGCATGGGACCGTGAAATCCTATGTTTCTTTTGGGCCGATAGGGCATAGAGACCGTAACGTCTTATGTTCCTAGGAGCCCTAGGTTGAGGCACTTAGCCCAATGGAATCTTCTTGCTAAAAACGATCATATCTTGATTTACCCGACCGGCATACCATAGGAAGTATGCTATATTCGGAGGTATCTGGATGCTTACGGGCTAATCAAGTCGTGTGGGTAAAGTAGTATACCCCTGCAGGGTATAAATCTATTCGAATAGCCGTGTCCACGGTTATGGATGACCGCTTGAAATTTGTGGCTGCTTATTGTTAGACTTGGAATTAAAATTGTGGGTGAACTCGGTAATTATCATGAATGGGATGTTCATGCTTGTTGTTGTATCAAAGTGGGCAGCCACTTTGCCATTGGTATGCTTTATTTGTTACTCAGTTCATTACTTATTCACATGCTTTACTTCTAATTCAAATCTGATTTTGAAATGGCACTTGGAAAAAACTAGTATGTGTAGGTTGTACATTGTTGCGTCTCTTTCGCAAAACTAAGCCAATATGAGCCTTTCCTTTGAATGACCTTATGCATGACTATTTTTATTTGTGTAAGACTTGCGAGTACTCTTTGGTACTCAGCCAGATGTTTGCTGGCTTTTACAGGTGAGGAAGATATCGAGACCGATGAGCTTGTCGGTGTCGATTTAGGCGACACTGACGAGTAGTATGCTATCTTTTAACTCCCAGTCGGTTGCCGATGGGTTATGGGGCATACCACTGCAGGAATTTTGGTTTAATTATTTGCTTCCGCTATGAACTTGTTTAATTTGGCCGGTCTGCCACTTATGTTAGTTGTAAACTTGGAACTGTGATGTATAATTTTTGTACTATTTATGTATGAGCGTTGTATGGATGTTATCGACGTTGTATGAGAGTATGAATACATTGGTCGCTGATCTTGGGAGCCAATATAAGTCATACTCGCTGTTCATGGCTTCCTATTTAACTCGCTAAAAAGACCGAACTTGGTAGGTTGGCTTGTAGATTGGCTTGTTTGGGCAAAATTAGTAAAGAACATACCTCCCAAGAGGATTTGGATGAGGAAACCGATAGCCTTGATTTATCCTCTCTAACTAGCTTATGTAGCGATTTGTGTTATGAGGAACTGGTTGCGGGTGATGATCATGATTTGCAATTGGTCTCACACAAAAAGAAAAGAACATGTGTTAAGAAAGCGCTTGCAAAAGTTGTTGAATCTCGCATTAAAAACAAACAAAGGAAAAAATGAAATGTGTTTTTTGGAATAGTAGGGGACTTGGCGACCCAGCGAAGCATAGATTCATTGCGGAGTTAGTTCGGGAACAACATATGGATTTTGTTGCTATTTTAGAAACTATTAAGAAGGATTTTTCCAATTCACATCTAAAACATCTAAGCGGTGGTATGGATTTTTTTTGGCACTGGCTACCACCCCATGGCCATTCTGGGGGTATTTTACTTGGTGTGAACATGGCTATGTTTGAGGTTGGCTCCATTTTTTAGGGAGATTTTTTTATTAAGCTACATTTACGTAATAAGGAAGATGGGTTCCAATGGATCCTTGTGGCTGTGTATGGTGATGCACAACTAGCTTATAAAGATAAATTTCTAACTAAATTAGTTCAGGCGTGTAGCAAGGAAACCTTGCCTATTCTTATTGGTGGTGATTTTAATATCATAAGGCGCAGTGAGGAGAAAAATAATGATAATTTTGATCGGCATTATCCTTTTCTTTTTGATGCTGTTATTGATAGCCTTGACGTAAGAGAACTTATGATGTCGGGTAGACAATTTACATGGGCAAATAACTTGGATAATCCTACTTTTAAAAAACTTGATAGAATCCTTGCGAGTAAGGATTGGGAACAGAAATATCCTTTGGCCACTGTAAATGCTTTGGAACGTGTTCTTTCTGACCATACGCCTATTGTTCTTAACACTGGGGCTGCCTCTGATACTAGGAACTAACATCTGTTTAAATTTGAGTTGAGCTGGCTTAAGAGGGACAGGTTTTTTGATCTGGTGGCTCAGGTGTGGCAACAAAATAATGTTGCTAATCCTGCAATTGACCGATGGCAAAACAAAATTAGAATGTTTAGACAATTTCTCATATGGTAGGCTAAAAATACTAGTGGTGCGTATAAGTTAGAGAAAAAATATCTTCTGAATATCATTGATAATCTTGATAAGAAAGCTGAGTCTACAGGATTATCTAATTTTGAAATTAATCTTAAGCACAGTTCTAATGAGCATCTTGCCCATTTACTATGAGAGGAAGAAATAAAATGGTATCAATGGGCTAAGTCAAAGCATTTGCTTGAAGGGTGTGAGGAGCCTGGAATTATTGGAATTTATGCCAAATTAAAAATTACACTAAAAGCATAATTAATAATTAAGAACATTTCAGTTCTTAATTAAAATTATACTAGCAGCATAATTTGAAATAAGGTATAAATCCAATATTCAGGTTCCTGGATATATGTATTACAATGATTCCCAGGATCAGTGACCATTGCACATATATCCTTAAACAACATTGCATCATACACATACAAGGCATACATTAACATAATTATACAAAAGGTTACCATTTGAGTTGGTGTTACAATATAAAGTGACTTGGTCACTACAAGTTCGACAGCGGAAGCAAAATAAAACGACAAAAGCCACCAATGGCCCCATCACCCGCAGGCTATTGAGTGGAGGTTAGAAACAGCTCTATTCGTTAGCGTCGCCTTCATCGGCGCTAACGGGTACTTCATAAAAATAACCATCTTCACCTGCAACAAATGGTGAAAGCACCTGAGTACATAAGGTACTTGCAAGACTTACACAAACTAATAAAAGAAGGTGTTTGATAGGACCTACACAAAGGATTAGAATTTGTACATGCTTAAGGTTGACAACAGGAAGGTTGTAATGGCATTAATTTTGTATAAAGCAATACATCTTAACCTACACATGCTAGATTTTAATAAGGCAATTTTATAAAATGATTTGGACTAAAAACAGTGGTTAATATGACATGTAATTATAAAACATAATAATAAAGTGGCTTTCCACAATAAGAAAGAAATTGCATGAATTCCCTTCATGTTGAACCAAAAACCCAAAGTAAAGTTTTAAAATCAAAATTCTATACAGGTGACATCAACTCAAGTTATCGTCTATGACCGTGGACACGGCTATTCGAACAGTTTTATACCCTGCAGGGGTGTACAACTTTACCCACACGGCTTAGTCAGTCCGTTGACTTCGGATGCCTCCGAATGATGACACACTTCCTTAGGTATGCCGACCAGAGAAACTAAGATTTGGTATTTTTTAACAAGTTGACACTATTGAGTTGGATTACCCATGTGAGACTAATCCTGCTGGCGGAGGTTACACCACCTACCAACCAACAGGGCACACATGTTACGCCGGAACATCCGATCCAATAAAAGTCGTGCTTTCCACACAATCAATATTGAAATCAGAGCCTTATGAACCTGGATACATCCAAAAGTCCTCGATCTTAAGGACATCTGATATCGATATAAGTTCCACATGGCATATGATATAGTCCGCAGACCTAAGCATATATGCCATATGAAATCAATACACATGTCCTTACTTTCCTGTTTCCCAACTCAATAGCATTAACCTTTTACTTAACCAAACAGCGCCCATACACTGCGTGTGGAAGTACGTTGGGACTTGAATTGAATAGTCAGAGTTCAGTCCTTAATTGGTCCAGATAAGTCCACCACATACCCAATCTCATGCACGAAGGCACCATCACTAGCATCCTCTTGTCCAGATCAATAGAAATTTAAAATTCAATTCTGATTTTAAAGAAACTGGACAAAGAGTTAAAATAACTAAAATTCATTTATTGCTCCTATGTTTGACAAGATAATCTTGCCAATACCTAATATTCTATGGATAGCATGGCTAAGCAAGAATTCTAAAACTAAGTATTTTAGGGTACAATACTACTCTAAGTTTGAGTGTATGATCAGATTAAGGATAAGCCACAAGTATAAGGGTATAGCTATTTATTGTCAGATTACAAATATATTAAGAATTAAGCATGCAACCATAGCACTGTATTTTGTAAATCTACAGTTCAAAAATTGGGATCAATATGGTGCAAAGATAATAGCCCATATTATCACCTACTACCTTTAATTAGCAGAAATTAGGGTTTAGGTTTAAGTTGTAGTTTCAGAGTTTTGGAAAAGCTGAAAACAGTACAGGTTATAACATAAGGTTTGAGGTTTTATTATATTATAAGTAAAATAATATCTTTAGTGGTCTTACAATAAAGTGAGTAAAGATAAAAAACTTAGTTTAACACTTAACATTACTATTAATAAGAATTAGAGTTCAGATTTGAGGTATATCTTCAGTTTTTAGAAAACTAATAACATGACAGGTTACAAAAGAAAAGATTTGCTGATCAAAGCATGTTATAAGTAAAATACCCTATATAAGTTAAGGGCATTTTTAACTTGGACATCAATTTAACTTATCATCTAACCACTAATGGACAAACTCATCAATTAAAGAACTTGCTGTGGGCAAAACAGGGTTAGCTGACAAAAACAACAAAACAGGGTTAACTGAAAACCTTTGCTCAAATACTAATACACTTAAACCTAAGATTCTTGCTGGGGCTAAACCTAATCTGTAAGAAAATTAATAACTTAAACTAACCCCCGGTTGATCCTAATGAGCAATATTAACTGAAAAGAGAAGGGCTATAGCCTTTTGTCGGTTCACCCGACAATAGTACCAGAAAAGGGGTTTAGAACCTTTTTCAATTTTGCTACGAAATGATTAGAAATAACTTGTGCTTATGCTTCTAGGGTTGGTTTAGGACCTAATTAAGCTGAAAAAGATGACAATAGAAACCCTAAAGCTTGAAACGACATGAAAGACCGAAAATGCATAAAAGTGATATTTCAGTTTTATCAAGAATTGAGCATCACATGTACAAAGGAATGGATCATGTGAGCTACTAAGGTTCTTAAGATACTTAGGATGACTAGGATTAGAGTCTAAGCTTACCAGAACAGGAGAAATATCAAATACTCCTTAACCGGCTATGATCAACAGAGAGTAAACCCTCGGTTTCAACCTACAAAAGATGCTAAACTCATATTACAAGGTGAATTAAGCATCTACGATGGATAAGCAAGGTGTGAGAGCAAAGAAACTCCACTGAAAAAGAAAAAGGATGAAGATAACTTCACGGTCAACAATGGTGGATAGGCTCAAAGCTAGGGTTTTTATAGGGTTTGAACCACTGGAGCAAAGGGAACTCTCTAGACATGTTGCGGTGGAACTCGAGTACCAGGTGGCAAGAAAATGTTGGCCAAAATCGCGGCGCACTGCTCTCCCTCCGGCAATGAAGTCGGCGGGGATGAACAGAGGCGAGGAAGAAGAAACGCGACCCTCTGACATTCGGGCCCCGCTGTCAGCCGCAGTTCCCACGCTTCCTTAAAGCTCAAAAGAACATCAACCGTCCGATTAGAAATGGGCGGCTGTGATGGAGCTAGGTGTTAAAACAATAAGAAGATAGGTTTTTATAGGAGCCATCAAATTAAAAATGGGCGATCGTGGTTGATTTGGGTGTTAACAAATGAATCGTACGTTTTAAAATGGACCGCACGATCATAATCTAACGGTCGAGGTCGTGGGGCGCATCGGGGTGACCCAAACAGCTCAATAGCTCTCGATCGTCCGATTTAAATCCAAAGGCGGAGATGGAATGAAGTCTTCGGGATGACCCGAATGGCCCACTAGATCTGGCACATTCATTGAAGATCCAACGGCCCACGTTCATTTTGAGATATTCCGAAGGGTACAGTTCAAAAATGAACACCGCACGATTTAGATCCTACGGCTAGGATTGAGTCGGTGCTACGGGATGACTCGAATGTCCCAATTGATCTAGATCGTCGATCAAAGATCTAACGGCTGAGATTGAAGGTATGCGAGGGTTTTGAATTAAAACAGATTGCGGTTGGATGAAGATCGAACGGTGGAAATCGCTTTGCGTACGTGGCTAGCCCACGCGGCTTCGCAAATCTTGGCCGTTCGATAGGAAATCAGCGGCTCGCGTTCACTGGAGGGTTTGGGCACGCCCAAGCGTGTCAAAAGTCTTGGTCGGACCGGACCCAAACTCTGCACGCGGTCGCTCACGATTGCTAAGTGGCTAGGGTTAGACTAAAAGAATTGACCAACTTCATTTAAATCTCTGAAAGTTTGACTGGGGTTTTAAAAATAGCAAATAAATTTGTAAAATTATGAAATTTTACAAAGATGATACTAGGATGATATATTTCCCAAATAAAATTTAAAAAACACAGTTTCACCTTTTAAAATGCATAAATAATTCAATTAACCTAAATAGGCTCATATAAATTCAAATATTTTTCTCCAGATCAAAATAATTTCTAAAAATTTCCCAGAAATTATTTTTGACCAGGATAAATCATAGGGTTTTCAATAAAAATACTTCCAATCCTAATACCAACATGAATTGGTATTTTCTTTGAAAATTCAAAAAGATTTTGGATTTTTGTACTAAAAGAAGTAAGTATATAGATATAACCTATTGCCCAGTTTATAATTATGAACAGTAATGCTATGAACAGCAACTCATTACTGTTCATAAAACATATTATTACTATTTCTTAAAACTGGGGCTATTACAAACCTACCCCCTTAAGAAAATCTCGTCCCGAGATTTTGGTAGATTAGAAATTAGGAAGAGATGAAGTTGAATGGATGGTTACAGATTTACAACACCCGTTGTCTTGATTTCCTTCAAAGATAGAAGGAAATATTATAACATAAGCTGGTTGGTTTGCTTTTAAAACTAGCAATTAGAAAACTACACAAAACAACAAGGTGTTATCATTACATCTTATTTTATACTACTGTACTGTACCTTATCTTTACTGGGGTCGAGACACTTTAGTCATGAAAAAGATAAGGGTGC
This sequence comes from Ampelocalamus luodianensis, assembly GCA_036346255.1. Taxonomy (NCBI): domain Eukaryota; kingdom Viridiplantae; phylum Streptophyta; class Magnoliopsida; order Poales; family Poaceae; genus Ampelocalamus; species Ampelocalamus luodianensis. The sequence continues at coordinate 45,431,224 of CM070620.1, read as the reverse complement.
TCGACCTTCATGAAATCTTCTCGCTCCCACGTGGCCTCTTCTTCCGTGTGGTTACTCTACTGAACCTTTACAAACTTGACGGTACGGTTTCTTGTTTTGCGTTCCCGCTCATCGAGGATACGCACAGGTTGCTCTTGGTAGGATAGATCTAGTTGAAGATCAAGACTCTCATAGGCAGTGACTTCAGTAGGGACACGAAGGCATTTCTTCAGTTGAGAGACATGAAATGCGTCATGTATTGCTGAAAGAGTGTCTGGTAACTCCAATTGATATGCCACAGGGCCTATTTTAGCAAGTAAGCAGAAAGGTCCAATATAACGAGGAGCTAGCTTTCCTTTCACTTGAAAACGATGGGTGCCCTTCATCGGTGATACTTTAAGATAGACATAATCACCTACCTCAAAGCTTAACTCACCACGACGATGGTCAGCATAACTCTTTTGACGAGATTGTGCCGTTTTCAAATGGTCTCGAATCAGGCGAATTTGCTCTTCCGCCTCTATCACCAAGTCTGGACCATAAAATGGCCTTTCACCAGACTCAGACCAATTTAATGGAGTCCTACAAGCTCTTCCATATAAAGCTTCAAAAGGTGACATTTGAATGCTTGCTTGGTAGCTATTATTGTAGGTAAACTCCACATAGGGTAAACATTTCTCCCAGTTTTTGCTGAATGATAGCACACAGGCTCTAAGAAGATCTTCCAGCACCTGATTCACCCTCTCAGTTTGACCACTGGTTTGAGGATGATAAGCGGTGCTGAGAGAAAGTTCAGTCTCTAAGGCCTGATGAAGACAATTCCAGAAGTGTGAAGTGAACTCAGGGCCACGGTCAGAGACAATGACCTTCGAAACACCGTGGAGACATACAATTCTGGAAATATAGAGTTCTGCTAGCTGATGGCAATTGAAGTTGGTTTTGACGGGAATAAAATGGGCCACTTTGTGAGACGATCAATGATCACCAAAATGGCATCGGACCCACTTTGAGTCCTTGGAAGACCTGTAACAAAATCCATGCCAATTTCTTCCTATTTCCATTGTGGAATAGGTAAAGGTTGAAGGGTACCGGCTGGCTTCAAGTGCTTAGCTTTAACTCTTTGGCAAATGTCACATTCAGCAACATACTGTGCAATCTGCCTTTTCATTTAGCTCCACCAAAATGTTTTCTTCAAATCCTGGTACATCTTAGTACTCCCCGGATGTATAGAAAAGTTGGAATTATGAGCCTCTTTAAGAATTAATCCTTTTAATTGAGGATCTGAGGGTATCACTAAACGATTGCGATATCGAATGATACTTCGGGCATCTTCGGAAAATTCGTTAGCTTTACCTACCTTCAAATTTCCCTTGATCTTAGCTACCTCAGTGTCAGTTTTCTGAGTCTCCAGAATCTGATCTTCAAGTGTGGATTTCATCTCTAAGGCAACGATAAATCCTTCCCCTACCATTTCGATACTAAAACGCTGAAAATCAGCACACAAGCTTTTATCCAAGGGTAGGGATAGTTTACAGTTGCATTGTGACTTTCTACTTAAAGCATCAGCCACTACATTGGCTTTGCCTGGATGATAATGAATACCCATATCATAGTCCTTGATCAATTCAAGCCATCTTCGTTGTCTCATATTCAAATCAGCTTGAGTGAATATGTATTTTAGGCTTTTATGATCAGTATAGATTTCACAACGATTACCAAGGAGGTAATGTCGCCAAATCTTCAATGCATGAACTACGGCAGCCAATTCCAAATCATGAGTAGGATAATTGACTTCATGAAGTGCATAGTATGCGGATGCATATGCCACAACTCAGCCTTCTTGCATAAGCACACAACCAAGTCCATGGCGAGAGGCATCGCAATAAATATCGAAGCTCTTATGAATATCCAGAAGGGTAAGAACTGGAGCTTCGGTCAAAAGTTTTCGTAAAAACTGAAAACTCTATTCACACTTGGCAGACCATTCAAATTTCTCCCCCTTTTTCAAAAGTTGAGTTAGGGGAATTGAAATTTTAGAGAAATTTTCAATGAACCTGCGGTAGTAACCCGCAAGTCCAAGAAAACTTCTAATATTAGGAACATTTTTGGGGTGTTTCCAGTCTAGTACATCTTGCACCTTACAGGGATCAACAGTCATACCTCCTTCAGATAACACATGTCCTAAAAATGCAACCTGCTTGAGCCAGAACGCACACTAACTAAACTTAGCATATAACTGATGATTGCAAAGTGTTTCCAGCACAAGCCTCAAATGTTGCTCATGGTCTTTAACAGACTTGGAATAAATAAGAATATCATCAATGAACACGACAGCAAACTTATCCAAGAAATCCATGAATACCGAATTCATAAGATTCATAAAATAAGCTGGAGCATTTGTTAGGCCAAAGGACATGACCGTATACTCGTATAACCCATAACGAGTAGAAAATGTTGTTTTTGGAATGTCCTCAGCTCTAACCTTGGTTTGATGATAACCCGACCGCAAATCAATTTTTGAAAAGATTTGGGCTCTAGTTAATTGATCAAAAAGATCATCAATTCGAGGCAAAGGATACTTATTTTTAATCGTAACCTCATTCAACGGACGGTAGTCTACACACATCCGTAAAGTCTTGTCTTTCTTCTTGACAAAAATAGCCGGGCATCCCCAAGGTGAGGAACTCAGTCGAATAAATCCTTTGTCAAGTAATTCTCCAAGCTGTTTCTTTAATTCAATCAGTTCATTGGAAGGCATTCGATAAGGGCTTCTAGAGATGGGAGCAGTTCCAAGAACTAGTTCAATTACGAATTCCACTTCCCGGTCTGGTGGTATACCGGGAAGGTCTTTAGGAAAAACATCAGCATACTCACAAACAACTAGTACTGACTCCAAAGGAGAGAGGGTATCAACTTGGCGAGCACAAAGATAAGAACCAACTGTTTTAGAATGATACATAATGTGAACGCCCTCATCGTTGGTCATAGAAATAGACCGTTGGGCACAATCAATTTATCCTTGGTTCTTAGACAACCAATCCATACCCAGGATGACATCCAACTCTTTTGAATCAATCACAATTAGATTTGCCAAAAATTTTACCCCAAGGATTTGGATGTTAACCCCACGACAGATTTGATCAGTTTTAAAAACTGATCCAGGTGATTGAATAATAAAAGGGGGTTGGAGGGTATGCACGTCTAATTGATGCTGAACAGCAAATTGACACTTAATAAAAGAATGGCATGCTCCAGAGTCAAATAACATAGTAGCTGGGCTAAAATTAACTAGGAGCATCACGATAACCACGCCAGCGCATCAGTAGCCTCCTCGCGATGTCGGTTCACGCCCACGGATGGGCGAATCGGCCTTAACAAGCGGCCGCAATGGGCCTGGTCGCCCGCACCGATAAGGTCGAATAGGAGGCAATCCTTGCAGCATCGCCACACACTTGTTGCCATAATGTCCCGGACGACCACAATGAAAGAAGATAACCCCGGGATTAACATTTTTAACAGGTCGAGGCTGACTTCCACTAGGTCTCGACTGCCCGGTGGGAGGAGATGGGCGAGGTGCAAACACTGCTGGCCTCACTGAGAAAGGAGCTGGTGCTCGTGGAGGTCTAGGTAGCCACATACGAGGTCTTGGCGAACTGCCAATACATGCAAACTGAAAAGTCCTCTGTCGCTTATGAGACTCCTCCAAAGCCTTGTTCTTGCATTCAGCAATAAGAGCTTTGTTAACAGTGCTAAGTTTTGAAGTCATGTAATGCCACGACCACTGTAGCTCTTGAGATAACCCATTCAAGAATGCATTTCGATGTGAAGGTCCGCGAAATATCATCAGTGCATACCAAGGCAAGGAAATTAAACTCATGAAGGTATTCAGTCACCGTCTTCCGCCCTTTCTTAAGACCGAGAAATTCCTGTTGTTTGATCATCATCACTCCTTCAGGAATGTGAGCTTCACGAAAAGCCTCCATGAATTCCTCCCAAGTAGGGACATGCCCAGCAGGCTGGACGGCAAGAAGATTATCCCACCAGATGCTAGCCGCTCCATCCAACTGGTAACTAGCAAATAGAACCTTCTCCCTTTCAGAACATTGAGTAATTAATAACTTCTTCTCAATATTCCGCAGCCAATCTTCAGCTTCCATTGGATCTTGAGAGCTGGAGAACACTGGCGGGTTAGTCCGCTGAAAATCAGCAAGACTCCCCTGCACATGATGACCTCCTGCTCTGCCAGCTGGGATGCCAGTGGAAGAAGTGTTGCGCGCAATTTGCTCCAAAATTGTAGTCCTATCAGACCTGAGGACCTAACTGGCCCATAGAGCAACGAAATTCGTAAACTAGCCCCACTTGCATCAGAATTCCAATTTTAGCCCCTGGGCCGCATGCTGTCGTCGAGGACAGCAGCAAGTCACCTACTGCCGTCGGGCTTGGCAGCAAGCGATGTGCTGCCATAGCCGAAAGCAGCAGCAAGGTGCTGCCAAACCCCACGGCAACACCTTGTCCCCCCTACCGCAAGAGGAAATAAGAGAGAAACAAGAAGATTGGAAAAAAAAGAAGAAGAAATAATGGGAAAAAATAGAGAAAAACAAAAAAACATAAATTTGTTTAAAAAATTGGAACATGAAAAGGTTTAATAAAAAATTTGAATTTAATAGAAGTTTATTTTAATCATTTAAATTATTTTTCATTTTCTAAAATTTTCAATTAAGCTCTAATTGATACACTAAAATAGAAATGTTTTATTTTATTTTTTTTGAAGCTTTGGAAAGAGTTTGGAAAAGAGAAAACTGAAGACAAATAATATCCTGATTGCTGCGGTTGTTGATCACATTACTTCTTGAATTTTTTTGAAAATAATCTATTGTAAGATGTTTTTTTAAAAAAATAAAAGTGTGGTGACAACGTTGGTTGGTCTGTTTGTTATTTTTGTAGGATATCAAGGGCACAAAATTTGTCAGACTTGCAATAGTATTTTGTGATCGTCGTATATTGTTATAGTGCACTAAATTTGTGAAGAATTTTGTGAGTGCGATTGAGATAGTAATGAGTCGTAAGTAGGAAGGTAAGTGATATTAAGATGCGCTAGGGAATAACACTCTGGGGTACAATTAGCAAATAGTTTGCGTTATATTACTGCTAATAGAGCTACCATGTTAATCCATATTTTCAGCAGATGGTGGAATGGATCGATCCCTGAACATTTAATAAAAAATTAAATTTAATTGAAGTTTATTAGATTCATTAATAATGTTTTTTATTTTGTGGAATTTTGTAATCCAGTAAAATAGAAATAGAATTTTGGACACTATTTATTGGACCTATTAGACCACGGATGACCTGTTAAAAATGATGGAGTTAAAGCATATTACTTTATGGAGCTTCTACAAAATGCAATTAAAGGGGCTGGGAACGCTCGTGATTATGAAGATGGCCTAAAACAGTAGATTCAAATGTTTAGGGGCCAGAAATGTTGTGGTTCCATACTCTGCATGCACTGCACAACAGTACAATTTGGCACGGAACAGAACTACATTACAGTTCGTGGACAGAAGCACGTTACACGTGGTCATATGGCATGATGGTTCGGCTATTTGCTTTAGTCTTCGTCGCTACTACTACGGTACACTGCGATATAAGCATCTAGACTATGTAAGTATACATGCCTTTAGAGAATATTAAAAAACATGGGTGGTAGGACTGAGTACTAGTACGAAATAGCCCGACCTACTGCATGGACCGGGGCCATTTGCCCTTCCTTCCGAGCTCGGCGTTGTACTCCACACTGGCCACCTTCGCCTCGGCCGTCATTTCCCTCTTTTTCTCGTGCTCCCTCTCGCGAGCCTCGTGCTCCCTGTGTAACAGCCCAAATTTTAAATTTCAGAAGAAAATAAAATTTAATTATTTTTTGTGAAATTTTCTGGAATTTTAAAAGCTTTTTGTAAATATTTTAAAGCTAAAACAAATTTATTTGCAAAATAATTTTATTAAGTCCAAAATGAATAAGGGAATTTCTGTGATTTTTTCATATTTTTTTGGAATTATTTTGCTATTTTCTAAAGCTTATTTTAATTACCAAAATTTAAACAAATAGAAAATCCAAATCTGGCTTTGGGCCGAAACCCAAAGGCCTTGGCCCAAACCCTCCCCATGCACGGCCCAAATCGGCCCGAGCCGCAAGCACCCGCTTCCCCCTCTGTCAGCTGTTGGATCCACATCCAACCGCCCCGCAACCCCCTCTCCCTCTCTCCTCCACACGCTCAATCTTGATCATTGGATTAAAATCCGACGAGTTGCACGCGCCGTTCTCTTCCACATCACCGCCTTCAATCATCACCGTTGGATCTGAATCCAATGGCTTGTACCCTTTCGTCATTGCCGTCGAGCCGAGCCAGCCCGTCGACATTGCCGCCTTCTCGTCAACGGCGTGAGCTCGTCAACGGCCTTCTCCATCCGCCCAGACATCCCCGTGTCGTGCGCATGAGACTCGCGCTCGTCGCCGCACACAACCCGCACGACCCCACCTTCTCTCCCCCGTATCTGCGGCGGTTCGCCCACGAGCACCACAACCGCTGCCACACGCCCCCACGTCACCCCGCCGCTCCCGGTCACCCCTCGCCCTATAAGAGGGAGCCCCAGGCACCCCTCTTCACACCGAAGCCGATTTTGCCACTCACTCCTCTCTCGCACTCGTCTTGCCGTAATCAAGGTTTCCATCGCCGCCAAGTCGCAAGATCTCGCCAACGATTGTACCGCCGCAGTCGAAGCCGCGCCCTCACCACTGCCACCATTGTCATTGCCATGATTCCGCGAAGCCAGTACGCCCACTCTCGTCGCTAGAGGATCACCGGAACGCCATTTCGCCGCCAAGCCGTACCGCGCCACCGCTTCTTCCTCGTCGTCGACCGCCTCTGTTCCCTTCTCGCCGAGTGGGTGAGCGCACCGATATCACCATTCCTCCCTCTCTCTTTTGCGCACATCACCGCCCGCCACCGTGCAGCGTAGCGTCGACGACCCTCGGTCCCGACGCCGGCGCCGCTCGTGCCTACGTGGCTCGGCCATGTAGACGTTAGTGCCACATCTGCCCCAGAGCGGATTCACCGCACACATGGACGCCCACGTGGCATACGCGCTAGCGCGCCCGCACACGTGCACTATTCCGATGAGACCAGTCCACCGCGGTCCGTTGACCGGACCATGGACCTAGTCTTTGACCTTGGGACCCCATCTGTTAGTTACTCATTTATTTTCCTTTATAAGAAAAATTCAGTTGAAAATTAAATTCCTGTGAGCTGACATCACCCTTGCGTAATAAAAGGATTTTCCTTTAGGAAAATAAATCAAGAAAATCTAATAAATTCAAAATTAAGGTTTTCAATAGATTTAAACTTCAAAAATTCATATCTTTTGCATCTGAACTGCAAATTGGGTGATTCAAGTTGCAAAATTTGTATAATATTATAATATAGCTAAATAGACCAAAATATTTCAATTTTGAGTTAATTTGAGCTATCTTTTTGAATTTATTTGAATTTGAATTAAATTTGTCATATTTTCGCGTATAGACTTCGACGACTCCGGAGAGTTCAACCATCCCGAGGACTTAGATTTTCAGGACTTCAACAAAGGCAAGTTATACCATTGATCATGTTGATTCCATTACTTTAAAGTTATTTTTAGTTTTTAAATTACTGCATGCATATGTTTATACAATTATTTCAATTCCCTGTTTTTAATTACCTAGTTGTACCAATCTTCATTGTATGGCCAATTTGGATATTAAACATGAATACCTTGTCACCATTAGACAAAATGATACTAGAAATAGCTATATGCTTAGCCAGCTTAGATCACATGTATAATTTTGGGAGGTTTAGCCAAATCTTTTACAAACTTGATTCAAATTTGACATTGTGGTATTGTTTTACCACAGAAGATTTATAAAGAGGGTTTTACTCTAAATAAAATCAAAAATGGGTTTGGACTTGGGCGAAATGAATAATTGGTGGGTGCAAGTTCATGCACGAGCTTAATTTTGGTTAAGATTAAGACCCAGGGTTTGTTAAGAAAGACGCCCAAGTCAATTGAGGACCGATCTTTGAGCCGCTTTTTGCTATGCCTTAATGTACCACCACATGTCCTGTATGGGTACGATTTGGCTAAGTAATTTGTAATGTCTTAGTGTTCTTGTGCCACATTGATTGAGTGGGTGTCCGGTAGACATTTATTCCCACCTGGCGCAAGAGGGAGCTTCCGGAGGACGATTATTCCAAAGGGACGAAACCTTAGCGGACATAAGTACATTAAGACATGACATTGTAAAGGCCTCATGATAACTACTCTGTCACACGCCTACGGAAGCGCGTATTGGCCGACAGAAAGAGCAAGTCATCTCGTGTGCGTAAAATTGTACAGACTCTGCAGAGTAGAAAACTATTCGAATAGCCGCGTCCACGGTCATGGACAAGCTAGCAAGGCCACTTGAAGTTAGACTTTGTTGTTGGTATTCAAAATATTTTATCAAATGGTTTAGGATGGTTAATCCTTGTGAAAAATTGGGCGGTCAACCTTGTGATAGGAGAGTATCCTTCACCTGTTCATTTGGAGGTTATCCATACTATAATATTGTTATTTTAAAAGTCTGATTTTAGATATAGAATAAAAATAGCCTTGAAAACTACTATGTGTACTTAACTTAAAAATGTTGTTTATGCAAAATAACCTCTGGCATACTCAATTGTCTTCCTTATGCATGCATTTTCATTCCATATTGGGTGTAGCTTGCGAGCACGGTAGTAGTGCTCACTCTTGCTGAATAATTTTTATTTAGGAGAAGACTTCTTCCCCAGCGGTGAGGACCCGGACGTTTAGGCCTTCGACTCCAAACGATTGCCTGTAACGAATTGTGTGGCTCACATTTATTGCTTTGCTTCCGCTATGTTGTTTGATATTTGTTATTTGCTTATCAGACTCGGTTCTATTAAACATTTGATTATTTAATGTTATTTAAGTTTCCGTGATATGATTGTGATACCCATTTTGTGAGCCTGTGTACACTGGAAATCCTGGACTGGTGTATGAACACAGAGAATTCAAGATCCTTCATTTCCGGGTTCGACACCCTGCGATTGCACGCCTCGAGGTGAGCTTTCATCTCCCGACGTATACGCTCATTTTGCTCGTCGTTGCGGCACTCCTCCTCTTGGATCTCGTGTGCTCTTTTGTCATTCCACTCCTTGAAGTCGAGAGTCCACTGGTCATGTGGGTGGATCTCTCGATTGATCTACTTGCAATAGCCACATAGCGGATTCAGGGACTACGGGTAGACGGGAGAGGTTGTTAGTGCGTACTTTGAAAGAGGAAAGGTAGGGGAACATACTGTACCTAATATTTACCGGCTGTCGATAGCTTCTCATGTACCAACGGCGGTCGAGATAGTCACAGGAGTAGTTCGTGCAACCCCAGTAACGTATGCCCAGGCTGAGCGGATGCTTGGACTTGAAGAACTTGCATGGGTCCCTGCACCAGTAGAGGGGCGGTGTCTCCCCCTCGAGCGGGTGTTGTGACGAAGGCTCGGCTGGAACATTCAGGATGGGGTTGCTGCTACGGGGGGCCTCATTGCGGAGAGCTGCCATCCTGGCATGATACTCTTCCCAGACCCGAGCTGCAACAGCCCTTGCTCGATCGTCTTGCTCCCCAGCGGCCCTCGCAGCATTACGGATCTTGTCCCATTGCTTGGTCATCTTGTCCCATTGCTTCTTCTGCCTCTTATCCATCCCAACATGGTGAAGGAAGCTCTCACAGATATCTTCCACCTCCTTTTATAAGCCACAGGGTTGGCATGGTAGAGTGTTATCCTTTGGTCTTCTCGCTGAAATAAGCTGCCTTGTTTGATCTTATCACTGCGTAAAGCTACCCCATTTGGTCTTGTCACTGCGCAAAGCTGCCTTGTCTGGTCTTGTCACTAGGCAAGGCTATCTCCTTTGGTCTTGTCACTACGCAAAGCTGCCCTGTGTGGTCTTGTTACTATGCAAAGCTGCCCTGTCTGGTCTTGTCACTATGCAAAGCTGTCCTGTCTGGTCTTGTCACTGCACAAAGCTGCACCGTCTGGTCTTGTCACTACATAAAGTTGTCCCGTATTGTCTTGTCACTGCGTGAAGCTGCCCCGTTTAGTCTTGTCACTGCGCACAGCTACTTTGTCTGGTCCTGTCACTGCGCAAAGCTGCCCTGTGTGGTCTTGTCACTCTGCAAAGTTGCCCTGTGTGGTCTTGTCACTGTGCAAAGCTGCCCTGTGTGGTCTTGTCACTGTGCAAAGCTGCCCCATCTGGTCTTGTCACTGCGTAAAGCTGCCCCGTCTGGTCTTGTCACTGCGTAAAGCTACCCTGTCTGGTCTTGTCTCTGCGCAAAGCTATCTTGTTTGGTCTTGTCACTGCGCAAAGCTGCCCCGTCTGGTCTTCCACTGTGCAAAGCTGCCTCGTCTACTCTAGTCACTGCGCAAGGCAGTCTCCTTGGACCTCCTCCTACGATCTCCCCTTTTTCAAAGACCACCCTCTCGGCTGCAACCGCCCTTTTTGCAAAGACCTCCTCCCGGACCTCCTCTAGGACCTCCCCTTAGGACCTCCTCCTGGACCTCTCCTCAGGACATCCCCTCCTGGACCTCCCCTCAGGACCTCCTCTGGGACCACTGTTGACCTTCAGGACCTACTCCCTGACCTCCTCTAGACCTCCCCTCAGGACCTCCCCTTAGGACCTCCTCGAGGATCTTCGTTGACCTTCAAGACCTCCTCTCTAACCTCCACGAGGACCTACTTTTAGGACCTCCTCTAGGACCTTCCTTGACCTTTAGGACCTCCTCTTGGACCTCCCTCTTAGTCACGACCTCCCCTTTTGCAAAGATGTGAGGACCCCAGTTTATTTGGCTTGTAATGCTTAACCAACCACCCGGTCCTAGCATCACAAATCAAATAAATTGATCCTCGAGATATGTATACTTCCGAAGCGAGATACACACCCTGTTACAAAATTAGACATCAACTCCATTCCACACATAGAGTCCAAACACCACAGTACCAAATGGAAGATAAACAAATAGTAGAGTTATTTGAGACAAAGCGAGATAGGCCAAGATACACAAATAAACAAGAACGCGGCGGAAGAAAAAGTGCCATAAGATGGCTATAAACAAAGCCAATCGGCGTGCCTCCAACCCACAAGGCATCCGACAGGACCGCCAAGTCTAGTCGCCCACGAAAGCGGCAACACTGACTCACGTGTGCGGCCCTTGGGGCTCACCTTCTTCCTCTGCAACAAAACATTAAGCAAAGCACGAGTACAAGATTGTCTTTGTACCCGCAAGACCGACGTGTGAACTAGCGGACCTATTCATATGCTACATGCAAAGTTTGTTTAGTGGAGGCCATATGTTTCATTTGCATAAAGCCAATTTTCATTTGCAATAATATAATACGATTTGAAGCGGGTTTGCAATTCATTTCTATTGTTGAAATAAGCTGCAAATAAAGATAGATACAAGTAACCACACGAAGTGACTATCCCAATAGTCACCACAACATAGCACGAATCCCAGTTAGCACCACCCATCAAGTTTTAATTTAAATGTTGTAGGCTAGTTCTTACGGGCGTATCCGAGCGTGTCCATAACCTAGGACGAGGCTATTCGAATAGTTTTAACCCTGCGGGGTGTACCAATGTACCCACACTTGGATCGCCTTTAAGCCAAAACACACTCAAGGTATCTTGCACAGCTAAGTCCTACGAGACTTTTCCAATATTGTGTATTAACTACGAGCAGCTCGTATGGATAGAAATCCATACGCTTACATGGTAAAGCCGAAAGACAACTACCCACTCGGGATAAAGCTGGACAACTACCATGCTCCCACCTCCGTCCCTCCTGCGACCTCCTGCGACCGGAGCCAATACACGCCAAAGTACTAGGTCAAGAGAGGTCCCATATACTCTAGTGTGGTTAGCACGCAAAATGCTCAAGACGGTGGCGCAAGTAACTCGGTCCTTAAGCGACTCGGGCACCTTTCCATCACACCCAAAGATCACACAGTCTTACCATTGTGCCCAAGTCTAAATCATTTTTGTTTTCATTTTCAATTTTGCAAATAAACATAGCAAAAATGTGAAACATAAAGTTGTAGTAAATTTTGTGTGATCAAGGTTCGACTAAAGTCGATAACCGCTTGATTCTACCGATAGCTAAGCATGTCTAAGCAAGTTGACCGGATCTACTAAGTGATAAGAGATCATCCATCGATCTCTAATCACAAACAAATAACCTAGGCTCGGTAGTAGAGGATAATCATTTGCCTACAGATTATGCATCTAAAGGATTAACTAACCAATTTAACACAAATTAAGCGATGCATACATACAGTTGAAACAAAGTATTAGACTTTAAAATCTTTGGGATTAACATGATCAAACCGCTTGTTCGGTCTTTGTTGCTCAATTTGTTATGAGGGTCGTTCTCGGGGTTGCCGCAAATATCGAAGCCTAACGATTGAACAAAACAAGAATAAGAACGAATAACACCGACAAAACTCAAACATGCAACAACAAACAAACATACTAAAACTCACACAGCCTAAGCATGATATAACAAAATTTTAGAAACAGAGAACAAATCATTTTAGGTTATTAAGAATTTTCCATGAATTTTCTAAGCTAAAAACACATCAAAACACTAGTTAATTGCTTAACAAATTTTCATGAACAGGAACAGTATCTAAAACTTAACCTGATAATTAGCACACTAAAAATGAAAATTTACAGAGTTGGTTTTACTGGATTTGGACAATTATTGAAAAAGATATGAATTTTCTAACTTGAAAAAATACAATCTACAACATTAAATTAATTAACAGATTTTTGCTACAGATACAAGGTTGAAACTTATTTTAGTAAATAGTATACTTAAAATGAAAATTAACAAAGACTGGTTTCATGCAATTTGGATAAAAATTGAATTAGTTATGTATTTTACAAGTTTAATTGAATTAACAAAGGCAACGGAAAAGCATTTCAGAAATACTAAAGCATTTATACCTTTTTCTACCCACAGCTATCTAGCCCCAAACACTGACAGTGGGCCGAAAGTCTTGCCAGGGCAGGCGCGTCACGAGGTGGCGTCGGCGTATTCTAAGAATCGTCTTCGGCTTATCAAGGTGTACTTCTAACATATACACACGAGAAATCGCTTCCCGACAGAGAAAACGATAACAGAGCTACACGGCCCTAGCGGCGGCATGGACCCACATGGCGTTGACTAAGAGAAAACATAACGGGCTGGATTAAAGGATTTCTATGCGATTAAGCAGAGAGGGCCCACAAGTCGAGACTCAAAGCTAAACAAGATTAGCGCTAAACTAACTCCACCGCGGCTCACCGCGCCGCAAGACGGACGCGGCGGCGCAAGAATCGAACTTGCTAACGGAGGGTTTACGGCGAGTGGTGATACCTTCGGGTTCGCGAAGATCTCACGAACTCGATGATGGTGACGCGACCCACGGGATGCCAATGGCGAGCTAGCGCGAACGGAGGCGAGAAGAAGATGCGGCTTCCGCGGAGAGGACGCGACAAGCTTCTAGAAGACTCGGAAGGTGCGCGCAAGCTCGCCCCAACACCGTGAGCAAGAAGCACACGATAATGCCGACGAAGAAAGTTCGAGGTGGCCGGAATTTCACGGCGCGAAACCGAGCTTGAGAAGAATTGGTCGCACGCCCGCAACGATGCACAAAAGCGTAAACAAGCCCACCGTTAGATTCGGTGCATCGATGCGATCCTAAGGGACTAGTTGGCGGAGCTAGAAACTCACCGGATCACAAAGCGAGCTCGCGGGCGAGATCGCGGAGGCGAGAGACGACGATATCGCTTCGGTGATCCACCGACGCCAAGGACCGGGTTGGGCAAAATGGAGGCGCGTCGAGCGTGGATCACGGTGGCGTGGTTGCGGAATCATGGCGGCGCTAAACACAGCGCTACCTTCGTCCTCTTCGCGCCGAAAGCAGAAGCGGGCGGAGAAAATGAGAGAGCGAAGGAAATGATGAATGAATGAGTGCGGTGAGGTTATAAAGCTCGCGATGCTCCACGGACGGACACGAGGACAAATAGGTGCGTGGCGAGGTGCGTGGCACCCATGCGCGAACGGCCGCGAGCCCGGTGAGTCGCGAGAAGACGAGGGCGAACCGATGTAGGGTCCACATCGGCACGATCGACGCGGTGCGAACCGGTGGTTTGCCTGATGATCGATCGCACCGAGCCGCTGGATCCGAAATGGACGGTGAGATTGGTGTATGCATTCGGACGGTCGGTTGCGCGCGCGGCGTGGATCGTTCGATTTGCATCGGACGGTCACGATCGATTGGACTCGGGCGGTGCGATTAGTTGACGCGACCGAGCCAAGTGGTGCGGTTCGATTTGAGTCGGGCTCGGGTTCGAGCGACAAACAAATGATTCGATTTTGAGTTTCAAAGGTGAGAGAGTTTAGGGAATTTTTTTGAGATAGTTCCCGAGCTCCAAACATTCCGAAATTTTTATGGTAGCTACTTGAGACAGATATCAACATTGCATAAATTTTCCAGAACTTTTTATGCAATGAAAAGTTCTGCAGAAAATTCACAAGCATGCTGACCTAGGGTTTGACCAGATTTTCAACTAGCTTGACTTGGCCATTTGAAATAGCAAATAAAATCTAAAAATTGTGAAATAATTCAGGGAGGTAGATAGGATGATCAAGATGCTAAGAAAAATATTTGTAGAGGATGATCACAAGTTTGAAGGCTAATAATTTGATGACAACAATTTCCAAACACAAGAGTTAACTTCTAGAAAATTGGAAATTGCTAGGAAAATTTGGAAGACTTCCAATTGATTTGAAGAGACAACAAAAGTTTTATTTCTCCTCAAAATTTTACATTTGAATTACAAACCTAAGTTAGGCTGTTACAAATCTCCCCCTTACAGAATCTCGCCCAGAGATTCGATTACTAGGAGAAGAAGGATGGGTAATCTGCTGAGACGATCTTCCGCTCCCAAGTGGCTTCATCCTCGGAGTGGTTTGACCACCGAACTTTAAGGAACTTTATCACACGGTTCCTTGTTCTGCGTTCACTTCTTCGAGGATCTGAACGGGCGCTCACGATAAGACAGATCTTCTGCACATCGATATTTTCCAATGGCGTTTCCTCCACGGGAACACGAAGGCACTTCTTCAATTGTGACACATGGAAAACATCATGCACCCCCTCAAGTGTAGCGGCAAGTCTAACTTGTAAGCAGCCCCACTCTATCGATGATGCGGTAGGGTCCGACATACCGAGGAGCCAATTTGCCCTTGGCGCAAAGCGACGATGACCTTTCGTAGGTGAGACTTTGAGATACACAAAGACATTGGGCCGAAACTCACTCACGGCGACGACGATCGCGCATAGCTCTTCTCGCACGATCGAGCTACGCGCAAGTGCTCACGAATCAAGCGCACTTGACTTTCCGCCTCATTGATCGAATCCGGGCCAAGAAGCGTCTTTCCCGAGTTTCGGCGAGTTCAACGGTTCTCGCATCGCCTCCCATACAAAGCCTCAAGCGGTGCCATACCGAGACTAGCTGGAAGTCGTTGTTGTAGGAGAACTTCGGCAAGTGGTAGGCACTTCTCCCAATTCTTTCCATAGGAAAGAACACAAGCACGGAGCATATCTTCAAGCACCTGATTGACTCGCTCTGTCTGACCATCAGTCTGAGGATGGTAGGCGGTGCTGAAAGTAAGACGGTACCCATGGCCTCTGCATCGTGCCAAAATCGGAAGTGAAAAGAGAACCACGATCGACACTATCGTTCGTGGCACACCATGCGACTCACAATGCGGGATATGTAAAGATCCGCTTGGTGATTCACATCAATCTTCGATCGGCTTTGGAAGGAAATGGGCCACCTTCGTCAATCGATCAATGATAACCCATAATGCATCCTTCCGCAGAGTGCAGGCGCAGACCGTTGATAAAATCCATGCCTCTGTAATCCCACTTCCAACTGTATAGGCAAGGGTGAAGAAGACCAGCTGGGCCGATGCTCGGCCTTGACACGACAACATATGTCACATCGGCCACGAACACGGCAATCGCGCTTCATGCGAGTCCACCGAAATTTCGACGCAGATCTTGGTACATTTGGTGGCCCCGGATGGATGGACAAAGGCGAATCATGGGCCTCTGCGAGAATCAAATCCCGCAACTCTAGGACCTTTGGTACCACAAGGCGCTGCCCAAACCATACAACACCGTACTCATCTTACGCGAAACACTTGGCGATCCATTTCGATGTTCGCTTGATTTTACCCACACCATCATCGATTGCCGTGGTCGACTTAATTTGATCCACCAAGGTTGGTTGCACAACCAAGGCAAAGAAGGGAACCATGCTCAACCAAACCCAAGTTGAGGCGTTGAAAGTCGCAGAAGTGCGCAGGTTTGCTCTTGGATCATCAAGTATTGCAATACACTTTTGGCTAAGTGCATCGGCAACCACATTGGCTTTGTCGGGATGATCGAATACCCATGTCATAATCTTTGATCAATTCTAGCCATCTCCTCGCACGAGGTTCAGATCCGTTGAGTGAACAAGTATTTCAAGCTCTTGTGATCGGAATACACCTCACGATTCTGATCGATAATGCCGCCAAATCTTGAGTGCATGCACCACGCAGCCAACTCTAAATCATGGGTGGGATAATTGAGCTCGTGAGGTCTCAATCACGGATGCATAGGCAGCGCCTTGCCTTCTGCATAAGAACACATCAAGTCCACGACGAGAGCACGCAATAAATATCGAAGCTCTTGTGGATATCGTGAAGAGTGAGGCGGGGCAAAGTCAAAGCGCCGTTTGAGCTCCCGAAAGCTCGTCTGCAAGCAGAGGACCACACAAACTTCTTGTCCTTCTTGAGCAATTCGGTCATCGGCTTGGCGATCTTGGAGAAGTTCTCGATAAAGCGCGGTAGTAGCCCGCTAAACCGAGAAAACTCCGCACATCGTGGATCGACTTGGGCTGCCCCAAGATAGAACATCGTGACCTTGCTGGGATCACGGCTATACCTCCAAAATGAAAGAACATGGCCCAAGAATGCTACTTCCTTTAACGAACTCGCATTTGTTGAACCGCATATAGTGGTGTTCCCGCACTTACCCAAAACAATCTTGGATGCTCAGCATGATCTTCTTGATCTTGGAATAAATAAGAATATCATCAATGAAGACCACCACAAATTTGTCCAAAAACTCCATGAATCTGAATTCATTAAGTTCATGAACAAAGTTGGAGCATTGGTTAAGCCAAAGGACATGACGGTGTACTGCGACCCATAACGAGTAGTGAAAGCCGTCTTCGAATATCCTCGATCGATCGACTGATGATACCCCATTCTCAAATCAATCTTTGAGAACACCAGGCTCCGATTAAGCGATCAAACAGATCATCAATGCGGGGCAGAGGATATTTGTTCTTCACCGTCACCTCATTGAGAGGACGGTAATCAACACACATGCGCAAAGTCTTGTCCTTCTTCTTCACAAAGATCACCGGACAACCCCAAGGAGATGAACTGGGACGGATGAAACCCTTTGCTTGGAGCTCACCAAGCTGCTTCTTCAATTCTTCTAGTTCATTGGGAGGCATCCGATACGGCGCCTTCGAGATAGGGGCAGTACCGGGCAGCAACTCAATGACAAACTCAAGGTCTCGAACCGGAGGCATCCCGGGCAAATCATCAGGAAAAACATCCTCAAAATCACAAACAGTAGGAACCTCCTGAATCTTCAAAGCTGGCTTGGTTACAAGTGCACAAAGGTGCGACCCTTGCAGCTGCGGGGAAAAATCGACCTGCTCGCCTGAAGGGCTGGTGAGATAGACAATCTTCCTGGCACAATCGATTTGCCCCAAGTGTTGGGACAACCAATCCATGCCAAGAATCACATCCAGGCTCATTGGTCGAGCGAATAAGGTTTGCCAAAACCCCACTCCTCTGACTATGATAGGAACATCCCGACACTGAAGATTAGCTCTCATTTCCGACCCGAGAGCGGATGAGCAAAGGAACTCCCAAAGGAACAGTGAAGACCACTAGCAGCAGCAAATAATCTTGAAATAAAGAATGCGATGCTCAGAATCAAATAATACCGCGGGACGAGAATTAACAAGAAGTGTACCCATGGCGACATTTGGCGCCCCGAGCCTCCTCGGTGATAGGTGGTTGACTCGACCGCCGCCGCACACGGGCTTATGGATAATCTTAGTCGGTGGATGACCACTCCCGCCCGCGTCCTCCATTAGGACGAGGGTCGCGCAACACTCGAGGCGAGCATTCGCATAATGGCCCTTGTTGTGGCAAATAAAACAAGTAACCTCGCCGCCGGATTGCGGAGGCCGCTCTGTCTTGGATCGCGCGCACGTGGCTGGCTCACGGCTGCGGTGGGCGAGGAGTCGTGCAGATGGCCTCGGCGTCGGTGGAGCAAAAGAACAGACCCCTGGTCTGGCCCGGCCACCGAGGCGAGTGAGGTGGTGTGAGTAGGCGATGTGCCTCCCATTTGCGCTATGGACTCATGACGCCTTTGCCTTATGCTCGGCAACAATGGCCTTATCTACCAAGGCCGAAAGTCGAGAAGTCCACAATAGATAGCTTGTCTGCGGCTCCTCGGACAAGCCATCCATAAACTTCTCGCTTAGCCTCATCGAGGCCACCTCCTGGAGCATAACGAGCCAAATGATTGAACTCGCACAAGTACTCCGTCGCATTTGCGCCCTTGCTTGAGCGCGAGGAACTCCTTCTTCTTGACTTCATCGAGGCCATCCGGGATGTGGGCCCACGAAAAGCGATCCGAACTCCTCCCACGCGACCATATGGCCCGCGGGCTACATGGCGAGATAGTTCTCCCACCATGAGAGTGCCGCGCCCTCAGGCGGTGGGGCCGCGAAGAGTGCCTTATCCTGTGCACGGCATCGAGCTATGTTGAGCTTTCGCTCAACCATGCGCGACCAATCATCCGCATCGAGAGGGTCCTCGGAGCGGGCGAAGGTCGGTGGCTGCGACGGAGGAACTCGCAAGTCCCCGCGAGTCCGGTGGCGCCACCACCGCGGGAGTGGAGGTATTCCTAGCAATAACCTCCAAGATGCGCGTCTGGTCCATGCGGTTTCGCTCGATCGGCGAGAACCTCACCATGGTCGGAGGAGGGGAAGCTCCTCATCATGACGATCACGATCGCCACGCGTTCTCCCGGCCATCCTGTTTCACTAAGACAAGTTAACAACAGCCGGAAAACACAAAGTCGACAACCCACTGCAAATAACTTACTAACAGCACAAAATAAACACAAGACTTGTAAGTTACAAAACCAATTGACAAAAATCAGACACTTAGCAAACTTATACATATCTTACCCTTATACCCCCACAACTTTTAATTAGACTAATTCTCTATGGTTCTCCCAAAGACTGATTCTACAGTAGTAACTATCTTTTGAAAGGAAAGCGAAACCAAGTTTTAAACTCAAATTAGAGTAAGATGAGAGTAGAAGGCTAAGATAGGCAAGGAGTAAAATCTGAGAATCGCCTAGGTTTTCATAAACCCTTTTATACTTTGAAATTAAGCTTTTCAAAATATCCTAAGGACGACTATGCTTGGGTTACTACGGTCAGAATGGCTCTGATACCAACTTTGTGAGGACCCCAGTTTATTTGGCTTGTAATGCTTAACCAACCACCCGGTCCTAGCATCACAAATCAAATAAATTGATCCTCGAGATATGTATACTTCCTAAAGCGATACACACCCGTTACAAAATTAGACATCAACTCCATTCCACACATAGAGTCCAAACACCACACTACCAAACGGAAGATAAACAAATAGTAGAGTTATTACAGACAAAGGCCGATAGGCCAAGATACACAAATAAACAAGAACGACAGCGGAAGAAAAAGTGTCATAAGATGGCTATAAACAAAGCCAATCAGCGTGCCTCCAACCCACAAGGCATCCGCCAGGACCGCCAAGTCTAGTCGCCCACGAAACGGCAACACGACTCACGTAAGTGAGGCCCTTGGGGCTCACCTTCTTCCTCTGCAACAAAACATTAAGCAAAGCACACGAGTACAAAGATTGTCTTTGTACCATAAGATGACGTGTGAACTAGCGGACCTATTCATATGCTACATGCAGGTTTGTTTAGTGGAGGCCATATGTTTCATTTGCATAAAGCCAATTTTCATTTGCAATAATATAATACAGTTTGAAGGCAGGTTTGCAATTCATTTTTACTGTTGAAATAACTGCGAAATAAAGATAGATACAAGTAACCACCTGGAAGTGACTATCCCAATAGTCACCACAACATAGCACGAATCCCCAGATTCGCACCACCCATCAAGTTTTAATTTAAATGTTGTAGGCTAGTTCTTACGGGGCGTATCCGAGCGTGTCCATAACCTAGGACGAGGCTATTCGAATAGTTTTAACCCTGCAGGGGTGTACCAATGTACCCACACTTCAGACCGCCTTTAAGCCAAAACACACTTCCGAAGGTATGCTGGCACGGCTAAGTCCTACGAGACTTTTTCCAATATTGTGTATTAACTACGAGCCGCTCGTATGGATAGAAATCCATACGCTTACATGGTAAAGCCGAAAGACAACTACCCACTCGGGATAAAGCTTTTGGACAACTACCATGCTCCCACCTCCGTCCCTCCGCGACCTCCTGCGACCCAGGCCAATACGCCAAAGTACTAGGTCAAGAGAGGTCCCATATACTCTAGTGTGGTTAGCACGCAAAATGCTCGACGGTGGCGCAAGTAACTCGGTCCTTAAGCGACTCGGGCACCTTTCGATCACACCCAACAGATCACACCGTCTTACCATTGTGCCCAAGTCTAAATCATTTTGTTTTCATTTTCAATTTTGCAAATAAACATAGCAAAAATGCTGAAACATAAAGTTGTAGTAAATTTTGTGTGATCAAGGTTACTGACTAAAGTCGATAACGCTTGATTCTACCGATAGCTAAGCATGTCTAAGCAAGTTGACCGGATCTACTAAGTGACAAGAGATCATCCAAATGATCTCTAATCACAAAGAAATAACCTAGGCTCAGTAGTAGAGGATAATCATTTGCTTACAGATTATGCATCTAAAGGATTAACTAACCAATTTAACACAAATTAAGCGATGCATACATACAGTTGAAACAAAGTATTAGACTTTAAAATACTGGGATTAACATAATCAAGCGCTTGCTCGGTTCGCTGTTGCTCAATTTGTTGCGGAGGGTCGTTCTCGTGGTTGCGCAAATATCGAAGCCTAACGATTGAACAAAACAATGAATAAGAGCGAATAACACCGACAAAACTCAAACATGCAACAACAAACAAACATACTAAAACTCACACAAAGCAGCCTAAGCATGATATAACAAAATTTTAGAAACAGAGAACAAATCATTTTAGGTTATTAAGAATTTTCATTGAATTTTCTAAGCTAAAAACACATCAAAACACTAGTTAATTGCTTAACAAATTTTCATGAACAGGAACAGTATCTAAAACTTAACCTGATAATTAGCACACTAAAAATGAAAATTTCTGAGTTGGTTTCTTGGATTTGGACAATTATTGAAAAGATATGAATTTTCTAACTTGAAAAAAATACAATCTACAACATTAAATTAATTAACAGATTTTTGCTACAGATACAAGGTTGAAACTTATTTTAGTAAATAGTATACTTAAAATGAAAATTAATAAAGATTGGTTTCATGCAATTTGGATAAAAATTGAATTAGTTATGCATTTTACAAGTTTAATTGAATTAACGATTACAGCGGAAAAGCATTTCGAAATACTAAAGCATTTATACCTTTTTCTACCCACACTATCTAGCACAGACATCGCGGGCCCAGCGAAAGGTCTTGACCAGACGGATCGCTCACGAAGGTGGCGTCGGCGTATTCTAAGAATACGTCTTCGCTTATCAAGGTGTACTTCTAACATATACACATTGAGAAATACGCTTCCGGCGAGAAAACGTATAACGAGCTACACTGCCTAGCGGCGGCATGGACCCACATGGCGTTGACTAAGAGAAAACATAACGGGCTGGATTAAAGGATTTCAAACGCGACATTAAGCAGAGAGGGCCCACAAGTCAGAGACTCAGGCTAAACAAGATTAGCGCTAAACTAACTCCACCGGCGGCTCACCGGCGCGCACGGGGACGGCGGCGCGGCCGCGCAACTGAACTTGCTAACCAGAGGGTTTCTGGGCGAGTGAGTGATACGCCGGGTTCGCGAAGATCTCACGAACTTCGATGACGGTGACGCGGACTCACGGGATGCCGCGCGAGTCAAGCGGCGAACGGAGGCGGAGAAGAAGATGCGGCTTCCGCGGAGAGGACGCGACAAGCTTCTAGAAGACTCCGGAAGGTGCGCACAAGCTTCGCCCCAACACCAGGAGCAAGAAGCACACGATAATGCCGACGAAGAAAGCCTGAGGTGGCCGGAATTTCCACGGCGGCGGAAAACCGAGCTTGGAGAAGAATTGGTCGCACGCCCGCAACGATGCACAAAAGCAGAAACAAGCCCACCGTTAGATTCAGTGCATCAGTGCGATCCTAAGGGACTAGTTGGCGGAGCTAGAAACTCACCAGATCACAAACGAGCTCGCGGGGCCGAGATCGCCGGAGGCGGAGACGACGATACCGCCCCTGGTGATCCACTGGACGCCAAGGACCCGGGTTGGGCAAAATGGAGGCGGCGTCGAGCGTGGATCACAGTGGCGTGGTTGCGCGAATAAAGCGGCGCTAACACGGCGGCGCTACCTTCGTCCTCTTCGCCGGCCAAAACAGAAGCGGGCGAGAAAGTGAGAGAGCGGCGAAACGATGAATGAATGAGTGCGGTGAGGTTATAAAGCTCGCGATGCTCCAGGGCGGACACGAGGACAAATAGGTGGCGGCGAGTGCGTGGCACCCATGCGCGAACGCCGCGAGCTCCGGTGGTGCGGAGAAGACGAGGCGAACCGCGGTAGGGTCCACCGCGGCGGCCCGATCAGCGGTGCGAACGGTGGTTTGCCTTGATCAGTATCGCACCGACCGTTGGATCTGAAATGGACGGCTGAGATTGGTGTATGCATTCGGACAGGTCGGTTGCGCACGCGACGTGGATCGTTCGATTTGCATCGGACGGTCACGATCGATTGGACTCGGGCGGTGCGATTAGTTGACACGACCGAGCCAAGTGGTGCGGTCTGATTTGAGTCGGGCTCGGGTTCGAGCCCGACAAACAATGATTTCTGATTTTGAGTTTAAAAGCTGAGAGAGATTAGGGAATTTTTTTGAGATAGTTCCCGAGCTCCAAAAATTCCGAAATTTGTATGGTAGCTACTTGAGACAGATATCAACATTACATAAATTTTCCAGAACTTTTTATGCTCTGAAAAGTTCTGCAGAAAATTCACAAGCATGCTGACCTAGGGTTTGACCAGATTTTCAACTAGCTTGACTTGGCCATTTGAAATAGCAAATAAAATCTAAAAATTGTGAAATAATTCAGGGAGGTAGATAGGATGATCAAGATGCTAAGAAAAATATTTGCAGAGGATGATCACAAGTTTGAAGGCTAATAATTTGATGACAACAATTTCCAAACACAAGAGTTAACTTCTAGAAAATTGGAAATTGCTAGGGAAAATTTGGAAGACTTCCAATTGATTTGAAGAGACAACAAAAGTTTTTATTTCTCCTCAAAATTTTACATTTGAATTACAAACCCTAAGTTAGGGCTGTTACAAAAGACCACCCTCCCTCTTGGTCAATGCGCAAAGCAGCTTGCCCCGTATTGTCTTCTCACTACGCAAAGTAGCCTGCTCCGTCTCGTCTTATCAATGCGCAAAGCAGCCTGCCCCGTCTTGTCTTGTCACTACACAAAGCAGCCTGCCCCGTCTCGTCTTGTCATCTGCAAGATAACACATTACTTGCTTTATGAGCCTCCCCCCTGCGGGCTATAAAATGCATCCCCACACTCCGAAAGTAGGACCACTAGACCCTCCAAACCATAGGAAGAAGGACCTTGTACGTCATACAGTAACATACCATGGCAGATGCCGATGGACCAGTCCAACCCGGGTCGCTGAAGAAAGAGCTTCCCCTCGAAAGGAGGGAGGATTTCGGTCGTAACTATCGGTTGATGCCGAACAAGCGTGCTCAAGCAGTATGGCCGAAATGCGGACACAGGGAGGATGCTGTCGTACAGGTCCTTGATGGACCTTTCGATGGTGACGACATTTCTTTAGATGCCCACACTCTGGGGTACAATTATCAAATAGTTTGCTTTATGTTATTGCTAATAGAGCTTCCACGTTAACCCTCCTTTTCAGTAGATGGAGAAATGCAACTTTGTCCACTGGATCGATCCTCCCCATGAATGACATGTTGTGATGTATGTGGATACATTGTGGAAATGAATCTTTGAGTTAGAGGCACGGATTGACAATCTCAATGAGGAAAATGATGACATTCGCCAATAGATGCAACGCGAGAGGGGTAATGAGGAGGTCGTGAACATAGAAAGTTCCTATAATCTCAGATGCTGCTGCGCGAACCCTAGCTGCATATGTACGTGCCATTACAATGATGGCCAGCCACGTCTGAGGTGCCCCGCTGTACAACAATCTATGTGGGTAGCATGAGGCACCTTCTACCATTAGGCACGGCCAGAGAAGCTTGTGCCTTTTATCGAGTGGACTGTTTCATCAATGTGTTGTGTGCTTTAAGTCATATCTTTCTTTGAGGAGTGTCATCTTTTCAGTCTGAAAAGTTTGTGAGGCAGAGTGTTGTGTGGTCTTGTCGTTGTAAAAACTAAGTATTCTGAAATTGTATCCAACATTACATATTTAGGACTCCAAAATTTGATTTTGAGATTTTGGAAAATAGGGTTTCATGAATTCCCACACAAAGTATTCATAACGGAATTATACAGAGGCACACATGATTGAAAGGAGTATAAGAACATCGCAAAGGCAGACATGATGTAATGCAGGGATACACGACAGTTCATCCATGCATACATAATGTTACTGGTTTATTCTCATTCATGACGGACTGTGATGCATAGATAAAGAGTGGACATTACAATTGAATTTCTACTTGGCAACAACAAGAAAAAATAGAAGAAATACCGCAAAACTAACTAGCTTAACTAATTTTTGAAGCATTTTCTCAACTCTTTCCATCCTTCCATCCAGTCTTTTAAGTCTACTCTCTTCATTCTACGTTGGTGGGTCAGAGGGTCAAGCCACTAGATGAAATGCAGCAACACCACGAGAGTCATCTTGCAAGGAAGCAATTTGCATTGTAATATCTTGAACCACTGCGTTAGCTTCGTCAGCCCACTGTCAAAACCTGCATGTTATGCTCTGAAAAATAAGTGTAGCTTGAAGTGAAAAAAACAACATGCTGTTTCAAATGCAATTCATTCGGGATGATTAGGCAAAAGTTACCGTAAGATTTGAACACTTCATAAACACTCGGGATGGATTCGTTGGCGTATGCGAGGTGAACACATTCACCGGATCCCTGCAATGAGGGCAAACCAGCTGCTGCCGTAGTGATTCTAATTGTCTGCTCACTCGAAAGTTAGATGAGGCCGTAGACATCCCGTCTAACACTAGAAGAAAGGAGAAGAGGAAATGAAGGGTGAGGTGAATGGTGGCCAAAGCATCCATATATAGGATGCGGCTGAATTACAATTGGGTTGAAGGAAAATCGCGTCCGCGAGGTAGCAGGCCCAAGGAGGTCTTTCTGGTAAGCTCTTTGAGCCCCACTGATGCTATTGCGCGCATTACATGGCTTAGAGCTTTGCTATATCGGCATTGTGTAAACTAAAATTTGTTAGATTCTTTTGTTACTATGCTTTAGTGTAGAATAGATTTTAAGTATGTCCCTGCCTCTGAAAATCTCGTTCTACAAATTAATTATGCACTGCTTACATAACTTGGAAAAATCATAAGAAATTCATATTAACTCCAAATAAAGTAAACTAATTTTTGTTATCCTTGGAATGTCATGCTCTGTCTACCATAAAATTTCATGTTCACCAACCTTCTAGAAATTTATGCATAAACAGTAACATGCATTATACGACCATGACATTACTTATGGTACATCGCCCCGTCGCTTGCTCGGACGACGTAGCTGATCCTTAGGGAAGGTGAACCTGTCAGGAGAGCGGCGTACGTCTCGAAAGCCGTAATAGGGGCGTTGCGTGGGAGGCATCGTTGCGGTGATCTCAGTGTAGGTGTTCGGTTCAAAGCTGAGCATATTGTCGATCCACTCGTGCTCATCCTGAGGGAAGCGTACTTGGTGAGTTAGTCATTGGTTTTATGCAATGGGAAAATTGCTATAACTACGCTAAAGCATACCTGAGTAAGTTGTTGTGTGGACGAGGATCCTCCTGGCCAATCTGCGCGTGTCTCGCACGGTGTACCCTTGGTGCGTCTCGGCGAACCACGGTCGCTCCGCCGTCGTATTGATCGAATGCCATGCGCCAATGATCCCAACCCGTCGTCTTGGCACTGCGGTGAGTCACGGTTGCTGTCTGTAGTGGAACAGCGTTGTGTCAGCGAGGAAGTCCTATGCTGCACCTCCCTCCGTGACAACGACGGCTGAAGCAGAGTGTTGTCCCCTTGCAAGTGCTGCGCCTCCCTCCATGACGACGACGGCTGAAGCAGAGTGTTCTCCCCTGGCAAGTCGTGCAAGAACAAACGGTAATGTCATATACGTTCGAAAGGAGTGCATGGACAAGTATTGATGACAACAACCGGCAAACAGATGACATACCTGTGGCCCTAGGAGCGTCGAGGCTGAGCGACTGTAGCTCTGACAACTCCCAGAGTGCAACGGACGTGCGGAGGAGGTCTTGAGAAGTCTTAGAGGGTCTTGAGGTAGAGGGTGGAGGGTGGCCTCGGTGTCCGTGATGCTGTACGTGAACATCGTTGTCGCGACCAAAAGTTATGGTCCTAATTGCAGCCCTCGGATCCTCGGTCATTGCACGCACCACGTGTAGAAGGCGATTAAATGTGTTATTCTGACCACGGCGTAGAGCTTCAGCACCCTCACGCTCGATATGATCAAGGCGGTAGTACTGCAAGGAAACCGATAGTAAGTTAGAAACGTGTTGCCGGACGAAATTTCTATGAAGAATGTTTTACCATCTCATCATGGCGTGCCGCCTGATGACGGTCGGGACTTGCTAGTACAATGGTATCTCGCATGACCTCCGCTGGACGCTATGGCGCTGGCCCAATAAGCCTACACCTAGTGCGCAGAACGTACCACTGCAAGTACGCACCATACGTTTGGATGGCATAGCCTCGTAACTCATGCACCACGTCTGTCGCCGCCCTCTCGCCCCACAACATCATCCACGGCTACTGTGTCTACCTCCAATCGTCACTCCTCTGGCCTTTTCTTGTTTGCCTACAATTGAATTCGGATCTCAGAAAATCTAAGTTAGATATGCGGCTAATATGATACCGAAAAACGACATACCGGTGGGCCTTCTCGGTGAGAGGTCGTCCCGGTAGTAGTGGCACCTCCTGGTAAAAGCCAAACTGTCTCATGACCCGCTGTGGATTGAACGGCTCGACCATGTGGGAGAAAACCAGATGGCAGGTCGTCAACCAGAGCGTCTCGTCCTGAGTGCACTGCGAGGATAATCCGTAGGGGGCCGTGTCTGCAAGGAACTGTGCAGTCCATGGCCACCAGATGACCTCGTCCTCATGGAGAGTCTTGAATAGGTTGTGGAACTCAGGGTACGCATGCCTCGGTCTCTCTCTGGCCCAACCTAGGGTACCACATGTCCAACGTGTTCCCATTGTAGGCCCATCGACGGGGTCATCACCTCTAGCATTACCGTAAAGCTTGGCGCTCAAGTCGAAAGGGTGCACAGTGCTCCAAAAATATGGTCGGCCAACCGGAAAGTGCTCCCATGACCATAGCTACAGCAGTGTATAGCATACAGCAAGGACTGGCTCCCCGCCCATACTACGCTGAGAGGCATCGCACAACCCTCGGTAAGTACCACAAAGCACTGCGGAGGCCCAACTGTATTGTGGCACCTCATCGGACCAAGCGTCCACCAAAGACTCAGCGAGATGGATGTAGCTAGGGTACACGCGGTCACCTTGAGTCGTAGGAAACAATATCCATCCAAATAGGAACAAAAGGTATGCAAGGAAGTGTGTCCTAACTGCTTCCATAGTCGCATGCGCGGGGCGGGGCAGGTCATGTACTCCCACAGCCAGGAATGTGGCACACCCGACATGTTGTCATGAATCGGGTGATCGAATCTGTTAGCCATATGCACCTTCCAATCTACTCGCCTTAGAGGTGGCACTACTGGAAGACTGCGTAGTGGTAGACCTGTAAGCATAGCTACGTCTTCCAGAGTTACGGTCATCTCCCCCCACCGGAAGTGGAAGGTGTGAGTCTCTAGTCTCCAACAATCCACGAGCGCGAATAGGAGTGCCGCGTCAAACTGAAACACATGTGGTACGTCCAACATGTAGGCAAAGGGCAGGAGGCTGGTGTCCCGCAATCTTGGGACATACCGCTTGTCAAGAGTCCACCTCTCTCTGGGGGCACTCAGGACTAGGCTCGAAGGGCTGACGTCGGACGACCACGCCAGGCATCAGTGTCGCCCATCCCAGTGTGCGTCGAGCAGCTCATACAAGCCATCACTTGGAGGCTACACCATCTCCTACCGAGAGAGAAACAACATGTTAGTCTACATATAAAACATAATGTATGGCATAGAAAAACAAATCGAAACATACGACAATAGAATGTAAGACAAAGTGAATAACACCATATACACACCCGTACAACATAACAGTAGATATAACCATAATGAGTTAGCATATAACCCAGACAACATAACATTATGTCCGTACACAAAAGCATGCATTGACAATGATACAACTCATACAAGGCATTAAAATAAGTATGCAACATCATGATTTAGTAATTATATCTTCCGCACTACGGTGCACTACTTATGCTAGGTATGTTTGGGCAGCGACTGATGGAGTGGCCAACCGTTTAGCATAGTTTGCATCTGGGGCAGTGAACCCGTTGCCCACACTGACTGTCGTCCATGTCGCTCCGGATGCGTCGTGATTGGCGTCTTCCATGGCCAGGGTGCTTTAGTGCGTCATTGGGCACCCACTTCACCTGCCCGGCCAGAGGTCCCTGTAGTGCATGTCCAGCCCGTACGAATGGAACTCGGCACTCCAAGTGCCATACAGGTGGTGGATGTTGTAGTACTCAGAGATGTAACGCTCTGAGGCCTGGTGCCACGCCGCGCACACCACGTACACATGGGAGCATGGTTTGTGGAGAAGCTGTGGCTTGTTGTAGGTGCACGACGCTTCATCACCAATCGTGCAGACCTGCTTTCGATCCCCTCTAGCGTGGCCCATCACCTACTTCTCTCTGAGCCAGATCTCGAACTTCTGCCTAACACCATCCATGGTACGAGCAACGTGCGAACGAGCCTTGTTGATCTTCTTCTCCATGTAGGCGTGCATTACTTCTAAGAATTGCTTGCCATCCTCTAGATGCTTCTTGGCCATCATGGCTCTGTTAACGAAGTAGCCGATGGTATGGTTCCAGCTCTCCTCCACGATCGTAGTGATCGGCAATGATAGGACACCGTTGTACACCTCCGACATGTTGGTCGTCATGATCCCGTACCTTGCACCATCAGTGTCATGCAGCAGGGACCATTTCTCCAGGTCAGGTGTGTGCGAGTTATCCCACTGTGTGAACTCCCCAACTCTCATGGACCCTCCTGCCGCTGCACCTACATCGGCATCTATCGAGTTCCTTAGATGCTTCCCAGTGTCCTCGTCGAGCTGTCTCCACACCGCATCAAACTTTCGCCTTTGGTTCTGCATGCAGAGCTTCTTGAACATCTTCATCAGGACCTAGCTCTGAAACCTTCTGCGAAAGTTCGCCGCGAGATGCGTCATGCACCAGTGGCTCCTGACATCATTCCACTGGAATAATCGCTACGTCCTATTTTGCATCGTGCTCAACGCGGACAACAACCCAGCATTGCGGTCCGAGATGACACACACATCTGGGCGATCTTGGACCACCACCTGCTTCACCTTGGACAAGAACCATAGCCAGCTTTTGGTGCTCTTGCTCTCAACAATTGCGAAGGCCACGAGGAGTAACTGGTCATTCGCATCGGCTGCAACTGCGGTGAGGATCGTACCCTTGTACTTCCTGGATAGGAAGGTGCCGTCCATCGTCAGCATAGGACGGTAATGCTTGAACCCTTCGTTTGCCTGACAGAAGGCCCAAAAGACCTTGTCAAGAACAAAACAATTGGGCCCCTCCATTGGATGCACCCGGTCAACCTTGTTTATCTATGTCCTGGGATTTGATTGTGCGATTTGATGCAGAATTCTTGGGACTAGGTTGTAAGCCTCTTCGAATGTGCCGAACATTCTCTCCACGACCTTCCATTTCGCTCGCCATGCCGTCTTGTAGCTCATCTCGAACCCCACCATATTGGCAACTGTAACATCCCAAAATTTGGCTTTTTAAAATCTTTTGAGTAGTTTAGGTCCCTCGAAAATTTCACCAATTTTATTCGAATTAATAAAGCTTAATTGGGAATTTTCCTAAATTAAAAATATTTAATTTGACTAATCTAAATATTAATTAAATAAAAACTTGTGTTATTTGGCTTCCTTGTGTTTCAATGAATTTTTGGGTATTTTCTGAGATTTTTCTGGATTTGTTTGCTATTTATTTGACCTACTTGATTTTTGGCCTTTTATTTTAATTACGAAAATCAGCTTTTTTTCACTCTCCTGCCATGTGCTACAGTATTTTTTGCTATTTACTGTTCATCATGTTCCTCCTGCCGTATTGGGAGTTTGTTCACTGTACGTTTTCAATCAAACCTTCCAAATTCCATATCTTCCTCCACAATGCATATAAAAGTTAGTCGTTTATACCCACGCGTCCGTCTTGATCTCCTCTTCCAATTCCCTAAATTGGTTTTCTCCAAACCGATCTATTTTTGTCGCAATCTCCAGAAAACCGAGCTTCCACCAAAGGTCTTCTCCGGTGAACTGCGCCTTCATCCGACGTCCCCCGGCCGAACCGTCTGCGGCGTTGGCTTCGCATCGTCGCGTTCTACGTCATGGTTCCTTCCTCTTCACCCGAAGATCAACGAAGCACCATCGGCCATGTCAAGCCATAAAGCCGAAACGTGTTCATCGCATTCCTCGCTTTCTCGGTGAGTTTTTCCAAAATTCGACCGTATCATCTTGTGCCCCTCGTCGATACCTATTTTTTGCATCTTGTAGATTCAAGTTTCATCCACCGTGCGCTGAGAATCGGACGTTCTCTCGCCTCTTGTACGTTGTAATTCTCCGGCCAATTACTCCGCAACCGTTGATCCCCTACCTTCAACTCCACCACCATTGAGTTCACGTCGCCGCGTTCTACGCCGCGCTCACCTTTCTTTTCGTAGATTGTCACCAGAAGTGGTACGCGCCCGTGAGGCCACCGTCGTTGCCATCGCATGGAGCCGAATCTCGATGTCTAGACCGCGTCACCATCTCCAGCTCGTCGTTTCCTTTCTGTTTTGCCCCTTCGCCGAAGTTGGTTCACCTCCGTTCGTCGTCACCACCTTGCCCAATAATCAGCCTATCTTCTCTGTACTATTCATGTCTGTTGCCTGTTGCTTCTACATAGTTAGCTCTCTGTTGATATTTTTCCATCACTGAGGTGTGGTCCCAATTGCTCTCCATTCTCTAATCCCTTCCTTCACATCTCAATGCAAAAAACCTATACTACCTGGTGCCAAAACCAACCGACCGGTAGCTCCCTATTCGCTCTGTCTATTGATGTTCTTCTCTATTGTTTATCCCCAGTTCGTTCTCTCTCTTTCTTCCTGATGAGAGTAGACCCTATGTGTATGCAGGGAAATATATCTCTTCTTTCCCTTCCATGTGGGTCCCATGAGTAAAGCAATGTAATTCATTTTCTCACTTACATGTAGACCCCACGTGTCATTCACCCAATTAAAAACTCTTATTATTTCTCACTTGCATGCGGGTCCCGTATGTCAGTCGACCTTGGTCAAACCCTAGTTCATGAGCTTGGTCTACCGTAGACTAGCATATCTCCATGGACATGGTCCATAGACCAGTGGCCCACATGTCAACCCTTAATTCTATTTTCGAGAATTAATTTAATTCTTGAAAATCCTTTTATCTTATTGGTCCCACTTGTCACTTTCTCTACCTTATTTTTAGAATTATTTTAATTCTAGAAATCCATAAATACTAGTCGGTCCCACCTATCGTACACTCATTCTTTTTCTAATATTTTCGGAACAAAATATTCTGAGAATATTCCGTAGAGCTTTTGCATCATTTCATGTGAATTCCAATCTTCCGAGAGCCATATCTTCATCATTCGAATTCCGATTGAACCCATTCAAGTTCCATTACCATTAAATTTCAATTTGGAGTATATTTGATTTGTCTCTTTGAATTTAGTTTGTTTTGCGTTTTCTTTCTCGTTAGACGTCGAAGTCCCCGAATCGTCCGAAGGAGCTGAAGGTCAAGGAAGTAGAAGATCAAAGATTAAATAAGATCATCATTGCTATAGCAAGGCAAGTTATACCTTTGATCATATTGAACCCAGTTTTCAAAATTACTTTGATTCAAATTATTGCATTTACTTTAAGTATTTATTTAAATGCTTTTGGGTTTAGCTATTAATCCAATTTGTTATCTCTACTTTGTCTATTGTATGTCATAACCTTCTGTCACCCTAGATTGGTTCATATTTAGTTGGTGCTATGGTATTACCAACGTGGGTTGGTTAGATATGAGTAGATTGCTTAGCCATGCCACGAGTCATCATCTCATGTGAGTTGCAATTATAAAGTTGACTAAGTGACTATAGAACTTTGTGATAAAACTGTGTGCTATGTGTTATTACTTTGTGATAGCATGTGTTGCACTTAACCAACAGGGTGGGAAAGGATTTAGACTGAGGCAAGTGGTGGATACTGTGTGATATGGTGGACTTTGTGAATGGGAATGATAATCTTTGTGGCATAGTTAGAAAATGGAAGTCTTGCCTTGGTCAATTAAGGACTTAACTTTGTGCGCCATTGAACTGAGCCTTACTGTATGACCACATGCCTGATGGGACGGGCCTAACTTAGTAATTTATGGAATCTTTGCATTGACAACTCAGGTTGTAGGTTAGGCTCTGTGTAAGGATGGAGGTGTGTATCGCTGTATTTGGGTGCACATCGCGGGACGATTCATCGCATCCCTGTCCAACGGTGTGTGTTATGCCAAGGCACTATGTTAGGATTGGCATAGCGGTAAAGCCCACTGGGAGTGTCAATATTGAGATGAAGTTTCTGAAAGGTTTTGTTGTGATCACCTCTGATCCAGTTGATTGTATCTTGTGGGTAAAGTGTACAACCTCTGCAGAGTGTGAAACAATCTATTCGAATAGCCGCGTCCGCGGTCATGGACATGCTCGGGGATTTAACACGAGGGGTAGATTTTCATAAAACTATTGGGGAGGGACAGCTGTGTGATTTAAGTCATATGGCCGTCTGCAAAAATCTGATTAGTCTATGTGTCTTTGTGAAAACAAATATTAAGTTAATATTGTCTATTTATTTTCAATTATGCTTTCAATCTATTATTTGTATTCAATTGCAAATATTGCATTTCTGCAAAATAACCACAGAAGCCATTTTCTTTGGAATAAGCCATCATCTATAAATTGCATTCGTGGTATGACTTGCGAGTACGGTTGTGTACTCATACTTGCTATACATAAAACTCTTGATTCTGCGAGCTACATCAGATCATCATCAGTCAACAAGGTCTACTTCAAGGATCGAGGAGAACTAGGTCGCGCACCCCAGCCGATTGCGTGTGGGCATATGGATGGGCTTCACTGAAGTTATTCCGTTACGTTCCGCTACAGCTTCATTGAGCTATTCGCCTTCTGAGGCATTAATTGTAAGCTTTGACCTTAAGGTCTTTACTCTGATATTTATTGTTATTTGCCTATTTATTAGTCATCTTTGCATATGAAAATGATATTTCATCGATGTTGCCACTGTGTGCACTAGCTTGATCCTGGACTAGTGCAGTATACACAGAGGGTCCAAAATTGCATTTTTGAGTCCCAACAGAGGTGGTATCGGAGCCATATCGACTGTAGGTCGTGACCTTAGTTAGAATGGCCATTTGTAAGGAAAACTTCAAAACTTATTTTACAAATGAAAAATCTTAATGATGTGCTATTCTCATTTTGTCTAGCTTCTATACTCTTCCTTTCTATTCCTTTCTCATCTACATTCATCCTCACCATTTGGAGTATTAAATTGGACTCTCTCCCCTCATAACTTCTATAGTCATCGTTATCCATGTCAAATGTCATGGTGGATGCCCAAGAGCTGTTTTGAACAATTGTTTGAAGACCATGCAACCAACAACAATGTATCAACATCTCCCCAAGTGTTCAAGACAAGTGATTCGCAAAAAAAGACTAAGAAGAAGTTGTACGTCGCCTCCATCTTTCTCCAAGCTTCGCCTCCAAGGATCGCAAGCAGTCAACATTTGACGAAGACCATAATCAGATCGAGTTTCCTTCAGACCGGCCATATAGGATAAATCAGCATAGGTTCCTCTTGTGTGTTGAGCCAAGCCGCCCAGTTAAGTTAGAGTTTAATTGACTAGACGATTAGATTTTTGTTTCCCCTCTTCGGTTTAGTTTGGTTGTGAGTTTTATGCTTCTTAATAGCTTTCTGGCTATTTGTGTGTTCCTTGGTGTTCTTTAGGTTAAACCTGCTCCCTTAGTAGATTCTCTTCCCTTACCTTGTGCTTTTCCCTCACATCTATGAGCCCTGATCAGCCAGTAGATGGACAACCCGATGAAGCCACCATCAAGAATCTCGAGACATGCATGCGGCTTAGATGTTGTCAATCACAGTGGACAGTTTTCAGTACCAAGAGTAGCAAATCCAGTCATGGAACAATTCTTGGTAGCTCAGACTCAACTCATGAACGCGATGATGCAGAACATGAACAGGATGACCCAGCAGAACCAGACCCCCGCTACTTCAATCAATTTGTTGAATCAGAATAATCAAGCATACCGTCGTACCATCGCTAGTGTCAGTACCAGAGCAGACAATAACCAGCTACCATCTCAAGTGCCAATAGTGATACATTAGAACCCGAGTCAGTTTCCTGCCACCCAGAATCAACTCATGCCAGCAACGATGTGATCGTCGGACATTAGTAATGTTTTCAAGGATGCACAACTCATTGCCATCCCAACGACGCACCCTTAGTTCGAGCTTGCAAAGTCCTTAAGGACCAAGCCGCCTATTTTTGAAGGATCAACCACACTCAAGGATGCAGAATCTTGGATTCGCACCATCGAAGAGAAGCTAACTGTTGTGCAATGCAACAATAATGAGAAAGTTTTCTATGTTACTCATCAATTGGAAGGAGTTGCATTAGATTGGTGGAAAAAATTTCACGCCGCCCATCAGGACGAGCATGCCATCACCTGGGCAGAGTTCACCACCACTTTGTGCCAATAGCATGCGATATCAAGCATAAGTGATCAAGAGAAACCTGCTATTTTGATATCCTACACCAAATCTAGCCGTTGTCAGTTGAAATGCTGCCAACCAGACAAGCCAGAAGATTGTGCATGTACTCACTGCGGAGAAATAGGCTATAGTGCCGATGAGCACAATATCAATTGTTCCAGTTGCGAAGGAAACCATTCTGTTGGGGAATGTCCAATGAGCAAGATCATAGTTTTCTTGTGTGAAAGTGATGATCATTGTCCAAGCCAGTGCCCTATGTATTCCGTGTTGACTTCTACAACGCAACGTCAGGGAGAAAATTTTTGAGCTACTGTCAGAACATTAGCAAAAGAAAGCAAACCATTGTCAGTACAAGATATGTCAGCTAAAGAATCACAAAGGTAGGATGTTGACCATGGCAACCCACCTCAAAAGGGAAGTAAGTCAGTCTCATCACTAGTGTGTTTCAAGTGTGTTAAGCAAGGCCACTATGCCAAGAGATTCCCTACAAAGCGACTATCCTTCTTGTAGGTTGAAGAATACCAGAATAATCGTTCTGCCATAGTCTCATCAGAAAAATCGCATGGTTCGACACGATTATGCTACAACTGTCGTGGAAAGGTCACTACGCCAGCTAGTATCCTCAGTGGAACCAGTCACTCACTCCAGATGCAAGAATGTCAGAAGATGCATCAGTCCGGATCATAACTCCTAGAGCAGTTGGTAACGCACCAGGATCCGTTTGCCCAACGAAGCAGTCAAAGAAGAGACGTATGAACGGTGATGTTACCAAGAAATTCAGAGAATCAATGTAACTTTTCCTTTGTTGAAGAGCTAAAAATGTTGACATCTTTGTATGCAAGTTACAGAGAAAAAAGAAATATTGGATATTAAATCATTGGATGCCTTTCTCAGCATATGTCTTTGCAAGTCAAGTAACCACGCGTTGAGCCATGTTGATTGAAGGCCGTGGAGCTGTAACATGGAATGTGATGTTGAATTCCAACTCAGTCTTGTGCATAGCTATGAAATAACAGTAAATAGTTGAAGGATGTAACCATGGGATAATGTCCATATCCGCAAAGGAGTATGCAATTGTCATTGCAAGTGATCTATGCAACATGCAACCGTATTCGAAGTTAAGTTTGTCTCTGACTTGGTACCCAGGATCAGCCAATTTCAAAAGGAATTACATCAGAGATAAATTATGACAAAAAGTGGTTAGAAGAGTTTGCAGAGACGATAGAGTAGATCAGATGATTTTCTCAGATAAAGGCAGTGTCGAATCAATCCCATTAGCTTAGCAAGTGTCAGTTGAATACCAGTGAAACAGTCGTTTTGAGACAGTGTTAGTTGAAGACCAGTGAGATCACCGTTTCAGGATAGCCAAGACCCCTCATCGTTGTAAAAGGGGCCAGTTTACCCAGACCGTTAAAAGTGAACCGAGTTTGTGAGAAGTTCAGGAGAGATTAATCAAAACTCCAGTATTCGCATTGCCAGATACCAGAAAGAACCTTGATAACTTTTATCATGGAACAGCTAAGAATTTGTGTGTTAAGAAGTTTCAGGCAGTGAATTATCTTAGTCATAATTCGAAGTTGCCACCGTGGAGCAACAAAGGCGATTATTGGATTAAGAACTATGAAGTTGAAATCCATTCCCTCAGGCCAGACCAGTACAGTGGCAGATACTTTGAAACAGAAGAGCTACCGTAAGAATCTGTTGATCAGTTAGCTAAAGTTACTCGTGAAAGTCAGAAGTTGAGTCTTGAGTCAGTTTCAAGAGGATATTTGTTGAACCCCAAAGTTCGAACCGATGCTAGAAATCAATGTTGACCAGACAGTGAAATGACAGTTTTGTCAAGGAAATCCGTCCTCACGTAAAGCAAAGGAAAGCGTGATAACCCGCTGAAGGCGAACAGAATCATCCATGAATCAATGAGCATAGTTGTGTATCTGATGAGAAGAAACCCAAGTAGTTAATGCTCAAACCAACATTTGAGTGCAAGCATTCCATTTTCCCTGAAAGTATCAAGGTGTACAAAGATCTCAAAGTTGAATTCTGATGATCCAAAATAAAGCGAAATATCGTAGAATGGGTTACCCTTGGGTATGTCAGAAAGTTAACCAATATGTCAGAGTCCAGTCAAGGTACTCCTATCATTGAGAACTTAGATATGGGATTTTCCAGGACTCGATCGGGATATAACCTCTTGAAAGGTAATTGTTTATCAGTTGTTAGAAAATTTGCCGCTTCATTCCTGCCAATATCAACTAGCTTGGAGACCGTCTAGCAGAGTGGTATACGACGGAGATTGTGTACGACAGAAATGGTATTCGTCAACATGGGTGTAGTGTTAGATCTATAAAGATGGTCAATTTGCACGACATGTCAGAGAAGTTAGTGTCAGACCAAAGATCCCAGCTTATCTTGTATTAGCGACAGAGTCTGTTTGATGCTTGGATGGTCATTTCAGTTCAGCATTGTGTATCGCCCTGAATCAATAGACAGATTGAAAAAGATTAATGAGTTGTGCACTAACTCAGAGTACCAAGTCGAGCAAGTAAGTGTTATGTGCAGAGTTTCCCTACAACCCAGATGTTAGCCAGTCGCAGTTGTCACCATCTGAAATTCGTAGTGGTTGATCGCATAAGTCATCGCTCAGCTAGGAGCAGATCAAATTACAAAGTATGTGGATGTTGCATTAATTATGAAACAGAAGACCAAGGGTCCTTAATCTTAAATGGAATTTAAGTAGCAGTGTTCAAGAAAAAAAGCTACGCAGATTATACAGATTATCACCTTCATAGCCATGTCGATCTTCAGGATACCTGTTGAAGTTCTATGCTAAGAATTGCATGACAGAGTTGACAGAAATGTGTCAGTTAGTTCAGACGCCGAAGCGTGGAAGAAGAGATAGTTTGCCAACCTGAGTTGCCAGTCAGCAGCAAGATTTCCTCCACTCCAGAAGTGCCTTCAAGCACCAATCAAGCAGCCCCGGTAGAAGCAATCAAGTTTCAAGATGCCTTCCAGCCAAGAGCCAGTCTATCAAGTTTTTAGTGAAGCGAGAAGTTTAGCAAGAAGCAAGACATTTGTTTTGTAAGTGTTCAGAAGAGCGTTTCTGTCAAAGCCAAAGCAATTTGAAAGCAAGAAGTGAACCCGAAGGCTGAGTTCCTAATGCTATTCTATAGCCAGCCTGAATCTCGGGGAGTTTGTAACGTCCCAAAATTTGGCTTTTCAAAAATCTTCTGAGTAGTTTAGGTCCTTGGAAAATTTCACCAATTTTATTCGAATTAATAAAACTTAATTGGGAATTTTCCTAAATTAAAAAATATTTAATTTGACTAATCTAAATATTAATTAAATAAAAACTTATTTTATTTGGCTTCCTTGTGTTTCAAGAAATTTTTGGGTATTTTCTGAGATTTTTTTTGGATTTATTTGCTATTTATTTGACCTCCTTGATTTTCGATCTTTTATTTTAATTCCGAAAATCAGCTTTTTTCTCTCTCCTACCACCTGCTACAGTATTTGCGATTTGCTGTTCAACATGTTCCTCTGACCGAACCGAGAGTTCATTCTATGTACATTTCCAGCCAAACCTTCCAAATTCCATATCTTCCTCCACGGTGCATATAAAAGCAAGCCGTTTGCGACCACGCGTCCGTCTTGATCTCCTCTTCCAATCCCCTAAATTGATTTCTTTCAAACCGATCTATTTTCGTCGTAATCTCCAGAAAACTGAGCTCCAACCGAAAGTCTTCTCCAGCGAACTGCGCCTTCATCCGATGTACCTCGGCCGAACCATCTGCGGCGTTGGCTTCGCGTCGTCGCGTTCTATATCATGGTTCCTTCCTCTGCACCTGAAGATCACCGGAGCACCATTGGCCATGTCAAGCTATAAAGCCGAAGCGTGTTCATCGCGTTCCTCGCTTCCTCGGTGAGTTTTTCCAAAATCCGACCGCGTCATCTTGTGCCCCTCGTCGATAGCTATTTTTCACATCTTGTAGATTCAAGTTTCATTCACCGTGTGCCAAGAATTAGACGTTCTCTCGCCTCTTGTACGTCATAATTCTCTGGCCAATTACTCTGCAACCGTTCCTACCTTCAACTCCACCACCGTTGAGTTCGCGTCGCCACGTTCTACGCCGTGCTCACCTTCCTTTTCGTAGAGTGTCACCCGAAGTGGTACGCGCCCGTGAGGCCGCCATCGTTGCCGTTCTTCGGGTAGCTGCCATCGCATGGAGCCGAATCTCAATGTCTAGACCGCGTCATCATCTCTGGCTCATCGTTTCCTTTCCGTTTTACCCCTTCGTCGAAGTTGGTTCACCTCCATTCATCGTCACCACCTTGCCCAAGAATCAGCCTATCTTCTGTGTACTATTCATGTCTATTGCCTGTTGCTTCTACGTAGTTAGCTCTCGGTTGATATTTTTCCATCACTGAGGTGTGGTCCCAATTGATCTTTCTCTAATCCCTGCCTTCCCATCTCAATGCCAAAAACCTATGCTACCAGGTGCCAAAACCAACCGGCCGGCAGCTCCCTATTCTCTCTGTCTATTGATGTTCTTCTCTATTGTTTATCCCCAGTTCGTTCTCTCTCTTTCTTCCTGATGAGAGTAGACCCTATGTATATGCAGGGAAATATATCTCTTCTTTCCCTTCCATGTGGGTCCCATGAGTAAAGCAATGTAATTCATTTTCTCACTTACATGTAGACCCCACGTGTCATTCACCCAATTAAAAACTCTGATTATTTCTCACTTGCATGCGGGTCCCGTATGTCAGTCAACCTTGATCAAACCCTCGTTCATGAGCTTGGTCTACCGTAGACTAGCATATCTCCGTGGACCTGATCCATAGACCAGTGGCCCACATGTCAACCCCTAATTCTACTTTCGAGAATTAATTTAATTCTTGAAAATCGTTTTATCTTATTGGTCCCACTTGTCACTCCCTCTACCTTATTTCTGGAATTATTTTAATTCTAGAAATCCATAAATAACATTCGGTCCCACCTATCATACACTCATTCTTTTTCTAATATTTTCAGAACAGAATATTCTGAGAATATTCCGTAGAGTTTTTGCATCATTTTATGTGAATTCCAATCTTTCGAGAGCCATATCTTCTTCATCCGAATTTCGATTGAACCCATTCAAGTTCCTAAATTCATCTAAATTCATTATCTATCTTCCATTACCATTAAATTTCAATTTGGAGTTTATTTGGTTTATCTTTTTAAATTTAGTTTGTTTTGCGTTTTCTTTCTCGTTAGACGCCGAAGTTCCGGAATCGTCCGAAGGAGCTAAAGGTTAAGGAAGTAGAGGATCAAAGATTAAATAAGATCATCATTGCTATAGCAAAGCAAGTTATACCTTCGATCATATTGAACCCAGTTTTTAAAATTACTTTGATTCAAATTATTGCATTTACTTTAAGTATTTATTTAAATGCTTTTGGGTTTAGTTATTAATCCAATTTGTTATCTCCACTTTGTCTATTGTATGTCATAACCTTTTTTCACCCTAGATTGGTTCATATTTAGTTGGTGCTATGGTATTACCAACGTTGGTTGGTTAGATACGAGTAGATTGCTTAGCCATGCCACGAGTCATCATCTCATGTGAGTTGCAATTATAAACTTGACTCAG
The DNA here is from genome assembly GCA_036346255.1 of Ampelocalamus luodianensis. NCBI lineage: Eukaryota > Viridiplantae > Streptophyta > Magnoliopsida > Poales > Poaceae > Ampelocalamus > Ampelocalamus luodianensis. Next base: position 45,389,850 of record CM070620.1, on the reverse strand, counting down.
TGACTATAGAACTTTGTGATAAAACTGTGTGCTATGTGTTATTACTTTGTGATAGCATGTGTTGCACTTAACCAACAGGGTGGGAAAGGATTTAGACTGAGGCAAGTGATGGATACTGTGTGATATGGTGGACTTTGTGAATGAGAATGATAATTTTTGTGGCATAGTTAGAAAATGGAAGTCTTGTCTTGGTCAATTGAGGACTTAACTTTGTGCGTCATTGAACTGAGCCTTACTGTACGACCACATGCCTGATGGGACGGGCCTAACTTAGTAAGTTCTAGAATCTTTGCATTGACAACTCAGGTTGTATGTTAGGCTCTGTGTAAGGATGAAGGTGTGTATCGCTGTGTTTGGGTGCACATCGCGGGATGATTCATCGCATCCCTGTCCAACAGTGTGTGTTATGCCAAGGCACTGTGTTAGGATTGGCATAGCGGTAAAGCACACTGGGAGTGTCAATGTTGAGATGAAGTTTCTGAAAAGTTTTGTTGTGATCAGCTCTGATCTAGTTGATTGCATCTTGTGGGTAAAGTGTACAACCTCTGCAAAGTGTGAAACAATATATTCGAATAGCCGCGTCCGCGGTCATGGACATACTCGGGGATTTCACACGAGGGGTAGATTTTTATAAAACTATTGGGGAGGGACAGCTGTGTGATTTAAGTCATATGGCTGTGTGCAAAAATCTGATTAGGCTATGTGTCTTTGTGAAAACAAATATTAAGTTAATATTGTCTATTTGTTTTGAATTATACTTTCAATCTATTATTTGTATTCAATTGCAAATGTTGCATTTCTACAAAATAACAACAGAAGCCATTTTCTTTGGAATAAGCCATCATTTATAAATTGCATTCTGTGGTATGACTTGCGAGTACGGTTGTGTACTCATACTTGCTATACGCAAAACTTTTCAGTTGAGTAGGCTACATTAGATCATCATCAGTTAACAAGGTCTACTTCAAGAATCGAGGAGAACTAGGTCACGCACCCCAGCCGATTGCCTGTGGGCATATGGGTGGGCTTCACTGAAGTTATTCCGTTATGTTCTGCTGCAGCTTCATTGAGCTATTCACCTTCTGAGGCATTAATTGTAAGCTTTGACCTTAAGGTGTTTACTCTGATATTTATTGTTATTTGCCTATTTATTAGTCATCTTTGCATATAGAAATGATATTTCATCGATGTTACCACTGTGTGCGCTAGCGTGATCCTGAACTAGTGCAGTATACACAGAGGGTCCAAAATTGCATTTTTGGGTCCCGACAGCAACCTCCGCCATTAGAAGCTTTGGTGAAATGCAAACATCTCCAACCGTGAGGTGGCTTATCAGGCTGGCAATATACGAGGACGTCATGTTGCGGTGCCTGTGAAGCGGCTCAGTTAGCTCATGTGTGTGGTCCTTCAGCAACATGATCCGGAAGCCCGTAGCCGCGGCCGTGAACCGCTGCGCATGGACCTTGCTAGCACAGCATTCTTGAACACACCGAATGATGTAGGTGTCAGGGTTGGACCTCTACACCCGATACGTCTGGCCAATGTTAATGGCGTATCTGGAAACAGCATGCTGGGCGGCGCTCTTGTTAGGGAACCGTTGCCCTAGGAGCAGGGTGTCTTCATTGAACCCCCAATTGGCCCCCTTTGGTTCTGGTAGGACCAACGATATCGTTGCGATGTCGTCCAATCTAGAGGGGACGTAAGCAATGTCATTGATCACAACACCACCAACAACACCTCCCGTAGCAGCTTCTCCGTCCTCCTCGTCTTCGGAACTGGTTGTTTCCACAGCACCTCTTCCTCGCTTTCCACCTCTTTCACCTGGTCGGCCAGGTACTCGTGGCAATCAATACGGGTTGCCCACCATCTCTCCATTCCTTCGTTGGGCTCGAAGTTGTCGACACGCCTCCTTAGGTCTCCATCGCCCAGTTCCTCGCCCGCGTCTCCTCAAACATCGGAGACCAATGTAGGCTCCTCCTCACCAGCAGCCTCACCGAAACCACCCACGCCGGATGTCCTCATCCTCTCCATGAACTAAACATAAACCATCGACCGCGCAAAGATTGCAGCAGCAGGGTTGCAAACAACCTCCATGTAATTGGCCCATGAAGCGTCACTTGTCACCTTCATAAGTTACCAAATGGTCTCCCCTCCATCACCCACCACCGAGACATACAACGCCTCAATGCGCAGCTTCATCCTTGCAGTGGCGCGATCGAACGTGGACCGCACGCACTGCCTTAGCTCCGAGAGGCTCATGTCCTTCAGACCCAGCGCCCGGATCACTACCTGATCGCAATTCGACAGGTCTGCCCCGTACGGTCCATTGCGTATGAGAGCATTCTCGTGGAATACGAATAGATCTTGAATCTCCGCCATGAAGTACCTAACACATGTGCATATGAAACCACTTAATTATATGCAATGCTCGCACCATCCACTTATTTGTGGGTTTGCCAAATGAATTCTTCTACAATTTTGGTCATGGTTAGCTAGAGAATAAAATTTCATGACCAACAAAAATTGATTCATCTAAATTGGAGTTCATATCAATTTTCTATGAAATGTTGAACTTAATTCAATTTGTACTGTAAAAATAATTCTTAACCAAATTTAATTCCAATTCACAAATTATCAGTGGCAGTAACAAGTTTCAAACCTATTCTAAGTTAAAGTATAATAAAAGTGGAAACCAACAAAATTGGTTTCACTAAATTTGAAGTTACTATCAAATAGTTATGAATTTTTTAAGTTGTATGAATTTACAGTGCAAAACTAAATCACTTTAGAAATTCCTAATGCATTTAAAACTTTTTATACTTCAGCTAAACCTAGTCTCTAACACTGACATGCGGGGTCTATTGTACAGCGTTCTTTTTCATTTAATTTTCGAATTAAAAGCCTACTGACACGTGAGGCCCGTTTGTCATTAACTCGGGCCATGGCATACTGCATGGACCAAAGGTCAACATGCCCGGTGAAGGGTCCATGGACTACGCACGCGGTGCACACGCTCGGTGGGACCCGATCGTCAGTGACACTAAGCCTTCTAATTACATGCTAATCACACTAAATCTTTTTATTATGTGCTAATCACACTAAGTATTCTAATTTTACGTCCGAATGCTAAGTTTCAATACACATGATACACAACACTAACTACTCAGTTGCACAACACTAACTACTATATGGTAATCACATTGCTAAAACTATAGCTGTATGCGAATGACAATTACCTTCTCTAGATGCTCACAAGACGATGCACGCGCGAGCTTCAACTGCTCTCTGCTTGGCTTCTCCCTTCTCTACCTCTTTGCTTCTCTTACTCGGCTCTCTTCCTTTGAGTTTCAACGTAAAAATTGCTCAGGCATTCGCGTTTGACTCATTTTATTGAAGCGTGAGGAGCACCGGGCGACGCAAGGTCCAGCTACGGCCGTGCACAGAGCGGCGCATGGCGGAAGTGCGTGGGCTAGCGTGGTCGGGGCGCAGCGACCGAGCGGTGCGTGGCGGCGCCGGCGGCGGCGCGGCGGCGTGTGGCGGCGGCGAAGCTGCTGCCGTGGGGGGCAGTATCTTGCTACTACCGTGCCCGAGCGCAGCAACTTTGTTGCTGCCGTGCGTTCTGGCAGCACCTAGGTGTTGCGGTTGGGGAGCGCAGCATGTCAGTAGCTGCCATCGTGTACCGCAGCACGTGCGAAGAGGGGGCCAAAAATGGAATTAGGTTGCTCTATGGGGCCAATTGGGTCCAAAATTCGTCCTATCAGGCACAGATGGAATTTGGAAACAACGTGTGCACAGATCCAATGGGTGCTGCTTAGAGGAAAATTAAATCGACGGTTAATATTTTTGATGATGATGTGGCCTAACGTGGAGGCTTGTTTTGTAGTCTACAATATTGGAGAGAAAGATATGAGAAATTGTTCAAGCAAATACAGCATAGTTATGATAAAATCACTCAAAAGCTAATTTTTATGTCTCTGTTTAAACGCATGCGTTAATGATGTAGTAAACATTCTAGATTTTTTGTCATGTGTTTGGTCATGTTGCAAATATATATCTGTATGTCTTGTAGAATTAACCTGAATTTTGAATTTGCACAGATTGATGGGAAAGCAAATTCAATAGAACTATATATGTCGACTGGTAAATGTTATATTCTTGTCTGGGAACAATAGGTTAGGGTAGGCATCTTAAGATTAAAAACACACATGTCATGGTCGATTGTAGCCAAGTGCCTACTGTAGGCAACCGGCCCCACCAGCGGTCTTTGCTACCAACAACGGCCACGGGCCGTGCCTACCGCACCGCCCTAAGCTCGGTGCATGCTGCTACCCATGGCTGCATGCCTACCGCGCCACCGCCGTCGTCTATGCCTGCGACCTCGCCTATCATGCCGACCGCACCGCCACCATCCTTGCCAATCTCGATCGTCGTCGGTCGCACCCACTACACCGACCTCGCCGATCCAATCTACATCAATCGTGCCCACAATGCCGCCATCATTAATGTCGTCTGCACTGTTCGTGCCCACCACATTGCCGCTGCTGACATTGGCCTCGTCGACCGTGTTGTCGCCGTCTCCAAACATAGGTGCTCACCGCTGCATCGAGCGCGTCGTCACCATCGCCACGCCTACTGTGCCACTGCGTCGCCTCGAGACAACACAACAGAACTCACCAATGTCGAGCCCACTGTACCACCTCAAGAGTTCGGCTATGCCCCCGCCATGCAAACCGCATGTCCCCGGTGGAGCTCTGGCTTCCTCACCGTTGCGCATCCCCGGCACTACTGCTTACTGCGTCTGTCGTCCATTTTGGCTCACCATCGCCTAGGCCCTGCACCACCGCACCCATCGTGATGCGCTGCTCCGAGTCATTGCCCATCATGACGAATCGCCGCCTCGCTCCACCGTGATGCATCGCCACTGACTTGCCACGCATTGCCGCTACCGCCGTGTTCCTCGTGTCCCGTCGCCGCCACCGAGCCCTAAGGTTAGTGCAAACCATAGAGCTCGGTTGTGTTTGAGCCAAACCACGTGGGCTTTATTTAATTACCCAAAATTGTTTTTCTGCTATGAAAATTGTTTCTATGCTTACAAAATACGCAGAAAAGTCTTGGAAATTTACAGACTCATATTTACTATTTGAGTACATTTGCTATATGTTGTACTCGCGTGTTTTGACTCATGTGGCCTATTTCTTAGCCAACTAATTGTTGTTTTATATGATGTAGAGAACATTACCAGTGTAAGGACCGTACCAAAGGGGGAGTTCCCAGAGCTGAGTCATGATTTTTTTCAACTATCTCTACTGGTAGTTGGAAGTTAAAGATCTCCTCACTGCTAGGGACATGCACAGCATCCTGAATAAAGATTGGTATGCTTTTGCTGCAAACAAGGCATGGGTCCTTTCTATATCAGGAATCACATATGTGTTGAATTGGTATTGGAACTCAGATGCATTAGAGATCCTTGTGATCTTTGGTAGGCCTTGAAAGAATTCTTTGACGCTTTGCCAAGAAGGTGTCTTTGCCATGAATTTTTCCACATTTGGATAGCACTGTATATATGCAGACATATAATTTTGTATCCACGTTCAGCCTAGACCTTATAAGCATTACCAATGTTCTAAGGATACTTGGGACAGACATAACTGAAGAAAATATGATTGAGCAGGCTATCGCAGCCCTTCTAGTAACAATAATTGTTGTTGCGATAGTTCTGAGAGAAAGAAAGATCAAGAAGTGTGACGTCCTGTGAGGTTCTCTCATAGACATGGAAAGAATAGGTGGTTTACACCTAACTGCACTAATGGGGAGGTTCCTCTCCCACATTACAATACGGTGTACAGACAGGCGCAACTTCAAGAAAATAGGCCACAGAGGTGATAGAATTAGGAGGAATTGGAAGAGAACCCCGAACTATACCCTTCAAGTTAGAACAGCAAAAATTCACCTAAATTGGCAGGGACATGGCGCATGTGCCTCTGCCGATTTATCCCCTTAAACACTAAAGTCTATTCGTGTAATTAGGATGGTGTTAAGATGTAAAACAACAAGCTTTTCCAATCCTTAGAATCAGAAATTAGGAATTAAATATTGTGATAAATAAAGCTTTCTAGTTAGTGTGCATGATGTGTTTTGCGTTTACTTTAGTGTCATTTAGTCTGTGTGTATTTGGATATTTTATTGCTTATGTGTCGTGTGAACTGTAAATGTGCCCGTAGGCATTTTGTTGCAGCCACACTAAAACCCTAATTTGATGAGTTTAATGCATATTTCCTTTATGGCCTTTCCGGCTATGTTGCTTGTTGTTTTATGCCTTTCGTTATTGCCTACCCCTAAGTGCCCTTACGACTCATCTTCTGTTTTTCCCTCTCATCTATTAACCTGTTGAGAAACTCCACATATGGTTGACACCCGTAACACAACTAGCCGCACTCAGCAAGTGGATGCCAACGCCAATCCCAATGGACAACCACCAACACATGAAGTAGCATACCAGAATATGGCCAGCTAAGACACAGATCATGAACACGATGATGTAGAACATGAACAAACATGAATCAGCAGAATCATACCGCCACTGCCTTGGTCAACCTATTGAACCATAACTAGGAGGTGCTCCCCAATCGATTGTCTGTGGGCATGTCGAATGACTACTACAATTTATTTTATTTCCGCTGGAGGAGTTTATCAAGCCTTGTGTGCAAGTTATGTAAACCTTGACTAAAAGGTCATGTTGCTACTACTTAATAATATTTTTTACATTCAAGTTATATTGCTCAATGGTTAATATTTTGTCTATGTTGTCACTGTGTACATCAGTGTGATACTGAACTAGTGCAAAATACACAGAGGGTTTGCATTTGGTAATTTGGGTGCCAACAAAGATAGTATCAAAGCCATATCGAATGTATGGAATAACCCTAGTTAGCATGGTCATCTTAGTCAAAGAATTTCAAAACTTATTTTCTAAATCAAACGAACAAATTGATACAAATAGTTATTCTTCCCTCATCTTATTCTATTCTTCTCTCATCTTATTATTAGGTTCTTATTCTTTCTCTTACTGAAATGTTTCTTCCGAATCTTAAACTAACCTTTTCATCTTTAATCTCTATAGATGACTCGAGTTTTCCATGACCAAAGCCAAGGATGGCCTGGGATTCTCAAAGATCTGTTGATAGAAGCAAGAGACGTCTGCCATACCTTGCTGACAACAAGAGACGATTTGGACACACCATTGGATTCTACACAAGGTTGTACGTCACCACAAAGATTGGAAGCCATGTCCTCCACCATAGTTTGAAGTGTCACAGTGCACATGAAGATCTCGCTATCAGTGGATTTCCCCATAAAGCAATTCGTCGGATATGCAAGCGTCATCGAATCAACCTATTTGGATTAATTCGGGAACTTTAGGCCAGAGCAGCATCCCTCAGACAAGTTGAAGCCCCTCGAGAACCTACTACACCAATGACACCGCCATCACCAGTGCCACCTACTCCACCTACTTCACTTGTCCTCACGACCCCGATGGGACCAAGATAACGAATTAGGACAGACAACAGCCATGAATTTCTCCATCAATTCACTCCGGTTGTCACCAGGGAGTCACCACCATCATCGCTATCGATCCACAATTCTTGGGTTTTCTACAGTGATTTAGAGCCAGAATCAGATGATGCCTACTTGTCAGGACCAGAATAGGAACCATCAGATTGAACAAAGTGACCCTTGTAGTTTTAGTGTCATTTAGTCTGCGTGTATTAGGATCTTTTGTTGCTTGTGTGTTGTGGGAACTGTAAACGTGCCCTTATGCATTCTGTTCCAGCCACACTAAAACCCTAATTTGATGAGTTTAATGCATCTTCCTTTAAAGCCTTTCCAGCTATGTCACTTGTTGTTTTATGTCTTTGGTTAGCGCCTGCCCGTAAGTGCCCTTACGACTCATCTTCTGCTTTTCCCTCTTATCTATTAACCTGTTGAGAAACTCCACATATGGTTGACAGCCGCAACACAGCTAGTCGCGCTTAGCAAGTGGATGCCAACACCAATCCCCATCGACAACCACCAAAACCTGGGGTAGCATACCGGAATATGGGATATTTTTTGGCAACTCCGACACAGCTCATGAACACGATAATGCATAACATGAACAACAAGATGAATCTGTAATACCTTGTTTAATTCTACGGAAGAAATCATTCAAAAAGAGAATTAAACATAAGAAAAATGGGGTTTCTGCAGTTCTTCGGCAACCTGGGCCTCAGGCCTTGGCCTAGGAGGCCCATGAGGGGGCCAGCCACCAATAAAAGGAGGCGAAAACCCTAGCCCATTACTGTAGCTACAGTAGCATCAACACTGCAGTGCGTGCTACAGTAGCCTCCCTCCCCCTTGCTCTCCCTTGCTATTCCCCTTCCTCATAGTGGTGCTCTTCTATCGCTGTCGGCCAAGGAGAAAGGAGAAGGAAGAGAGGAGAAGAAGAGGGGAGGAGCGTCTCGCGGGGGAATTCAGTGGGCACACGTATCTCAAAGGGAGCAGGAAATTCGAGATTAGAGGCTTCATCCTTACCTCCTAACGCATCGCAGTTCGAAAGGCGAGTACAATTGAATTGTCTTGATTGTTGTTTGTTTCACCTGATGGGTGAATATGCAATGGGTAATTCTGGTATTTCCTGTTTCCCTTCATAATTGATATATCATGATTCTTCAATTATATGTTTACGTCTAACATATTCATTCATTCTTCCATTCATGATTCACCCACGGGAGTGGGTAGTGAAGTCCCATCATTCCAACATGGGCAAGTACATTGTGTATGTATTGATGTTGTTAGTTCATCGTGCTTGATGTTCGTGCTATGACTGAACACTATGGTTTATGAGTAGTTCTCAAAGATTTCTTATTCGTTCCATATACATGAATTCATGCTTCTTGGGATTTCGTCTTCCATATTCATGAATTCGTTTATTCATTCATTGTTTATGATTCACTCACGAGAGTGGAATGTAAAGACTCATCAATTCCATGGACATGTAAGACCCATCATTCCAATGTCAGCAAATTAGATCCCCGTTATGAAACATTCTTCATACGGGCCTTGGATCCCTGCATTTTGTGAAATGCGGGCCTGAGTGAACACCGACGGGTGTTCACTGGCCATACCGATATAAGCAGAAGTGGAGATCATGCATTTCATTCATTCATATGGTTTCTACCATTCTACATTCATATTCTATTCTATGATGATAAGTTCTTAATCATCCACTCCATATTCGAATTCTATTCTATGATTGCATGTTCTTATTTAGCTGTTCTACATTCGTATTCTATTCTGTGATTGATATTCTTATTCAGTATTTGTTCATATTGTTCTATTTTACTTGCTAAGTCGTGGACTTATTCTTGTCGTGTTTCTTTGTTTGAGGTAAACGTTGAAGATGGCATGCATGGGAGGGATTAGTCACATGAATCGCTTCTTTCACTTCACATTCGTCACCCTTTTAAATAGTTGAACTCGATATTATCTTTCATTTGATAAGTTGGATTGTAATAAATGGAGCTCGATATGTTGTTAAGTTCTGATTCAATTTTTACACTCATCCTTTTAGATGTTGATCCCCTTATGCCATTAGTTGGAATTTTGTTGAAATTATTTCATATTATTGCGTAGTGTTGGACTTCAGGTAATATCTTGGCTTCCACATAGCTAGGGTGTTAAAGTTGGTATCAGAGCGGGCTTTAGGTCCGTGGTAATTAAAACATTAAATTGACACACTGTGCACAGTAGGTGGGATTTAGGTAATCCATTGCATCTGTGTTTCTGATAGTATATTTCACTATGTTGATCTACTATTGATTCGATTCTGTACTGTTGTTATTGTTGTTCTTGAGCTAAATGGTTAGCTATATCTATGATCTGATATAATCTTCTATACCGATGAATTTATTCTATGATTATGATGAGATGATCTTGTATACTTATAACTAGTTTCATTGGTTCTGTAAGACGATAGTTGATGTTGAGAGGCTGGGGTCGTGGTTGTAACCATGGGCTTTGCCAGGTTGCACCACCGTTCGTGGTATGTGGATAGGGGAGTAGTTACCCCGAGCACCATAGTTACAAGTGTTGAACATGAGTTGCTTTAGGAAGTTGTTCTCTTCCTTGTTTTTTGAATTTGGCCAATTTTTGTCCAGTGATGGTTGATGAATTTCTCTTGGGTTCGTGGTTCATTGCAACTGATGGTTGTTCATTGGTCTTTGTTGGTTCCTTAAAACAAATATTTGTGATTCCAAATCATGAGTTATTTTGCTACTAGTAAGCACAGATCATTTATAAGGTTGATATTTTATTGGATAGTTCTATCCTTATTGTTTAGAAACACAATTTGTTCAATCGCTGGGCACTTTTGTTAATGAAAGTTCTCTGTTGCATGTTCGTTAACATGAGAAAGCTTTGATTCTAGTATTTCTTTTGGATCACTCCGAGTGTTGAAGTTTAATGCATCTGTTTTCTGAAGGAAAGTGTTAAAATCCTTTTATGATGCCTTGTTGTGGTTAAGTCAGAGATTGTATTCAAATAAAATGATTGGTATGGGTTTCAATTAGTGCCTATTTGTTTTCCAGAATAATTATTGTCTTTCCGACTATTGAGCTCTCTTTGCTACTTGTAAATGTGGTTATTGACAAGATTATTCTTTTTCATGAGAGCTGAAGGTGGTGATGAGTAACACTAACAGCTGAGTGGATGAATTTCATAAGTGGTCTTTGATAGCGTGCCTTACGAAATTGCCATTGCACAGTATGATCTTGTTAAAGAAAATTCGTTTCTATCTGGTGGCTTGTGTAATAGGTTTTCTATAGATTAGGTAGTTGATGAAGTTTAAAGAGATAATAGGAAAGTAAAATGAAGTGGCATATTGTGTTTCTTTTGAAAAACTTTAAGATGAGATAATAACGTTTGATGGTTCTAGGTTCTAATGTATGAGGTTGATGTTATTAAAATTGTCAGTAATGCGAGATTGATGTTAATTCTTTTAGAGATAAAGTATTTTGATAGCCGATGGTGATATCGCTTAATTGAGAATATTTCAAGTTTTGCTTTCGTGGTCTTTTGGAATTCATGATTTATGAAGTAACTGAAACTAGTTTAAACAAAATAAGGTATTTGATTGTTCTATCGGTTCTTAAGTGATTCTTGTGATTTGAGCTTTAAGGCTCCTTAGCTTGGGTTAGCAAAGTAATGTTTCAATCAAAGAAAAAAATATTTCTTTTGTTATAGGGAAGAGTGTAGTAGGAGTATTTGATATTTAAGTCGAGTTTTGTAACTTGCGGTCTATTTGAAGTGTGTCTAAACTTTATGCTTTTGCCCACAAGAGTTTCTCAATTTTCAAAGGTAGTACTTTCTTATGTGAGGTTTGATAATCTCTTCAGGTGGGACTTGTGCCCTCAACTGTGGACTTCCCTTATGATTTTCGAGTTCATTGCTTAATTGACTATTTTCCCCTGGTCATATGCTTAATGCGGGTGGCAAACGTTTTCTTTATGCTGGGAATCGTTTTCAATTGTCTTTTCTTTTGAGAGATGAATTATGGATTTATTCTATAAAACCTTATAGAGTGTATAGTGGCACCTGGTTAGTAGTGACCAACTAAGAGACTTGTGAGACTTTGGAAGCCAAGTATTTTGGGACACATTGAGTAATAAGTTGATTTCTTAGAGTAACCCTTGTCGAGGGTTTGACTTAAATAGAAAGTTTTGTCCTTAGGGCCAAACTAATGACATTATTGCAATTAATAGAACCTATAGTGGTTTATGGTTCATGATCTTTTGTTCATGTTAAGTGGAACATTAGAATTGTTTCAAGTATGGGAAATCTTGGTCAGTTTTTTAGAGTACCATGATTGGGTACCTTACACGGTTGTGTGGAAGAATTGGAATGGTGTAGTTTAATGATGATATAATTGTGAGGAATCTAATCGTGATGACAACTATGGAGATGATAGGAAATGTTGAGTTAATGTCAGGTATGACTTAGTTACAATGAGTAACCCTCTTGGAGTTAATATCTTTCAAAAGATAATTTGGTCTAGAATATATCTATCTTTCGACACTAATGATTGAGTATGGCTATAATGTGGGGATTTTATTCATCGAATCTGATGATTTCCCTATCATTTTCATCATTCATTGAGGGAGTCTTGGAGGTTAAAATTGGGCTTCGCATATTTATGCTAGGACTTTGATCGCCCAATGATTATGTGTAGAGCAAGTAGAATAAGGGTGGATTTCGAACAGTGAGATGATCATTGGTAGTACCCTTCTGATGCAGTACATGAGAGTGTGTGTTGTGATTTTCCAGTTGTTATTCTTATAGGATTGAGGATGTGATTGCGGGTGAGATCTATTTTGAGATGCTTTGAGAGTCCTCTGTCAAAGTAATTTCGTCGGTACAAGACTTGGCTAGAGTATGTTTTATGGAGTCAATAGAGCCTCTCTACAAAAGTGTAGATGATGTATTCAGTTTGAGCATGGTGTTGAGATTGTCAATTTAAGAGAAATAAGTTAGTGTGTTGTGTAATGATTGGAATTCCATAAGTTGAGAAAAATTCTATTCCTAAAAGAGAAATTGAGAAAAAAAGTTTCCTCGAATAATGAAACACTCTCTTGCTTATTGGTTGGGTTGTGTGTGTTTATGACAAAGCTCATTCGCAAATTGAGTTTGACTTTATGATTGGTATGTGTGGTTCTTATCGGTTCAGAAATGTAACACCCCAACCCATCATGAGCCTGGAATGCTACCATAATAGCATAAAACAAATTAATTCTAAGGCACTTTACAAAAAAAATTCGGCAGAACCTCCTTTGTATAAATAATCATACCGGAGGTTCGCACAAGAAACAACAACAATAATCAATTAACCAGTCTTCCAATTCAAAACATAATCATAAAGACATCCATATTATGCTAATCAACGCTATTACACAAATCCAACATAAGGCATAACCAAAAGAGAAGCCCTTAAGCAGTTTATTCAGTTATTTAAGCATGATTAACTTTATTGAATTATAATCTCAATGTTCGTGGCAGTGCTTCAAAACTATAACTATGCCATCCCATGCATGTCGCGCCCTTTTTGAGAGGTACCTAAACAAACAACAACAACAAGGGTGAGTTCGATGACTCAGCAAGTACACTATAATCAAAGACAACATTCTTAATGGTAATTCAACAACTCAATACACTTCACAACATTTAGGATAAACCATGCACATGCTATGCAGTATGCTCAACTTTCACTTTATCCTTTACTTTGTCTCTTAGCATTACACCTGTAATGCGGAGTGTGCATCCGTCAATGCACACCCATGCCTGTGCCTTCTAGCACAGGGACCAGTGCCCACATACCACCAATGTGGGGATCTAGGCCCATGCTCCACGAGCATGGGGATCTTTTGCCCGTCATCATTATGACGGGGATCTCAACAATAGCATGGTCAACTCGTGACCGAGCCCACAAATGCCAACATGATGCGTGTGTATGCAATTTCAATAAGAACAATAAATGAACAAATGCATTCACATCTTCATGGCATACAAGTAGACTATTCATAATACAACTTTCTCATCCTTAGGTATCATACTTTTCCAACATCAATGCGTAGTATATAACATATGCACCACTACACACGAACTATAATTTTCACATCGCAACAGCATTCATGGTTCACACCAAACATTATCTAATATAACACAAGACTCCACTCAATAAGTTCAATGCTATTCCTTAATGCACTTGCAATACAGGTAACAAAAACATTCATAAGCATACTTCATCATAGAGATGCATTTCAAGTAACAGGATCATATATAAGCCACTTCCATACTCAAACTAACTAAACAGCGACATTCACCACAAACAATCAATTCAACACTCATTCAACATCTGTCTACTAAAATTGTACTTGCCTCAACCGTGCGAAGGTGGATGTCGAGGATAAGGTACTGCTCCCGAGCCAAACCCACACTGGACATATAAATGAGACATGCTAAGGCTACCATGTAGGTCTAATAACAAAACTGTAATCACAAATGAACTCATCGTCCACTCGACGCGATCCCCGACTCTATTATCGGCTGCCAGATTTTCTTTCCAGAGAACAGCCCCCTTAGAAAAAATCATAACTTCTTGTACAGAAATCCAAATGAAGTGATCTTGAACATTCTGAAAAGGTTATTGAATTCCCCTTCTAAACCTAGTTGGTTAGGTTCTCTGATTCGGCCCTTTACTAGCCCTACCAAGCCATTCAACAAAGCATCAATTTTTGCGTCGGGTCTCTGGACAGCAACAATAAAACTATCATAACTTTCTATACATTCATCCGAATTTCATGATCTTTATTTTTCCTGAAAGCTGGAAGGATTATCTACATTTTTCGTTATGGAGAGACCCTCTGATTTGTCCTCTAAATATACGCTTAGGTCGAAACACTAAAACCTGTCAGACCAGCAACCATTCCACAGCATAGACCCAATAAGAATAAAATCATAACTTTTGCTACAGAGGTCGAAATGACGTGATTCTTGTCGGCAATGAAAGATAACGAGATATCCTACAACTCTCTAGGAGATCCCAAGTTCCAATTCGGCACTTATCAAATTCTTACTTAATTAACAAGTTAACTGCAGATTCTCGTCAGGATTTTGGGACAGCAGCACTAAACAAATCATAACTTTCTAACCGTTAATCGGATTTGGGCGTTCTTGGCAGCCAATTAAACCTAAGAACAAACCCCACATATCTCTAGGAGATGGGGTCTCCAGATTCTGCTTCTAAGGATACGAAAACAGCCACGCATTAATCTGGACAGAACGCGATCTAAACCCGACATTGCTAGAAAAACAACAATTAAACATCTAGACGATGGGATAGCGGTTACCCTTGACGAACGCAGCGTGACGACAACGATCTCCACCCCCAAGATGGCCTCCTCTACTCACCTCCTTCCTCCTCCCATGGCGGCGGCGGGAGTCGTGCACCGGGAGAGTCGTGCAGGAGGCGCCGGTGGAGGAGCTGCCGAGGCGGGAGGGCTGCCATGGGAGGAGGTGCACGGTGCGGCGGCTCTGTAGCGTCGTGCTACAGTACTCCACTACAATGTAGGGCTAGGGTGCCTCCCCCTTTTAAGTGGTTCCTCGGTTGGGCCAAAAGCTATGGGCGAAGGTCCGAGTTCTAATACTCTTTCTAACTTCGAATTTTCTTTTCTAATTCTATTTAATTTCAGTACTAATCACTTATTTGTTTTATTTTTAAACGGGATATTACATTCTACCCCCTTAAACAAAATTCGACCCGAATTCTACTTGTCGTTCTATTTGCAAGAACACCACACTGAAATTAATCACAATTAACACGTGCTCAAGTAAACAACTCGTATTCATTCACTCATACAATATTCCAATTCACAAGTTGCTTCCCTCTCGGACTTGTGGGATCACATCGCCTTGACGGATACTAACCTCTTACACCTCAACACTAGTCTCGACCTTTACAGTACACTCAACACACGGGACTCAAAGGTAGGTTCTTATTTGTTGGCCAACACTCTAACAAAATCTCAAACTTGGACCTCTCATGTACTCACTCGGCAAGAGAATATACAAGACATTGCGTACTCGCGCATGTACTGAAATGGTCCTAACGATCGCCAATCTACAAAACTCCGTAACTATCGGAACCTATCCAACACACCTTTGGTTAAACTTCCCTTTGTACCGAATTACACCATCTGCACAAAACACACGGAACTCTAATTCCAACTCTCGATCGATCACTTTACCTATGCAAGCAGCATCTCCTTTGACAAGGGACGTACAAAGAACTCGCCTACCAACTCACTTATCCGAAGAACTCAACGGAAAACCAAGTGTCATAATGAATCCAACTCAAAACCATCTCCCACTAGAAAAACTCAATCCAAAATCAATAAACATATCAAGAAAACTTTTCCACCTTTCAAGTTGGCGGGTTGCCGACAAACACCACAATAGCGAGAGGCGAAATCACTCAAATGACCAAAATAACCATTTTTTTAAACCAAAAGAATCGGGCAAACCAAGGAGAATCTTCCCAATTTATATTTGCTTTGTCATAGAGACTATGCTCAAATAAAAACCGGGAAACATTTCATTATCCGAGAATAATACCCTTTTTCAAACATTCTTGTAAGACTTCAATTTTCTCTTAAACCATGAGATTCCAATCATCACATAACATACTAATTCATTTCCTTTAGTTTGGCAACCTCAAAGCTATGCTCAAGGTGAACACATATTCCACGCCTATGTAGAGAGACTCTTCCAACCCATAATAACATACTCGATCAACTTCTCTACACAAAGGAATTACTTTGATAAATAATTCCCAACACACCACAATATAGATTTGCCACAATCACATCATCTCAATCTTTTAGGGATAATCGACTTGAAATTTACCACATTCACGCTCATTTAGTGCATCCAAAAGATTCTATCAAAGTTCACCATATCTCTTGGAACCTAATCACGGGAACCAAGATGCTAGCGTGAAAATGTAAAACCCAATTCAACCTCTAAGACTCTTACAATAAATTTTGGTATTCTTGATAGGTAACCCTCGGATCGAAGACTCGAATTTCATACACTCAACAATAACCTTAGTTATTAATGTTAGCATTCGTCACCAATCAAGTAACCACTCAAGTTAACTCGTTTCATCAATCTTAGACCTTCTCCAACCCACACCAAGCAAAAGCGGCTACTCGACCACAATATACCCATTCACAAAACCCTAACTAATTGACTAGGATTCAAACATACTCAATCACTAACATCCATACATAAATATGTTCTTGATCAAGTTATCCATACTTGCTAACTCTAATGTTACTCACATTGTGCGCAACCTTGGACCACATCTCGCTATAGGTCCTCCTAGTTGCGACCACGAAATCTGTTAACTCCAAAGTCAAACACCCTATTTAAATCAAATCCTCTCTAAGGTTCAATAAACCAATTTATTACTCAATGCCTCTCCCAAAGTTCACAGGTCATCCACTAGACCACCACTATTTCATTGCGGATCACATCAGAAGATACTTTGCAACTTAGTTCGATTAACCCTTTCTTAGAAGAAGAGGCAAATAGAAATAAATTTCAGCTTGAAGGAAAACGTTACCACTTACAGTAATTAGAAGATCAAGAGAGACAATCAAATAACAATGATCTCGAGAATAAAGCGATAAAATCATAATTGAGGCACACGTCCCACAAGCGAGAGAATAACAAGCCTCAAACGGAAATAAAACTTTGCTTTTGAGATTCGGGAAAAACTCTTATGAGTAAGATCAAAATCTTTAAACAAACTTCAATAACCACAAGTTACAAAACTTGACTCCATTTTCCTTTAACAAAGAAAGCATCTTTCTTTGGGTGCAGCGTCACCATGCCAACTCCACCAAGAAGAGATTTGAAGACCACATCATACAGATCACTAGGAGCTAAAAAAACCTCTCAACATTTCATGTTGCTCAAAACAAATTCAGTTACCATATCAACATGAGGTCTGAAAGATCCCAGACCCAAAACTAGAAACCTTTTCACCTAATCCGTGTCAGGCAAGCGATCCAATCCCTTCATACAAAACATTCACTATTATCTTCATAATCCCTTATTGACAATCACATTAACAACGAAATAATACACTCTTAGTGAAAGTCATCCGAGCCTCGATCCCATCTTCAACCTCTCCAAAAGAAATACAACCCATACGGTTAAAATAAACCTCTTTCAACAACATCATGCTTATCAAATAACAATTTATAAAACATGATTTGAGATATCACTTATCATTTATCCATCCAACTATTAGTCTTGCTCAACACACACTTCATCTATCACTAACAATCAACAATGGTATTCATCACGTATGCTCATAGGGCCCTACTGCTGTTTACCATCACCTATCCATTTATGAACACAAAGTCAACATTCCACTATATACTTAGGGTTTAACTAAAGATTTAATAACACCATCTCCTTTAATCACCAGTTTTCAAAGAATACTACCTCAACATTCCTCTAATCCGATATACGTAGGTTTCAATCTTGTGATTATGTAAGATCATCAATACCTCACATTTTTTTTAATAAATCTCGGATTCCTAGTAGGTGTAAGCATACCTTTACTCACAGTTCATCAAGAACTACTAAAAGACAACATCCACTTAATCAACTTCAATTACAAAGCTCAGGTTAAAACCAATTATGCTCACGCAAATGTCCCTTCTTGATAATTTATGCTATAACAATTAATCTAGATGATTACCACCTCCCATTTAATCACAACAAGACACGCAATGAGTTTTAACCTTTTTTTAGGAAAAGAGGCATAGAACTTAATCACTCGAAATAATCCAA
The DNA here is from genome assembly GCA_036346255.1 of Ampelocalamus luodianensis. Classification (NCBI taxonomy): domain Eukaryota; kingdom Viridiplantae; phylum Streptophyta; class Magnoliopsida; order Poales; family Poaceae; genus Ampelocalamus; species Ampelocalamus luodianensis. The sequence continues at coordinate 45,371,394 of CM070620.1, read as the reverse complement.
GAGAAATACATAAGCCAAAGGTTTCACGAGTTAAGGAACTTGCAACAAAAAACTTTCATTACGCAATGCCAAGCGAATAAATGGGTCAAGTGTGCCAACAAGAAGGTAGAACTCTCATAATAAGGAACAAAATTTCCAATGACGACATTCACAAATAGCAAGAATAGCTCAAGTGTCGAAAAGACAATATTTGCTCTATAAAACAATTATAAACCAATTGAAACCCATCAAGCGCAAGTAGCTCAACAGTTGGAAGAACAAGGCTTGCTTTAAAGGGTCAAATTAAATAAGTGGAAACGCATCAACGGAAGGAACTACTAATCCAAGAGAAATTCATCAAGCACGATTGAACGAGTAGACCAAATCAAAATTAGGAAAGAGAACAACCTCTCCAAAGATACTGCTATTACCCTACTATGAGCGGTAGTGTAGCACTGGTAAAGCCGGGGCCACAACCACGACCCCAATCTCTCAACATGGGTTATCCCACACCTAATAACCTTGGTATAATACTATAGATATATCGATCATAACAGAGATCAACAATACAACATAACGGAGCGTATATGCAATGCAAAAACCCAACCCACCATCAGTACACGGTGTGTCAATTTAATATTTCAACTACCACGGACCTAAAGCCGCTCGATACCAATGTAACTTTGACCCATCATGAGCACGGAATGCTACCATAATAGCATAAAACAAATTAATTCTAAGGCACTTTACAAAAAAATTCAGCGAGAACCTCCTTTGTATAAATAATCATACTGGAGGTTCGCACAAGAAACAATAACAATAATCAATTAACCAGTCTTCCAATTCAAAACATAATCATAAAGACATCCATATTATGCTAATCAACGCTATTACACAAATCCAACATAAGGCATAACCAAAAAGAAAGCCCTAAGCAGTTTATTCAGTTATTTAAGCATGATTAACTTTATTGAATTATAATCTCAATGTTCGTGGCGTTGCTTCAAAACTATAACTATGCCCTCCCATGCATGTCGCCCTTTTGAGAGGTACCTAAACAAACAACAACAACAAGGGTGAGTTCGATGACTCAGCAAGTACACTATAATCAAAGACAACATTCTTAATGGTAATTCAACAACTCAATACACTTCACAACATTTAGGATAAACCATGCACATGCTATGCGGTATGCTCAACTTTCACTTTATCCTTTACTTTGTCTCTTAGCATTACACTGTAATGCGGGTGTGCATCCGTCAATGCACACCCATGCACATGCCTTCTAGCACGGGGACCAGTGCCCACATACCACCAATGTGGGATCTAGGCCCATGCTCCACGAGCATGGGGATCTTTGCCCGTCATCATTATGACGGGATCTCAACAATAGCATGGTCAACTCGTGACCGAGCCACAAATGCCAACATGATGCGTGTGTATGCAATTTCAATAAGAACAATAAATGAACAAATGCATTCACATCTTCATGGCATACAAGTAGACTATTCATAATACAACTTTCTCATCCTTAGGTATCATACTTTTCCAACATCAATGCGTAGTATATAACATATGCACCACTACACACGAACTATAATTTTCACATCGCAACAGCATTCATGGTTCACACCAAACATTATCTAATATAACACAAGACTCCACTCAATAAGTTCAATGCTATTCCTTAATGCACTTGCAATACAGGTAACAAAAACATTCATAAGCATACTTCATCATAGAGATGCATTTCAGGTAACAGGATCATATATAAGCCACTTCCATACTCAAACTAACTAAACAGCGACATTCACCACAAACAATCAATTCAACACTCATTCAACATCTGTCTACTAAAATTGTACTTGCCTCAACCGTGCGAAGGTGGATGTCGAGGATAAGGTACTGCTCCCTGGAGCCAAACCCACACCTGGACATATAAATGAGACATGCTAAGGCTACCATGTAGGTCTAATAACAAAACTGTAATCACAAATGAACTCATCGTCCACTGACGCGATCCCCAACTCTATTATCGGCTGCAGATTTTCTTTCAGAGAACAGCCCCCTTCGAAAAAATCATAACTTCTTGTACAGAAATCCAAATGAAGTGATCTTGGACATTCTGAAAAGGTTATTGAATTCCCCTTCTAAACCTAGTTGGTGAGGTTCTCTGATTCGGCCCTTTACTAGCCCTACCAAGCCATTCAACAAAGCATCAATTTTTGCGTCGGGTCTCTGGACAGCAACAATAAAACTATCATAACTTTCTATACATTCATCCGAATTTCATGATCTTTACTTTTCCTGAAAGCTGGAAGGATTATCTACATTTTTTGTTATGGCGAGACCCTCTGATGTGTCCTCTAAATATACGCTTAGGTCGAAACACTAAAACCTGTCAGACCAGCAACCATTCCACAGCATAGACCCAATAAGAATAAAATCATAACTTTTGCTACAGAGGTCGAAATGACGTGATTCTTGTCGGAAATGAAAGATAGCGAGATATCCTACAACTCTCTAGGAGATCCCAAGTTCCAATTCGGCACTTATCAAATTCTTACTTAATTAACAAGTTAACTGCAGATTCTCGTCAGGATTTTGGGACAGCAGCACTAAACAAATCATAACTTTCTAACCGTTAATCGGATTTGGGCGTTCTTGGCGGCGACTTAAACCTAAGAACAAACCCCACATATCTCTAGGAGATGGGGTCTCCAGATTCTGCTTCTAAGGATACGAAAACAGCCACGCACTAATCTGGACAGAACGCGATCTAAACCCGACATTGCTAGAAAAACAACAATTAAACATCTAGACGATGGGACAGCGGTTACCCTTGACGAACAGCGTGAGCGGCGACGATCTCCACCACCCAAGACGGCCTCCTCTACTCACCTCCTTCCTCCTCCCATGGCGGCGGCGGGAGTCGTGCACCGGGAGAGTCGTGCACAGGAGGCGCCGGTGGAGGAGCTGCCGAGGCGGGAGGGCTGCCATGGGAGGAGGTGCTACAGTGTGGCGGCTCTGTAGCGTCGTGCTACAGTACTCCACTACAATGTAGGGCTAGGGTTTGCCTCCCCCTTTTAAGTGGTTCCTCGGTTGGGCCAAAAGCTATGGGCGAAGGCAGAGTTCTAATACTCTTTCTAACTTCTGAATTTTTCTTTTCTAATTCTATTTAATTTCAGTACTAATCACTTATTTGTTTTATTTTTAAACGGGATATTACAAGAAAGAATAAAGAAAGTATTTGATTTGGGTATTTGAGTGGTTTATCTTTTGGCTTATGTGGTGTTTAATTGTAAACTGCCTACTGGGAAAGCGGAAGGTATTTCATGATGAATCTTCACCTTTGAATTTGACCCTTTGGTATCAAGTTGTCATTTCGTGGTTGTGATGAGAATTCGTTATTTTCAATTGGATTATGTTAATTAAAGGGTTGTTCAAAGCGAGTTCTGAGGAACAAGACGTTGAAATATGTCAAGGGGCTTTGGTCTCATCATTCTGAGACAGAGGCCACATGGGAGTTGGAGTGTCGCTAGCGCGAACAATATTCGGATTTGTTCGCAATGGGTACTTGTTTATCGTTGTTAAAATTCCAATCGCAGTTTTCTTTCGCATAGAACGATGTGTAGATTTAAGGTCAAATCCTGTTAAGGGGGGTAGAATGTAATACCCTGTTTAATTCTACAGAAGAAATCGTTAAAAAAGAGAATTAAACATAAGAAAAAGGGGGTTTCTGCAGTTCTTCGGCAACCTGGGCCTCGGGCCTTGGACTAGGAGGCCCATGAAGGGGCCGACCACCAATAAAAGGAGGGAGAAACCCGAGCCCATTACTATAGCTACAGTAGCACCATCACTACAGTGCGTGCTACAGTAGCCTCCTCCCCCTTGCCCTCCCTTGCTATTCCCCTTTCTCATGGTGGTGCTCTCCTATCGCTGTCGGCCAAGGAGAAAGGAGAAGGAAGAGAGGAGAAGAAGAGGGAAGGAGTGTCTCGTGGGGGAATTCAGTGGGCACACGTATCTCAAAGGGAGCAGGGAATTCGAGAATAGAGGCTTCATCCTTACCTCCTAACGTATCGTAGTTCGAAAGGCAAGTACAATTGAATTGTCATGATTGTTGTTTGTTTCACCTGATAGGTGAATATGTAATGGGTAATTCTGGTATTTCCTGTTTTCCTTCATAATTGATATACCATGATTCTTTGATTATATGTTTACATCCAACATATTCATTCGTTCTTCCATTCATGCTTCACCCACAGGAGTAGGTAGTGAAGTCCCATCATTCCAACATGGGCAAGTACATTGTGTATGTATTGATGTTGTCAGTTCATAGTGCTTGATGCTCATGCCATGACTGAATACTATGGCTTATGAGTAGTTCTCGATGATTGCCGATTCGTTCCATATATGTGAATCCATGCTTCTTGAGATTTCGTCTTCCATATTCATGCATTCATTTATTCATTCATTGTTTATGATTAACCCACAGGAGTGAAAAGTAAAGACCCATCAATTCCAGTATGGGCATGTAAGACCCATCATTCCAATGTCGGCAAATTGGATCCACGTTATGAAACGTTCTTCATACGGGTCTTGGATCCCCGTATTTTGTGAAATACGGGCCTGAGTGAACACCGACAGGTGTTCACTGGCTATATCGGTATAAGCAGAAGTGAAGATCATCCATTTCATTCATTTATATGGTTTCTGTCAATGTACATTCATATTCTATTCTATGATGATAAGTCCTTAATCATCCACTCCATATTCTAATTCTATTCTATGATGCTATGTTCTTATTCAGCCGTTCTACATTCGTATTCTATTCTATAATTAATATTCTTATTCAGTATTTGTTCATATTGTTCTGTTGTACTTGTTGAGTCGTGGACTCATTCTTACCGTGTTTCTTTGTTTTAGGTAAACGTTGAAGACGGCATGCATGGGAGGGATTAGTCACATGAATCACTTCTTTCACTTCACATTCATCACCCTTTTAAACAGTTGAACTCGTTATTATCTTTCATTTGATAAGTTGAATTGTAACAAATGGAATTCGACATGTTGTTAATTTCTAGTTCAATTCGTACACTCATCCTTTTAGATATTGATCCCCTTATGCCATTAGTTGGAATATTGTTGAAATTATTTCATATTATTGTGTAGTGTTGGACTTCAGGTAATATCTTGGTTTCCACATAGCCATGGTGTTAAAGAATCAGTAGAATTAGATCACCGCTGCCTTGGTCAACCTACTAAACTAGGACAACCAAGCAGCTTCCACCCCACCACAAGCCTGTCCACAATCCAAGCTGGTAGAGTTCCTCGGGACATGTCTGCCTACTTTCTCCCATTCTTCAGAACCCTTGGAAGCCGATGATTGGCTACACTGTGTTGAGAAGAAGCTTGACATTGCTCAGTGTGATGACCGTGAGAAAGTTCTTTATGTCACGCATCAACTTGAGGGCACAACCTCATAATAGTGGGAGAATTATAGTACAGCCCATGAGAATCCACAAGTTATTACTTGGGCAAAGTTTTCAATAGCTTTTCGTCATTCTCATGTTCGAGATGGTATAGTGGAGATGAAGAAGAATGAGTTTCATAATTTATAGCAAGAAAGTATGTCAGTGAGTGAATACATCAACAAGCTCACTCAACTTTCTTGCAATGCTCCATAGGATGTTGCTAGTGATTTTACACACCAGAAATTTATATATATATATATATATATATATATATATATATATATCCATTTTGATAATTTCAAGCCCATCAATCCCATTTTCAGTTTCGTTCGACCCAACCAAACGCCATTTAAACCCTAACCACCCACAGCATCTTTCCTTTGCACCTTTTTTTGGATTTATTTAATTCATTTTGTTCCCAACTCATCTTTGTTGAGTGTGGACTTTTTTATTTGATTTTTATTTCATATTAGAACCTAAATTTGTTGATTAGGCTACGGAAGGAGTTAATGAAGATGCATGAGAAATAAATCTAGTCAAAGGCTACAGACAATGAGGTAAGTCACATTATTTAATCATGTTGAACCCATATCACTATTATCATTAATATTACTTTCATTATGTTAATTATTCCTGTTTATTTACTTATGAAATAATAGTTTGGAATGTCACGATGAATAGTTAATTCCTACCACATAAAAGTCCACATGTACTCTTGTAGGCCATATTCACCTTGACAATTAGAAGTACTTATATTATATAAATTAAATCCTTGGTATTGTCACACAATGTTTTCACAAATACTGATAAGAATGTTTGGCTACTTGCCAATAGACTTTTTAATGTGAGTTGAGGGTTGAGGCCAAAAGGGTGGATAGCCACGACTTGGTTGGGAATCCATCTCCTTACCCATTAGACCATGGAAAGTAAGTTGAAAGTGAGGCCAAGATAGTGGACAACCACTGGATGGCCGAGGGTCTATGTCCTCACTTGAGATAGATAAACAGCAAAACCTTGTGTCAAGTAACAGACATAGATCTCGCTCAACCACAGGTTTGGTATATTTAATTGAATATCTACAGGTGGCACCTGCTCTAGTGGTAAAGAGCAGCTGCGGATAATGGGTGGGACAGGAGTGGGCCTGGAGGGTCACTCGTTGGTCTACACAACGGTAGGTCCACTCAGCATCAGACCGCAAATTCCACCTTTGGCCGATGGTCTACTGGTGGCTGTTTGGCCAAGAACCTACTGAGCAGAGGATAGAAAGGAAGAGCAGTAAAAAGGCTTTGTTATCTTAACTCAGTCGCATACTATGAGGTTGTGTGTCTATTGCATAACATTATGAGTGTGAGGTATCTTGTGGGTAAAGTTGGGCAACTCTGTGTAGTATAATCAATGGTTTTGAAATATGTCGTGCTTCCTGTTAATGGAGCTGTGTTCATGGGTGATTCTAGTAAACAAGCCATATGTAGAGATTTTGAGATGTTAATATGGTAAATACAGATGTTGAACCCCACTATTAATATTATTATGGTCTTAATATTTCTAAAGTCAAAGTGATTTACCTTAAAGAATGCATCTGTGAGGACCCTCGGGTTATCTCTGTAAGAATGAAGCCATCCCGGCTTTATAGAGATAACTCTGGGCCTCATGTGAATGGATTCCAATTTAACTTCATCTAAGCGAAAGACCCGACTGAAACTAGAGATCCGACGATCATGTGTACCGCTCCCTTGCAAGCACTACACGATAACCGGACCTCCAAACAATCAAGGTCCACACTTAGTGAGTTAAAATGGAATTCATAACAGTGGGTATGCGTCTCGTGTTGGCTACCAAGATCAGTGATCAGCACACACATACCCTCATCAATGTCAATGACAGACATACAACATTCATACATAGACATAAAGAAGGACTTACATCATAATAGTTCAAGTCTACATTGATTACAAAAGGGCCGATCGACCAAATTCAATTAACACTTAGAGTGGCAGCAGAAGATATTAAGATAAACAAAAGGCTAGCAATAGTGTGCCTCATAACCCAAGGCAACCGATTGGGAGTTAAATAATAGAACTATTCGCTAGCGTCGCCCAAATCGGCGCTAGCGAGCTCATCGGGCTCGAAGTCTTCACCTGAATTTGCAGCAACCGGGTTAAGTACAAATGCACTTGCAAGTCTTACACAAAGGTAAAATTAGTTATGCATAAAGGGCATTCAAAGGATGGCATTAATGGCTTTAGTTTTGCGAAAAGATGCAACAATTTTTCGACCTACATATACTAGTTTTTCAATTGCCATTTCGAAATCAAATTTGAAATAGAAATAAATCATGAGATAAAGTAATCCATTGATAAATAAATGAACCAAACAAACACCAAAGTGGCAGCCCACTTTGATACACTAAATTGCATGAACACCCGTTCAAGCCAAATACCAAGTTGTAACCACCAATTTTAATTCAAAGTCTAACAATAGTGACTCCCGAATTCAAGCAATCATCCGTAACTATGGACACGGCTATTCAAATATATTTATTTCTGTAGAGGTGTACTACTTTACCCACATGATTCGACTAGCCCGTAAGCCATCGGAATTAACACACTTCCTATGGTGTGTCGGCCGGGGATATCAAGATTCGGTATTTTTTTACAAGAAAGTGGTATTGAGCCAGGTCCCCCTTGCGAGATGAATCCCTAACTTAGTACAAACCACTGATAGCACTTGCTAAGCAGGCTCACAAGTTATGTTGGATATACCGATGCGATGTAAATAAAGAAAAATGGTGCTCCCATGCACACTATAGAAAATTACATCGGCTCCTACGGACAAATGATCAACACAAATATCCTCACACCACCTGGGGCTCAACCCAATCAAAACCTTCCCCCTACTTGACCAAGCGGCTCCCAACCCGCGTGTGATAGCGCAGGTTTTACTAAAATCAATGACTTCACCAAAGTCCGGTCCTTGTTGGTTCGGACAAGTCAACCACATACTTGATCTCGTGCACGAAGGCACCCTCACTAGCAACCACTTGTCCAGACCCAAAACTCTTTTAAAATAACAAATTTTAACTTAAGAGACAGATACGAAGATCTGGAATAAAAAGAAGATCTGAAAATTTGTGTTTCCCATAATTGTCAGGTTATTCCCGACAATCACTCTACTGTATCTAGACTTGCATGGCTAAGCAATCCCATACAATATATTTCACACAATCTAACTTATGCATGTAGGTACTGGAATAATTCAAGGATAACCTCATGAATAGGATATAACTAACTACACATCACAAAAATAGCGACATAACAAAATTAGCATGCAAGCAATTATCATTGCACTAACTTATAAAAAAACTGGGATCAAATATGATGCAAAATAAAGTTTAAATGATGCTTGCCTTGCTGGTAGTATAATTTCTCGCTTTCGGTAGCTTACGAGTCAATGTCAATAGCTTCGGGATCTATATAAATACAACACCGAATAAACATTGAGAAAAGACGAAAAACACAAATTGCTCAAAAATACATAAATTTTCTACAGTGGCTAGTTCATGATTTTAGATGAATTTAGGTGAAAGAATTATTCTATTTTGATTTATTATGTGAGAGTTATAATAGTTTGAATCTCAGATTTCAAAAAAAAAAATCCAATTTAATTGTAATCTATTACTGTTCACCGAATTTAATTATTTGGTCAATATTGGTAGAGCAGTGGGGAGGATAAGGATTATATGGATGGATATAGAATATTAAAATAAGACCAAAATAACTTGGTTCATCTTATTTGGAGTTTTTATACATTAGTTATGAATTTTCAAAGTTATCAGCCTTTTCTATTGTAAAAATAATGGAGTTATGGATCATTTTTCAAAACTATATTCTCTTCTACAGGTACATGTTTGAAACCTATTTTAAAATAAAGTTCACTTAAAATGAAAATTATCAAAATTGGTTTCACTTTTTGGAGTTAAAATGAATTAGTTATGTATTTTTGAAGTTAATCAAATTTTCAGTGTGTAAATAAATGGATTTTGAATTTTCTAAAGCATTTATTCCTTTGCTTACCGAGCTACGCACTAGCCACAGTTGCTGACCGGTGGGACCTAAGGAATAGTGCATTTTTCTTTTTGACTCCAAATTTAATTGTGCTCTGACATGTGGGACCCGCTCGTTAGTGGTCGGTCCATTGGACTCGGTCCACCATGTGCGTGCATAGCGCACGGCGCTTAAGTGGCTAGGTTCACATGTCAGCCTCTACTGTGCTTCCCTCATCTCGCCCGATTTCTGTGCATGGGGCCCACGTGTAGGTGACTAATTCATTTCCTTAAGACAGCAGTTAAACTCTAACCCAACCATTAGTAGTTAAAGCACCAGATTTACGCCCTAATGGCGTTGCTACAGTCCCTATCTGCATACGACAACAGGGACTCCCATCTTGCGCAATTGTACGGTGACTCACCGGCGCTACGCACCACGGCGGCATCGGCCAAGACTTGGAATAGGTCCACGATAGCCATGCGCACCTCCTGGCAGTGTCAGCGGCACCTAAGGTGGACCAAAAAGGTGGCTAGCCGGAGTTGAGCGCTGGTGGTTCTATGACAAACACACATGCAGCGTTAAAGCTCCGCAGCCCAAGCATCTAAGGACTATAAGAAGGCTACCTGAATGAAGAAAAGTGCTCGGAGAAGCTTGGAGCAGCTCGGAGATGTACCGACGTCGAAGAAGATGACGGCAGTGGCACGGTTCATGTGGACAGGTGAGCCTGAGCAAAAAGAAGGAGAATGAAGCTTCGGGGTAGTTTAAGGATGCTAGGAGTAAGGTATAGACAGAAGGAATTGGACAATGCCTTATCGGATCAAAGTGGGAGTTGAAGAGTTGGTTCTTCGGCCGAAATGGTCCAACCTTCAAATCCTCAAGATCCTATCATGCATTGTACAAATTGATTGAGGGGAACTCAACGTCATGCTAAATGACACGATATGACACACATAAATTAGCAGGGATCTCACCGGAGGTGAAGAAGACACAAAGATGCCCCCGGGTGCGTGCTCTAGAGCTACCGAATGGCACGGTCGTGATCCATAAGCTACAAGCGAGGAGGAGATCACGCCTTAGGCAAATTGGAAACGTTAATGAAGGTATAAGAGAAAGGATGCATCTCGGAGGAGCTTACCCGAGAGGGGAGCTAGAACGAGCATCCTTTTCCTCGGTCGAAACGAGGAAAAGTGAGTGAACGCTAGGGTTTGGAGGTGACTTATGCTCGGGGAGATGACAGATTGGAGGCGGTGTGAAACGGAGGGGCTCCAGGAGTGGTCAATGACCGCAGTGGATTCACGGCATCGATGGAGCTGCTCAGGGCGTCACGGTCGCGTGGAGCTCGGCTCCTGCGTGCACACCTGCCCGAGGAGGAAGGCGAAGCTAACGAGTGGGACCTCCTCGTCAGCGGCAGCGAACAAGCACGAGACGGACCTGGGTGCGGTGCAGTGCAGTTAGGGGACTCAGCCGAGCCAAGTGGCTCTAGTCGGACTCGAGTCTGAACAATGCTAGCTGGTCTGGTCTAAGTCTAAAGTTTGACTAAGATTCAATTTAGCTTCCCTACTTTGACCTTGGTTTGAAAATAGGAGTAAAATTCCTAAAAATCTAAAATAAATCAGAGGGGTTGCTGGAAGGGTCTAGTATTCATAAAAATTCTTAAACCTTACTATTCATAATATATTTTGTATAGTTTATATTCAAACCTAAAATACGTCATTGAAGTGTGTTTGAATTTTCTGAGGGTCGAAAGTAGTCCCATAAATTTGAGAAAAATTATATTTATTCAAGATAATTAATATAGTATTAGAATTAATTATTTCCAGATGTTGATCATAAGTCAATTTAAAATGTAGGTTTCACCTTTGTTTAAGAGTTTCCAAATGCAAAACTTTATGCAAATGTTTCAAAACATGATTCATGCTGATGAGACGCATACTAATTATGGTTAATTAATTTGGGGATGTGACAGAATCCACACCTATACTATGGTAACAACCTCAGCAATCAATTGAAATCCTGGCAAGTAGTTAAATAATTTTTCCATGTGGCTTGTTGAGTACGTTGTGTACTCAAACTTGCTTAATTTTCATCAGAATGTGTATCGGAGGAATGAATGACACACGGCAGAACGTGGTAGGGTTACGACCACACTCAAGCTTTCCTGTTGAAGCTCTTTAGCTCTTCTAATTATAAGTTAAAGTTTTGGGTTTGAATTGCCCACTCAGTTGTTGCAAAATAGTTGTTAGGCCATATTTAATCAAATTAATGTCTTTTTAAACGCTCGTGAGTAGGTATGATACCGTTTCTATCCGCCACTAAAATCCTAGTCGGTTGTGGAAACTGGAGTGACCCTGTTTCAAAAATGAGGTTGTTTCGTTCACCCCTGGAGGCAACGGAATCGATCAGGAATTCAGGATTTATCTAGTACTCCCTCCCTCTGTCGCTATTGCTGCCTGCTGGCCTTCGCCTGTTGGATTGATTAGATTTAATTTATACGCAATTGTATCCGGCGATGTGAGATAGGTTTACGCAGACATGTACAATCGATCCATTATACATTTATACTCCCTCCGTTTTGTTATACTCAATGCTTTTCACTTTGAGCAGTGAAACTTGATAATCTTTTACCAACAATATTTTTCTAAATATGTAGATTGGTTGTATTAAAATGGTATTGTTAGATTTTTCGTAATAAATACTTTCATAATACTGTATGTTCACAATATTTTATAAATATATTAATATAAAATTAAGAGTCAAAGGATGTTTACCGTGAAAAGTTAAGTGTGTCAAGTATTTTAAAACAGAGTGAGTAGTATCTATACATGAGCTGACGCTTAATCGGTATCCAATCTTCCTTTTTTCTGGTTTTTTTGCCTGTGTTTCAAAAAACACAATGCGCATTTTTTGAGCTAGAAAACATACTGACCCACTTCATCTGTGAGGACTCAATTAAAACAGGGAGCAAAGAGTAAATACCACAAGCTAGCAGCCTGGATCACTAGGCTATGACCCTCTTACCGGAGGCTGTCAAATAGATTTTGATGTTTATTTTTCTGTAGCTCTAACCATACCAATGTATCCTTGATTTCAGGTCCCTCTGGAGGTTATGGCAGACCTCGTTGTATAGGATGTACATATCCTGGTGCCTGTCCATGGTGTCCATGCTGTTAACAATCCCGTGCAACTAGATCTATCAAAATTTGACGAAGCAATTTCCTCGTTGTAGAGGATGTTCATATGTTGGTGCATGTCCATGGTGGTGGTGTGTATAGATAGTACAAAACATCGTTATATGAGTTGTTGTGTATATAAAATATATTTTTATGTAAAAATTGAAAGATTGTGGGATCTCATATAGACAATTTATAGAGAACCCATTAAAAAAGAGATATCTTTAGTATTGTATATAGAGGATATGGAGGGAGGATATAAACATCAGTTGTCTATACTATTTCACATGCTCTATGTAGCAAGGATTATAAATGGTTGATGTCACCCTATTTACCCTAATTAGTTGATCAAACGGAGTGATGGAAACATAAGGAACCTAATGGCCCATCTTCAACTGCACCTAATTTGCAAATGTGCAGAGGTTACCCGTTAGGCCATTACCATTACCATGTAAGGTTGCAGACTTGCAGGCCGTATGTGCAGCCTGCAAGTGAAATGCACCGTGCAGGGTGCATTGCAACCCGCCGCCGGAGCCGTTGAAGTTCATGCCGAGTGTAGAGGGCACAAGATCAGCGACATGGGGTATTTCAACTTTCGAGGGAGTGGAATGAGATCCCTACAGAACAGCTGGACGACGAGGAGGGGAATGCGTCGGTACTGCCGCCGGTGGAGGGCGTCGTCCAAGAATGGGGTTGCATGCCCAGGCGTTGCCGACGAAGCAATGGCCGCAGCAATGCCGCCGTCATAGTCTTTGTTGCCGACGACGGGCGCGTGATTCTTCATATATCGCCAGACTCGTCTTTCTCCCTTTGTTGCGCTAGATTGATCGACCACGAAGCTATATAAGTTACAATTAAGTGCATACTGCATACATAGTTTCATAGAAACAAACACGATACATACGTGCAGCCCATGGACCAGCAGGCATGGCTGGATCTTTGTCTCGGTCGTGTGGTGAGCCCATGGACCAGCGGGCATGGCTGGCTGGTGTAGAGATTTCGTCAAGCCCACCGGAAGGAAATTGCACTTTGAGATAGAGAAGTTATCGTGTCATTGTTGTCCTATCAGGCACAGATCGAATCTGGAAACAACGTGTGCAGGGATCCAACGGGTGCTGCTTAAAGGAAAATTAAATCGACGGTTAATATTTTTAATGATGATGTGGCCTAACATGCAGGCTTGTTTTGTAGTCTACAATATAGGAGAGAAAGGTATGAGAAACTGTTCAAGTAAATAGAGCACGGTTGTGATAAAATCACTCAAAAGCTCATTTTTATGTCTTTGTTTAGACGCATGCATTAATGATGTAGTAAGCATTTTAGATTTTCTGCCATGTGTTTGGTCATGTTGCAAATATATATCTGTACTAGTAGGGTGCCTGTACGTTGCAACGGAACCTCAAAAGAAAATGCTACATATCAGCAGACGGGATCATAAACCGCATAATAAATATCAATTTTCTTTCGCACACATATAAACCGAAACATTAACTCCGTCTATAAAATACAAAAACTCGTATGTAATCTCTGCCTTGCACTTAAAACAAAAGGCATTTATGTAACTCCCGTACTGAGAAAGCATTCGTGAAATACCTCTCGAGCACCCAATCTTCAAACAATGATTGATCAAGTTGAAGATCCAAAATAACCAAAACATCACCTATAACAGAATCAAAAGAATAAGAAAGATTCCATAAATGCCAAAATTACTACATAAATATATTTGTAAATGCCATCTCCTGAGCATCCTTCTCCTTTTGTAACACATTTGCAGAGCGCCTGAATTCTCGAACAATCATCCACCAACTTCGCATAGGGAAGACTGCTCTCCTCCAACAAGTATGCTATAATTGAGTTATTCGTCAAGCACCCAATCTCCTCTGGTTTGAGCTGATAACAAGAAACCTCTTTTGGATGCCCTCATGGGTGGCGGCGAGGATCTCCCCGAGAAGGGAAAATGCCGGTGGAATGTAGATGCATCAGTTGAACATCATCAACCCATCCACCGCTGTCCAAGGGGCGTCAAGATCACCCTGGTTGATCTGGTCACGGAAAGCTGCCAAAGCCGGGTCGGAGGCACCTGCCGACCAGGCAACGTCGAAATGCGACACTGAGATGGCATAGGATGCAGCCACTTCGGTGTCACAGTGGGAAAGCACATCGGCGATGGTATTGAGCCGCCTGGGGCGATATTCGACGTAGAAATCAAACCCAAGCAGCTTACTGACCCAATGATGTTAAGGAAAATCAAACCACATTGAGTAGTTGTATCCTTTTTGTCTTTTTCTTACGACCACGTTGCGTTGTTATCTTTCTTATTGTGAGGACCCGGGGTATTTAACTAGTAATACTTAACCTCCATATGGTTCTAGTATCACTAATTAAATATCCTAAGCCTCGATAGACATATGCTTCCGAGAATTGCAGCACACATACATCTTTACAAAATCATGCATCATTTCCATACAACACATAACAACAATTCTAGCAAAGACATACAATATATAGAGTTATTACAAAAGATGTCGACCGGCCAAATGACAATAAAACAACGAGTAGCAGCGGAAACAAAAGTGCCATAAGATGGCTATGAACAAAATACGACCAGTTAGCCATATAACCCACAAGGCAACCGACCGGGCCGCCAGCTAGTCGCATGATCCACAGCAAAACTCACAGAAGTTGGTCCCTTGGGGATCCACTTCCTCCTTCGCACACAATAAGCAATGCAGGTGAGTACAATAATGTACTCGCAAGACTTACGTGTGAGGACCCCGGTTTATTCGGCTTGTACTGTTTAACCATCCACTTGGTTCTAACAGTACAAATCAAATAAATCAAGCCTCGAGATATGTATACTTCCCAGAATTGCAGTATACACACCCCGTTACAAAATCATGCATCAATTCCATTCATACACATAGAGCCGAAGCAAAAGCAACAACTGAAAGACATAGATAATATAAAGAGAGTTATTACAAAAGAGAGGCCAACCGGCCAAAAGTCATAAAGATAAGTAAATACACAGCGGAAGCGAAATGACCATAAGATGGCAATAAACAAAAGCCAATCGGTGTGCCTTTACCCACAAGGCAACCAACCGGACCGCCAAGCTAATCGTCCCAAACAGCGCATAACAACTGACTCACAAAAGTGAGGCCCTTGGGGCTCACCTTCTTCCTCTGCAACAATTAATATTAAGCAAGCGGATGAGTACAAAACTTGTTTTTGTACTCGCAAGACTGACGTGTGAGATAACTGAACTATAATTAACTACATGCAAGCTTTATTTAAGTGGATGAGGCTCTGGACTTATTTTTAGCATAAAGCAAGTTTCCATTTGCAATAAGTTAATAGATTCAAAGCAAGTTTGCAATTAACTTTTATGATTCAAATAAAGAGAGACAATTATAACAATAGATAGATGACAAAACCAACCTAGAAGTGACTAACCCATAGTCACCACAACAATAGCATGAAGTACCCCTTCATACCACCCATGTCAAGTTTAAGTATTTTAAAGGTTGTAGTCTAGTTCTTGCACGACCTTACCAAGCATGTCCATAACCTAGGACGAGGCTATTCGAATAGTTTTAACCCTGCAGGGGTGTACCAATGTACCCACACGATAGACCGCCTTTCCACCAGCCACGGTTAGCACACTTCCTTTGGTATGCGTGCATGGCTAAGTCTAACAAGACGCTTTCCAATGGACGATGCTAATTAAGAGTCGCAACCCACGGAGAAAGACACATTAGGCAGCCCTAACCGGTCCGCTAATGCTCCCCTCCAAAACACACACACAAGAACACACCCACCGACCAGCTCATAATTAACACCTCCCAAAGTCCTGAGTCAAGAGAGGTTCCATATCCCCCTCGTGTGGTTAGCACGCAATAAGCGCTTGGCTTAGTGACACAAGTAACTCGGTCCTTGGGGACTTAGGCACCATTCCACACACCCAACAGATCACATCAACATACCATTGTGCCCAAGTCAAGATATAGTTTTGTTTTCAGTTTTTGATTTGTAAATCAATAAAGCACAAGGGTTGGACATAATGGAGTAGTATAAGTAGTTGTGTGATCAAGATCACCGACTAAGTCGATGATCGCCCAATACTACCGATAACTAGGCATGGCTAAGCAATATTCATTAAGTAATCTACTAAGTGATAAGAGTTCATCCATCGAACTCTAACCACAGCAAATAACCTAGGCTCGGTAGTAGAGGATAACCATTTACCTCAGATTATGCAACTAGAGGTCTAACTAATCAATTTAACAACAAAATAGCAATGCATACATAGAAGTTAAACAAAATATTAGACTTTAAAAGTAATGGGATCAATGGGAAATGACCAAACTGCTTGCCTGCTTGCTGTTGCTCAATTTGTTGCGGAGGGTCGTTCTCGGGGTTACCTGAAATGTCAAGCCTAAGCGAAAGAGCGAAAACAACCAATAAGACGAGCAACACTTAAACGAAAGAGCAAGCAAAAATTATCCAAATGTGACGAAATTTATACACAAGGTAAAATACTAATATACCTAGACATAGAAACTGGAAAAACCTAATTTGGATTTGTGGTGCAAAGATATCCCCTAAAAACCTATTTTCTACCATAATTAGCACTGTAGCAAAAATATTTTCTAGAAATATTTTGGAGCTGAAATTTTTAGGGTGGCTACCTACTGGTGTAGTGATAACCCATATAAAATTTCAGGTCATTTGGAGTTATATTGAAAGAGTTATGATTTGTCTAAATTGTTTAGGGCATTAAACTAAAAATATGATCCTTATGATTTCTAAAAATAGTAAAATTTGTGAAACCAATTTTACTAGCAAATACACTATCAGTGGAAGCTAATCCAATTGGATTCATACAAAAATGATCTATATATTAAAAGTTATGCATTTTACAAGTTTGCTAAAGTTCTGAAAAACAGTATTAAGTTCACTTGTTTACTATTTTTGAAAATGGTTTTCCAGGTTTTATCATGGTCTCAAGTTATTTTTCTATTTAAGTTCAAGTTCTAAGGAAGCTAACAAAATTGGAATCATCTAATTTGGAGCTAAGATGACAAAGATATAAAAATGACAAGACCCTACCGATCTTAGATTTTGGACTTAGCATTTTCGGGATTTTCCTAACACCGGAGGCGTGGGCGATTGAGAGCCGTCGATCTCGGATCGGACGTCCCGGTTGAATCTGAGCGACACACGCACCGGCGCGCAGAGGAGGACGACGGCGTGGAGAGCCGAGGGCGTAGATCTCAGATCGGACGACCGCATGAGCCACGCCGCCGACACGGAGCTCGCCCGACAACGGGGAGTTTCGGCGCGAGCTTGCTCGGCTTGTCGCCGGCGAATCGCCATGGCGACGCCGCCAAGGGCCAAACGGGATCCTAGCACTATTGCGCACCTAATGGCACCAGTGGCGAGGCCAATGGTGACCGACGCGCGGCGAGAGGCGAGGAGTGCTACGGCCGAGAAGCAGCGATGACATGGCTAAGCTACGCGCAAATGGACGGGTGCAAAAGCTATGACGGGTCCTATGGACTTAACGCGACCAACCGAGTCCAAGCGGTAGCGCGAGCCGAGGCTAACGGCGGCGGTGGCGCGACCAAACGAGGAACTATGGCTACGGTGCGGAAAAGCTAAGCGGGGAAAGCTTAAGCTCACCGGGGTTCATCAAGACGATGACGGGGTTGGGGTGGACGAAGGATGATCGAGCAGCCGGCGACGAAGTCCGGGCGGCGACGAAGAGCTTCACCGTGGAAGGGTCAACTGGGCCAAACTAGCAACACCGGTGGTACCATGAGCTTCGCAATTCCAGAAACCGGGAGGCGGATTGGGAAATGGGGTCTTACCGCACCGGAGAAGAAAAGGGGGCACTGGCGCGCGAGCTCCAAAACTCAATCCCGCTGCCTCAGAGAGAAACCCAAAATACGGGAGGGTTAAGCACCACGAGGTAAAAGGAAGGAGTAGGAGGAAGAATCGGGCGAGGAGCCACTGGAGCACCGTCGGCGGCAGAGCTCCAAGCTCGGCAATGGCGGAAATGGCGCTGGGGTGGTATGGGCTCGCTCAAGCTCGAGAGGGTGCAAGAGAGAGCTGGGAGAGGAAAGGAAGCCAACGGAGGTGACGGGGGCTTAAGTAGGCCTGAGGAGCACGAGCACCGTTGCTCGCCTCGGGTTCCCTGCCGCACACGATCGCCGTGAGCGACGGGAGCGATTGAGGCGGCGACTAAGCGGGCGGTGGAGTACGGACATTTAATGCGCTGCAGAGAGCCGTTGATGAAGACGAAGCGAGCGAGCATCGCGCACCACGCTCGGCTCCGCCATGGCGCAGCGTCGCGCGAGCGAGGAGGACGGCGATGGCGGCCGTCCGATTGCATCCAAGGGTTAGCGCGCGATCACGTTGAAACGGATCGGGCGAACGTCGACCGCCGATTGAAATCCAGCGGTGAGCATCAAAGGGCAACCGAGTTGTCCGAATGCTTACGAATGAGAGCCGTCCGATGGAGATCTAACGGTGATGACGCGCGCGCCGCTCGCCGCGCGGGTGCGATTAGTTGGCTCGGTCGAGTCAAGTGACTCGAGCAGCCCGACTCGCACCGAGGAACAGTGCAAACCAGTTAGGTTTTGATTTTGAACTGAAACTTTAGGGATTTAATTGAGGCATCAAATCAACTCCAAAATTTATGAAATTTTAACTGGAGCTTGCTTACCCAGGGTTAACCCTCCATAAAATTTCCAGAGGGTTTTGTGCACTGGAATTTTCTCAAGAAATTCCAGAAGGTTAAAACAGAGGTTTGACCAAGGTTTGACTTGCCTCTAAAATATTTCAAATAATTTCCAAAATTATGAAATAATTCAGAGGTGTTACCAAGCCACCCTAGAACCAGGAAAATTATTTCCAAGGGTTTGACAAAAGATTTGACCAAGGAGGTTGTTGACTTGATAAATGAGGCCTTTGATTTTTAATTTTCCAAAATTCTTTTACAAGAATTTGAAAAGTTTCAAAAGTAAAAGGATGAAGGAAAAGTTTTAATTTACCCTCATTTTATTACATTTGAAACACAAGCCAAAATGGGGATGTTACAAACCTCCCCCTTACAAAAATCTCGTCCAGAGATTTGGTTCACTCGGAAAAGAAAGAGGGTAGTAGTGACGGAGGCGATCTTCTCGCTCCCAAGTAGCCTCGTTCTCGGAATGGTTTGACCACTGAACTTTAAGGAACTTGATGGTCTTGTTCCTTGTTCTTCGCTCACCTCCTCGAGTATGCGAGCAGGTGCTCGCGATAGGTCAAATCCTCCCGAACATCAAGAGTTTCCAACGGAGTTTCCTCTGTTGGAACACGGAGCGCTTCTTTATTTGGGACACATGGAAAACATCATGTACCCCGCAAGTGCAGCGAGCAATTCCAACTTGTAGGCGGCGGCTCCTTTCTTCGATAATACGGTAGGGACCGACATATCGAGGAGCTAACTTGCCCTTGACACCAAAACGCTGGTGACCCTTCAGAGGAGAAACCTTGAGATAAACGAAGTCATTGGGCTCAAAGCTCAACTCACGTCGACGGCGATCCGCATAGCTCTTTTGCCTGGATTGAGCTGTGCGTAAGCGATCACGAATGAGCTGGACTTGACCCTCGGCCTCATTAATCGAGTCCGGGCCAAAGAAAGGTCTTTCACCGGTCTCGGACCAGTTCAACGGGGTTCTACACTTTCTCCCGTATAAGGCCTCAAATGGTGCCATGCCGAGACTGGCTTGGAAGCTGTTGTTATAAGAAAACTCGGCGAATGGCAAGCACTTCTCCCAATGCTTCCCATAGGAAAGGACACAAGCTCGCAGCATGTCCTCCAAAACTTGGTTGACCCTCTCGGTCTGACCATCTGTTTGGGGTGAAATGCGAAATTTGAAAGAAAGCGAGTTCCCATAGCCTCTTGCGAGCTATGCCAAAATCGAAGTGAGCAGCGAACCACGATCTGACACAATCGTCTTCGGCACACCATGCAAACTCACGATGCGGGCTATGTAGAGATCCGTCAGAAGACCCACTCGAAGGTCGGTTTGACGGGAAGAAAATGGGCCACCTTAGTCAATCGATCGATGGCGACCGGATGGCATCATTCTTCTTTGGAGACCAGGGGTAGACCGGTGATAAAGTCCATCCCGACCGAATCCACTTCCACCCGCACTGGTAAGGGTGAAGCGATCTGCCGGACGATGCTCGGCCTTGACACGACGACACACGTCGCACTCGGCAACGAACCTTGCGATCTCCCTCTTCATTCGGGTCCACCAAAATCTCTGGCGGAGATCCTGATACATCTTTGTGGCCCCGGGGTGAATGGACAAGGGAGAATCATGGGCTTCGCGGAGGATCAAATCCCGCAAATCCATGTCCTTTGGAACCACTAGACGTTGCCCGAACCTCACGACACCAAGCTCATCTACGGAGAAGCACTTGGCTGTTCTGTTCTTGACATTTTCCTTGATGCGGTTCACTCCAACATCCATTGCTGAGCGACTTAATCCGATCCACCAAGGTTGGTTGTACAACCAAGGCGGCGAGGAACCATGCTCAACCAAACCGAGTTGAGATGTTGAAACTCCTCTAGAAGAGGGCTGATGCTCTGAAGCAACAATGCATTGCAATGCGCTGCGACTAAGCGCATCCATAGCGACATTGGCCTTGCCGGATGGTAGTGAATACCCATGTCATAGTCCTTGATCAACTCCATCCATCTCCTTTGCGGAGGTTCAGATCTGGTTGGGTAAACAAATACTTTAAGCTTTTGTGATCCGAATACACTTCACAACGACACCGATTAGGTAATGTCGCCAAATCTTAAGTGCATGGATCACGGCTAACTCAAGTCATGGGTAGGATAGTTGAGCTCATGAGGTCTCAATTGCCTTGATGCATAGGCCACTACCTTGCCTTCTTGCATAAGTACACAACCGAGGCCTCGGCGAAGCGTCATAAAAGATATCAAAGCCGACGGACATCGGGAGAACAAGAACGGAGCGGTGGTCAATCGCTTCTTAAGTTCTTGTAACATCCCAAATTCTGTACTTGTGTTTCAAATGTAAGAAAATGAGTAGAAATTAAAACTTTTTCTTACATCATGTATTTCTGTGTGCACTAAACAATTATTGTACAAGAGTATGGAAATACAAAGTCACAAGTCTGTTGATCATCTCTGGGAAATCTTTTCCTAAGTTCTTGGGTTGATATGTGACCCCTCGAAAAATTTCACAATTTTGAGAAATTGATTGGATAGTTTTATGGGTCGAGTCAAACTTGCTTGACTCATAGTCAAATCCTAGCTCAAAACATTGTATAATTTACGGAGAAAAATGCTCAGCACAAAACCTCTAGAAATTTTACACCATGTCCACTCAAGGTTAGCAAGCTCTGTCAAAATTTCATCAAATTTGGAGTTAGATTGCTACCTCAAATAAATCCCAAGTCTCGCTTTTAATTTCAAAGTCAAGTTTGGATTCCTGTTCCTCGGGTCGCGCAGGTCTGCTCGTGCCAACCGGCTCGGTCAAACCAACTAAAAAGCACCGGCCAGAGCCGTGCAACCTCGCCACCCGCACGCCCTTGGATCTCAATCCAACCTCAAAGACCTCCTCGGGTCTTTGTAAAGGACCTCCCACCCGCACGACCTCCTCATTCTTTTACAAAGACAACCCTCGAGGGCCTCCCCGGGACCTCCTTTGCACCTTTGCAAAGACCACCTGGCGACCTCCTCGGACCTCCACGACCACCCCTAGCGCTTGGGTGATCTTGGCCGTCCATCTTGAGATCTGTGGCTCGGACCTCCCTAAGTGTTAGGACCTCTAATACTTAGCCCAAAATCTGGGCCCTTGGATTTCAATCCAACGACCACGACCTCCTGGTGGAGCTCGTGCACTGATTTAGCCGTTGAGTTCATTTGACCGATCTTCCCTATTTCTCTCACAGCGTCGGGTGGGCACAGGCATTATCAATTTTGTGCATGGCGATGAGAGAGCAAAGTGCCTTGTCAATTCTAAGGTCGACAACGGCTATGTGCTGCCAACATTAAATGTCTGCAAGACCTTTGCTCAAAAGTCTCCCGACAACCTACTCCCATCATGTCATGTGTACTTTGGCTCTGCACCATTTGTCTTTGCCATTTTCCCACCAGCTATATTTGAAGCCCAAGCTTGCTATCTAAGTTTCTTTAGACACTCCTTTTCAACCCTAGCTCCTTTCTCTGCTCTTGTGCTCAAAACACCGAAAGCCTCTGCCACCATTGTTGAACTTTGGAGCTCTCGGCGACCTCAGAGCTCCAGTGGTTCATTATTGCAATTTTGGCTAATCCTTTGTTCTCTTGGTCACCTCGAGCCTCTCTAACTTGTTTTTGTTTAAACCTTCCCGAGGTTGACAAGGTGGGAGTTTCTT
The DNA here is from genome assembly GCA_036346255.1 of Ampelocalamus luodianensis. Classification (NCBI taxonomy): domain Eukaryota; kingdom Viridiplantae; phylum Streptophyta; class Magnoliopsida; order Poales; family Poaceae; genus Ampelocalamus; species Ampelocalamus luodianensis. The sequence continues at coordinate 45,348,288 of CM070620.1, read as the reverse complement.
GTTCGTGGCGGGAGCATCGTCTTCTTCACCTCGGCGACCTCCACCGTCACCGGAGCTCTTATGCCACCTCTAGCTCCCCTTCATTCCCAGTAAGTGCCTCGATGTCGAAATCCCTATTCTTTTAGACCTCTTTAGGTTTTTCGTGTTTGCGCATGACTCTCGGCGGTTATCTCTCGCCAGCCGCGGTAGGTGCGTTTAGCCCTAGTCGCTAGCACCTTTAGGTCCTCCTCCCTATTTGGGACTCATCCGTTCCTTTGGTTTCGCGATGAGATCGCGTCGCGGCGGCAAGCCGCTATATGCCTTCGGGTTTTGCGGTTCAAAACCTTCCGTTTTAAATCATCTTTTAGGACCACTTTAATGCTCAAATCATTGCTTATCTTTGGTGCATTATTTGTGTCCTAATTTGTGCCGTGGAGTCACTAACGTGCGGGCCAGGGCCTTAGTATTAAGTCCAGAAGTCATTAAGTGTCCCTTTTAGTTTCATTTATTGTCAATCATCTAGAGCATTTAATTTGTCTTAACCGCCACCTTTTGTCGTTGTCCGGAGGTCCTGCGCCATTAAATCCACTCTTGGACCTCCTCGGGCTAATCTTAGCCGTCCCCGACCTCTCCAAGTTTAGATCTGGGCCTTAGGATCTTTTCCGCAAAATCCTAAGTCTCTGGACCTCCCCTTGGTGGTGATCCTAGCCGTCCAGGACCACCCCTGTTAAATCTTAGCCGTATAAGACCACCTCTGGCCCTTTGTGAAGAAGTCGTAGGACCTCCCTCCGCACAGATCCGGACCGTTCATGACCTCCCCACGGAGATCTGAACCGTCCAGACCTCTCTCTGTTGAACACCTGTCGCGAAGGACCTCCCTCCGCACAGATCCGGACCGTTCATGACCTCCCCACGGAGATCTGAACCGCCCGCACTTCTCTCGCTGAACACTGTCGCGAAGGACCTCCCGCGAAGATCATGGCCATCCATGACCTCCTCGGTGAAATCTTAGCCGCTCGTGACCTCCCACCGAGATCGTGACCGTCTAGGACCTCTGCCCGGCTACGGACCGTTAGATTTAGATCTAACGGGCTATACCTCTCTGTAGATCTCAACCGTCTAGGACCTCCTATGGGAGATCCGAGCCGTTAAGATCTCGTCGATCAATCGTTGACCTTTAGACCTCCCTAGTGCTCGGGACCGCGGATCTTGATCGGCGGTCCACGACCTCTGATAAGCGCGAGGACCTCCTTTGCGTGCGTTGTGCGTGCACTGGTCGTAGCCATTGGATTCAAGATCTCGGCAGACCTCCTCGCTAGATCTTGCCGCCTAGGACCTCCTCGTTAGATTCGGACCATCAAGTCTAGATCTAACGGCTAAGACCTCCCTTGGCGCGATGAGGTCTTTGCGCCGGTGCTCGTCGCGGGTTTTAGCATCGAGCTCGTGAGCCGTGCGATCTTTGATCAACGCCCACGACCTCCCGATTTTGTTGGTTTTCAGATTTAGTCGAGAGCTTTTAATTGCACATATTAATTGGTTTAAACTTCAAAATTTCATATCTTTTTCTCTGTAGCTCCAAATTTAACAAACTAAAGTTCTATAAATGCATCTGTTAAAGTACTTTAGCTTAGTATAGGTTTTGCAAGTAGTCTTTAATACTAAAATTAATCGTGTCTTAGATTTACAACTTAGAAAAATCATAACTCTTTCAATATAACTCCAAATGACCTGAAATTTTATATGGGTTACCACTATACCAGTAGGTAGCTACCATAAAAGTTTCAGCTTCAAAATCTTTCTAGAAAATATTTTTGCTACATTGCTAATTATGGTAGAAATTAGGTTTTAGAGAATATCTTTTGCACCACAAATCCAAATTAAGTTTTTCCAGTTTCTATGTCTAGGTATGTTCGTATTTTACCTTGTGTATAAATTTAGTCACGTTTGGATAAGTTTTGCTTGCTCTTTTGTTTAAGTGTTGCTCGTCTTATTGGTTGTTCTCGCTTCTTTTGCTTTTAAGCTTAGGATTCGACATTTGCGGTAATCCAGAGAACGACCCTCCGCAACAAATTGAGCAACGACAAGCGACAAGCGATTTGATCATTTCCCATTGATCCCATTACTTTCAAAGTCTAATATTTTGTTTAACTTCTATGTATGCATTGCTACTTTGTTGTTAAATTGATTAGTTAGACCTCTAGTTGCATAATCTGTAGGTAAATGGTTATCCTCTACTACCGAGCCTAGGTTATTTCTTTGTGGTTAGAGTTCGATGGATGAACTCTTATCACTTAGTAGATTACGAATGAATATTGCTTAGCCATGCCTAGTTATCGGTAGTATTGGGCGATCATCGACTTAGTCGGTGATCTTGATCACACAACTACTTATACTACTCCATTATGTCCAACCCTTGTGTCTTATTGATTTACAAATCAAAAGCTGAAAACAAAACTATATCTTGACTTGGGCACAATGGTATGTTGATGTGATCTGTTGGGTGTGTGGAATGGTGCCTAAGTCCCCAAGGACCGAGTTACTTGTGTCACTAAGCCAAGCTTATTGCGTGCTAACCACACGAGGGGATATGGGACCTCTCTTGACTAAGTACTTTGGGAGGTGCTAATTATGAGCTGGTCGGTGGGTGTGTGCGTGTGTGTGTTTGTGGTGTGCGAGGGAGCATTAGCTGTCCGGTTAGGCAGTCTAATGTATCCTTCTCCGTGGGTTGCGGCTCTTAATTAGCATCGTCCATTGGAAAGCGTCTTGTAGACTTAGCCGTGCTCGCATACCAAAGGAAGTATGCTAACCGTGGTGGTGGAAGGCGGTCTATCGTGTGGGTACATTGGTACACCTGCAGGTTAAAACTATTCGAATAGCCTCGCCCTAGGTTATGGACATGCTTGGTAAGGTCGTGCAAGAACTAGACTACAACCTTTTAAAACCTAAACTTGACATGGGTGGTGTGAAGGGTACTTCATGCTATTGTTGTGGTGACTATGGGTTAGTCACTTCTAGGTTGGTGTTGTTCTCATCTATGTTATTATTGTCTCTCTTTATTTGAACGATAAAAGTTAATTGCAAACTTGCTTTGAATCTATTACCTTATTGTAAATGAAAACTTGCTTTATGTGAAAATAAGTCGAGCCTCATCCACTTAAATAAAGCTTGCATGTAGTTAATTATAGTTCGTTATCTCACACGTCAGTCTTGCAGTACAAAACAAGTTTTGTACTCATCCGCTTGCTTAATATTAATTGTTGCAGAGGAAGAAGGTGAGCCCCAAGGGCCTCACTTTTGTGAGTGTGTTATTATTGTTTGGGACGATTAGCTTGGCGGTCCGGTTGGTTGCCTTGTGGGTAAAGGCACACCGATTGGCTTTTGTTTATCGCCATCTTATGGCCATTTTGCTTCATTGTGTATTTACTTATCTTCATGAATTTTGGCAGTCGGCCTCTCTTTTGTAATAACTCTCTTTATATTATCTATGTCTCTCGCTTGTTGCTTTGCTTGGCTCTATGTGTATGAATGGAATTGATGCATGATTTTGTAGCGGGGTGTATATCTGCATTTAGGAAGTATACATATCTCGAGGCTTGGTTTATTTGATTTGTCTTGTTAGGACCAAGTGGATGGTTAAGCAGTACAAGCCGAATAAACAGGGTCCTCACAAAGTTGGTATCGAGCCATTCCGACCGTAGTAACCAAGCTTGATCCTCCTAGGATATTTTGAAAACTTTATTTTCAAAGTATCAAATGATTTATGAAAGCTTAAGTAAGTTCTGGGTTTTACTCCTTACCTATCTTAGCTTTCTATCTCATCTTGATCTAATTTGAGTTTTAAAAGTTGTTCTCCTTTCCTTCTCTCAAAAGATAGTCATTATCGATTAATTGGGTTTTGGGACCAATGAGTTTGGCAAATTGAAATGTTAGCCGCCCTCTACAAGGTTTTGAAGCTTCGAAGTTGAAGATTTCAATTAGGAGGCTTGGATGCAAATCTGGACAGCGATCATTCAATTTCCGGACAGCAGCTCAAAGGTTCTAACGGGGTAGGAAATAAGAAATTAACCAAGTAAAACTTGTGGGAATAAAAGGGTAAGATGTGATACTAGTTAGCTAAGTATCTAACGTTATTTTTATCGCCTTAACCTTGTTCTTGAGTAGTGTTAGGCTGGTTGTAGTGTGCTGAAATTTTTATCTTCTCACACTATTACTCGTTCATTCAATACGGGTTAATGGCATTGAGAAGTTGAGCTTGGTTTGGAGTTTCCTTGCTGTTTGGAGTTTCTTTGGAAACATTTAAAGTTGTTACTTGCTGTTTTTGGCTTTCGGTTAGGGTGATGTCTCATTCCCTAATCGTTAGCTTTCGCTTTCATGAACTTCTAATGTTAGTGCTTTGGTTTCTAACCTAAGTTTCTTAAGCGAGGATGGTGGAGGTACTCGTAGTGGTGGGGTCGACACAGTGCGGATGAGGAGTTCCGCCTCCTCCAGACCATGGTGAGGTCCTTCTTGATCGAGCGCAACCGTTCAGAGGACGGGAGGTCCTGCTGGATGTTATGCGCGCAACACCTCCGCCCTTGCCGGTGCCTCGGGATCAGGCAGGGGTGGACCTCGATCTCGTGGGGCCTTGCTGAGTTTCTTCGCACTCAGCACCCCACGTTTTCCAGATCTGAGGACCCTTTGGACGCAGATGACTGGCTGCGTCAAGTTGAGCGTAAGCTCGACGTTGCTCAGTGCCTGGACCAGGACAGGGCACTCTTTGCCTCCCATCGGCCGGGCAGCACTCTCCTGGTGGGAGAACTTCTTGGCCATGCAGCCCGCCGGCCACACTGTCTCTTGGGATGAGTTCCGGACGGCGTTCCGTCGAGCTCACATCCCTGCCGGCTTGATGAAGTCAAGAAGAAGGAGTTTTCGCGCTCAAGCAGGGCGTAAGTCGGTGATGGAGTACATGCACGAGTTCAACCACTTGGCTCGTTATGCTCCATCCGAGGTGGCCACCGATGAGTCCAAGCAGAGAAGTTCATGGAGGGTGCATGCGAGGAGCCGCAAGACAAGCTCTCCATTGTGGACTTTGTCGACTTCCGTGCCTTGGTGGACAAGGCCATTGTTCTTGAGAACAAGGCGGCGTGGCGAATCCCGCAGCGCAAGTGGGAGGCCCGGCCGATGCATGAGGCCGGCCTCTCGTCCTCGTGTCGGGCCTTCCCGAGGGCCCGCTCGGTGGCTTCACTACCACCGAGGCCGCCAAAGACCAGCTCTCGCCCTCCGCAGCCGTGCCCGATCGCGGCGCTGCGAACCAGCAGGGTGGCCCCCGCAATCCGGCTGCCGGGGTCACTTGCTTTTCGTGCAACCAGAAGGGGCATTATGCCAATAGTTGCCCTAACAGGAATGGAGCGGCCCCTCGTCCTAATGGAGGACGCGGGCCGGGAGGTGGTTCTTCTCAGATCAGAAGATCGTCCCCGCTACCCAAGGCGTGGGTAGTGGCCGCGTCAACCTCATCTCCGCGGAGGAGGCACGGGAGGCACCCGACGTCGTGTTGGGTACCCTTCGGTTAACTCTTTCCCTGCTCTGCTTTTGTTTGATTCAGCGCATCTCATTCTTTTGTTTCGAGTCTTTTCGCTGTGTGGAGGTCTTCTTTTACTCCATTGTTGGTCCCAGCTGCTCATTCGCTCTCGGTTCGAGTTGAGAGTCGAACTGAGTGTAGGGATGTCCTGTTGAGATAGAAGGGTAGGATTCTTGGCAAACCTTATCCTCCTTCGATCGCGAGCTTAGATGTAATCCTAGGCATGGATTGGTTGTCTCAAGACATGGGACAAATTGATTGCGCTAGAGGCTCATCTACCTCACGATCCTTACGCGGCGGTTCGCTTTCGCCGAAGGCTGCAGATCGCATCTCTTCGCGCCGGCGAAGCCACTCTAGATATTAGTGAAGTCGGTGGTATGTGACTTTGTTGATGTCTTCCCGACGACCTTCCGGGGATGCCACCATTCGAGACCTCGAGTTCGTCATTGAGTTGGTTCCTGCACGCCCGATTTCAAAGAGGCTCACCGAATGGACCCGCTTGAGTTGGTGGAGTTGAAGAAGCAAGCGGGTGAGCTTCAAGAGAAGGGTTTCATCCGCCCTAGCTCATCTCCTCGGGATGCTCGGCAATCTTTGTCCCGAAAAGGACAAGACGCTGCGCATGTGCGTTGATTACCGTCCACTTAATGAAGTAACGGTAAAGAACAAGTACCCTTTGCCCCGTATCGACGATCTCTTCGATCAATTAACTGGAGCTCGAGTTTTCTCCAAGATTGATCTGAGAGTGGGATATCATCAAGTTCGGATTCGACCTGAGGATATTCCAAAGACGGCTTTTTCTACTCGTTATGGCTTGTGCGAGTATACCGTCATGTCATTGGCTTAACCAATGCTCGGCCTTGTTCATGAACCTCATGAATTCGGTGTTCATGGAGTATTTGGATAGGTTCGTTGTGGTCTTCATCGATGATATCCTTATCTACTCCAAGAGCGACGAGGAACACACCGAGCATTTGAGGCTTGTGTTGGGCAAGCTTCGCGAGCACAAGTCGATGCGAGTTCAGCAAGTGCGCTACGGTTGAAGGAAGTAGCCTTCTTAGGCCATATTCTTTCGGCAGAGGCGTAGTGTGGATCCTAGCAAGATCGACGTGCTTTCTCGAGTCACCTACTTCGGTCACCGGTTCGAGTTTTCTTGGTTTAGCGGGATATTATCGCCGCTTTATCGAGAACTCTCCAAGATAGCGGCCGATGACGGAGTTGCTCAAGAAGGACAAGAAGTTCTCGTGGTCGCTGATTGCGAGGAAAGTTTCAAGCACTTAAGAAGCGATTGACCACCGCTCCCGTTCTTGTTCTCCCCGATGTCCGTCGAAGCTTGATATCTTTTGTGACGCTCTCGCCGAGGCCTCGGTTGTGTCCTTATGCAAAAGGCAAGGTAGTGGCCTATGCATCAAGGCAATTGAGACCTCATGAACTCAACTATCCTACCCATGACTTGGAGTTAGCGGCTGTGATCCATGCACTTAAGATTTGGCGACATTACCTAATCGGTAATCGTTGTGAAGTGTATTCGGATCACAAAAGCTTAAAGTATTTGTTCACCCAACCAGATCTGAACCTTAGGCAAAGGAGATGGCTGGAGTTGATCAAGGACTATGACATGGGTATTCACTACCATCGGGCAAGGCCAATGTCGTTGCGGATGCGCTTAGCGCAAAGCGCATTGCAATGCATTCTTTGCTCAAGGAGCCTCACCACCCTTCGGAGGAGTTTCAACGTCTCAACTTGGGCTTGGTTGAGCACGGTTCCTTGCGCCTTAGTTGTACAAACCAACCTTGGTGGATCGGATCAAGTCCGCTCAACGATCGGACGTTGGAGTGAACCGCATCAAGGAAAATGTCAAGAATGGAACAGCCAAGTGCTTTCTAAAGATGAGCTTGGTGTCGTGAGGTTCGCAACGCCTTGTAGTTCCAAAGGACATGGAGTTGCGGGAGTTGATCCTCCGAAGCCCACGATTCCCGTTATCCATTCATCCCGGCCACGAAGATGTATCATGATCTCCGGCGAGATTGGTGGACCCGAATGAAGAGGAGATCGCAAGGTTCGTTGTCGAGCGCGGCGGTGTCGTCGTGTCAAGGCCGAGCATCGTCCCGTGCAGATCGCCACCTTACCAATTCCGGAGTGGAAGTGGGATTCGGTCGGGATGGACTTTATCACCGGTCTACCCGGTCTCCAAAGAAGAATGATGCCATCCGGTCGCCATCGATCGATTGACTAAGGTGGCTCATTTCCTTCCGCCAAGACCGACCTTGAGTGGGTCTCCTCGCAGAGCTCTACATAGCCCGCATCGTGAGTTTGCATGGTGTGCCAAAGACAATTGTGTCGATCGTGGTTCGCTGTTCACGCCTCGGTTTTGGCATAGCTCGCAAGAGGCTATGGGAACTCGCCTTTCTTCACTCAAGATTTCACCCCCAAACGGATGGTCGGGCCGAGAGGGTCAACCAAGTATTAGAGGACATGCTCAGGAGCTTGTGTCCTTTCTATGGGAAGCATTGGGAGAAGTGCTTGCCATTTGCCGAAGTTTTCTTACAACAGCGGTTTCGGGCGGTCTCGGCATGGCACCATTTGAGGCCTTATATGGGAGAAAGTGTAGAACCCGTTGAACTGGTGCGAGACCGGTGAAAGACCTTTCTTTGGCGGGCTCGATTAATGAGGCCGAGGGTCAAGTCCGACTCATTCGTGATCGCTGCGCACGGCTCAATCCGAGCGTAAGAGCTATGCGGATCGTCGTCGTCGTGAGTTGAGCTTTGAGCCCAATGACTTCGTTTATCTCAAGGTTTCTCCTCAAAGGTCACCAGCGTTTTGGTGTCAAGGAAAGTTAGCTCCTCGATATGTCGCCCCACCGTATTATCGAGAAGAAGGAGCTGTTGCGTTCACAAGTTGGAGTTACTCACTTGCACTTGCGGGAGTACATGATGTGTTCCATGTGTCCCGGCTAAAGGAGTGCCTCCGTGTTCCAACAGAGGAAGCTCCGTTGGAAACTCTTGATGTCCGGGAAGATTTGACCTACGCGAGCGCCCTGTCGCATACTCGAGGAAGTGAACGAAGAACGAGGAATAAGACCATCAAGTTCCTTAAGGTTGATGGTCAAACCATTCGAGGATGAAGCTACTTGGGAGCGAGAAGATCGCTCTGCGTCTGCACTACCCTCTTTCTTTTCCGAGTAAGACAAATCTCGGGACGAGATTTTTGTAAGAGGAGGTTTGTAACATCCCAAATTCTGTACTTGTGTTTCAAATGTAAGAAAATGAGTAGAAATTAAAACTTTTTCTTACATCATGTATTTCTGTGTGCACTAAACAATTATTGTACAAGAGTATGGAAATACAAAGTCACAAGTCCGTTGATCATCTCTGAAATCTTTTCCTAAGTTCTTGGGTTGATATGTGACCCCTCGAAAAATTTCACAATTTTCAGAAATTGATTGATAGTTTTATGGGTCATCAAACTTGCTTGACTCATAGTCAAATCCTAGCTCAAAACATTGTATAATTTCTGGAGAAAATGCTCAGCACAAAAACCTCTAGAAATTTTACACCATGTCCACTCAAGGTTAGCAAGCTATCACAAAATTTCATCAAATTTGGAGTTAGATTGCTACCTCAAATAAATCCCAAGTCTCACTTTTAATTTCAAAGTCAAGTTTGATTCCCTGTTCCTCGGGTCCGCAGTGCTGCTCGTGCCAAGCGGCTCAGTCAAACCAACTAACAAAGACCAGCCGAGCCGTGCAACCTCGCCACCCGCCGCCCTTGGATCTCAATCCAACCTCAAAGACCTCCTCGGGTCTTTGTAAAGGACCTCCCACCCGCACGACCTCCTCAGATTCTTTTACAAAGACAACCTCGAGGGCCTCCCCAGACCTCCTTTGCACCTTTGCAAAGACCACCTGGCGACCTCCTCGGACCTCCACGACCACCCCTAGCGCTTGGGTGATCTTGAGCCGTCCATCTTGAGATCGTGGCTCAGACCTCCCTAAGTGTTAGGACCTCTAATACTTAGCCCAAAATCTGGACCCTTGATTTCAATCCAACGACACGACCTCCACGGTGGAGCTCGGCCCGATTTAGCCGTTGAGTTCATTTGACCGATCTTCCTATTTCTCTCACTGTCGGGTGGGCACAGGCATTATCAATTTTTGTGCATGGCAAGAGAAGCGGTGCCTTGTCAATTCTAAGGTCGACAAGCGGCTATGTCTGCCAACATTAAATGTCTGCGCGGACCTTTGCTCAAAAGTCTCACGACAACCTACTCCCATCATGTCATGTGTACTTTGGCTCAGTCTGCCATTTGTCTTTGCCATTTTTCCCACCAGCTATATTTGAAGCCCAAGCTTGCTATCTAAGTTTCTTTAGACACTCCTTTTCAACCCTAGCTCCTTTCTCTGCTCTTGTGCTCAAAACACCCGAAAGCCTCTGCCACCATTGCTGAACTTTGGAGCTCTCCGGCGACCTCCGAGCTCCAGTGGTTCATTATTGCAATTTTGGCTAATCCTTTTGTTCTCTTGGTCACCTCGAGCCTCTCTAACTTGTTTTTGTTTAAACCTTCCCAGAGGTTGACAAGGTGGGAGTTTGGTCGTTCGTGGCCGGAGCATCGTCTCTTCACCTCGGCGACCTCCACCGTCACCGAGCTCTTGCGCCACCTCTAGCTCCCCTTCATTCCCAGTAAGTGCCTCGATCGAAATCCCTATTCTTTTAGACCTCTTTAGGTTTTCTGTGTTTGCCGACGTCTCGGCGGTTATCTCTGCCAGCCGCGGTAGGGTGCGTTTAGCCCTAGTGCTAGCACCTTTAGGTCCTCCTCCTATTTGGGACTCATCCGTTCCTTTGGTTTCCGCGATGAGATCCGTCGTCCGCGGCAAGCCGCTAAACACGCTTCGGGTTTTGCCGGTTCAAAACCTTCCGTTTTGTCATCTTTTAGGACCACTTTAATGCTCAAATCATTGCTTATCTTTGGTGCATTATTTGTGTCCTAATTTGTGCCGTGGAGTCACTAACGGCGGGCGGGGCCTTAGTATTAAGTCCGTAAGTCATTAAGTGTCCTTTTAGTTTCATTTATTGCCAATCATCTAGAGCATTTAATTTGTCTTAACCGCCACCTTTGTCGTTGTCCGGAGGTCCTGCGCCATTAAATCCACTCTTGGACCTCCTCGGGCTAATCTTAGCCGCCCCGACCTCTCCAAGTTTAGATCTGGGCCTTAGGATCTTTTCGCAAAATCCTAAGTCTCTGGACCTCCCTGGTGGTGATCCTAGCCGCCCGGGACCACCTCCTAAATCTTAGCCGTATAAGACCACTCGGCCCTTTGTGAAGAAGTCGTAGGACCTCCCTCCGCACAGATCCGGACCGTTCATGACCTCCCACGGAGATCCGAACCGCCCGCACTCTCTCTGTTGAACACACATCGCGAAGGACCTCCTCCGCACAGCATCGGACCGTTCATGACCTCCCCACGGAGATCGAACCGCCCGCACCTCTCTGTTGAACACACATCGCGAAGGACCTCCCGCGAAGATCATGGCCATCCATGACCTCCTCGGTGAAATCTTAGCCGCTCGGGACCTCCCACGGAGATCGTGGACCGTCTAGGACCTCCTCGCCAGCTCGGACCGTTAGATTTAGATCTAACGGGCCAGACCTCTGAGTAGATCTCAACCGCCCAGACCTCCTATGGGAGATCCGAGCCGTTAAGATCTCGTCGATCAATCGTTGACCTTTAGAGCCTCCTAGTGCTCGGACCGCGGATCTTGATCCGACCGGCCACGACCTCTGATAAGCGCGAGGACCTCCTTTGCGTCGCGTTGCGTGCACCGGTCGTAGCCATTGGATTCAAGATCTACGGCAGACCTCCTCGCTAGATCTTGCCGTCTAGGACCTCCTCGTTAGATTCGGACCATCAAGTCAGATCTAACGGCCAAGACCTCCTGGCGCGATGAGGTCTTTGCGCCGGTGCTCGTGCGGGTTTAGCATCGAGCTCGTGAGCGTGCGATCTTTGATCAACGCCCACGACCTCCCCGCTTTGTTGGTTTTCCGATTTAGTCCCGAGAGCTTTTAATTGCACATATTAATTGGTTTAAACTTCAAAATTTCATATCTTTTTCTCAGAGTCCAAATTTAACAAACTAAAGTTCTATAAATGCATCTGTTAAAGTACTTTAGCTTAGTATAGGTTTTGCAGTAGTCTTTAATACTAAAATTAATCGTGTCTTAGATTTACAACTTAGAAAAATCATAACTCTTTCAATATAACTCCAAATGACCTGAAATTTTATATGGGTTACCACTATACCAGTAGGTAGCTACCATAAAAGTTTCAGCTTCAAAATCTTTCTAGAAAATATTTTTGCTACAGTGCTAATTATGGCCGAAATTAGGTTTTTAGAGAATATCTTTTGCACCACAAATCCAAATTAAGTTTTTCCAGTTTCTATGTCTAGGTATGTTCGTATTTTACCTTGTGTATAAATTTTGTCACGTTTGGATAAGTTTTGCTTGCTCTTTTGTTTAAGTGTTGCTCGTCTTATTGGTTGTTCTCGCTTCTTTTTGCTTTTCGCTTAGGATTCGACATTTGCGGTAATCCCGAGAACGACCCTCCGCAACAAATTGAGCAACAGCAAGAAGGCAAGCAGTTTGATCATTTCCCATTGATCCCATTACTTTCAAAGTCTAATATTTTGTTTAACTTCTATGTATGCATTGCTACTTTGTTGTTAAATTGATTAGTTAGACCTCTAGTTGCATAATCTGTAGGTAAATGGTTATCCTCTACTACCTGAGCCTAGGTTATTTGCTGTGGTTAGAGTTCGATGGATGAACTCTTATCACTTAGTAGATTACGAATGAATATTGCTTAGCCATGCCTAGTTATCGGTAGTATTGGGCGATCATCGACTTAGTCGGTGATCTTGATCACACAACTACTTATACTACTCCATTATGTCCAACCTTGTGTCTTATTGATTTACAAATCAAAAACTGAAAACAAAACTATATCTTGACTTGGGCACAATGGTATGTTGATGTGATCTGTTGGGTGTGTGGAATGGTGCCTAAGTCCCCAAGGACCGAGTTACTTGTGTCACTAAGCCAGCGCTTATTGCGTGCTAACCACACGAGGGGATATGGGACCTCTCTTGACTAAGTACTTTGGGAGGTGCAATTATGAGCTGGTCGGTGGGTGTGTGCGTGTGTGTGTTTGTGGTGCGAGGAGCATTAGCTGTCCGGTTAGGTTGTCTAATGTATCCTTCTCCCGTGGGTTGCGGCTCTTAATTAGCATCGCCCATTGGAAAGCGTCTTGTAGACTTAGCCGTGCTCGCATACCAAAGGAAGTATGCTAACCGTGGTGGTGGAAAGGCGGTCTATCGTGTGGGTACATTGGTACACCCGCATGGTTAAAACTATTCGAATAGCCTCGCCCTAGGTTATGGACATGCTTGGTAAGGTCGCAAGAACTAGACTACAACCTTTTAAAAACTTAAACTTGACATGGGTGGTGTGAAGGGTACTTCATGCTATTGTTGTGGTGACTATGGGTTAGTCACTTCTAGGTTGGTGTTGTTCTCTATCTATGTTATTATTGTCTCTCTTTATTTGAACGATAAAAGTTAATTGCAAACTTGCTTTGAATCTATTACCTTATTGTAAATGAAAACTTGCTTTATGTCAAAATAAGTCCAGAGCCTCATCCACTTAAATAAAGCTTGCATGTAGTTAATTATAGTTCTGTTATCTCACACGTCAGTCTTGCGAGTACAAAACAAGTTTTGTACTCATCCGCTTGCTTAATATTAATTGTTGCGAGGAAGAAGGTGAGCCCCAAGGGCCTCACTTTTGTGAGTTGTGTTAAGGCTGTTTGGGACGATTAGCTTGGCGGTCCGGTTGGTTGCCTTGTGGGTAAAGGCACACCGATTGGCTTTTGTTTATCGCCATCTTATGGCCATTTGCTTCATTGTGTATTTACTTATCTTCATGAATTTTGGTAAATCGGCCTCTCTTTGTAATAACTCTCTTTATATTATCTATGTCTCTCGCTTGTTGCTTTTGTGGCTCTATGTGTATGAATGGAATTGATGCATGATTTTGTAGCGGTGTGTATATCGCATTTGAAGTATACATATCTCGAGGCTTGGTTTATTTGATTTGTATTGTTAGGACCAAGTGGATGGTTAAACAAGATGTTTAATAAACCGGTCCTCAGATTCTTGAAACTTTCTGCAATCAGCGGACCACGAGAACTTCTTGTCCTTCTTGAGCAACTCCGTCATCGGCCGCTATCTTGGAGAAATTTCATGAAGCGACGATAATATCCCGCTAAACCAAGAAAACTCCGAACTTCGGTGACCAAGTAGGTCGACTCAGAAAGCACGTCCGATCTTGCTAGGATCCACGCTACGCCCCCGAAAGAATATGGCCTAAGAAGGCTACTTCTTCAACCGTAACGCGACTTGTCGAACTTTGCATACGCTTGTGCTCGCGAAGCTTGCCCAACACAAGCTTCAAATGCTCGTGTGTTCCTCATCGCTCTTGGGTAGATAAGGATATCATCGATGAAGACCACAATGAACCTATCCAAATACTCCATGAATACCGAATTCATGAGGTTCATGAACAAGGCCGAGCATTGGTTGCCGAATGACATGACGGTATACTCGCACAAGCCATAACGAGTAGAAAAGCCATCTTTGGAATATCCTCGTGTCGAATCCGAACTCGTGATATCCCACTCTGATCAATCTTGGAGAAAACTCGAGCTCCAGTTAATTGATCAAGAGGTCGCCGATACGGCAAAGGGTATTTGTTCTTTACCGTTACTTCATTAAGTGGACGGTAATCAACGCACATGCGCAGCGCCTTGTCCTTCTTTCGACAAAGATTGCTGAGCATCCCCAAGGAGATGAGCTAGGGCGGATGAAACCTTCTCTTGAAGCTCACCCACCGCTTCTTCAACTCCACCAACTCGATTGGGTCCATTCGTGAGGCCTCTTTGAAATCGGGCGTACAGGAACCAACTCAATGACAAACTCTAGGTCTCGAATGGTGGCATCCCGGAAGGTCGTCGGGGAAGACATCAACGAAGTCACATACCACCGACGCTCACTAATATCTAGAGTCGCTTCGCTCGAGCGCCAAGAGATGCGGACCGCAGCCTTCGCGAAAGCTAACCCGCCGGAAGGATCGTGAGGTAGATGAGTCTCTAGCGCAATCAATTTGTCCCATGTTTGAGACAACCAATCCATGCCTAGATTACATCTAAGCTCGCGATCGAAGGAGGATAAGGTTTGCCAAGAATCCTACCCTTCTATCTTATCAGGACATCCCTACACTCGGACTCAGCTCTCAACTCCGAACCGAGAGCGAATGAGCAGCGGGACCAACAATGGAGTAAAAGAAGACCTCCCACAGCAAAGAAAAGACTCGAAACAAACGAATGAGATGCGCTCAATCAAACAAATCAGAGGTGGAAAGAGTTAACAGAAGGGTACCCAACACGACGCCGGGTGCCTCCTGCTCCTCCTCCGCGAGATGAGGTTGACGCGCCACTACCCACGCCTTGGGTAGCGGGACAACCTTCTCGATCCTCGGGAGGACCACCTCCCGCGCGCCCTCCATTAGGACGAGGCCGCTCGATCTGTTAGGGCAACTATTGGCATAATGCCCTTCGGTTGCACGAAAAGCAAGTGACCCCGGCACTGGATTGCGGGGCCACTGCTGGTTCGCAGCGCACGTGATCGGGCACGCTGCGAGGGCGAGGAGCCGTGGCGGCCTCGGTGGTAGCGGCCACGAACGACAAGTAAACAAACTTTAAATGTTTCAAAGAAGCTCCAAAACCGCAAGGAAACTCCAAACCAAGCTCAACTTCTCAATGCCATTAACCCGTATTGAATGAACGAGTAATAGTGCGAGAAGATAAAATTTCAGCACACTACCTCAAGTCTAACACTACTAAAGAGCAAGGTTAAGGCAAAAATATCGTTAGGTACTTAGCTAACTAGTATCACATCTTACCTTTTTATTCCTACAAGTTTTACTTGATTAACCTCTCATTTTCTACCGGTTAGAACCTCTGAGCTTGCTGTCCGGAACTGAATGATCGCTGTCCGATTTTGCATCCAAGCCTCCTAATTGAAATCTTCAACTCTAAGCTTCAAAACCTTGTAGAGGGCAGCTAACACTTCAATTTGCCAAACTCATTGGTTCCCAAACCCAATTTAAACGATAATGACTATCTTTTGAGAGAAGGAAGGAGAAAACTTTAAAACTCAAATTAGAGCAAGATGAGATAGAAAGCTAAGATAGGTAAGGAATAAAATCGGAGAACTTACTTAAGCTTTCATAAATCATTTGATACTCTGAAATTAAGGTTTTCAAAATATCCTAAGGATCGACTAAGCTTGGGTTATTACGGTCGGAATGGCTCGATACCAACCTTGTGAGGACCCCGGTTTATTTGGCTTGTACTGTTTAACCATCCACTTGGTTCTAACAAGACAAATCAAATAAACTAAGCCTCGAGATATGTATACTTCTGCAGTGCAGTATACACACCTGCTACAAAATCATGCATCAATTCCATTCATACACATAGAGTCAAGCAAAGCAACAACCGAAAGACATAGATAATATAAAGAGAGTTATTACAAAAGAGAGGCCGACTGCCAAAAGTCATAAAGATAAGTAAATACACAATGAAGCGAAATGGCCATAAGATGGCAATAAACAAAAGCCAATCGGTGTGCCTTTACCCACAAGGCAATCTGTGAGGACCGGAATATTTAACTAGTAACACTTAACCTCCAATTGGTTCTAGCGTTACTAATTAAACATTCTAAGCCTCGATGGACATATGCTTCCTGCACTGCAGCATATGTACATCATCACAAAATTACACATCAATTCCATACACATACATCACTAAGTTCAACAACGACATACATAAAGTAAAGTTATTACAAAAGAGAGCCGACCGCCAAATATAACAATATACAAGAATGACAATGAAGCAAAGTGCCATAAGATGGCTAGAACAAAAGTCGACCGGTTAGCCATACACCCACAAGGCAACCGCCAAGGCCGCCAAGCTAGTCGCCGCAAGCTACCACAACACACTCACAAAGTGAGGCCCTTCAGCTCACCTTCCTCCTCTGCAACAAAACAATTAAGATAGCAACCGAGTACAAAGATTGTCTTTGTACCCGCAAGATCGACGTGTGGAATAGCGGACCTATTCATAAACTACATGCAAGCTTATTTAGGTGGAGGTCATATGTCTCATTTGCATGAAGCCAACTTTATTTGCAATAATGTAGTACCTTTTAAAAACAAGTTTGCAAATTTATTTTGTTATCAAAGTAAATAAGTAAAGATACATACAAGTAACCACACGAAGTGACTAACCCAATAGTCACCACAACATAGCACGAATCCGATTCGTACTCACCCATCAAGTTTTATTTTAAAAGGTTGTAGTCTAACTCTTGAAAGACCTTGCAAGCGTGTCCATAACCTAGGACGAGGCTATTCGAATAGTTTTAACCCGCAGGGTGTACCAATGTACCCACACTTCACCGCCTTCAAGCCACACGCACACTTCCGAAGGTATGTCGCACGGCTAAGTCCTACGAGACATTTCCAATCTTGTGTATTAACTACGAGCCGCTCGTATGGGTAGAAACACCACACGCACATTGCAAGCCGAAGACAACAAATCCCATCACGGTGAAGTCTTTCGACACTACAATGCTCCCAACACCATCCCTCCCTGCGACCGCGACTGAGCCAATACACTCCAAAGTACTAAGTCAAGAGAGGTCCCATACCTCTAATGTGGTTAGCACGCTAAAATGCTTGGTTTAGTGTAACAAGATGTTCGGTCCTTGTTGACTCAGGCACCATTCCAGTCCACACAGAAAATCACACCATCTTACCATTGTGCCCAAGTCTAAATCATTTTGTTTTCAGTTTTAGTTTTCATAAGTAGACATGGCACAAGGTGGAAATCATATATCATAATAAGTTTGTGTGATCAAGGTTATCGACAAGTCGATAACCGCCCATTTCTACCGGCTAAGCATGGCTAAGCAATTAATTCGCAAGCTACTAAGTGACAAGGGATATGGGACCTCTCTTGACTAAGTACTTTGGGAGGTGCTAATTATGAAGTGCAGTCGGTGGGTGTGTGCGTGTGTGTGTTTGTGGTGTGCGAGGGAGCATTAGCTGTCGGTTAAGTGTCTAATGTATCCTTCTCCCGTGGGTTGCGGCTCTTAATTAGCATCGTCCATTGAAAGCGTCTTGTAGACTTAGCCGTGCTGCATACCAAAGGAAGTATGCTAACCGTGGCTAATTTGGAAAGGCGGTCTATCGTGTGGGTACATTGGTACACCCCTGCGAGGTTAAAACTATTCGAATAGCCTCGTCTAGGTTATGGACATGCTTGGTAGGTCGTGCAAGAACTAGACTACAACCTTTTAAAAAACCTAAACTTGACATGGGTGGTGTGAAGGGGTACTTCATGCTATTGTTGTGGTGACTATGGGTTAGTCACTTCTAGGTTGGTGTTGTTCTCTATCTATGTTATTATTGTCTCTCTTTTATTTGAGCGATAAAAAGTTAATTGCAAACTTGCTTTGAATCTATTACCTTATTGTAAATGAAAACTTGCTTTATCTTGAAAAATAAGTCGAGCCTCATCCATAAATAAAGCTTGCATGTAGTTAATTATAGTTACTCGTTATCTCACGTCGGTCTTGCAGTACAAAAACAAGTTTTGTACTCATGCGCTGCTTAATATTAATTGTTGCAGAGGAAGAAGGTGAGCCCCAAGGGCCTCACTTTTGTGGTACGTGTGTTGCGTATTTTTGGGGCGATTAGCTTTGCGGTCGGTTGGTTGCCTTGTGGGTAAAGGCACACCGATTGGCTTTTGTTTATCGCCATCTTATGGCCATTTGCTTCAGCTGTGTATTTACTTATCTTCATGAATTTTGGCAGTCGGCCTCTCTTTTGTAATAACTCTCTTTATATTATCTATGTCTCTCGATTGTTGCTTTTGCTTGGCTCTATGTGTATGAATGGAATTGATGCATGATTTTGTAGCGAGTGTGTATCTGCATTTAGGAAGTATACATATCTCGAGCTTAGTTTATTTGATTTGTCTTTGTTAGGACCAAGTGGATGGTTAAAGCAGTACAAGCCGACAGTCATGGGGTCCTCACAAAGTTGGTATCGAGCCATTCCGACGTGATGTAACTTAAGCTTGATCCTCCTAGGATATTTTGAAAACTTTATTTTCAAAGTATCAAATGATTTATAAGCTTAAGTAAGTTCTCGGGTTTTACTCCTTACCTATCTTAGCTTTCTATCTCATCTTGATCTAATTTGAGTTTTAAAAGTTGTTCTCCTTTCCTTCTCTCAAAAGATAGTCATTATCGATTAATTGGGTTTGGGACCAATGAGTTTGGCAAATTGAAATGTTAGCCGCCCTCTACAAGGTTTTGAAGCTTCGAAGTTGAAGATTTCAATTAGGAGGCTTGGATGCGAATCTGGACAGCGATCATTCAATTTCGGACAGCAGGCTCAAAGGTTCTAACGGGGTAGGAAATAAGAAATTAACCAAGTAAAACTTGTGGGAATAAAAGGGTAAGATGTGATACTAGTTAGCTAAGTATCTAACGTTATTTTTATCGCCTTAACCTTGTTCTTGAGTAGTGTTAGGCTGGTTGTAGTGTGCTGAAATTTTTATCTTCTCACACTATTACTCGTTCATTCAATACGGGTTAATGGCATTGAGAAGTTGAGCTTGGTTTGGAGTTTCCTTGCTGTTTTGGAGTTTCTTTGGAAACATTTAAAGTTGTTACTTGCTGTTTTTGGCTTTCGGTTAGGGTGATGTCTCATTCCCCTAATCGTTAGCTTTCGCTTTCATGAACTTCTAATGTTAGTGCTTTGGTTTCTAACCTAAGTTTCTTAAGCGAGATGGTGGAGGTACTCGTAGTGGTCGGAGTCGTGACACAGTGCGGATGAGGAGTTCCGCCTCCTCAGGCCATGGTGAGGTCCTTCTTGGTCGGCGCCACCGTTCGAGAGGGCGGGAGGTCTGCTTGGATGTTGTGCGCGCAACACCTCCGCCCTTGCCGGTGCCTCGAGGATCGGGCAAGGGTGGACCTCGATCTCGTGGGGGGCTGCTGAGTTTCTTCGCACCCGACCCCCCGTTTTCCAGATCGAGAGACCCTTTGGGCGCGAATGGTAGGCTGCGTCGGAGTTGGCGTAAGCTCGGCGTTGCTCGATGCTGGACCGGGGCAGGGCACTCTTTGCCTCCATCGGCCGAGGGGCAGCACTCTCTGGTGGGAGAACTTCTTGGCCATCACGACCGCGGCCACAATGTCTCTTGGGATGAGTTCGGACGGCGTTCTGTCGAGCTCACATCCTGCGGCTTGATGGTGAAGAAGAAGGAGTTTTCGCTCAAGCAGGGCGTAAGTCGGTGATGGAGTACATGCGAGTTCAACCACTTGGCTCGTTATGCTCCATCGAGGTGGCCACTGATGAGTCCAAGCGAGAGAAGTTCATGGAGGAGTGCATGCGAGGCTGCAAGACAAGCTCTCCATTGTGGACTTTCTTCGACTTCCGGGCCTTGGTGGACAAGGCCATTGTTCTTGAGAACAAAGCGAAGGCGGCTGGGCGAATCCATGAGCGCAAGTGGGAGGCCGGTGATGCCGCACAGGCGGCCTCTCTCGTCCTCGTGTCGGGCCTTCCCGGGGGCGGTTGGTGCTTCACTACCAGAGGCGCCGGCACCAGCTCCTCGCCCTCCGCGGCCGTGCCCCGTCGCGTGCGCTGCGAACGGCAGGGGTGGCCCCGCAATCCGGCCGAGTCACTTGCACCGTGCAACGGAAGGGCATTATGCCAATAGTTGCCCTAACGGGTCAGGCGGCCCCTCGTCCTAATGGAGGGCGCGGGCGGGGAGAGTGGTTCTTCGAGGATCGAGAAGATCGTCCCCCGCTACCCAAGGCGTGGGTAGTGGCGCGTCAACCTCATCTCGCGGAGGAGGCACGAGAGGCACCCGACGTCGTGTTGGGTACCCTTCCAGTTAACTCTTTCCTCCGCTCTGATTTTGTTTGATTCAGCGCATCTCATTCTTTTGTTTGAGTCTTTCTTTGCTGTGGAGGTCTTCTTTTACTCCATTGTTGGTCCATTGCTCATTCGCTCTCGGTTCGGAGTTGAGGCTGAATACGAGTGTAGGGATGTCCCCTGTTGAGATAGAAGGGTAGGATTCTTGGCAAACCTTATCCTCCTTCGATCGCGAGCTTAGATGTAATCCTAGGCATGGATTGGTTGTCTCGGCACATGGGACAAATTGATTGCGCTAGGAGGCTCATCTACCTCACGATCCTTACGCGGCGAGTTAAGCTTTCGCAGAAAGGCTGCGAGATCGCCATCTCTTCGCGCTCGGCGAAGCCGACTCTAGATATTAGTGAAGTCCGGTGGTATGTGACTTTGTTGATGTCTTCCCGGCGACCTTCGGGATGCCACGATTCGAGACCTCGAGTTCGTCATTGAGTTGGTTCCGTACGCCTTGATTTCAAAGAGGCCTTGCTGAATGGACCCAGATTGAGTTGGTGGAGTTGAAGAAGCAGCGGGTGAGCTTCAAGAGAAGGGTTTCATCCCCTAGCTCATCTCCACAGGGATGCTCGGCAATCTTTGTCGAAAAAGGACAAGGCAGCTGCGCATGTGCGTTGATTACCGTCCACTTAATGAAGTAGCGGTAAAGAACAAGTACCCTTTGCCCGTGTCGGCGATCTCTTGATCAAGTGGCGGAGCTCGAGTTTTCTCAAGATTGATCGAGAGTGGGATATCATCAAGTTGGATTCGACACGAGGATATTCCAAAGCGGCTTTTCTACTCGTTATGGCTTGTGCGAGTATACCGTCATGTCATTCGGCTTAACCAATGCTCGGCCTTGTTCATGAACCTCATGAATTCGGTGTTCATGGAGTATTTGGATAGGTTCGTTGTGGTCTTCATCGATGATATCATATCTACTCCAGAGCGACGAGAACACACAGAGCATTTGAGGCTTGTGTTGGGCAAGCTTCGCGAGCACAAGTGTCACGCAGTTCAGCAAGTGCGCGTTACGGTTGAAGGAAGTAGCCTTCTTAGGCCATATTCTTTTGGCGGGGCGTAGGCGTGGATCCTAGCAAGATCGGCGCGTGCTTTCTCGAGTCGACCTACTCGGTCACCGAAGTTCGGAGTTTCTTGGTTTAGCGGGATATTATCGTCGCTTTATCGAGAACTTCTCCAAGATAGCGGCCGATGTGTGAGTTGCTCAAGAAGGACAAGAAGTTCTCGTGGTCCGTGATTGCGAGAAAGTTTCAAGCACTTAAAGCGATTGACCACCGCTCCGTTCTTGTTCTCCACGATGTCCGTCGAGCTTGATATCTTTTGTGGCGCTTCTCGTCGAGGCCTCGGTTGTGTCCTTATGCAAAAGGCAAGGTAGTGGCCTATGCATCAAGGCAATTGAGACCTCATGAACTCAACTATCCTACCCATGACTTGGAGTTAGCTTGCTGTGATCCATGCACTTAAGATTTGGCGACATTACCTAATCGGTGTCGTTGTGAAGTGTATCGGATCACAAAAGCTTAAAGTATTTGTTCACCCAACGGATCTGAACCTTAGGCAAAGGAGATGGCTGGAGTTGATCAAGGACTATGACATGGGTATTCACTACCATCAGGGCAAGGCCAATGTAGTTGCGGATGCGCTTAGCCGCAAAGCGCATTGCAATGCATTCTTTGCTCAGGAGCCTCGACCCACCCATACGGAGGTTTCAGCGTCTCAACTTGGGCTTGGTTGAGCACGGTTCCCTTCTTTTGCCTTAGTTATGCAGCCAACCTTGGTGGATCGGATCAAGTCCGCTCAACGATCGAACGTTGGAGTGAACCGCATCAAGGAAAATGTCAAGAATGGAACAAACAAGTGCTTCTCTAAAGATGAGCTTGGTGTCGTGAGGTTCGAACAGCCTTGTAGTTCCAAAGGACATGGAGTTGCGGGAGTTGATCCTCGCGAAGCCCACGATTCCTCGTTATCCATTCATCCGGCCACGAAGATGTATCATGATCTCCGGCAGAGATTGGTGGACCCGAATGAAGAGGAGATCGCAAGGTTCGTTCTTCGAAGTCACGGCGTGTCGTCGTCGTGTCAAGGCCGAACATCAGCGTCCGGCGGAGCTGCCACTCTTTACCAATTCCCGAGGAAGTGGGATTGGTCGGGATGGACTTTATCACTGGTCTACCCGGTCTCCAAAGAAGAATGATGCCATCCGGGTCGTCATCGATCGATTGACTAAGGTGGCTCATTTCCTTCTGTCAAGACCGACCTTCGAGTGGGTCTCCTCGCGAGCTCTACATAGCCCGCATCGTGAGTTTGCATGGTGTGCCAAAGACAATTGTGTCGGATCGTGGTTATTGTTCACGTCTCGGTTTTGGCATAGCACTGCAAGAGGCTATGGGAACTTCGCCTTTCTTCCACTCGACATTTCACCCCAAGCGGATGGTGGGCAGAGAGGGTCAACCAAGTATTAGAGGACATGCTCAGGAGCTTGTGTCCTTTCTATGGGAAGCATTGGGAGAAGTGCTTGCCATTTGCCGGGTTTTCTTACAACACGGTTTCGGGCGGTCTCGGCATGGCACCATTTGAGGCCTTATATGGGAGAAAGTGTAGAACCCCGTTGAGCTGATGCGAGACCGGTGAAAGACCTTTCTTTGGCGGGCTCGATTAATGAGGCCGAGGGTCAAGTCGGCTCATTCGTGACCGCTTGCGGCATGCTCAATCGAGCGAGGAAGAGCTATGCGGATCGTCGTCGTCGTGAGTTGAGCTTTGAGCCCAATGACTTCGTTTATCTCAAGGTTTCTCCTGCGAGAAGGTCACCGGCGTTTTGGTGTCAAGGGAAAGTTAGCTCCTCGATATGTCGGCCCCTCACCGTATTATCGAGAAGAAGGGAGCCGTTGCCTACAAGTTGGAGTTACTGCTGCACTTGCGGAGTACATGATGTGTTCCATGTGTCCCGGCTAAAGGAGTGCCTCACGTGTTCCAACAGAGGAAGCTCCGTTGGAAACTCTTGATGTCCAGAAGATTTGACCTACCATGCGGCGTCACATTCGCATACTCGAGGAAGCTGAACGAAGAACGAGGAATAAGACCATCAAGTTCCTTAAGGTTCAGTGGTCAAACCATTCGAGGATGAAGCTACTTGGGAGCGAGAAGATCGCCTCGTGCGTGACTACCCCTCTTTCTTTTCCGAGTAAGACAAATCTCAGGACGAGATTTTTGTGGGGGAGGTTTGTAACATCCCAAATTCTGTACTTGTGTTTCAAATGTAAGAAAATGAGTAGAAATTAAAACTTTTTCTTACATCATGTATTTCCTGTGTGCACTAAACAATTATTGTACAAGAGTATGGAAATACAAAGTCACAAGTCCGCTGATCATCTCTGAAATCTTTTTCCTAAGTTCTTGGGTTGATATGTGACCCTCCGAAAAATTTCACAATTTTCAGAAATTGATTGATAGTTTTATGGGTCATCAAACTTGCTTGACTCATAGTCAAATCCTAGCTCAAAACATTGTATAATTTCTCGAGAAAATGCTCAGCACAAAAACCTCTAGAAATTTTACACCATGTCCAGCTCAAGGTTAGCAAGCTACTGTCAAAATTTCATCAAATTTGGAGTTAGATTGCTACCTCAAATAAATCCCCAAGTCTCAGCTTTTAATTTCAAAGTCAAGTTTGGATTCCCTGTTCCTCGGGTCCGCGCCAGGTCTGGCTCGTGCCAACTGGCTCGGTCAAACCAACTAATACAGCACCAGGCCGAGCCCGTGCAACCTCGCCAGCCCCGCCGCCCTTGGATCTCAATCCAACCTCAAAGACCTCCTCGGGTCTTTGTAAAGGACCTCCCACCCGCCACGACCTCCTCTCGATTCTTTTACAAAGACAACCTCGAGGGCCTCCCCAGACCTCCTTTGCACCTTTTGCAAAGACCACCCTGGGCGACCTCCTCGGACCTCCACGACCACCCCTAGCGCTGGGTGATCTTGAGCCGTCCATCTTGAGATCTGTGGCTCAGACCTCCCCTAAGTGTTAGGACCTCTAATACTTAGCCCAAAATCTGGGCCCTTGGATTTCAATCCAACAGCTCACGACCTCCCTGGTGGAGCTGGGCCCGATTTAGCTGTTGAGTTCATTTGACCGCCTTCCTATTTCTCTCAGCATCGGGTGGGCACTGGCATTATCAATTTTTGTGCATGGCGATGAGCGGTGCCTTGTCAATTCTAAGGTGACAAGCGGCTATGTGTGCCAACATTAAATGTCCGGCAGACCTTTGCTCAAAAGTCTCACGACAACCTACTCCCATCATGTCATGTGTACTTTGGCTCGATTGCACCTACTGTCTTTGCCATTTTTCCCACCAGCTATATTTGAAGCCCAAGCTTGCTATCTAAGTTTCTTTAGACACTCCTTTTCAACCCTAGCTCCTTTCTCGCTCTTGTGCTCAAAACACCGAAAGCCTCTGCCACCATTGTTGAACTTTGGAGCTCTCCGTGACCTCCGAGCTCCAGTGGTTCATTATTGCAATTTTGGCTAATCCTTTTGTTCTCTTGGTCACCTCGAGCCTCTCTAACTTGTTTTTGTTTAAACCTTCCCAGAGGTTGACAAGGTGGGAGTTTGCTGTTCGTGGCCGGGAGCATCGTCTTCTTCACCTCCGGCGACCTCCACCGTCACCGGAGCTCTTGCGGCCACCTCTAGCTCCCCTTCATTCCCTGGTAAGTGCCTCAGTATCGGAAATCCCTATTCTTTTAGACCTCTTTAGGTTTTTCGTGTTTGCCGACTGCCTCCTCGGCGGTTATCTCTGGCTAGCCGCCGGTAGGGTGCGTTTAGCCCTCAGCGCTAGCACCTTTAGGTCCTCCTCCTATTTGGGACTCATCCGTTTCCTTTGGTTTCCGCCGATGAGATCCGGCGTCGCGGCGGCAAGTCGCTAAGCACGCTTTGTTTTGCCACTCAAAACCTTCCGTTTTGCTATCTTTTAGGACCACTTTAATGCTCAAATCATTGCTTATCTTTGGTGCATTATTTGTGTCCTAATTTGTGCCGTGGAGTCACTAACGCGGGCGTGGCCTTAGTATTAAGTCCGTAAGTCATTAAGTGTCCCTTTAGTTTCATTTATTGCCAATCATCTAGAGCATTTAATTTGTCTTAACCGCCACCTTTGTCGTTGTCAGGAGGTCTCGCCATTAAATCCACTCTTGACCTCCTCGGGCTAATCTTAGCGTCCCAGACCTCTCCAAGTTTAGATCTGGGCCTTAGGATCTTTTCGCAAAATCCTAAGTCTCTGGACCTCCTTGGTGGTGATCCTAGCCGCCCAGACCACCTGTTAAATCTTAGCCGATAAGACCACCTCGGCCCTTTGTGAAGAAGTCGAGGACCTCCTCCGCACAGATCCGGACCGTTCATGACCTCCCCACGAGATCCGGAACCGCCCGCACTTCTCTCTGTTGAACACCGCCGCGGCGACCTCCTCTCGCATAGATCCGGACCGTTCATGACCTCCCACGAGATCTGAACCGCCGGACCTCTCTCTCGTTGAACACACATCGCGAGCGACCTCCCGCCAAGATCATGGCCATCCATGACCTCCTCGGTGAAATCTAGCCGCTCGTGACCTCCCACCGGAGATCGTGACCGCTCTAGGACCTCCCCGCCGCCTCCGGACCGTTAGATTTAGATCTAACGGGCCAGACCTCTCGAGTAGATCTCAACCGTCCAGACCTCCTATGGGAGATCCGAGCCGTTAAGATCTCGCCTGATCAATCGTTGACCTTTAGACCTCCTAGTGCTCGGACCGCCAGATCTGATCCGGCGGCCACGACCTCTGATAAGCGCGAGGACCTCCTTTGCGTGCGCTGGCGTGCACCGGTCGTAGCCATTGATTCAAGATCTACGGCAGACCTCCTCGCTAGATCTTGCCGCCTAGGACCTCCTCGTTAGATTCGCACCATCAAGTCTAGATCTAACGGCCAAGACCTCCTTGGCGCGATGAGGTCTTTGCGCCGTGCTCGTCGCGGGTTTTAGATCGAGCTCGTGAGCCGTGCGATCTTTGATCAACGCCCACGACCTCCCGCTTTGTTGGTTTTCCAGTTTAGTCGAGAGCTTTTAATTGCACATATTAATTGGTTTAAACTTCAAAATTTCATATCTTTTTCTCTCAGAGTCTAAATTTAACAAACTAAAGTTCTATAAATGCATACATTAAAGTACTTTAGCTTAGTATAGGTTTGCAAAGAGTCTTTAATACTAAAATTAATCGTGTCTTAGATTTACAACTTAGAAAAATCATAACTCTTTCAATATAACTCCAAATGACCTGAAATTTTATATGGTTACCACTATACCAGTGGTAGCTACCATAAAAGTTTCAGCTTCAAAATCTTTCTAGAAAATATTTTTGCTACAGTGCTAATTATGGCTAAATTAGGTTTTTAGAGAATATCTTTTGCACCACAAATCCAAATTAAGTTTTTCCAGTTTCTATGTCTAGGTATGTTCGTATTTTTACCTTGTGTATAAATTTTGTCACGTTTGGATAAGTTTTGCTTGCTCTTTTGTTTAAGTGTTGCTCGTCTTATTGGTTGTTCTCGCTTCTTTTGCTTTTACGCTTAGGATTCGACATTTGCGGTAATCCCGAGAAACGCACTCCGCAACAAATTGAGCAACAAAGAAGAAGGCAAGGCTTGATCATTTCCATTGATCCCATTACTTTCAAAGTCTAATATTTTGTTTAACTTCTATGTATGCATTGCTACTTTGTTGTTAAATTGATTAGTTAGACCTCTAGTTGCATAATCTGTAGGTAAATGGTTATCCTCTACTACGAGCCTAGGTTATTTGTTGTGGTTAGAGTTCGATGGATGAACTCTTATCACTTAGTAGATTACGAATGAATATTGCTTAGCCATGCCTAGTTATCGGTAGTATTGGGCGATCATCGACTTAGTCGGTGATCTTGATCACACAACTACTTATACTACTCCATTATGTCCAACCCTTGTGTCTTATTGATTTACAAATCAAAAACTGAAAACAAAACTATATCTTGACTTGGGCACAATGGTATGTTGATGTGATCTGTTGGGTGTGGAATGGTGCCTAAGTCCCCAAGGACCGAGTTACTTGTGTCACTAAGCCAAGCGCTATTGCGTGCTAACCACACGAGGGGATATGGGACCTCTCTTGACTAAGTACTTTGGGAGGTGCTAATTATGAGCTGGTGGTGGGTGTGTGCGTGTGTGTGTTTGTGGTGTGCGAGGAGCATTAGCTGTCGGTTAGGGCATGTCTAATGTATCCTTCTCCGTGGGTTGCGGCTCTTAATTAGCATCGCCCATTGGAAAGCGTCTTGTAGACTTAGCCGTGTGCGCATACCAAAGGAAGTATGCTAACCGTGGTGGTGGAAAGGCGGTCTATCGTGTGGGTACATTGGTACACCCCTGCATGGTTAAAACTATTCGAATAGCCTCGCCCTAGGTTATGGACATGCTTGTAAGGTCGCAAGAACTAGACTACAACCTTTTAAAAACTTAAACTTGACATGGGTGGTGTGAAGGGTACTTCATGCTATTGTTGTGGTGACTATGGGTTAGTCACTTCTAGGTTGGTGTTGTTCTCATCTATGTTATTATTGTCTCTCTTTATTTGAACGATAAAAGTTAATTGCAAACTTGCTTTGAATCTATTACCTTATTGTAAATGAAAACTTGCTTTATGTGAAAATAAGTCCGAGCCTCATCCACTTAAATAAAGCTTGCATGTAGTTAATTATAGTTCTGTTATCTCACCGTCAGGTTTTGCAGTACAAAAACAAGTTTTGTACTCATCCGCTGCTTAATATTAATTGTTGCAGAGGAAGAAGGTGAGCCCCAAGGGCCTCACTTTTGTGAGGAGTGTTAAGGCGCATTGTTTGGGACGATTAGCTTGGCGGTCGGTTGGTTGCCTTGTGGGTAAAGGCACACCGATTGGCTTTTGTTTATCGCCATCTTATGGCCATTTTGCTCATTTGTGTATTTACTTATCTTCATGAATTTTGGCAGTCGGCCTCTCTTTTGTAATAACTCTCTTTATATTATCTATGTCTCTCGGTTGTTGCTTTTGCTTCGCTCTATGTGTATGAATGGAATTGATGCATGATTTTGTAGCGGGTGTGTATAATGCATTTAGGAAGTATACATATCTCGAGGCTTGGTTTATTTGATTTGTCTTCGTTAGGACCAAGTGGATGGTTAAACAAGACAAGCCGAATAAACCGGGTCCTCATGATTCTCTGAAACTTTCCTGCAATCAGCGGACCACGAACTTCTTGTCCTTCTTGAGCAACTCCGTCATCGGCCGCTATCTTGGAGAAATTCGATGAAGCGGCGATAATATCCTCGCTAAACCAAGAAAACTCCGAACGGTGGACCAAGTAGGTCGACTCGAGAAAGCACGCCGATCTTGCTAGGATCCACTCGCCCCGCCGAAAGAATATGGCCTAAGAAGGCTACTTCTTCAACGTAACGCGCACTTGTCGAACTTTGCATACGACTTGTGCTCGCGGCTTGCCCAACACAAGCTTCAAATGCTCTGTGTTCCTCATCGCTCTTGGGTAGATAAGGATATCATCGATGAAGACCACAATGAACCTATCCAAATACTCCATGAATACCGAATTCATGAGGTTCATGAACAAGGCCGAGCATTGGTTAAGCGAATGACATGACGGTATACTCGCATACAAGCCATAACGAGTAGAAAGCCATCTTTGGAATATCCTCGGTGTCGAATCCGAACTGGTGATATCCCACTCTCGAATCAATCTTGAGAAAACTCGAGCTCCAGTTAATTGATCAAGAGGTCGCCGATACGGGCAAAGGGTATTTGTTCTTACCGCTACTTCATTAAGTGGACGGTAATCAACGCACATGCGCAGCGCCTTGTCCTTCTTTCGACAAAGATTGCCGAGCATCCCCAAGGAGATGAGCTAGGCGGATGAAACCCTTCTCTTGAAGCTCACCCACCGCTTCTTCAACTCCACCAACTCGATTGGGTCC
Organism: Ampelocalamus luodianensis; assembly: GCA_036346255.1. Classification (NCBI taxonomy): domain Eukaryota; kingdom Viridiplantae; phylum Streptophyta; class Magnoliopsida; order Poales; family Poaceae; genus Ampelocalamus; species Ampelocalamus luodianensis. The sequence continues at coordinate 45,318,629 of CM070620.1, read as the reverse complement.
ATTCGGTGAGCCTCTTTGAAATCGGGCGATGCACCGGAACCAACTCAATGACAAACTCTAGGTCTCGAATCGGTGGCATCCCGGAAGGTCGTCGGAAGACATCAACGGTCACATACCACCGACGCGTCACTAATATCTAGAGTGGCTTCGCCGAAGCGCCAAGAGATCACGGACTCGCAGCTTTCGGCAAAGCTAACCCGCCGCGGAAGGATCGTGAGGTAGATGAGTCTCCTAGCGCAATCAATTTGTCCCATGTCTTTGAGACAACCAATCCATGCCTAGGATTACATCTAAGCTCGCCGATCAAGGAGGATAAGGTTTGCCAAGAATCCTACCCTTCTATCTTAACAGGACATCCCTACACTCGGACTCGGCTCTCAACTCCGAACCGAGAGCGAATGAGCAATGGACCAACAATGGAGTAAAAGAAGACCTCCCACAGCAGAAAAGACTCGAAACAAACGAATGAGATGCGCTGAATCAAACAAAACAGTAGCAGGAAAGAGTTAACCGAAAGGGTACCCAACACGACGTCGGTGCCTCCTGCTCCTCCTCCGCGGAGATGAGGTTGACGCGCCACTACCCACGCCTTGGGTAGCGGGGACCAACTCGATCACGGGAGGACCACCTCCCGCCGCGTCCTCCATTAGGACGAGGGCGCTCGATCTGTTAGGGCAACTATTGGCATAATGCCCTCTCGGTTGCACGAAAAGCAAGTGACCGGCGGCCGGATTGCGGGGCCACCTCTTTGTTCGCAGCGCGCGTGATCGGGCACGGACCGCGGAGGCGAGGAGTCTGTGTCTTTGGCGGCCTCGGTGGTAGCGAAGCCACAGCGACAAGTAAACAAACTTTAAATGTTTCCAAAGAAGCTCCAAAACCGCAAGGAAACTCCAAACCAAGCTCAACTTCTCAATGCCATTAACCCGCATTGAATGAACGAGTAATAGTGCGAGAAGATAAAATTTCAGCACACTACCTCAAGTCTAACACTACTAAAGAGCAAGGTTAAGGCGGCAAAATATCGTTAGGTACTTAGCTAACTAGTATCACATCTTACCTTTTTATTCCTACAAGTTTTACTTGATTAACCTCTCATTTTCTACCCCGTTAGAACCTCTGAGCTTGCTGTCCAGGAACCGAATGATCGCTGTCCATTTTGCATCCAAGCCTCCTAATTGAAATCTTCAACTTCGTAAGCTTCAAAACCTTGTAGAGGGCAGCTAACACTTCAATTTGCCAAACTCATTGGTTCCCAAACCCAATTTAAACGATAATGACTATCTTTTGAGAGAAGGGAAGGAGAAAACTTTTAAAACTCAAATTAGAGCAAGATGAGATAGAAAGCTAAGATAGGTAAGGAATAAAATCGGAGAACTTACTTAAGCTTTCATAAATCATTTGATACTCTGAAATTAAGGTTTTCAAAATATCCTAAGGACGACCAAGCTTGGTTACTACGGTCGAATGGCTCGATACCAACCTTGTGAGGACCCTGTTTATTAGGCTTGTTTGTTTAACCATCCACTTGGTTCTAATAAAGACAAATCAAATAAACTAAGCCTCGAATATGTATACTTCCTGCATTGCAGTATACACACCTGCTACAAAATCATGCATCAATTCCATTCATACACATAGAGTCAAGCAAAGCAACAAATGAAAGACATAGATAATATAAAGAGAGTTATTACAAAAGAGAGGCCGACCGCCAAAAGTCATAAAGATAAGTAAATACACAATGAAGCGAAATGGCCATAAGATGGCAATAAACAAAAGCCAATCGGTGTGCCTTTACCCACAAGGCAATCAGAGGACGGAATATTTAACTAGTAACACTTAACCTCCAATTGGTTCTAGCGTTACTAATTAAACATTCTAAGCCTCGATGGACATATGCTTCCTGCAGTGCAGCATATGTACATCATCACAAAATTACACATCAATTCCATACACATACATCACTAAGTTCAACAACGACATACATAAAGTAAAGTTATTACAAAAGAGAGCCGACCAGGCCAAATATAACAATATACAAGAATGACAATGAAGCAAAAGTGCCATAAGATGGCTAGAACAAAAGTCGCATCAAGTTAGCCATACACCCACAAGGCAAACCGACGGCCGCCAAGCTAGTCGCCCCATAAGTTACCACAACACTGACTCACAAAAGTGAGGCCCTTCAGCTCACCTTCCTCCTCTGCAACAAAACAATTAAGCATAGCAACCGAGTACAAAGATTGTCTTTGTACCCGCAAGACTCGACGTGTGGAATAGCGTACCTATTCATAAACTACATGCAAGCTTATTTAGGTGGAGGTCATATGTCTCATTTTGCATGAAGCCAACTTTATTTGCAATAATGTAGTACCTTTTAAAAACAAGTTTGCAAATTTATTTTGTTATCAAAGTAAAAGAAGTAAAGATACATACAAGTAACCACTGGAAGTGACTAACCCAATAGTCACCACAACATAGCACTAATCCCGATTCGTACCACCCATCAAGTTTTATTTTAAAAGGTTGTAGTCTAACTCTTGAAAGACCTTGCCAAGCGTGTCCATAACCTGGGACGCAGGCTATTCGAATAGTTTTAACCCTGCGAGGGTGTACCAATGTACCCACACTTGCATCGCCTTCAAGCCACACGCACACTCCGAAGGTATGTCGGCACGCTAAGTCCTACGAGACATTTCCAATCTTGTGTATTAACTACGAGCCGCTCAGATGGGTAGAAACACCATACGCTTACATTGCAAGCCGAAGACAACAAATCCCATCACGGGTGAAGTCTTTGGACACTACAATGCTCCCAACACCATCCCTCCCGCGACCGCACTGCGACTAGAGCCAATACACTCCAAAGTACTAAGTCAAGAGAGGTCCCATACCCTCTAATGTGGTTAGCACGCTAAAATGCTTGGTTTAGTGTAACAAGATGTTCGGTCCTTGTTGACTCAGGCACCATTCCAGTCACACCCGAAAATCACACCATCTTACCATTGTGCCCAAGTCTAAATCATTTTGTTTTCAGTTTTAGTTTTCATAAGTAGACATGGCACAAGGTGGAAATCATATATCATAATAAGTTTGTGTGATCAAGGTTATCGACAAGTCGATAACCGCCCATTTCTACCGAAGCTAAGCATGGCTAAGCAATTAATTCGCAAGCTACTAAGTGACAAGAGCTCATCCACGAACTCAAAGTCACAGCAAGTAACCTAGGCTCATGGTAGTAGAGGATAATCAATTGCTAAGGAAATGCACCTAATAGGCCAACTATTAACACAAAATAGCAATGCATACATAGAATTTGTAATCAACATAAATACTTAAAATACTGGGATTAACATGATCAAACTGCTTGCGCTTGTTGTTGCTCAATTTGTTGGAGGGTCGTTTCTGGTTACCGCAAATGTCTAATCCTAAGCTTAAAAGGCAAAAGAACCAAGAACAACCAATAAGACTAGCAACACTTAAACAAAAGAGCAAGCAAAAATTATCCAAATACAACGAAATTTATACACAAGGTAGAATACAAATATACCAAGACATAGAAACTGGAAAAACCTAATTTGGATTTGTATAAAAGATATTACTTAAAAACTCATTTTCTACATAATTAGCACAGAGCAAAAATATTTTCTAGAAAGATTTTGAAGCTGAAATTTTATGGTAGCTACCTACTGGTATAGTGGTAACCCATATAAAATTTTAGGTTATTTGGAGTTAAAATGATTTAATTATGATTTTTCTAAGTTCTACCACTAGCATATATCATTTCTCAGGAACATGAATAAAGACAAAGCCTAGATCAAATTAAAGCATGTCTACAGGCCAAATTTATCAGGTTGAGTTTGCTCAGTTTGCAACTACAGAGAGGAAGTTATGCGGTTTACAAATTTTCTATGAATTTCTAGACATCATTTTTCATTAAATAAGATCATGTTGTTTAAATCATTTTCTGCTACAAAACAGGGCCTAATTTCATTCTCGATTAAAGTTCATACTATAACAAAGCTACAAAGAACGGAATCATTCAAAAGGAGTTAAAATGACAAAGTTATGCACTTTTGAAATTTGAAACAAAGAAAAGACTTAGGAAACTTTGAGCTCTCTGGAGGTCCAAACGAACTGGAAGGCAAGGAGAGGTCGTGGGCCGTTAGATCAAGGTCCGACGGCCACGAGCCTCGACGACGACATACAAGCACAAGACCTCCTCCAAGATCGGGAGGTCGGATCGCTGAGATCTGATCCAACGATCACGACTCAGCGCGCACAACGCACGCAAGGAGGTTCACGCGCTTAGTCAGAGGTCGCGACCGCCGATCGCGATCCGCGGTCCCGAGCACTAGGGGAGGTCCTAAGGCTTTAAATCCAAGGAAAGAGGTCTGACGGCCGCATCTCACGCAGGAGGTCCCAACGGTCTAGATCTCTGGAGAGAGGTCCTACGCTAAATCCACGTAAGGAGGTCTAACCCGTTAGATCTAAAGCCAACCAGTTTAGACCGGAGGAGGAGGTCTTAACGCCACCGATCCAAAGGAGGAGGTCCTAGACGGTCAAGATCTTCCGCAGGGAGGTCTTGATCGTGAGATTGACACGAGGAGGTCTTGGATAACCAAGATCTTCTGGGAGGTCCTAAGCGATAGCGTTTGAACGGGAGGAGATCCGGACGGTTCGGGATAGACCTAGGAGGTCTTGAACGGTCCGTAACAACGCGAAGGGAGGTCCGAGACTTAAAGACTTACAAATAAATCCTAACGCTCAGATCTAAAGCCGGGGAGGTCGCGAACGGCTAGGATTGAGCCTAGGAGGTCTGAGCGGGGGTTTTCTAACAAGGACCGGGGGTGCTCTTTTTGCAAAGAGGACCACGAGGAGGTCTCTTCCAACGAGGACCTCGGGGAGGTTCCGAAGGTGGTTTTTACAAAAATGACCCCGAGGAGGTCTTTTTGAGCAGGAGTGGTCCTAGCGGCTAGGATTTAACCGAGGTGGTCCTAGACGGTTAGGATCAACCCTAGGGGAGGTCCTGGCGCGCAAGATTTGACACCGAGCCAGATCTAACGGCTACGAGCTAACCCAGGAGGTCTAAGGTGCTTTTAATGGCGCGGAACCTACGGACAGCGACAAAGGGTGGCGGTTAAGACAACTCACAGCTACTGATGATTGGCAATAAATGGGCATTTAAGATGTCCTAACAAGATGACGAAACGGGAGTTTTGAACCAAGAAATCCCGGCGGGCTCAACGGTTTGCCGCGGGCGATGGGGACTCGCCACGCCACCAAGGGCACCGATATACTCGCAATAGTGTCGCGGACCTAGCGGAGGCACTCTCGGCGGCGACGGCCTTAAACGCCGCGCGAGCCGAGAATGACTGAGGACAAGTGTTTGGCAAAACCGAAAATGACAAAGCCGAGCGCCACGAGCTAAGCTAGCTAGACCCCAAGCCCTAAGGGACTAAAATGGACTCACCCGAGTGTAGGAAGGTCCAGAGGAAGACGGAGGGACTTGGAGGAGGTCGATGAAGTCCCGCGTGATGTGGTTGCGGCTAAGGGAAGAAGACGACCTCGACCCCGACAAGCGCTCTCCCAACTTGACCACTCTGCGATGGACAACCACAAAGAAGTTAGAGAATGCTCGAGGTGCTCGAGATGACAAGAAAACAGCAAGAACATTAATGGAACCACTGGAGCTCGAGCTTCGCAGGAGCTCCAAAGGTGACAATGGAGGTTTCGGGGTGGTGGTGTTCTGGAGTTTGAGTTTGAGGACCACTCAACCGAGGGAGCCCAAGCACACCAAGAACGAAAGGAAAAGGAGAGGGAGTTTTCGTGCTATGTATAGCCCGGGAGCTTGGCAAGGGCTAGGGCAACCTATCAGAGCAAGAACCATGCCTCGCCAAGCGGCACGCACGGCGTGACAAGTGGCGAGCAGTGAAGACTTTGAGGTTAAAGCCGATCGGCAATGAATGCATGTCGGTGAGAAAGAGCCGTTGACAAGAGGCAAAAAGGTGACATCTCATCGCTCTAACCGCTCGACTCGACACACGCACGGCGGGAAAACCATGATGACCGGACCTCCCGAGGTCGAGAGGAAGAAGAAACGAGCCGAAGGAGAGGTCCTGGACGCCCCAGACCGCTGGGTGGTCCGGACGCCCAAGAATCGCCGAGGTGGGGAGGTCGAGCGCGAGCAGGAGGTCACGGGAGGTCGTGACCGCCGGATGGAGATCAGTGGCTTGACCACCTCGAGGCGCCGAGGGCGCCAAGAGGTCCTCGGTCGTGGGAGGTCGTGAGCGGTGGATGGAAATCCAACGGCTAGAACGGGCGCGCACGCAGATCGAGCTCGGGTGCGGCGCGGCGACATGGTCCAACCAAGTCGGCTGAGTTGGGCCTCGGTCCGAGCCCGAGTCCGACTCAACCAGATTTAGTTTTTCGGCTTTGGAAGGAGCTGCTCCTTGAGGATTGTTTGAGGCAAGAAACCGACTCCAAAAATTATGAAATTTTTACAGAGCTTGCTAGCTCAAACGAGACCTAGCATAAAATTTTAAGAGGCTTTGGGGCTGTGGATTTTCCTCCAAAATTCAACAAGGCACTGGTCCAAGGTTTGACAAGATTGTTTTTGAGAGTTCAAAAGTTGGATCAAAAGACTTGTGACTTCAGATTTCCATAGCTTCTTGTACAATACTTGCTTGGTACAATAGGAAGTACAGGATGTAAGAAAAAGTTTTAATTTCTCATTTTCTTACATTTGAAACACAAGCCTAAACTTGGGATGTTACAACTCTCCCCTTACAAGAATCTCGACCCGAGATTCCGTTTACTGAGAAGAAAGAAGGAAAATCTGCACGGCGATCTTCTCGCTCCCAAGTTGCCTCATCTTCGTAATGGTTTGACCATCAACCTTAAGGAACTTGATGACACGGTTCCTTGTTCTCCGCCGATTCTCAAGAATGCGAACAGATGCTCGCGGTAGGTCAAATTCTCCCGCACATCGAGAACCTCCAACGGAGTTTCCTCGCTGGGACACGGAGGCACTTCTTGGTGTGAAACATGGAACACATCATGCACACCTCAAGCGCACCTGGTAGCTCCAATCAGATGCAATCGCCCAACTCTCTCGATGATACGGTAAGGCCCAACATATCGAGGAGCCAACTTGCCCTTGATGCCAAAACGCGATGGCCCTTCAAGGGTGAGACTTTGAGATACACAAAGTCATTGGGCTCAAAGCTCAACTCACGGCGACGACGATCCGCATAGCTCTTTTGTCCGGATCGGGATCGCGCAGATGCTCGCGGATCAATCAACTCGACTTTCGCCTCATTGATCGAACCGACTAAAATCGCCGCCACCGCCTCGACCAGTTCAACGGGTTCTCGCACCTTCTCCCATACAAAGCCTCAAATGGTGCCATGCCAAGGCGCTCGAAAGTCGTTGTTGTAGGAGAACTCAGCAAATGGTAGGCATTTCTCCCACTTCTTCCCATAGGAAAGAACACAAGCACGAGCATATCTTCCAACACTTGGTTGACTTGTTCGTCCGGCCATCGGTCCGAGGATGAAAGGTCAGATCAAATGAAGGCGGGTCCCCATAGCCTCTGCAAACTATGCCAAAACCGCGAGGTGAAAAGCGCACCACGATCGTAAATAATCGTCTTCTGACACCGTGAAGACTCACAATCCTCGAGACATAAAGTTCGCCAAAGGCCCCACACGGTCGAGTCTTTACAGTGAAGGAAATGTGCCACTTTAGTCAACCGGTCAATCACGACCCAAATAGCATCATTCCCTGGACGAAGCGGGGCAATCCGGTGATGAAGTCCATGCCAACGAATCCCACTTCCATTCTCGCACTCGCAAAGGTCAAGAAGACCTCGCCGACGCCGATGTTCGGCCTTCACACGACAAAGACACGCCGCACTCGCAACGAACTCCGCAATCTCGCACTTCATTCGGGTCCACCGTAATCTCGACGAAGATCTCGATACATCTTGGTAGCCCGGGGTGAATAGACAAAGGAGAGTCATGGGCTTCCGAGAATCATATTCCGCAATTCCATGACCTTAGGAACCACAAGCGCGCCCAAACCACACAACGCCATTCTCATCCTCTCCAAAAGCACTTGGCCATCCCATCCTTGATGTTCTCGCGATCCGCTCACACATCATCTGTCATTGTGCCGCTTTGATTTGGTCCACCAAGGTTGGTTGCACAACCAATGTAGCAAGAGAACCGTGCTTGATCAAACCCAAATTGAGGCGCTGAATTCGTGCAATGAGGGTAGGTCTGCCGCTCTTGGAGCATCAACATGTTGCAATACACTTTCCTACCGAGTGCATCCGCAACAACATTGGCCTTGCCCGATGGTACCGAATACCCATGTCGTAATCCTGATCAATTCCAACCATCTTCTTTGCCCGAGGTTCAGATCCGTTGGGTGAACAAGTACTTCAAACTCTTGTGGTGGAATACACCTCACAACGGTTACCAATTAGGTAATGCCGCCAAATCTTGAGTGCATGGACCACGACTAACTCCAAGTCATGAGTAGGATAGTTGAGTTCATGAGGCCTCAATCGCCGCGATGCATAGGCCACAACCTTGCCCTCCCGCATAAGAACACAACCAAGACCTCGACGAAGCATCACAATAGATATCAAAACTCTTGTGAATATCGGGAGAACAAGCATCTGGCTGAGGTCACCGCTTCTTGAGTTCCAAAACTCACATCACAAGCAATGACCACTCAAACTTCTTGTCTTTCTTGAGATTCCACCATAGGCTTTGCAATCTTGGAGAAATTTTCGATGAAGCTGCGATAGTAGCTACCAAACCAAGAAAACTCCGACATCGATGACCGACTTGGCCGACCCCAAGATAGCACATCACCGACCTTACTAGGATCCTGACCACACCTCCGCCGAAAGAACATGGCCCAAGAATGCCACTTCTTCAACCGTAACTCGCAGACTTGTCGAATTTGGCATACACTGGTGTTCAAGCAGCTTGCCCAACACAAGTCAAGATGATCAAGATGCTCTTCTTCACTCTTGGAGTAGATAAGGATATCGCCGATGAATACCACCACAAACCTATCCAAATACTCCATGAATACTGAGTTCATTAGGTTCATGAATAAAGCAGAGCATTAGTCAAACCAAAGACATGACTGTACTCGTGAAGGCCATAACGAGTAGCAAAGGTCGTCTTAGGAATATCCTCGGCCGATCCTCGACTTGATGATAGCCCAATCTCAAGTCAATCTTGAGAAGACTCGTGTTCGGCCAATTGATCGAAAAGATCATCAATACGGGCAAAGGATACTTGTTCTTTATAGTCACCTCATTAAGTGGACGGTAATCAACACACATGCGCAAGGTCTTGTCCTTCTTCTTTACAAAGATAATCGGGCAACCCCAAGGAGATGAGCTAGACGGATAAAACCCTTCTCTTGCAGTTCACCCAGCTTGCTTCTTCAGCTCCTCCAACTCATTAGGGGCATGCGACGGCCTCTAGAAATAGGGCGGATGCCAGGGCAGCAACTCGATCACAAACTCCGGATCTCGAACAGAGGCATGCTGTAAGTCTTGGGAAAGACATCCGCGAAGTCACACACGTGGGGACGTCGTGAATCTCCACATCGCTTTGCTTCAAGGACATAAAGATGGGGCTCTCGTGAATCGTGGCGAAACCCAACTCGCTCATCAAGGGTGGTGAGGTAGACAATCTTCCGCACAATCGATTTGCCCCAAGTGTTGGGACAACCAATCCATGCCAAGAATCACATCCAAGCGCGCGAGTCGAGCAGATAAGACTCGCCAAGAATCCCACTCCTTCGATGTGGATAGGAACATCCCAGATACTTGGTCGCTCTCATTTCCAACCCGAGAGCGAATGAGCAGTGGAATCCCAAAGGAACACAAGAAGTCCACAATCAACAAAGAAAAGACCTCGAAATAAAAGAATGCTAAGCCCCGAGTCAAATAAATCAGAGCAGACGCAAATTAACAAGGAGCGCACCCAACACCACGCCGGCGCCTCTGTGCCTCCTCACCAAATGTGGTTGACTCGGCCGCTCCCAAGCCCGGTCTTCGGGTCGGTGGGTGACCACTCCTTGCCCGCCCTCCATTAGGACGAGGCCGCTCAGATCTTCTTAGGACAACTACTCGCGTAGTGGCCCTTGTTGTGGCGAGAAGCGGTGACGCCGCCGCGGGTTGCGGGAACACCTGCTGCCTTGGTCGCAGCGCGACGCGATCGAGTCACGACCGCGGAGGGCGGAGGCGGTCTTGAAGGCCTCGGCGGTGGTGAAGTCGAACGGCCACCGTGCAGCCCAACTCGGGACGAACGAGGCCGCCTGTGGCATCGGGCCTCCCACTTGCGCTATGGACTCGCCAACGCTCTCGCCTTATGCTCGGCGATGATGGCCTTGTCCACTAAGGTGCGGAAGTCGTGAAGTCCACAATAGAGAGCTTGTCCCAAGCTCCTCGCACAAACCTCCATGAACTTCTCCCGCTTGGCCTCATCGGTGGCCACTCAGAGGAGCGCACCTCGCGAGATGGTTGAACTCGTGGAGGTACTCATCCGCGATCCGCGCCTGCTTGAGCGCAAGGAACTCCTTCTTCTTCACTTCATCAGCCTGGGGACATGGGCCCGACGGAAAGTCGATCGAACTCCTCCCACGAGACCACGTGTCCCGCGGCTGCATGGCGAGGAAATTCTCCCACCATGAGAGTGCCGCACCCTCCAACCGATGGGATGCGAAAAGTGCCCGCCTCTGTTCTCGGCACGAGCAACGCTGAGCTCCGCTCAATCGACGCAGCCTGGGCCGTCGTCGCGCCCAAGGGATCCTCGGACCGGAGAAGGTAGGAGGTCGCAGCGGAGGAACTCCGCAAGCCCCCACGCGCTTGGTGCCCACCTCCATCCGCAGGCACAGAGGAGTGGAGGTGTTCTGGCGATAACCTCCAACACCTGCGGTCCTCCGAACGATTGCGCTCGATTTGCATGAGGACTTCCGCCATGGTCTGAGGAGGGGGAAGCTCCTCATCGGGACTACACCTACCGATTCCGCCGCCACGTGTCCCACCACCATCCCGATTCACTAAGATAAGTTAGCTACAAGCCCGAGATAAAAGAAGGCAAAGAAATGCAAACTCAAGAAAAAGGGCTCAGAATAACCACCAAGAGTACAAGACCAACAATCACCAAATCGACTTCTCAAACGACTAACCCGTATGGAAGAACGAGTAATCGTGGTGAGAAAACCCAAAATTTTCAGAACTAAATTCTAGCTCAAAACAAATCCAAAATCAAGGTATAACCACCTAATAGAGTATAGGCATTAGCTAATCTCATATCACTTCTTACCCTTTCATTCCCACAAGTTTTAGTTGAATTTACCTCTCATTTCCTACCTTAATTACTCACCACTAGCTAGCTGTCCAAATTTCTTTCTCCAAGCTCTCATGGTTTCCCAAAACCAAGTTAATCGACAGAGGCTAATTTTTGAAAGGAAGAGAGGAACAACTTTTTCAAACTTAAGTGAGGGTAAGGTGAGATGAGCAAGCTAAGATAGGTAAGGAGCAAAATTAGAGAACTTACTTAAGTTTTCATAAACTATTTGAAAGTAAGTTTTCAAAATATTCTAAAGGCGACTAAGCTAGGGGTTTCTACGGTCAATATGGCTCTGATACCAACTTTGTGAGGACCCGGAATATTTAACTAGTAACACTTAACCTCCAATTGGTTCTAGCGTTACTAATTAAACATTCTAAGCCTCGATGGACATATGCTTCCCAGAATTGCAGCATATGTACATCATCACAAAATTACACATCAATTCCATACACATACATCACTAAGTTCAACAACGACATACATAAAGTAAAGTTATTATAAAAGAGAGCCGACCGCCAAATATAACAATATACAAGAATGACAATGAAGCAAAAGTGCCATAAGATGGCTAGAACAAAAGTCGACCAAGTTAGCCATACACCCACAAGGCAACCGAGGGCCGCCAAGCTAGTCGCCCATGCAAGCTACCACAACACAGCTCACAAAAGTGAGGCCCTGTGCTCACCTTCCTCCTCGCAACAAAACAATTAACATAGCAATCGAGTACAAAGATTGTCTTTGTACCCGCAAGATCGACGTGTGGAATAGCAGACCTCTATTCATAAACTACATGCAAGCTTATTTAGGTGGAGGTCATATGTCTCATTTGCATGAAGCCAACTTTATTTGCAATAATGTAGTACCTTTTAAAAACAAGTTTGCAAATTTATTTTGTTATCAAAGTAACAGTAAGTAAAGATACATACAAGTAACCACCGAAGTGACTAACCCAATAGTCACCACAACATAGCACTAATCCCCGATTCGCACTCACCCATCAAGTTTTATTTTAAAAGGTTGTAGTCTAACTCTTGAAAGACCTTGCCAAGCGTGTCCATAACCTAGGACGAGGCTATTCGAATAGTTTTAACCCTCGAGGGTGTACCAATGTACCCACACTTGATCGCCTTCAAGCCACACGCACACTTCGAAGGTATGTTGCACTGCTAAGTCCTACGAGACATTTCCAATCTTGTGTATTAACTACGAGCCGCTCAGATGGGTAGAAACACCATACGCTACATTGCAAGCCGAAGACAACAAATCCCATCACTGTGAAGTCTTTCTGACACTACAATGCTCCCAACACCATCCCTCCCCGCGACTCCTGCGACTGAGCCAATACACTCCAAAGTACTAAGTCAAGAGAGGTCCCATACCTCTAATGTGGTTAGCACGCTAAAATGCTTGGTTTAGTGTAACAAGATGTTCGGTCCTTGTTGACTCTGCACCATTCCACCACACCTAAAATCACACCATCTTACCATTGTGCCCAAGTCTAAATCATTTTGTTTTCAGTTTTAGTTTTCATAAGTAGACATGGCACAAGGTGGAAATCATATATCATAATAAGTTTGTAGTGATCAAGGTTATCGACAAGTCGATAACCGCCATTTCTACCGCTAAGCATGGCTAAGCAATTAATTCGCAAGCTACTAAGTGACAAGAGCTCATCCACGAACTCAAAGTCACAGCAAGTAACCTAGGCTCATGGTAGTAGAGGATAATCAATTGCTAAGGAAATGCACCTAATAGGCCAACTATTAACACAAAATAGCAATGCATACATAGAATTTGTAATCAACATAAATACTTAAAATACTGGGATTAACATGATCAAACTGCTTGCTCGCTTGTTGTTGCTCAATTTGTTATGGAGGGTCGTTTCTGGGGTTACCGCAAATGTCGAATCCTGCTTAAAAAGGCAAAAGAACCAAGAACAACCAATAAGACTAGCAACACTTAAACAAAAGAGCAAGCAAAAATTATCCAAATACAACGAAATTTATACACAAGGTAGAATACAAATATACCAAGACATAGAAACTGAAAACCTAATTTGGATTTGTGGTGCAAAAGATATTACTTAAAAACTCATTTTCTACCATAATTAGCAATCAGAGCAAAATATTTTCTAGAAAGATTTTGAAGCTGAAATTTTTATGGTAGCTACCTACTGGTATAGTGGTAACCCATATAAAATTTTAGGTTATTTGGAGTTAAAATGATTTAATTATGATTTTTCTAAGTTCTACCACTAGCATATATCATTTCTCAGAACATGAATAAAGACAAAGCCTAGATCAAATTAAAGCATGTCTATGTGCCAAATTTATCAAAGTTGAGTTTGCTCACTTTGCAACTACAGAGAGGAAGTTATGCGGTTTACAAATTTTCTATGAATTTCTAGACATCATTTTTCATTAAATAAGATCATGTTGTTTAAATCATTTTCGCTACAAAACAGGCCTAATTTCATTCTCGATTAAAGTTCATACTATAACAAAGCTACAAAGAACCGAATCATTCAAAAAGGAGTTAAAATGATAAAGTTATGCACTTTTGAAATTTGAAACAAGAAAAGACTTAGGAAACTTTGAGCTCGGAGGTCCAAACGAATCGAAGGCAAGGAGAGGTCGTGGGCCGTTAGATCAAGGTATGACGGCCACGAGCCTCGACGCACGCCACGCGCACAAGACCTCCTCCAAGATGGGGAGGTCTCGATCGTTGAGATCTGATCCAACGATCACGACCGTGCGCGCAGCACGCACGCAAAGGAGGTCTCACGCGCTTGTCAGAGGTCGCGACCGCCGGATCGCGATCCGCGGTCCCGAGCACTAGGGGAGGTCCTAAGGCTTTAAATCCAAGGAAAGAGGTCGGGACGGCCAAGATCTCACGAGAGGAGGTCCCAACGGTCTAGATCTCCGAGAGAGGTCCTACGGCTAAATCCAAAGAAGGAGGTCTAACCTGCTAGATCTAAAGCCAACGGTTTAGACGAGGAGGAGGTCTTAACGCCATGATCCAAAGGAGTTGGTCCTAGACGGCCAAGATCTTCCGGAGGAGGTCTTGATCGGCCGAGATTGACACGAGGAGGTCTTGGATAACCAAGATCTTCGGGAGGTCCTAAGCGATAGCGCTTGAACGGGAGGAGATCCGACGGTTCAGATTAGACCTAGGAGGTCTTGAACGTCCAGAACAACGCGAAGGGAGGTCCCGAGACTTAAAGACTTACAATAAATCCTAACGCCGATCTAAAGCCGGGAGGTCGCGAACGCCAGGATTGAGCCTAGGAGGTCCGAGCGGGGTTTTCTAACAAGGACCGGGTGCTCTTTTTGCAAAGAGGACCACGAGGAGGTCTCTTCCAACGAGGACCTCGGGAGGTTCCGAAGGTGGTTTTTACAAAAATGACCCCGAGGAGGTCTTTTTGAGCAGGAGTGGTCCTAGCGGCTAGGATTTAACCGAGGTGGTCCTAGACGGTTAGGATCAACCTAGGGAGGTCCTGGCGCGCAAGATTTGACACCGAGCCGATCTAACTGGCCACGAGCCAACCCAGAGGTCTAAGGTGCTTTAATGGCGCGGAACCTACGGACAATGACAAAGGGTGGCGGTTAAGACAACTCACGCCATCGATGATTGGCAATAAATGGGCATTTAAGATGTCCTAACAAGATGACGAAACGGAGTTTTGAACCCAAAAATCCCGAGCGGCTCAACGTTTGCCGGCGATGGGGACTCGCCACGCCACACAAGGGCACCGATATACTCGCAATAGTGTCGCGGACCTAGCGGAGGCACTCTCGACGGCGCGACGGTTTTAAACGCCGGCGAGCCTGAGAATGACGGAGGACAAGTGTTTCAAAAACCGAAATGACAAAGCCGAGCGCCACGAGCTAAGCTAGCTAGACCCCAAGCCCTAAGGGACTAAAATGGACTCACCCGAGTGTAGGGAAGGTCCAGAGGAAGACGGAGGGACTTGGAGGAGGTCGATGAAGTCCCGCGTGATGTGGTTGCTTGCGAAGGGGAAGAAGACGACCTCGACCTGACAAGCAGCTCCCAACTTGACCACCTCGCGATGGACAACCACGGCAAGTTAGAGAATGCTCGAGGTGCTCGAGATGACAAGAAAACAGTAAGAACGTTAATGGAACCACTTGGAGCTCGAGCTTGGCAGGAGCTCCAAAGGTGACAATGGAGGTTTCTGGTGGTGGTGTTCTTGGGGTTTGAGTTTGAGGACCACTAACCGAGGGAGCCCAAGCACGCCCAAGAACGAAAGGAAAAGGAGAGGGAGTTTTCTGTGCTATGTATAGCCCGGGAGCTTGGCAAGGGCTAGGCAACCCATCAGTGAGCAAGAACCATGCCCTCGCCAACGCACGCACGCACGGTGACAAGTGGCAGAGCAGTGAAGACTTTGAGGTTAAAGCCGATCGGCAATGAATGCATGTCGAGAAAGAGCCGTTGACAAGAGGCAAAAGGTGACATCTCACCGCCCCAACCGCTCGACACGACACACGCACGGCAGCGGAAAACCATGATGACCGGACCTCCGAGGTCGAGAGGAAGAAGAATGAGTCGAAGGAGAGGTCCCGGACGCCCCAGATCCGCTTGGGGTGGTCCCGACGCCCAAGAATCGCCGAGGTGGGGAGGTCGTGGAGCGGAGAGGAGGTCCGGGAGGTCGTGGACCGCCGGATGGAGATCCAGTGGCTTGACCACCCCGAGGCGCCGAGGGCGCCAAGAGGTCCCCGTGATCGCTGGGAGGTCGTGAGCGGTGGATGGAAATCCAACGGCTAGAACGGGCGCGCACGAGATCGAGCTCGGGGCGCGGCGCTGGCGACATGGTCCAACCAAGTCGGTTGAGTTGGGCCTGGTCCGAGCCCGAGTCCGACTCATCCGCATTTAGTTTTTCCGGTTTTGGAAGGAGCTGCTCCTTGGAGGATTGTTTGAGGCAAGAAACCGACTCCAAAAATTATGAAATTTTTACAGAGCTTGCTAGCTCAAACGAGGACCTAGCATAAAATTTTAAGAGGCTTTGGGGCTGTGGATTTTCCTCCAAAATTCAACAAGGCACTGGTCCAAGGTTTGACAAGATTGTTTTTGAGAGTTCAAAAGTTGGATCAAAAGACTTGTGACTTCAGATTTCCATAGCTTCTTGTACAATACTTGCTTGGTACAATAGGAAGTACAGATGTAAGAAAAAGTTTTAATTTCCTCATTTTCTTACATTTGAAACACAAGCCTAAACTTGGGATGTTACAAAGAACTAACCTGACCGCCAAGCTAATCGTCCCAAAGCAACACAAGAACACACCTCACAAAAGTGAGGCCCTTGGGCTCATCTTCTTCCTCTCGCAACAATTAATATTAAGAAAGCGTATGAGTACAAAACTTGTTTTTGTACTCTGCAAGACTCGATGTGAGATAACATGAACTATAATTAACTACATGCAAGCTTTATTTAAGTGGATGAGGCTTTGGACTTATTTTTAGCATAAAGCAAGTTTCCATTTGCAATAAGTTAATAGATTCAAAGCAAGTTTGCAATTAACTTTATGGTTCAAATAAAAGAGAGACAATTATAACAATAGATAGATGACAAAACTAACCTAGAAGTGACTAACCCATAGTCACCACAACAATAGCATGAAGTACCCTTCATACCACCCATGTCAAGTTTAAGTTTTTTAAAAGGTTGTAGTCTAGTTCTTGCACGACCTACCAAGCATGTCCATAACCTAGGACGAGGCTATTCGAATAGTTTTAACCCTGCAGGTGTACCAATGTACCCACACGATAGACCGCTTTCCACCAGCCACGTTAGCACACTTCCTTTGGTATGTGCATGGCTAAGTCTAACAAGACGCTTTCCAATGGACGATGCTAATTAAGAGCCGCAACCCACGGAGAAAGACACATTAGACAAACTCCTAACAAAGTCTCAGTAATGCCCTCCAAAACACACACACAAGAACACACCCACCGACTCAGCTCATAATTAACACCTCCCAAAGCATCGAGTCAAGAGAGGTTCCATATCCCCTCAGGTGGTTAGCACGCAATAAGCGCTTGGCTTAGTGGACACAAGTAACTCGGTCCTTGGGGACTTAGGCACCATTCCACACACCCAATGATCACATCAACATACCATTGTGCCCAAGTCAAGATATAGTTTTGTTTTCGCTTTTGATTTGTAAATCAATAAAACACAAGGGTTGGACATAATGGAGTAGTATAAGTAGTTGTGGTGATCAAGATCACCGACTAAGTCGATGATCGCCCAATACTACCGATAACTAGGCATGGCTAAGCAATATTCATTCGTAATCTACTAAGTGATAAGAGTTCATCCATCGAACTCTAACCACAAAGAAATAACCTAGGCTCGGTAGTAGAGGATAACCATTTACCTACAGATTATGCAACTAGAGGTCTAACTAATCAATTTAACAACAAAATAGCAATGCATACATAGAAGTTAAACAAAATATTAGACTTTAAAAGTAATGGATCAATGGAAATGATCAAACTGCTTGCTTGCTTGTTGTTGCTCAATTTGTTGCTGAGGGTCGTTCTGGGTTACCGCAAATGTCGAAGCCTGCGAAAGAGCGAAAACAACCAATAAGACGAGCAACACTTAAACGAAAGAGCAAGCAAAAATTATCCAAATGTGACGAAATTTATACACAAGGTAAAATACTAATATACCTAGACATAGAAATTGGAAAACCTAATTTGGATTTGTGGTGCAAAAGATATCCCCTAAAAACCTATTTTCTACCATAATTAGCACTCAGAGCAAAATATTTTCTAGAAATATTTTGGAGCTGAAATTTTTAGGTGGCTACCTACTGGTGTAGTGATAACCCATATAAAATTTCAGGTCATTTGGAGTTATATTGAAAGAGTTATGATTTGTCTAAATTGTTTAGGCATTAAACTAAAAATATGATCCTTATGATTTCTAAAAATAGTAAAATTTGTGAAACCAATTTTCCTAGCAAATACACTATCAGTGGAAGCTAATCCAATTGGATTCATACAAAAATGATCTATATATTAAAAGTTATGCATTTTACAAGTTTGCTAAAGTTCAAAAAACAGATTAAGTTCACTTGTTTACTATTTTTGAAAATGGTTTTCCAGGTTTTATCATGGTCTCAAGTTATTTTTCTATTTAAGTTCAAGTTCTAAGGAAGCTAACAAAATTGGAATCATCTAATTTGGAGCTAAGATGACAAAGATATAAAAATGACAAGACCCTAATGATCTTCCGATTTTGGACTTAGCATTTTCGGGATTTTCCTAACACCCGAGACGTGGACGATTGAGAGCCGCCGATCTCAGATCGGACGTCCCCGTTGAATCCGAGCGACATGTGCACCGAAAGCGCCGCAGAGGAGGACGACGACGTGAGAGCCGAGGGTCGAGATCTCAGATCGGACGACAAGCACGAGCCACGCCGCCGACCGAGCTCCGCCCGACAACGGGAGTTTCCGCCGCGAGCTTGCTGGCTTGTCGCCGCGAGAATCGCCATGGCGACGCCAAGGGCCAAAACGGGATCCTAGCACTATTGCGCACCTAATGGCACCAACGGCGAGGCCAATGGTGACTGACGCGCGCGCCGCGGCGAGAGGCGAGGGAGGCTACACGAAACGAAACGATGATATGGCTAAGCTACGCGCAAATGGACGGGTGCAAAGCTATGACGGGTCCTATGGACTTAACGCGACCAACCGAGTCCAAACGGCCGCCGGCGAGCCGAGGCTAACGGCGGCGGCGGCGCGACCAAACAGGAACTATGGCTACTGCAGCAAAAGCTAAACGGGAAAGCTTAAGCTCACCGGGGTTCATCAAGACGGCGACGGGTTGGGGTGGACGAAGGATGATCGAGCAGCCCGCGACGAAGTCCAAGCCGATGCGAAGAGCTTCACCGTGGAAGGGTCAACCTGGGCCAAACTAGCAACACCGGTGGTACCATGAGCTTGCAATTCCACCGAGAAACTTCTGGAGGTGGATTGGGAAATGGGGTCTTACCAAGACCGAGAAGAAAAGGGGCACGCGGCGCCGCAGCTCCAAAACTCCATCTCCGCCTCAGAGAGGAAACCCAAAATAGGGGAGGGTTAAGCACCACAGAGGTAAAAGGAAGGAGTAGGAGGAAGAATCGGGCGAGGAGCCACGGAGCACCGTCGGCACAGAGCCCAAGCTCAAGAATGGAGGAAATGGGCGCTGGGGTGGTATGGGCTCGCCAAGCTCGAGGGTGCAAGAGAGAGCTGGGGAGAGGAAAGGAAGCCAACGGAGGTGACCAGGGGCTTAAGTAGGCCTCGAGGAGCACGAGCACCGTTGTTCGCCGGGTTCCCGCTGCCGCTGCGCCGCCGGAGCGACGGGAGCAAGCTGAGACGACGACAAACGGGGCGTGGAGTGACGGCATTTAATGCGCCCGCAGAGAGCCGTTGACGAAGACGGCGACAAAGCATCGCGCACCACGCCGGCCCGCCATGGCGCATTGCCGCTGAGCGAGAGGAGGACGACGATGGCCAGCCGTCCGACGGCTTCCAAGGGTTAGCGCGCGATCACGTTGAAACGGATCGCGAACGCCGACCGCCGATTGAAATCCAACGGCCGAGCATCAAAGGGCAACCGAGTTGTCCGAATGCTTACATTTAATGAGAGCCGCCCGATGGAGATCTAACGGTCGATGACGCCGCGCCGCTGACCGCCGCCGGTGTAATTAGTTGGCTCGGTCGAGTCAAGTGACTCGAGCCCGAGCCTGACTCGCACCCGAGGAACAGTGCAAACCAGTTAGGTTTTGATTTTTGAACTGAAAATTTAGGGATTTAATTGAGGCATCAAATCAACTCCAAAATTTATGAAATTTTAACTGGAGCTTGCTTACCTTGGGGTTAACCCTCCATAAAATTTCCAGAGGGTTTTGTGCACTGGAATTTTCTCAAGAAATTCCAGAAGGTTAAAACAAAGGTTTGACCAAGGTTTGACTTGCCTCTAAAATATTTCAAATAATTTCCAAAAATTATGAAATAATTCAGAGGTGTTACCAAGCCACCCTAGAACCAGGGAAAATTATTTCCAAGGGTTTGACAAAAGATTTGACCAAGGAGGTTGTTGACTTGATAAATGAGGCCTTTGATTTTTAATTTTCCAAAATTCTTTTACAAGAATTTCAGAAAAGTTTCAAAAGTAAAAGGATGAAGGAAAAGTTTTAATTTACCCTCATTTTATTACATTTGAAACACAAGCCAAAATGGGGATGTTACATTACGAGTAATAAGCATATACATAGCTACATGAAAACTGAATCAAAGGGAATGGTTATATGGTTATTTGGACGCATAAAGCAATTTTTATTTGCAATAATGTAATAGATTGAAGGCAAATTATCAAATCTCATTTTAAATCATTGAAATAACAGTGAGATACAATAAATAGCACAAGTAACCACCTAGACGTGACTAACCCAATAGCCACCATAACATAGCACGAATTCCCGATTCGTACCACCATCAAGTTTTAGTTAAAAAGATTGTAGTCTAATTCTTGTGGGAAATAACCAAGCGTGTCCATAACCTAGGACGAGGCTATTCGAATAGATTTAACCCTGCAGGGGTGTACCAATGTACCCACACTTCAGACCGCCTTTTTGCCACTAGATCAAGCACACTTCCTTTGGTATGCCGGCATGGCTAAGTCCTACGAGATATTTTCAATGGAAAATGCTAATCAAGAGCCGCACGTATGGGGGTTATCACCTAGTGGACCACCTTCACGGCCCCCACTAAGGACCCATTCGTAGAGTAGGATACACCGGCCTAAGCGAGTGCTCTCCTCTCCCCACAAACATGTCCATATTGCATATATCACATATGCAACCCACCACACGATTCATTAATTAACACCCCCAAAGTACTTAGTCAAGAGAGATCCTATTTCCCTCTAGTGTGGTTAGCACGCAATAATGCTTGGATCAATGGCGCAAGTATTCGGTCCTTGTTGACTCGGACACCATTCCAGTCACACCCAAAAACACACCAACATACCATTGTGCCCAAGTCCAAATCATTTTGTTTTCAATTTTAGTTTTCACAACTAAACATAGCACAAAGGCTGAACATAGAATCATAATAAATATTTGTGTGATCAAGTTCATCGACTAAGTCGACGACAACCACCCAATTCTACTGGTAGCTAAGCATGGCTAAGCAACATTATTCGCAAACTACTAAGTGACAAGGGCTCATCCAGTGAACCCTAAATCACAGCAAATAATCCTAGTCTCAGTAGTAGAAGATAAACATTTGCCTACAGATTATGCATCTAATGGGTCAACTAATCGACAATAGTTTAAAACAAGATAGCAATGCATACGTAGAATTTGCAAACAACATATTAGAATTTAAAAATAGTAGGAACAATATGATCAAATGATACTACATCAGCTTGCCTTGCTGGAGTTGCTCTTGCTACTGAGGATCAGATTCTAGATCAATAATTTCTTCGGAACCTAGCCCAAAAACACAATAAAACCAATAAGAACGAAGAACACCGAAAGAACTTCAAAAACCAAAGTACTCCAAAATCCATGAAACTTATACAGCAGGAAGAACATGATTTTAGACAAATTTAACAACAAAAATCATTTGATTTGGATTAGGTATGCAAAAGTTATAGCTAAAATATTTTCAGTCTGTTGGAAAAATCAATATTAATTACCATCTGTTACTGTTTATAGCAATATTTTCCAGAATGATCTAGAACCTGAAATTTTTATGGTAGGTAGATAATGACATCCTAAGGTTAGCAAAATTGAGTTTGCTCAATTTGGAGTAAAAATGAATTACTTATGATTTCTGAAAGTTGTAAATCTAGCTCATATCACATTTCAGAGGTGCACAAATGACCAACACCTAGTTCACATTAAAGTACATTATCAGAGAAATTTTACAAGCTTAAGTTTGCCTAATTTGGATTTATGCAGAAAAAGTTATGCATTTTACTAGTTTTAACTTAATTTCTGGAATCTCTAAATAAAGACTGAAATAAGACAATATTGCTCAAAATGGTTTCTGGCATAAAAAAAACCTAAATGTATTTTTAGATCAAACTTTAGTTAAACATGAATTTAACACAGTTGGAATCATCTAAAAAGGAATTAAAATGAATTAGTTATGAGTTTTCAAAGTTTTAATTCAATTTTTAGTTGACAAATAAAAGATTATCAGAAAACAAACGAACTCAAACAAAAAGGGATGATGTGGACGAATGTGGGCCATTGAGATCAGATCCAACGGTCCATGCGCAGGACAGCGCGCGAGAGGCACCGCACGCAAAATCGGTAGTTCCGCCATTGTGGGGGAACTACCGCGACACGTGGTTACCGAAGGTGATGACGTGGAACTACCGTAATTATGGTAGTTCCGCAGTGAAATAAACAAAACTATCGTAGATGCGGTAGTTCCACAAAGGATGGATTGGAACTACCCTAAGGACGGTAGTTCCGCCGTTGTAAGAGTGGAACTACCGCAGTACGGGCTCGGCGGCCCAAATATTGGGCCGCAGATCTAAAACTGGGTGCTCCAAATTCAATGAGGTGCTGCGCAACCCCACACGCTTTCTAAGCCGCTAGGACAGCCATTAATGCCCAAAGATTTTGGTGCTTAAGTGATGATTGACAATTAATGTGTCCTAAAACAACAACGTGACAAGGAGTTCTTGACCGACAAAAGCTGAAAACAAACCACGGCTAATCACCGGTGGCTCCAGCCACCGCGACGGCGATTAAAGGACTAAAATTGGTCCACAACGACTTTGCGCACCCACTGGGGTTGACATCGACGGCGGCGGAGGCCCAGAACGCCGGCGAGCCGGATTTTAGTGAACGCGACAAAAATGACCAAAAACAAAAACGGCTAAAAAGCTGCGCATTATCCAAAGAAGCGAGTGCCACAGCATCTAAGAACTAATAAGAAGCTACCTTGGCCAATGAGAGCTTCAAGGATGGCCGGAGAAGCTTGAACCGCGGAGAAGTTCACCGGAGTTGGGGAAGAAAGGGGATGATTTGGCCGAAAAAGCCCCAACCTTAAAATTGAGTAATTCCTGAGAATGAAACCCAAAATTAAGTTAGGGGAAATGCCTAGGGCATTAAGGAGCACAAAATGGCTCAAAAAAAAGAAAAGAGAGCCACTGGAGCACTAATTCCACCACCAAGCTCCCACGGCCAACAATGGTGGTATAGGGTGTTCTTGGCGTTTTCGAGCTCAACCAGTGAGGAGAAGCTAAAATGTGTTGTAAAGGGACTCAAGGAGGAGCTTGGAGCTTTTTATAGGCGAAGCACAATGGTCACGAGATCCATGGTGAGCTCACACTCACCCACTGCCATGAAATGACAGAGGAGGTGAAGATTTCAGGAAAAAGATGGCCCTAGGCTAAAAGGAGACTGCACAAGGGCTAGGGTCAATAAGTAGTTGGGTCTGACACACAGGGAAAGGACAGAGCACAACCCCTCACTGCCATGGCACAGGTTCACACGGAAGACAGGAGTTGAAAAGAACTAGGTATGGCTAGGGCCCACTGCTAGAGAAAGGAAAAAGAGAGGCTCGGGCATAAAGTGTCTGAAGGGGTAGGTTAAGGTCACAGAGGCTAAGTTGACCCATTGCCAACCCTTAGATCACAGATGGACAACTCAGATTTAAAAAGAAAACGTGAGCCGGAACTAACGGCGTGTTGAGAGTGGAACTACCGCTCGAGGCGGCACTTCCGGAGGAGGAAGGTATTACCGGTGGATTTGAAGTGAACGGCTAGGATTGAATCTCACGTTTTACGGCTTTTAACGTTTGAATCAATCTATGCGGTCCGATTAGAATCCAACGGCTGAAAAACAATGGAGTCGGTACTACCGCACTCACGAGCGGTACTACCGCTCAGCGAATCCACACGCGGCAAGGGATGGACACCGCACGGTTGGATCTAAATCCAACGGTGCGCAAATTGCACCAGAAACTACCGCTGTTAGAACAGCGGTACTTCCGATTTAGGTAAGGCGGCACTTCTGCTTTAAGTGCGGTGGTACTACCGCTTTTAGAATGGCGTTACTTTTGCTTCTGAGAAAGCCACCTCGCGGTTGGATCAGAATTGAACAGCTGAGATTGAATGAATCAATCGGAGGTCCGAAAGTTCTCGAGAACGCGGGCCGCCCGATGAAGATCCAATGGCCAGGGTTAGTGCAAACCCAAAACGCGCTCGGTACTACCGTTTGGGAAACGACGTTACTACCGGGGTTCGGACCGAGGGCTGGTTGGGTTGGTTCAACCAAGTCAACTGGCGTGTTGGGCTCGGGTCTGACTCGAGCCCGACAATACATTTGACTAAGGGTTTCAAGTTTAAGCTGAACTTAGGAAAAAATTTTAAGGTAGCAGAACAACTCCAAAAATTCTGAAATTTTTACAAGAGCTTGCTAACTTAGATATTGACCTTGCATAAAATTTTTAGAGGGTTTTATGCATAACATTTTCTCCAAAAATTCTACAAAGTGTTGAGCTAGGGTTTGACCATAGTCAAACAGATTTGACTACCCTCTAAAATGTTCAAACAATTTCTAAAAACTGTGAAATTTTTCAGAGGGGTCACACCTCAACCCTAGGTCTTAGGAAAAATATTTCCAAGAGATGATCACAAGGTTTGACAAGAAAGTTTTTGAAGGGCAAGGTTTAGGTCAAAATGACTTGTGACTTTGTATTTCTATAATTCCTTTACAAGAATTTTTTAGGACATACAGGAAAAACAAGATGTAAGAAAAGTTTTTAATTTCTACACATTTTCTTACATTTGAAACACGAGCCTAATACTTGGGATGTTACAAAATCTCCCCCCTTACAAGAATCTCGTCCCGAGATTCCGTTTACTCGGAGAAGAAAGACGGGTAGTCTGCACGAAGACGATCTTCCCGCTCTTAAGTTGCCTCATCTTCGGAATAGTTGGACCACTGAACTTTAAGCAACTTGATGGCACGATTTCTTGTTCTTCGTTCAGCTTCTTCGAAAATACGTACAGGATGCTCGTGGTAGGTCAAATCTTCTTGCACATCAAGACTTTCCAATGGAGTTTCCTCGATTGGAACACGGAGGCACTTCTTCAAATGGGATACATGAAACACGTTATGTACCCCCTCAAGTGTAGCTGGCAACTCCAACTTGTAGACCACAGCGCCTACTTTCTCGATGATGTGATAAGGCCCAACATATCGAGGAGCCAGCTTGCCCTTGATGCCAAAGTGCTGATGGCCCTTCAAAGGTGAGACTTTGAGATAAACAAAGTCATTGGGCTCAAAGCTCAACTCTCGCCGACGACGATCCGCATAGCTCTTTTGCCTGGACCGGGCCGTGCGCAAATGCTCGCGAATTAGCTGGACCTGGCTTTCTGCCTCATTGATAGAATCTAGGCCAAAAATCTACCTCACCTGTCTCTCACCAGTTTAGCGGGGTTCTGGACCTTCTCCCACATAGGGCCTCAAAATGTGCCTCGCCGAGACTAGTCTGAAAACTGTTGTTGTAGGAGAATTCGGCAAACGACAGGCTTTTCTCCCACTTCTCCCCATAGGAAAGAACACAAGCATGGAGCATGTAACAACCCTAACTTAGGGTTTGTATTTCAAATGTAAATTATGAGGAGAAGTAAAAACTTTTGTTGTCTCATCAAATCATTTGGAAGTTTTCCAAATTTTCCCTAGCAATTTCCATTTTCTAGAATTAAATTCTTGTGAATGGAAATTGTTGTCAGCAAATTCTTAGCCTTCAAACTTGTGATCATCCTCTGAAATTATTTTTCCTATCATCTTGATCATCCTATCTACCTCCCTGAATTATTTCACCATTTTTAGATTTTATTTGCTATTTCCAATGGCCAAGTCAAACTAGTTTGAATTTCTGGTCAAACCCTAGGTCAGCAGCTTGTGAATTTTATTGGGAGAAATCTAGTGCATGAAAACTCCTGGAAAAATTAAACAAGGTTGCCTCTTTCCAGTAAGCTCCCATAAAAATTTTGGAATTTTTGAGCTCAGAGCTACTCTAAAAATTCCCAAAACCTTCTCTGCCTTTCTAATTCGAATCTGAAATCACTGCCTCGGGTTCAAACCCCACTTGGGCTCGAGTCCGACCGCACCTAATGGACTTGGCCGCATCGCTTAGTTGCACCGCGCGAGCCCGATGGCCGCCACCGTCCGATGAAGATCGAACGGTCCACACTACTCATCTCGCCGACCGTCCGAATGCATACAGAGATCCCGACCGCCCATCTCAAATCCAACGGTCAAGACAACTCGATCGATTCAAACCATCTAATCGCGGCCGCACTGCACTCGACTCGAGCCGCTTGCCACCGCCGCCGACGCAGGGCCTCCTGTCGTCGAGATCGCCTCGCCTTCTCCGCGGCTCACGAGTTCGCCGCACCGCGATGCGCGCCACGCACTCGCCGCCGCCACGCCGCGGACGCTGTCCTCTCCGAGAATCGCCAAGTCCATCTACCCCGAGACCATCCATTCTCCTTCGCGCCCATTCTCGCATTTCTCCGCCCAAATTTCCTTCGGCCGAGAAGAACCCGAGTGTAGCGCCACAGACGGAGCCGCTCGAGCCCGCGCCGCACCATTGTGATCCTTGCTCGACGCCGCTCCATTTTGCCCGGCCGGATCATTGTCGCACATCGTATCACCGTAAACAAGTTCATCGCCTCCGCCTCCGGTGATCTTGGTCCCGTAAGCCCTCCGTGTTCTAGTGAGTATCATGCCTCTGCTTGGTCCCTTAGGATCGCTTTGATCCACCGAGTCTAATGGAGGTCTTGTTTTGCTCTTTGGTGCATCACCGAGGTAGCGCGACCAGCTCTTCTCCGGCTCAGATTTCGCCGCGCGGTGATTCCAGCGCCTGCACTTCCTTCGTCGGCATTATTCGGGCGATCCTTCCGGAGCCGAGGCGATCCCGCGGCACACCTTCCGTGGTCTTCGGCTCGCAGCTGCCTTTCTCCGCGAGCACCGCGCCTTCTTCTCGCCCGCTCTGCTCGCCGCCGCCGCCGATCCTCGAGGTCCCGGTCACCGCCATCAAGTTCGCGAGGTCTTTGCGAACCTAAAGGTATAACTCACTCGCCCGAGACCTCCGGTTCGCGAGAATATCGTGCGGCCGCGCCACCGCCCCCGTGGTCGCCGTGAGCCGCCGGCAACATTAGGTCTAACCCTACACTTTAGTGCTAATCATCTTTAGTCCAGATCACCGACTTGTGGGCCTCTCTCGTTAATCGCTTAGGAAACTTTAATCCAACCGCTATGTTATTCTCTTAGTCGCCGCCATGTGGGTCCATGCCGCTGGTGGGTGTGTAGCTTTGATTCTACGCCTTCTTTGTTGGGAAGCGATTCGCGTGAGTATAAGTTAGAGTGCACTTTGATAAGTCAAAGACGATTTTAGAATACGCTCGACGCCACCTAAGCCGTGGTCGAGTCGAGCCGACTCGGGCCAAGACCTCGCGGCCCGCAGACGCTGGCTATGGCTAGTCGGGTTGCTCTGTGAGGAAAAGGTTTAAATGCTTTAGAATTTTCAAATGGTTTTCGTTGCACTTTCAAATCATTTAAACTTAGAAAATTCATAACTAATTCAATTTTTATCTAAATCGCTGAATCTAGTGTTTGTTAATTTTCATTTTAGATGTATTATTTACTAAAATTAGTTTCAATCTTGTCCTCAAGTTAGCAAAAATCATAAATGATTAAATGATGTATTATGCATTTTCCAAAATTAGAAAGTTCATATCTTTTCAATAATTGTACAAATCCAAGAAATCCAATTCAGTAAATTTTCATTTTTAGTGCACTAATTATCGATAGATTTTAGATAATCGCTTATGTTCATGAAAATTTGTTAAGTAATTAACTAGTGTTTTAATGTGTATGTTAGCTTAGGAAATTGCTAGAAAATTCATTACCACTTCAAATAATTATTTCTCTCTAAAATGTGTTAAAACCTCGCTTAGGTTGCGTGTAAGTTTTGGTATGTTTTGTTGTTGTTGTATGTTTGAGTTTGGTCGGTGTTATTCGTCTTATTCGCCGCTTTGTTCAATCGTTAGGCTTCGATATTTGCGTGAACCTCAGAACAACCTCCGCAACAAATTGAGCAATGTGAGCTGTGCAAGCAGCTTGATCATTTTATCCCAAAGATTTTAAAGTCTAATATTTTGTTTCAACCGTATGTATGCATCGCTTATCTTGTGTTTAATTGGTTAGTTAAACCTTTAGATGCATAACTGTAAGTAAATATTTGTCCTCTACTACTTGAGCCTAGGTTATTTGTCGTGATTAGAGTTCATCGATAAACTCTCGTCACTTAGTAGATTACGTAGTTCAGCTTGCTTAGCCATGCTTAGCTAATGTAGATTTGGGCGATCATCGACTTAGTCGATGATCTTGATCACATAAAATTATTAGTGTTCTTATATTCCACTCGTATATGATAATTGCAAACAAAAACCAAAACAAAAATGATTTAGATGCGGCACAACTGGTAAGATTGGTGTGATCTGTTGGGTGTGATCGAAAGGTGCCCGGTCAATTAAGGACCGAACATCTTGTGAGTACCGTTATCCAGCATTTCGCGCATAACCACACTAGAGGGTATGGGACCCTCTTGACCTAGTACTTTGGCGTGTATTGGCCCGGTCGCAGGAGGTCGCAGAGGGATGGAGGTGGGAGCATGGTAGTTGTCCGGAAAGCTTTATCCCGAATGGGTAGTTGTCTTTTCGGCTTTACTCATGTAAGCGTATGGATTTCTATCCATACGAGCGCTCAGTAGTTAATACACAATATTGGAAAAAGTCTCAGAGGACTTAGTCAGGCTTGCATACCTTCTGTAGTGTGCTTTGGCCTTAAGGCGGTCTGAAGTGTGGGTACAGTGGTACACCCCTGCAGGGTTAAAAACTATTCGAATAGCCTCGTCCTAGGTGATGGACACGCTTGGGTAAGCTTATCAAGAGTTAGACTACAACTTTTAAATTAAAACTTGATGGGTGGTACGAATCTGGGATTCGTGCTATTGTTGGAGTAACTATTGGGATGGTCACTTCTAGGTTGTTTATCTTTCTCTTTTGTTATTATTATCTTTACTGTTATTTCAACATTAAAAATGAATTGCAAATTTGCCTTCAAACTGTATTATATTATTGCAAATGAAAATTGGCTTTATGCAAATGAAACATAAGGCCTCCACCAAACAAGCCTGCATGTAGCATATGAACAGGTCTGCTAGTTCACACGTCGGCCTTATGTACAAAGACAATCTTTATACTCGTGTGCTTTGCTTAATGTTTTGTTGCAGAGGAAGATGGTGAGCCCAAGGGCCTCACTCGTGAGTCGTGTTGCCGCTTTCGTGGATGACTAGACTTGGCGGTCCGGGCCGATGTCTCGTGGGTTGGAGGCACGATTGGCTTTGTTTACGCCATCTTATGGCACTTTTGCTTCCGCCGTTCTTATTTATTTGTGCATCTTGGCTCGCCGCCTTTGTCTGTAATAACTCTACTATTTGTTTATCTTCCGCTTGGTAGTGTGGTGTTTGGACTCTATGTTTGGAATGGAGTTGATGTCTAATTTTGTAACGGGTGTGTATACGCTTCGGAAGTATACATATTCGAGGATCAATTTATTTGATTTGTGATGCTAGGACTAGGTGGTTGGTTAAGCATTACAAGCCAAATAAATTGGGGTCCTCACAAAGTTGGTATCAGAGCCATTCTGACCGTAGTAACCCAAGCATAGTCGTCCTTAGGATATTTTAGAAAAGCTTAATTTCAAAGTATAAAACGGTTTATAAAAACCTAGGTAGATCCTCAGGATTTACTCCTTATCTATCTTAGCCTTCTACTCTCATCTTACTCTAATTTGAGTTTTAAAACTTGGTTTCTCTCTTTTCTTTCGAAAGATAGTTATGCGCCGGTTAAATTAGTTTTGGGAGAACCATGAAGATTAATCCATCTAAAACTTGTGGGGATAATAGGGTAAGATGTAAAGTGAGTGGTTATGTGTCCGATTTTTGCTGTTTGACTTTACCTGCTTTTGTGTTTGTTTTTGACTGTTTTCGTGAAATTTTGGGCTTTCTTGCTCTTAGATTTGTTGCTAACTTGTCTTAGTGAAACAGATGGCCGGAGGATGCGTGGCGTCGCCAGTCGGGTCATGATGAGGAGCTTCTCCTCCGACTATGGTCGAGGTTCTCGCCGATCGAGCGAAACCGCATGGACCGTGACGCAGATCTTGGAGGTTATTGCTAGGAATACCTCCACTCCTACCGGTGGTGGCGCCACCGCACTCGCGGGGACTTGCAGAGTTCCTCCGCACACACCGCCGACTTTCTCCCGCCTC
The DNA here is from genome assembly GCA_036346255.1 of Ampelocalamus luodianensis. Taxonomy (NCBI): domain Eukaryota; kingdom Viridiplantae; phylum Streptophyta; class Magnoliopsida; order Poales; family Poaceae; genus Ampelocalamus; species Ampelocalamus luodianensis. The sequence goes on along the minus strand of CM070620.1, from coordinate 45,287,855 downwards.
GAGGACCCTCTCGATGCGGATGATTGGTCGCGCATGGTTGAGCTGGAAGCTCAACATAGCTCTGCCAGCGCGTGATAAGGCACTCTTCGCATCCCATCGCCTTGAGGGCGCAACACTCATGGTGGGAGAACTATCTCGCCATGCACCGCCGCGCCATGTGGTCGCATGGGAGGAGTTCAGTCGCCTTTCGTCGGGCCCACATCCCCGATGGCCTCGATGAAGTCGAAGAAGAAAGAATTCTCGCGCCAAGCAAGGGCGCAAACTGTGGACTTGAGTACCTCTACGAAGTTTAATCACTTGGCTCGTTATGCTCGGAGAGGTGGCCTCGATGAGGCTAAGCAGAGAAGTTTATGGATGGCTTGTCTCGAGGAGCCGCAAGACAAGCTATCTATTGTGGACTTTCTCGATTTTCAGCCTTGGTAGATAAGGTCATTGTTGCCGAGCATAAGGCAAAGGCGCTGGCGAGTCCCGAAGCGCAAATGGGAGGCGATCGCCTACTCACACCACCTCATTCGTCCTCGGCCGGGCCGGCACCGCGGGTCTGCCTTTGCTCCACCAAAGACCGAGGCCATCCGCACCAGCTCTCGCCCACCGCAGCCGTGAGCCACCACGCGCCGCGATCCAGCAGCAGGGTGGCCTCCGTAATCCGGCGGCCGAGGTTACTTGTTTTCGCTGCCACAACAAGGGCCATTATGCGAATGCTCGCCTCGAGTGTTGGAGCAGCCCCTCGTCCTAATGGAGGACGCGGGCAGGGGAGTGGTCACCCACCTGACCAGAAGATTATTCAGAAGACCCAGGGTGCGAGCAGCGGCCGAGTCAACCACCTTTCAGCTGAGGAGGCTCAGGAGGCGCCAGATGTCGTGATGGGTACACTTCTTGTTAATTCTCGCCCTGCTGCAGTATTATTTGATTCTGGAGCATCGCATTCTTTTATTTCAAGATCATTTGCTGCGACTAGTGGTCTTCACTGTTCCTTTGGGATTGCTTTGCTCATCCGCTCCGGTCGGAAATGAGAGTCGATTAAAGTGTCGGGATGTTCCTATCATAGTCAAAGGAGTGGGATTTTGGGCAAATCTTATTCGCCTCGCCAATGTAGTCCGATGTGATTCTTGGCATAGATTGGTTGTCCCAACACTTGGGGCAAATCGACAGCCGGGAAGATTGTCTATCTCACCACTTCTTCAAAGTAGCAGGTCGGATTTTTGCCGCAGCTCTAGGGGCCACATCTATGTGCATTAGAGGCGAAGCCAACCTTGCAGATTCAGGATGTTCCCATAGTATCTGACTTTGTGGATGTCTTTCCTGAAGATTTGCCCGGGATGCCTCCCGTTCGAGACCTTGAGTTTGTCATTGAGTTGCTGCCCGCATCGCCCGATTTCAAGGCGCCAGATCGGATGCCTCCCAATGAATTGGAGGAGTTGAAGAAGCAATTAGGTGAGCTTCAAGCAAAGGGTTTCATCCGCCCTAGCTCATCTCCTTGGGGTTGTCCGTGATCTTTGTGAAGAAGAAGGACAAGACTTTGCATGTGTTGATTACCGCCCTCTCAATGAGGTGACGGTGAAGAACAAATACCCTCTCGCCGCATCGATGATCTGCTTCGATCGCTTGATCGGAGCCCTGTGTTCTCAAAGATTGATTTGAGGATGGGGTATCATCAGTCGATCGATCGAGGATATTCAAGACGCTTTCACTACTCGTTATGGGTCAGACGAGTACACCGTTATGTCCTTTGGTTTAACCAATGCTCCAATGTTGTTCATGAACCTTATGAATTCAGTATTCATGGAGTATTTGGATAAATTTGTGGTGGTCTTCATTGATGATATTCTTATCTACTCCAAAAATGAAGAAGAGCATGCCGAGCATCCAAGATTGTTTTGGCAAGTGCGTGGAGCATCACTATATGCAAAGTTCAAGAAATGTGAGTTCGTTGAAGGAAGTGGCATTCTTGGGCCATATTCTTTCACCGAGGCGTAGTCGTGGATCCCAAGAAGGTCACGATGTTCTATCTTGGGTCACCAAGTCACCATCGATGTGCGGAGTTTTCTTAGTTTGGCGGGCTACTACCGCCGCTTTATCGAGAACTTCTCCAAGATCGCAAAGTCGATGACTGAATTGCTCAAGAAGGACAAGAAGTTTGTGTGGTCCTCCGCTTGTGATGAGAGCTGTGAGCTCAAACAACGATTGACTTCACCCGCCCTTACTCTTCCCGATATCCACAAGAGCTTCGATATTTATTGCGATGCCTCTCGTGAGGGTCTTGGATGTGTTCTTATGCAGAAGGCAAGGCGCTTGCCTATGCATCCAGCAGCTTGAGACCTCATGAGCTCAATCATCCCACCCATGATTTAGAGCTTGTCGTGGTTCATGCACTCAAGATTTGGCGGCATTATTTGATCTAAACCGCTGTGAGGTGTATTCGATCACAAGAGCTTGAAGTATTTGTTCACTCACCAATCAACCTCAGCAGAGGAGATGGCTAGAATTGATCAAAGATTATGACATGAGTATTCAGATCATCTGGCAAAGCTAATGTAGTTCTTGATGCGCTTAGCGAAAAGTGTATTGTAATACTTTGATGATCCAGAGCAAGAACCGCACTCCTTGCGAGTTTCAGCGCCTCAACTTGGGTTTGGTTGAGTATGGTTCCTCGCCGCCTTGGTTGTGCAACCAACCTTGGTGGATCAAATCAAGTCAAGACAAAGAATCGATGTTGGTGTGGGTAAAATCAAGCTAACATCAAGAGTGGTTCAGCCAGTGTTTCACAGAGGATGAGCACGGTGTTGTATGGTTTGGGCAGCGCCTCGTGGTCCCAAAGATCCCCGAGTTATGGATTTGATTCTCCAGAGGCCCATGATTCGCCTTTGTCCATCCATCCCGAGGCTACCAAAATGTACCAAGATCGCGCCGAGATTCTCGTGGACTCGCATGAAGCGCGAGATTGCGTGTTCGCTGCCGATGCGATGTGTGTTGTCGTGTCAAGGCCGAGCATCGCCCGGGCCGGCCTTCTTCACCCTTACCTATACCGAATGGAAGTGGATTCGGTAGGCACGACTTCATCACTGGTTTGCCCTGCACTTCTTCGGGAAGGATGCTATCTGGGTGGTTATTGACCGATTGACAAAAGTAGCACATTTTTCGCCAAAGCGCATCGCCTCGCCGAGAAATTGGCGGACCTCTACATATCCCGCATTGTGAGTTTGCATGGTGTGCCACGAACGATGGTGTCGATCGTGGTTCTCTTTTCACTTCCCGACTTTGGCACAGCTTCACAGGAGGCCATGGGTACCGTCTTACTTTCAAAGACCGCCTACCATCCTCGATCGATGGTCGACAGAGCTGGTCAATCGGTGCTTGAAGATATGCTCTGCTTGTGTTCTTTCCTATGGGAAGAATTGGGAGAAGTGCCTACCACTTGCCGAGTTCTCCTACAACAACTTCCAAAGCTAGTCTCAGATGGCACCATTTGAGGCTTTCATGGGAGGCGATGCAGTAACCCCATTGAACCGGTCGAAATCGGGAAAGATAGTTCTTTGGCCCGATTCAATCAAGGAGGCGAAAGTCAAGTGCATCGATTCGTGAGCACTTGCGCGTAGCTCACCCAGCAGAAGAGCTATGCGCATCGGCGCCGTGAGCTGAGTTTCCACCAATGACTTTGTGTATCTCGTAGTCTAACCTCCAAGGGACATCGCTGCTTGGTGTCAAGGGCAAACTAGCTCCTCGATATGTCCGCCGTATCGCCATCAAGAAAGTGGGAGCTGTTGCATACAAGTTAGAATTGCCACCTACACTTGAGGGGTGCATGATGTTTTCCATGTATCGCAATTGAAGAAGTGCCTTCGTGTTCTGTGGTAGGAAACGCTATTGGAAAATATCGTGCAAGAAGATCTGCCTTATCGTGAGCGTCCGCTCAGATCCTCGAAGAAGTCGAACGAGAACAAGGAACCGTGTGATCAAGTTCCTTAAAGTTCAGTGGTCAAACCACTCCGAGGATGAAGCCACTTGGGAGCGGGAAGATCGTCTCCGAGCAGATTACCCGTCCTTCTTCTCCCAGTGATCAGAATCTCGGGGCGAGATTCCTGTAAGGGGGGAGATTTGTAACAGCCCTAACTTAGGGTTTGTATTTCAAATGTAAATTATGAGGAGAAGTAAAAACTTTTGTTGTCTCATCAAATCATTTGGAAGTTTTCCAAATTTTCCCTAGCAATTTCCATTTTCTAGAATTAAATTCTTGTGAATGGAAATTGTTGTCAGCAAATTCTTAGCCTTCAAACTTGTGATCATCCTCTGAAATTATTTTTCCTATCATCTTGATCATCCTATCTACCTCCCTGAATTATTTCACCATTTTTAGATTTTATTTGCTATTTCCAATGGCCAAGTCAAACTAGTTTGAATTTCTGGTCAAACCCTAGGTCAGCAGCTTGTGAATTTTATTGGGAGAAATCTAGTGCATGAAACCTCCTGGAAAAATTACACAAGGTTTCCTCTTTCCAGTAAGCTCCCATAAAAATTCGGAATTTTGGAGCTCAGGAGCTACCTCTAAAAATTCCCAAACCTTCTCTGTCTTTCTAATTCGAATCAAATCATCGTTCTGGGTTCAAACCCCACTTGGGCTCGAGTCCGACCGCACCTAATGGACTCGGTCGCATCGCTTAGTTGCACCGCGGCGAGCCCGATGGTGTCCACCGTCCGATGAAGATCGAACGGTCCACACTACTCATCTCGCCGACCGGTCCGAATGCATACGAGATCCCGACCGCCCATCTCAAATCCAACGGTCGCGACAACTCGATCGAGTCAAACCATCTAATCCGGCCGCACTGCACTCGACCGAGCCGCTTTGCTACGCCGCCGACGGTGGGCCCTCCTTGTCGATGACGCCTCGTCTTCTCCGCGCCTCGCGAGTTCGCCGCAAATCGCATGCGTGCCACGCACTGCCGCCGCCACGCCGTGGACGCGTGTCCCTCTCCCGAGAATCGCCAGAGTCCATCTACCCCGAGACCATCCATTCTCCTTCGCGCCCATTCTCGTACTTTCTCCGCCTCAAATTCCTTCTCGCCGAGAAGAACCCGAGTGTAGCGCCGCAGACGGAGCCGCCCTCGAGCATGGCCGCACCATTGTGATCCTTGCTCGACGCCGCCCATTTTGCCCACCGGATCATTGTCGTGGCATCGTATCACCGTAGTAAGTTCATCGCTCCGCCTCCGGTGATCTTGGTCCCGTAAGCCCTCCGTGTTCTAGTGAGTATCATGCCTCGGCGCTTGGTCCCTTAGGATCGCTTTGATCCACCGAGTCTAATGGAGGTCTTGTTTTGCTCTTTGGTGCATCACCGAGGTAGCGCGACCAGCTTCTTCTCTGGTTCGTATTTCGCCCGCGGTGATTCCAGCCACCTCGCACTCCTTCGTCGGCATTATCCGGGCGATCCTTCCCGAGCCGAGGCGATCCTGGCGCACCTTCCGTGGTCTTCGAAGCTCGCAGCCGCCTTCTCCGCGAGCACCGCCTTCTTCTCGCCTCGCTCGCGCTCGCCGCCGCCGCATCCTCGAGGTCCCGGTCACCGCCATCAAGTTCGCGAGGTCTTTGCGAACCTAAAGGTATAACTCACTCGCCCCGAGACCTCCGGTTCGCGAGAACGATGCGCGGCCGCGCCATCGTCCCGTGGTCGCCGGTGAGCCGCCGGCAACATTAGGTCTAACCCTACTTTAGTGCTAATCATCTTTTAGTCCGTATCACCGACTTTAGGCCCTCTCTGTTAATCGCGTTAGGAAATCCTTTAATCCAACCGTTATGTTATTCTCTTAGTCGCCGCCATGTGGGTCCATGCCGCTTGCCAGGTGTGTAGCTTTGATTCTACGCCTTCTTTGTTGGGAAGCGATTTCTGTGATTATAAGTTAGAGTGCACTTTGATAAGTCAAAGACGATTCTTAGAATACGCCGACGCCACCTTAAGCCGTGGCCGAGTCGAGCCGTCTCGGCCAAGACTCGCGCCCGCCGCGATCGCTGGCTATGGCTAGCTGGTTGTCGGTAGGAAAAGGTTTAAATGCTTTAGAATTTCAAATGGTTTTTCTGTAATCACAAATCATTTAAACTTAGAAAATTCATAACTAATTCAATTTTTATCTAAATCGCGTGAATCCAAAGTGTCGTTAATTTTCATTTTAGATGTATTATTTACTAAAATTAGTTTCAATCTTGTCCTCGTTAGCAAAAATCTGTTAAATGATTAAATGATGTATTATGCATTTTCCAAAATTAGAAAGTTCATATCTTTTTCAATAATTGTCCAAATCCAAGAAATCCAATTCTCAAATTTTCATTTTTAGTGCACTAATTATCGTGGATAGATTTTAGATACTGTTTCGCTTCATGAAAATTTGTTAAGTAATTAACTAGTGTTTTAATGTGTATGTTAGCTTAGAAATTGCTAGAAAATTCATTACCACTTCAAATAATTATTTCCCTCTCTCTAAAAATGTGTTAAACCTTCTTAGGATGTGTAAGTTTTGGTATGTTTTGTTGTTGTTGTATGTTTGAGTTTGGTCGGTGTTATTCGCTCTATTCATTGCTTTGTTCAATCGTTAGGCTTCGATATTTGCGGTAACCCGAGAACAACCTCCGCAACAAATCGAGCAACAAAGAATGTGCAAGCGCTTTGATCATTTTATCCAAAGATTTTAAAGTCTAATATTTTGTTTCAACTGTATGTATGCATCGCTTATCTTGTGTTTAATTGGTTAGTTAAACCTTTAGATGCATAATCTGTAAGTAAATATTTGTGCTCTACTACTTGAGCCTAGGTTATTTGTCGTGATTAGAGTTCATGGATGAACTCGTCACTTAGTAGATTACGAGTTCGCTTGCTTAGCCATGCTTAGCTACGGTAGATTTGAAGATCATCGACTTAGTCGATGATCTTAATCACATAAAATTATTATCGTTTTATATTCCACTCGTATATGATAATTGCAAAACAAAACCGAAAACAAAAATGATTTAGACGCGGCACAACGGTAAGATTGGTGTGATCTGCTGGTGTGATCGAAAGGTGCCCAGTCAATTAAGGACCGAACATCTTGTGAGTACTGTTATCCAGCATTTCGCGCATAACCACACTAGAGGGTATGGGACCTCTCTTGACCTAGTACTTGGCGTGTATTGGCTCCGGTCGCAGGAGGTCGCAGGAGGGATGGAGGTGGGAGCATGGTAGTTGTCCAAAAGCTTTATCCTCGAATGGGTAGTTGTCTTTTCGCTTTACCATGTAAGCGTATGGATTTCATCCATACGAGCGCTCGTAGTTAATACACAATATTGGAAAAAGTCTCGTAGGACTTAGTCAGGCTTGCATACCTTCTGTAGTGTGCTTTGGCCTTAAGGCGATCAAGTGTGGGTACATGGTACACCCTCGCAGGTTAAAAACTATTCGAATAGCCTCGCCCTAGGTGATGGACACGCTGGGTAAGCTTATCAAGAGTTAGACTACAACTTTTAAATTAAAACTTGATGGGTGGTACGAATGCGGGATTCGTATATTGTTGGAGTGACTATTGGGATGGTCACTTCTAGGTTGTTTATCTTTCTTTGTTATTATTATCTTTATCGTTATTTCAACATTAAAAATGAATTGCAAATTTGCCTTCAAACTGTATTATATTATTGCAAATGAAAATTGGCTTTATGCAAATGAAACATAAGGCCTCCACCAAACAAGCTCGCATGTAGCATATGAACAGTCCTTAGTTCACACGCTGCCTTATGGGTACAAAGACAATCTTTGTACTCGTGTGTTTTGCTTAATGTTTTGTTGCAGAGGAAGATGGTGAGCCCCAAGGGCCTCACTTCGTGAGTCAGTTTGCCGCTTCGTGGACGACTAGACTTGGCGGTCCAAATGATGCCTCGTGGGTTGGAGGCACGCCGATTGGCTTTGTTTACGCTCATCTTATGGCACTTTTGCTTCATTGCCGTTCTTGTTTATTTGTGCATCTTGGCCAGTCGGCCTTTGTCTGTAATAACTCTACTATTTGTTTATCTTCTGCTTGGTAGTGTGGTGTTTGGACTCTATGTTTGGAATGGAGTTGATGTCTAATTTTGTAACGGTGTGTATATGCGCTCGAAGTATACATATCTCGAGGATCAATTTATTTGATTTGTGATGCTAGGACCAGGTGGTTGGTTAAGCATTACAAGCCAAATAAATTGGGGTCCTCACAGAGCATGTCCTCCAAAACTTGGTTGACTCGTTCCGTCTGACCATCAGTTTGAGGATGAAAAGCTGTACTAAAAAGAAGGCGGGTCCCCATAGCTTCTTGCAAGCTATGCCAAAACTGGGAGGTGAAAAGGGAGCCGTGGTCTGAAATGATTGTGTTAGGTACACCATGCAAACTCACAATCCGAGAGACATAGAGCTCATCTAGGTGACTCGTACGAATCTTGGTCTTGACCGGAAGAAAGTGCGCCACTTTAGTCAATCGATCGATGACAACCCAAACGACATCATTCCCTTTTGATGAGCGGGGCAGACCGGCGATGAAATCTATACCAACGGAATCCCACTTCCATTTAGGTACTGGCAAAGGCTGGAGAAGACCTGCTGGACACTGGTGCTCGGCCTTGACACAACAGCACACGTCGCACTCAGCAACGAACTTGGCAATCTCGCGCTTCATTCGAGTCCACCAAAATCTCTAACGAAGGTCTTGGTACATCTTGGTGGCCCCAGGGTGGATAGACAAGGGGGACTCATGGGCCTTGCGGAGAATCAAATCCCACAATTCCATGACTTTGGGAACCACAAGACACTGTCCAAACCATACCACACCATACTCATCCTCTGAGAAGCACTTGGCTGTCCCATTCTTGATGTTCTGCTTGATTTGACTCACACTAACATCTGTTTGTTGTGCAGCTTTGATTTGATCCACCAAGGTGGGTTGCACAACTAAGGTAGTAAGAGAACCGTGCTCAATCAAACCCAAATTTAGCCGCTGAAATTCTTCATAAAGAGCGGGCTGCTACTCCTGAAATAACAAGGTATTGCAATATACCCTGCGACTAAGTGCATCGGCAACAACATTGGCCTTGCCTGGATGATATTGGATACCCATGTCATAACCCTTGATCAATGCCAACCATCTTCTTTGCCTGAGGTTCAGATCTGGCTGGGTGAACAAGTACTTCAAGCTCTTGTGATCTAAATACACTTCGCAACGGTTACAAATCAGATAATGTCGCCAAATCTTGAGTGCACGAACCACTGCAGCTAACTCCAAATCATGGGTGGAATAGTTGAGTTCATGAGGACTCAACTACCTTGATGCATAGGCCACAACCCTGCCTTCTTGTATAAGAACACAACCGAGTCCCTAACGAGAAGCATCGCAAAAGATATCGAAACTCTTGTGGACATCGGGAAGAACAAACATTGGGGCTGAAGTCAAATGCTTCTTGAGTTCCTGAAAACTCTCCTCACAAGCAGAAGACCACACAAACTTCTTGTCCTTCTTGAGCAACTTAGTCATGGGCTTGGCGATCTTAGAGAAGTTCTCGATAAAGCGACGATAACATCCCGCCAAACCAAGAAAACTCCGCACATCCGTGACTGACTTGGGCTGACCCCAAGATAGCACATCACTGACCTTACTAGGGTCCACCGCTATGCAACCTGCTGAAAGAACATAGCCCAAGAATGCCATTTCCTTCAACCAGAACTCGCACTTGCTAAACTTCGCATACAGCTGGTGCTCACGCAGCTTTCCCAACACAAGCTTCAGATGCTCAGCATGCTCTTCTTCATTCTTGGAGTAGATAAGAATATCATCAATAAATAACACTACAAACTTATCCAAATACTCCATGAATACTGAGTTCATAAGGTTCATGAATAGTATAGGAGCATTTGTTAAGCCAAAAGACATGACGGTGTACTCGTAAAGGCCATAACGAGTAGCGAAAGCAGTCTTCGGAATATCTTCAGACCTGATTCTGACTTGATGATAGCCCAATCTCAAGTCAATCTTGGAGAATACCCGAGCTCCAGTCAACTGGTCAAAAAGATTGTTGATGCGGGGCAAAGGGTACTTGTTCTTTACTGTCACTTCATTAAGCGGACGGTAATCGACGCACATGCGCAAGGTCTTATCCTTCTTCACAAATATCACTGGACAACCCCAAGGAGATGAGCTAGGATGGATGAAACCCTTCTCTTGAAGCTCACCTAGTTGCTTCTTCAGCTCTTCCAACTCATTAGGAGGCATTCGGTACGGCCTCTTTGAAATCGGGGCGGTACCGGGCAGCAGCTCGATGACGAACTCGATATCGCGAACTGGAGGCATCCCAGGCAAATCTTCAGGAAAAACATCCACGAAGTGTAAAATCCCAATTCTGGACTTGTGTTTCAAATGTAAGAAAATGTGTAGAAATTAAAACTTTTTCTTGCATCTAGAAGTTTTTGACTTTTCCTGTAATTCTTTGTGAGGACCCCGGTTTATTCTTATCTACTGTTTAACCACCCACTTGGTCCTAACAAGACAAATCAAATAAACTAAGCCTCGAGATATGTATACTTCCTGCACTGCGTGATACACACCCTGTTACAAAATCATGCATCAATTCCATTCATACACATAGAGCCAAGCAAAAGCAACAATCAAAGACATAGATAATATAAGAGAGTTATTAAAAGAGAGGCCGACTGCCAAAGGTCATACAAATAAGTAAATACACAATGAAGCAAAATGGCCATAAGATGGCGATAAACAAAAGCCAATCGGTGTGCCTTTACCCACAAGGCAACCAACCGACCGCCAAGCTAATCGTCCCAAACAGCGCATAACACACTCACAAAAGTGAGGCCCTTGGGGCTCACCTTCTTCCTCTGCAACAATTAATATTAAGCAAAGCGATGAGTACAAAACTTGTTTTGTACTGCAAGACTGACGTCTTGAGATAATGTAACTATAATTAATTACATGCAAGCTTTATTTAAGTGGATGAGGCTCGACTTATTTTCAAGATAAAGCAATCTTTCATTTGCAATAGGGTAATAGATTCAAAGCAAGTTTGCAATTAACTTTATTGTTCAAATAAAAGAGAGACAATTATAGCAATAGATAAATGACAACACCAACCTAGAAGTGACTAACCCATACCCACCACAACAATAGCATGAAGTACCCTTCATACCACCCATGTCAAGTTTAAGTTTTTAAAAGGTTGTAGTCTAGTTCTTGCACGACCTTACCAAGCATGTCCATAACCTAGGACGAGGCTATTCGAATAGTTTTAACCTGCAGGGTGTACCAATGTACCCACACGATAGACCGCCTTTCCACCACCACGGTTAGCACACTTCCTTTGGTATGCGTGCATGGCTAAGTCTAACAAGACGCTTTCAATGGACGATGCTAATTAAGAGCCGCAACTCCACGGAGAAAGACACATTAGACAGCCTAACCGGCCTGCTAATGCTCCCCTCCAACAACACACACACACAAGAACACACCCACCGACCAGCTCATAATTAACACCTTCCAAAGTACTGAGTCAAGAGAGGTTCCATATCCCCCTCGTGTGGTTAGCACGCAATAAGCGCTTGGCTTAGTGACACAAGTAACTCGGTCCTTGGGGACTTAGGCACCATTCCAACACACCCAACAGATCACATCAACATACCATTGTGCCCAAGTCAAGATATAGTTTTGTTTTCAGTTTTTGATTTGTAAATCAATAAAACACAAGGGTTGGACATAATGGAGTAGTATAAGTAGTTGTGTGATCAAGATCACCGACTAAGTCGATGATCGCCCAATACTACCGATAACTAGGCATGGCTAAGCAATATTCATACGTAATCTACTAAGTGATAAGAGTTCATCCATCGAACTCTAACCACAGCAAATAACCTAGGCTCATGTAGTAGAGGATAACCATTTACCTACAGATTATGCAACTAGAGGTCTAACTAATCAATTTAACAACAAAATAGCAATGCATACATAGAAGTTAAACAAAATATTAGACTTTAAAAGTAATAGGATCAATGGAAATGATCAAACTGCTTGCCTGCTTGTGTTGCTCAATTTGTTATGAGGGTCGTTCTGGGTTACCGCAAATATCGAATCCTAAGCGAAAGAGCGAAAACAACCAATAAGACGAGCAACACTTAAACAAAAGAGCAAGCAAAAATTATCCAAATGTGACGAAATTTATACACAAGGTATAATAGGAATATACTTAGACATAGGAACTGGAAAAACCTAATTTGGATTTGTGGTGCAAAAGATATTCTCTAAAAACTAATTTTCGGCCATAATTAGCACTGTAGCAAAAATATTTTCTAGAAAGATTTCGAAGCTGAAATTTTTATGGTGGCTTCCTACTGGTATAGTGATAACCCATATAAAATTTCAGGTCATTTGGAGTTATAATGAAAGAGTTATGATTTGTCTAAATTGTTTAGGGTATTAAACTAAAATATGATCCTTATGATTTCTAAAAACAGTAAAATTTGTGAAACCAATTTTCCTAGCAAATACACTATCAGGGAAGTTAATCCAATTGTATTCATACAAAATGATCTATAGATTAAAAGTTATGCATTTTCCAAGTTTGCTAAAAGTTCTGAAAACAGTATTATGTTCACTTGTTTACTATTTTTGAAAATGGTTTTCCAGGTTTGATCATGGTCTACAATTATTTTTATATTTAAGTTCAAGTTATAAGGAAGCTAACAAAATTGGAATCATCTAATTTGGAGCTAAGATGACAATGATATGAAAATGACAAGACCCTAATGTGATACTGATTTCTGGACTTAGCACTTTGGGACTTCACTAACACCCGAGACGTGGGCGAATGAGAGCCGTCGATCTCAGATCCAACGGACGACATTGAACCGATCGAACACTTCACGCGCGAACGGAGGGCCGACGTGGAGGCTCCAGGTCGTTGATCTTCGGATCCAACGGCGAAGACCACCACGTCGCTCCGCAACGTTGTCGTCCGACAACGCGGCCGGCGCCAGCGCACAACGCCGGCGACCAAAGGCACGGTGGCGCGAGTGAAAGCGGGAATGGGTGCGCATAGACATTGCACCCTTCGGTACCACCACACCGACGGTGGTGGACGAGCGGCGCACGGCGACGACGAGGCGCACGGAAAAATGACAACGACGACAAGCGGCAAATAGCTCGCGGCGGACCATTCAAGCGGTGTCCGAGCATCTAGGGGCTACCAGGAGCTACCGACCGGCGCGGAGGTGCAGAGGCGGTCGAGCGCTCCGGCGATTTAAACTCCGCGACGGACCGAGGAAGATGACGCGAGGAAGACGGCCGGGTAAAATCAACCATGCCGCGTCATCACGATGGGTTCTAGAGAGCACAGAAGCTCCCTGAGAAAGGAATTAGAAAAGGAGCACTCACCGCTACTGAGACGAAGAAGGATGCTCGCGGCGATTTGGGGAAATCAAAATCCCGCGCTCCCGTTGAAGCAACCCGAAATGGAGTGGGGTTAAGCACCACCGAGGTGAGAGGAAGGTGCAGGAGCAAGAAGGGAGCCAAAGAACCATCGTGATACCGCCTTCACCGTGAGCTTGAAGCTCAGCAATGGCGCCAAACGGTTTCGGGTTTTAGAGCTCAAACACACACAGAGTACTAGCTCGAGTTGCGCAAAGGTGAAAGGGAGGTCAAGGAGGAGCAAGGGGCTTAAGTAGCGAGGGGAGCAAGGCACCGTTGGCGCCTCGGATGCCGCGCCTCTCACGGCCGTGACGAGCGACGGAGCGATTGAGCCATGGACTTGCGAGGCGGTGCATCGCGCGCATTAAATGCACCGCAGAGACCCGCTGCGAGGTGACCCGGGCGCGCTCCAACCACCGCCATGGCGCTGCGACGCGAAGCTCGGCTGCAGGCCGCGAGCGAGAGGAAGGCGATGACACGGCCGTCCGATTCGCATCCAACGCGATCACGCGATCGCGTTGAGACGGCAGCGCACAAACGCCCACCGTCCGGATGGAAATCCATCGGTTGAGCATCAAAGGGCAACCGAGTTGTCCGAATGCATACACGAACGCGAGCCGTCCGATTGAGATCCAACGGTCCAGAGCGCGCCCGATCGATCGCGCCGCAGTCGATTAGTTGACTCGACCGAAGTCGGTTGGCTCGAGCCGAGTCGACCCACGCCAGAAACGATGCAAACCCATTAGAATTTGATTTTTGAGCTGAAACTTTTGGGGATTTAATTGAGGCATCAAATCAACTTCAAAATTTATGAAATTTTAACTTGAGCTTCCTGACCTTAGGGTTAACCTTCCATAAAATTTTCAGAGATTTTTGTGCATCTGAATTTTCCCAAAAATTTCAGAAGGTTAAGACAGAGGTTTGACAAGGTTTGACTTGCCTCTAAAATATTTCAAATAATTTCCAAAATTATGAAATAATTCAGAGGTGTTACCAACAACCTTAGAACCAGGAAAATTATTTCAAGGGTTTGACAAAAGATTTGACCAAGGAGGTAGTTGACTTGATAAATGAGGCTTTTGATTTTTAATTTTCCCAAAATTCCTTTACAAGAATTTCAGAAAAGTTTCAAGAGTAAAAGGGTGTAAGAAAAGTTTTAATTTACCCTCAATTTCTTACATTTGAAACACAAGCCAAAATGGGGATGTTACATTCTTGTAAAGGAATCATGGGGAATCAAAAACCTAAATCTCCCTTGTCATTAAAGTCTTAGACTCCTTGATGAAAATCCTGGGTTCTACTCCCAAGATATCATTTTCCTTGGTCGTGTGACCCCTCTGAAAATTCTGGCCATTGTTAGGAATGGTTTGAATATTTTAAGAGGCAGTCAAACCACCCTGACCCTTGGTCAAAGCCTAAGTCAGCACCTTGAAGAATTTTTAGAAAAAAATGCTCAGCATAAAAACCTCTGAAAAATTTACACAAGGTCCATCTCAAAGTTAGTAAGCTACTGCAAAAATTTTATAAATTTTGGAGTTAGTTTACTATCTCTAAAAATTCCTCAAAATTTTCAGCTCAAATGAAACCCTAAGTCAAACCTTTGGTTTGGGTTCGAGTCAGACTCGGGATCTGGGTTGAACCCAACCGCTTGGAGCACCACGAGCTCTGTCATTTAGGTGCAAACAGTGTCAGCCGTTGGATCTTGGCCCTACCGCTTAAGATCTTCGGGAGCTCCTCAAAGACCTCCTCTGATCTTTGTAAAAGACATCCCACCCGCACGACCACCTTGTGTCCTTTTTGCAAAGAGCACCCTCTAGGACCTCCCGTAGGACCTCTTTTGTATTTTTGCAAAGACCACCCTAGGGCGTCCTCAAAAGACCTCCTCGACTACCTTTGGTAGCACTTGGGTGATCGTGGGCCGTCCATCCACGGATCTGGGTCTCAGACCTCCCTAAGTGTTAGGACCACCGAGCCTCACTTAAAATCTGAGCCTTTCGATTCTCATCCAACCGCCCAGACCTCCCTGGTTGGAGCTCAGCTCTTCTTTTAGCCGTTGCATTCTTTGACCAGTCCACCTAGGTTTTCTCACTGACTGTGGGACCTCTCTGAGCCTGGTCATCATCATTTTTCGTGCGTATGGCAGTATAGAGCAGTGCCTTGTCAATTCTCAGACTTGACAAACGGCTATATGCTGCCAACATTAAATGTGTGGCAGACCTTTTGCCCAAAAGTCTTTTTGTTACCTACTCCGATCATTTCGAGTGTACCCTAGCTCAGTGCACCCGGGGGGGCATTGCACTTGTTCTTCTTTGGCTCTCCGGCTATATAAGAACTCCAAGCTTCCTTCTTAAGCTTCTTTAGACACTTTCCTTGCAACCCTAGTTCCTCTCTGTGCTCTTGTGCTCAAAACCTCTAAAAATCTGAGCCAACATTGTCCGACCTTGGAGCTCTTCGGCGATCTCTAAGTGTAATACTCCGGAAGTGTGAGAAGTCAAGAATCGGATTAATTAAAATCAATCGGTAGAGAATAATTTAATCGGGGAAGTTTTTATTTTCAGTTTTCGTCAAATCCAGCTTAGAGAGGGGCTTTTCCCTTGTTTTCGCTTCCTTTTGGGGCTGGGCCTTGGCCCATCTCCTAGTGTGGCCGGCCAAAGGGAGGGCCACCCTCCCCAAACCCTAGCCGCCTCCTCCCCTTTTCCTCCTCCCACTTGCACCGCCCCTTCTCCTCTCCCTTGGTCGACTCCTCTCCTCCCCTTGCACCTCCCTCTCCCAAGGTGCTGTCCCTGCACCTCCCCTCTCCCAAGGTGCTGCTCTTGCAAGAAAGAAGAAAGAGAGGGAGAAAAGAAGGAGAAGAAGGAGAAGAAGGAGAAGAAGAAGAAGAAGAGTTTGTGTGGGGTTTGGTTCAGCGAATTCTAGCGGTTCTACAAGGGTAATGAGATGCCCTCCCCGCTGTTTAATCCTTAATAGATGCGAAACCGATTAGAATTGATGGTTAATTGTTGGGCTGCAGAAGATGCAATTCTGTCCAGAACCTTGCGTGGGTTTTTTCGTGTATTTAGAGGCTGAATTTTAAGATTCCATATCCTAGAGATATGTGGGTTTCGTCGTTATCTTTCAGTAGCCGCGAAGATCACTCGATTCCGAGGTCTGAGTCAAAAGTTATGATCGATTTAGTATCTGCTGCCAGAAATCTGACGAGAATAATCTGTCTGGTTATTTCCTAAAATTTGAAAGGGAATTTGGTAGAATCTGAAAGTTCACCCAACTAGGTTATTGTAGGTAATTCGATAAACTTTTCAGATTGATAAAGAACGATCAATTCGGAGTTACCTATTAAAAGTTATGGTCATTTTAGTTTTGCTGTTCGTTTGTGTAGACAGTTTCTGTACTGAAAGTTCAGACAATGGTTAGCCTAATTTTTTGGCCGAATTGGAGTATCGTGTCAACTAGAGTATTGTAGATTAGTCAGTTAAGAATCTACAGAAATTGGGTTTACCTCTTTTTGACTTCCAGATCATGAGTTATGTCATTTACCGTGCTGCTGTCCAGAATCAGAATATGGCAGGAAACGTTGTTTTTCGTTTTCAGCTTTGTAAACTCGTTTTGAGTCGTCAAGTAAGCATTTGTAGAATGCCGATTAGTAGCGCTGGGTATATTATGACCTTATTGAAATTATTTTACTTGTTTAGGAGGTGAAGCCTCAGGTTTAGGAGTATCACCTTGGCCGGCTAACGCGTCACATCGTGGAAGGCAAGTAATTGTAGCAGTGTTACTACCGTTTAATTGGTTGTTCTTACTACTTGCAATCCCTATGAGTTTCGTATTTTGAAGTATTATGCCATGGTAGGTTGACTTACATATGAGATGATGACAGTCATTATTATTTTAATGATTTACATTGGATATCTTGTGTGTAGTCATGAGATGGTTGCTTTATGTGCCGAATGTGGATCATGGATGTATTTTTCCATAATGATTATGTGGTAGTTGTACAAGTTAATCTTGTTGGTGCCTTTATGAGATGTCACATATGTGGTTTATGATTATCATATCACTCATAACATATCATTACATTGCATTGTGGATGTCGCCGCTTATTGCCGCGATCAGACTGCAGACAAAGATCGTACATTGCGTCAGAGAGATCGATGCACACTCTTACCTTGATGGGTAAGAGTGCAGTGGAGCATGGCATGCATTTGCATTAAGCATTGTGGATGGAGGACATGCATTCTTTTGTCAATGGTTGAATTCTTACGAGGCAGGACTCATGCTAGTCCATGTGGTTTATTGAATGAGATAGTGGAATGTGGTTGTGGTCATGCAATAATATAACCTGTGTTGTAGCTTGCTTGTCAATTGATTAACCTGTTATTCAACTTACTTGCTGAGATTTTATCTCATTCTTGTTGTTTCTTTCCCCCTTTCAGGTGATTCTTAAGCATTCCTGGGATGGGTAGAGCGGCACTGCAATAATGCACTCAATTCATAGTTTCATGCTGTAATAAAGTTGAGAGGAATTTAGCCTATTGACTAGTTATTCACGAGTGTTCTGTTGATTTATTATTGATGCATTTGTGGACTACACTTGGATTAATCTGCTAGAGGTTGTTTAATTATTGAACTTGTTACTGTTATCTTTATTCCCATAGTGGTTTATGCTTCCGCTTATTGATTCTTGCCTAGAGTTGCTGCCGAAATATTATATTTTTTTTGAAATTATTGGCTAGCTGTAGAGTGGTTAAGTAGTATCCCAAGGTAATGTGGGTCCTGGGGTGTTACACTAAGCTCCAATGGTTCAAATTGCAATCTTGGTGTGTCATCTTGTCATTCTGGTCACCTCAAGCCTCCCCTAACTTGTTTTGTTTAACCTTCACAGAGGTTGACAAGTTGGGAGCTTGCTTTTCGTGGCCGGGTTCGTCATCTTCCTCAACTCCGGTGAGCATCACCGTCACCGAAGCTTTTGCGGCCACCCCTAGACCTCATTCATTCTCAGGTTAGCACTTTAGTGTTGGAAATCTTGCTCTGTTTGGACCTCATTAGCTTTTCATTTTGCCGTATTCCATCTCCGGCGGTCGTCTCCAGTTAGCCGCCGGTAGGATGTATTTGAGCTCTGCTTTTTGGCCCCTTTAGGTTCTCCTCGTTATTTAGAACCCAACCGTGCCCTTGGTTCTCAGCGGCGTGGTCCCTGTTGCCGGCGGTGAGCTAAAACCCGAACTCGTGTTTTTGTCGTGCCTTACTCGGACAAGCATTGTAGCCTAATGATTAGCATTTATGTGGTCGAAAGGCCTAATCATTAGCGTTAAATGCTATTCTTGTCGGCAGAGCGGGTGTCGTTAAGCCACTAAGGACCTCCTAGGACATCTTAGCCGTTAAAGATCTCCTAGAATCATATCTTGGTCGTTAGATCTTCTTGTGTAAAGTATTTAGTTTCTAAGACCTCCCCTGCTTAGATCCTGGCCGTTAATGACCTCTTTAGAGCTAATCTGGGCCGTTAGGAGCACTCTTGATGTTTCCGCAAAAGACCTCCCCTGGTCGTTTTGCAAAAACCACCCCTATACCACCCCTCGGGGTCCTCTTTGCAAAAGACCACCCCTGGTATTTTGTAAAGAAGACCACAGGACCTCCTCCTCCGCAGATCTTAACCTTCAGGACCCCCCCTGGAGATCTTGACCGTCTAAGACCTCCTCCGTTAAATCCTTAGCTTTAGGACCTCCTCGCAGCTCTGGACCGTTAGATCTAGATCTAACAGGCTAGACCTCCTCAGCGCATTTAGGGTTCTAAACATTTCCACCATCTTTTGCCGGTCATCTGTAGATCTATGGCTCAGATCTCGTGAACATTCGGGCCTCCGAATGTGATCCTGATCTAAGCCGTTCATTTTGAGATCCATGGCCCCAGTTCATGTTGAGATCCATGGCCCGGACTTGGTGAGGCGTTCGGGTGGTCTGAACGTTCCCTCTCTCATGGGCCGTTGGATCTAAATCCATCGGTGGAGGCTTTGGCAGTTAAGACCTCCTCGGTAGATCTTAGTCGCCAAGACCTCCCTCCTTCAGATCTCAACCGTTAAGACCTCCCCTAGGCGCGATGAGGTCTTTGCGCATAGGTGCTCGTGGTGGAGTTCGCGCCTGTGCTCGTGAGCCATGCGATTTTTGATCAACGGCCCACGACCTCCCATGTTTGAGTCGGTTTTCAATAATAAGTCCAGAAAGCTTTTATTTACAACTTATTAATTGTTTTGATCTTCAAAAATGCATAACTTGATCTCTGTAACTCCAAATTGAATAAACCAAAGTTCTGTAGGTTCCTCTGTTAGAATACCTTAACATAGCATAGGTTTTAAGGTAGTCTTTAACTCTGAAATTAATCATGCCCTAGATTTATAACTTAGAAACATCATAATAAATTCATTTTAGCTCCAAATGAAGTAAACTCGATTTTGCTAACCTTAAAAATACTAGTATCTACCTATCATAGAAATTTCAGGTTCCAAATGTTTCTAGAAAAATTTGCTATGAACAGTAAGAGAAATCAATTAAAGTTGATTTTCTCAGCCGACTGAAATTGATTTCGCCATGACTTTTGCATGTTTCGTCCAAATCAAATGATTCTTGTTTCTAAATTTGTATAAAATCATGCTCTTCCTGCTGTATAAGTTTCTTGTGTTTTGGAACACTTTTGGTTTTGAGTCTTCTTTGGTGTTTGTCGATTTATTTTGATTTTCTTGTCTTTTCGATAGGATCCGACGATTGTGTTGATTGCGTGAGTGATCCTCTGCAGCAAACAAGCGACCTACAGCAAGGCAAGCAGTGTAACACCATTTGATCATATTACACCTATTACTTTTAAAGTCTAATATCTTGTTTGCAAAACCTAAGTATGCATGTTTCTTTGTGTCAAGATTTATTTTGTCGAATAGAGGTAGTTAATCCCATTGCATTGTTGCCCTAAAAATTGTTCACCCCTGCCACTACCTTAGGAATATTATCCTCGCTGGTGAATTAGAGCCCGGTGAATGATTTAGGGTCTTTTATTTGTCTTTACGATTTGATGCTTAGCAATGCTTAGATACCGGTAGAATTGGGCGGTTATCGGCTTATGTCGGTAACCTTGATCACACAAAAACTTGTTATCACTTATGATCCATGCCTTATGCTCTATTTATTTGTGCAAACCAAAACAAAAAACAAAATGGTTTGGACGTGGGCGAAACTTGGTTGTTTCTGGTGGGTGCACGGGTTAAACGTGCACGGGGAGCTATGGTTCATCAGGTTCCCCAGGGTTGAGGATGTCGCCCAGGTCATGTAAGGACTGAGTTACTTGCGCCATTGATCCAAGAAATTTTGCGTGCTAACCACACTAGAGATATATGGGACCTCTCTTGACTAAGTACTTTGGGAGGTATTAATTAATGATTCGCGTGGAAGGTTGTATATTTCTATATACATGTTGGGTCACGTGATTGAAGGGAGCATCCGCAGCGGCTGGAGCCATGGGTCGATGTCTCGTACTCTACGTATGGGTCCTTGTGATCCATATTTCGCTGGCAGATCACTAAGGGTTAACCCCCATGCGTGCAGCTCTTAATTAATGCACTCTATTGGAAATATCTCGTAGGACTTAGCCGTGCCGGCATACCAAAGGAAGTGTGCTTCATTTAGTGGCAAAAAGGCGGTCTGAAGTGTGGGTACATTGGTACACCCCTGCAGGGTTTCAAACTATTCGAATAGCCTCGTCCTAGGTTATGGACACACTTGGTTATTTCCTGCAAGAACTAGACTACAACCTTTTTAAATTAAAACTTGACATGGGTGGTACGAATGGGTAATTCGTGCTATGGTCGTGATGGCTATTGGGTTAGTCATCTCCAGGTGGTCTTTATGTTATTACATTATTATTTCGCTGTTATTTATGCAAATAAATTTTGGATTGTCAAAATTGCCTTCAACATATTACTTATTGCAAATAAAACTTGCTTTATACTGAAAATTAACCTTGAGCCTTCTCCTTTGATGAAAGCCTGCATGTAGTAGTAACTAAGTTAGGTTTGTTACCCGTAAGTCATGCGAGTACATTTTTGTACTTATTTGCTTTGCTTAATTGTTGTAGAGGAAGAAGGTGAGCCCCAAGGGCCTCCCTTTTGTGAGATGTGCTGTGGCGGTGTTTGAGACGACTAGCTTGGCGGCCCGGTCGGATTGCCTTGTGGGTGTAGGCAAACCTATTGGCTTTTGTTTTAGCCATCTTATGGCATTTTACTTCCGCTGTCTTTCTAACTCTTTTAGCTTGTTCTTGACTTGTTGGACTCTCTTTTGTAAAGACTATTATGTATGTTTTTTGCTTGTATAGCTTTGCTTTAGTTATGTGTTGTATGGAATTGACGTAATGTTTTGTAAAAGGATGTGTATACTACAATTCTGGAAAGTATACATTTTCCCGAGGCACGGTGTATTTTGTTTGTAATGCTAGAGTCAATGGTAGGCTAAGCATTATAAGCTAAATAAACCGGGGTCTCACACGAAGTCACAAACGGTTGGAACATCTTGAATCTCCAAGGCTAGCTTCGCTTCAAGTGCATAAAGATGTGGCTCTTGCAGCTGCGGGGAAAACCCAACCTGTTCGCCTGAAGGGCTGATGAGGTAGACAATCTTCCTGGCACAATCGATTTGCCTCAAGTGTTGGGACAACCAATCCATGCCAAGAATCATATCTAAACTCGCTGAGTTGAGTAGGATAAGATTCGCCAGAAATCCCACTCCTTCGATTTCAATAGGAACATCCCGGCATTCTTGATCAGCTCTCATTTTCAAACCCAGTAGGAACATCCCGGCATTCTTGATCAGCTCTCATTTTCAAACCCGGAGAGCGAATAAGCAAGGGAACCCCCAACGGAACAAAGTAAAGATCACAAGCAGCAGCAAAAGACCTCGAAATGAAAGAATACGAAGCTCCTGAATCAAATAACACTGTAGCTAGGCGAGAATTGACAAGAAGCATACCCAACACAACGTCGGGCGTCTCCTGTGCCTCCTCAGCCGAGATGTGGTTGACTCGGCCGTTCCCCACACCCTGGGTCTTCTGGAACGTCTTCTGGTCAGGTGGGTGACCACTCCCTTGCCCTCGTCCTCCATTAGGATGAGGGGCCGCTCCAGCCTTCTTAGGGCAACTATACGCATAGTGGCCCTTCTGGTTGCAGGAGAAGCAAGTGACCTCGACCGCCGGATTGCGGAGGCCACCCTGCTGCTGGGCCACATGTGCACGTGGCTGAAACACGGCCTGCGGGGAACGAGGTGCTAGCGCCGACGACCTTAGCGGTGGTGAAGCCTGAGAATGGGCCCCTGGTGCTGGCCCAACACGGGGACGAGAGAGGCCAGCCCGTGCAGCCTTCTGGGCCTCCCACTTGTGCTTGCAGGACTTGCCCAGTGCTCGCGCCTTATGCTCGGCGACGATGGCCTTGTCCACCAAGGTCTAGAAGTCGGTGAAGTCCACAATAGAGAGCCGGTCCTGCAGCTCCTCAGACAGACCCTCCAAAAACTTCTCCTGCTTGGCCTCATCAGTGGCCACCTCAGCATGAGCGTATCTCCCTAAGTGGTTGAACTCGTGGAGGTACTCGGTCACAGATCTACGCCTTTGCTTGAGCGCAATAAACTCCTTCTTCAGCTTCATCAGGCTGGCGGGGACATGGGCCCGATGGAAGGCAGTACGAAACTCCTCCCAAGAGACCACATGGCCCGCGGGCTGCATGGTGAGGAAGTTCTCCCACCATGAGAGCGCGGCACCCTCCAGCTGATGGGATGCAAAAAGTGCCCTCTCCTGCTCCTGGTACTGAGAGATGTTGAGCTTTCGCTCAACCAAACACAGCCAGTCGTCCACGTCAAGAGGATCCTCGGACCGGGAGAAGGTGGGTGGCTGCGTGCGAAGGAACTCAAAGTCCCCGCGGTTGATGTCCACTGCCTCCAGATCCGGAGGCACCAAAAGGAGTAGAGGTGTTCCTCGTGATGACCTCCAAGATCCGAGTCTGATCCATATGGTTCCGCTCGATCTGAGCGAGAACCTCAGCCATGGTCGGAGGAGGCGGAAGCTCCTCATCATGACCAGTCGGCTGACCGCTACAAGTCCTGCCAGCCATCCTGTTTCACTAAGATAAGTTAGCAACAAGCCAAAAACGGGAAGGCAATGAATGTAATTAAGAAGTGAACTCCAGAAACTTGAACACAAAATCAGCACAAAACCTCAACTCATAAGATCAACTTCCCGGTACGACTAACTCGTATGGAATAAATGAGCAATCGCTTAGGAAGGTAAATTTTAGAATACAACCTAGATCTAACATAGTCAAAAAGCAAGGTATAACCACCTAAGGGAGTGATAAATACTTAGCTAACTCATATCACTTCTTACCCTTGTATTCCCACAAGTTTTAGTTGGATTAACCTCTCATTTTCAACTCTATGTACTAACTAATTGCTTGCTGTCCAAAATCTACAGCTTGCTGTCCAGATTTTCCCTCCAAGCTTCCAACCAAAATCTTCAACTCCAGAAGCTTCTAATCTTCAACAAAAGACAGCCAACACTTCAATTTACAACTCTCATAGTTTTCCCAAAACCAATTTAATCGATAAGCAACTATCTTTTGAAAGAAGATAAGAGGAAAAATCAGCATTTCAAAACTTGACCAAACAAGGTAAGATGAGCAAGCTAAGATAGGTGAGGAGAAAAATCTGAGATCTTACTTAGGTTTTCATAAACCACTTGACACTTTGAAAATAAGTTTTTCAAAATATCCTAAATGCGACCAAGCTAGGGCTTCTACGGTCAGTATGGCTCTGATACCAACTTTGTAAGGACCCGGGGTATTTAACTAGTAATACTTAACCTCTATATGGTTCTAGTATCACTAATTAAATATCCTAAGCCTTGATGGACATGTGCTTTCCAGAATTACAGCACACATACATCTTTACAAAATCATGCATCATTTCTATACAACACATAACAACAATTCTAGCAAAGACATACAATATATAGAGTTATTACAAAAGATGCTGACCGACCAAATGACAATAAAACAACGAGTAGCAGCGGAAACAAAAGTGCCATAAGATGGCTATGAACAAAATACGACCGGTTAGCCATACAACCCACAAGGCAACCGACCGGGCCACCAACTAGTCACATGATCCACAGCAAAACTCGCAGAAGTAGGTCCCTTGGGGATCCACTTCCTCCTCCGCACACAACAAGCAATGCAGGTAAGTACAATAATATACTCGCAAGACTTACGAGTAACAAGCCTATACATAGCTACATGAAAGCTGAATCAAAGGGAATGGTTATATGGTTATTTGGACACATAAAGCAATTTTCATTTGCAATAATATAATAGATTGAAGGTAATTTATCAAATTTGATTTTAAATCATTGAAATAACAACGAGATACAATAAATAGCACAAGTAACCACCTAGAGGTGACTAACCCAATAGCCACCATAACATAGCACAAATTCCCGATTCGTACCACCATCAAGTTTCAGTTAAAAAGTTGTAGTGTAATTCTTGTGGGAAATAACCAAGCGTGTCCATAACCTAGGACGAGGCTATTCGAATAGATTTAACCCTGCAGGGGTGTACCAATGTACTCACACTTCAGACCGCCTTTTTGCCACTAGATCAAGCACACTTCCTTTGGTATGCCAGCACGGCTAAGTCCTACGAGACATTTCTAATGGAAAATGCTAATCAAGAGCCGCACGTATGGGGGTTATCACTTAGTGGACCACCTTCATGGCCCCCACTAAGGACCCATATGTAGAGTAGGATACACCGGCCTAAGCGGGTGCTCTCCTCTCCCCACAAACATGTCCATGTTGCATATATCACATATGCAACCCACCACGCGATTCATTAATTAACACCCTCCAAAATACTTAGTCAAGATAGGTCTCATTTCCCTCTAGTGTGGTTAGCACGCAATAATGCTTGGATCAATGGCGCAAGTATTCGGTCCTTGTTGACTCGGGCACCATTACAGTCACACCCAAAAGCACACCAACATACCATTGTGCCCAAGTTCAAATCATTTTGTTTTCAGTTTTAGTTTTCACAACTAAACATAGCACAAAGGCTGAACATATAATCATAATAAACATTTGTGTGATCAAGGTCATCGACTAAGTCGACAACCGCCCAATTCTACCGGCAGCTAAGCATGGCTAAGCAACATTATTCGCAAACTACTAAGTGACAAGGGCCCATCCAGCGAACCCTAAATCACAGCAAATAATCCTAGTCTCAGTAGTAGAGGATAAACATTTGCCTACAGATTATGCATCTAATGGGTCAACTAATCGACAATAGTTTAAAACAAGATAGCAATGCATACGTAGAATTTACAAACAACATATTAGAATTTGAAAATAGTAGGAACTAAATCGACGGTTAATATTTTTAATGATGATGTGGCCTAACATGGAGGCTTGTTTTGTAGTCTACAAAATAGGAGAGAAAGGTATGAGAAACTGTTCAAGTAAATAGAGCACGGTTGTGATAAAATCACTCAAAAGCTCATTTTTATGTCTCTGTTTAAATGCATGCGTTAATGATGTAGTAAGCATTTTAGATTTTTGATCATGTGTTTGGTCATGTTGCAAATATATATCTGTATGTCTTGTAGAATTAACCTGAATTTTGAATTTGCACAGATTGATGGGAAAGCAAATTCAATACAACTATAGAAGTCAACGAGTAAATGTTATTCTTGTCTAGTGGGAACAATGGGTTAGTGTAAGCATCTTAAGACTAAGAACACACATGTCATGGTTGATTGTAGCCAAGTGCCTACCATAGCCGACCGGCCCCACCAGCGGTCTTTGCTACCAACAGCGGCCACGGGCTGCGCCTACCACACCTCCCTAACCCCAGTGCATGCCGCTACCCACGACTGCATGCCTACTGCGCCACCGCCGTCGTCTATGCCCGCGACCTCATCGGTCGTGCCGACCGCACCACCACCATCCTCGCCAATCTCGATTGTCGTCGGCTGCACCCACTGCACCGACCTCGCCGATCCAATCTACATCGATCCCACCGTGCTGCCATCGTTAATGTCATCTGCACCATCCATGCTCACCACATTGCCGCTGCCAACATTGGCCTCGCCGATCGCGTTGTCGCTGTCGCCAAACATAGGTGCTCACCACCGCACCGAGCGCTTCGTCACCATCACCACGCCTACTATGCCACCTCAGGACAACACAACAGAACTCACCAATGTCATGCCTACCGTACTACCTCGAGAGTTCAGCTCTGCCACCGCCACGCAAACCGCACGTCCTTGGTCGAGCTCTGGCTTCCTCGCCGTTGCACCGCCTTGGCACTACCGCTTATTGCATCTGTCGTGCCATTCTGGCTCACAGTCGCTTAGGCCTGCTCTGGGTCGTTGCCAATCATGACGAATCGTTGCCTCGCTCCACCGTGATGCATCGCCGCCGCCTTGCCACGCATTTCCACTGCCACCGTGTTCCCCGTGTCTCGCCGCCGCCACCGAGCCCTAAGGTTAGGGAAAACCATAGGGCTCAGTCATGTTTGAGCCAAACCACATGGGCTTTATATAATTACCCAAAATTATTTTTCTGCTATGAAAATTGTTTCTATGCTTACAAAATTCGTACAAAACTCTTGGAAATTCATAGACTTACATTTACTATTTGAGTACATTTTCTATATGTTGTACTCGCGTGCTTTGACTCATGTGGCCTATTTCTTAGCCAACCAATTGTTGTCTTACGTGATGTAGATAACATGACCAATGTAAGGACCATACCAAAGGGGGAGTTCCGAGAGCTGAGTCATGATTGCTTCAACTCTCTCTACTAGGAGTTGGAAGTTAAAGATCACCTCACTGCTAGGGACATGCACACCATCCTGAATAAAGATGGGTATGCTTTTGCTGCAAACAAGGCATGGATCCTTTCTATATCAGGAATCACATATGTGTTGAATTGGTATTGGAACTCAGATGCATCTGAGATCCTTGTGATCTTTGGTAGGCGTTGAAAGAATGCTTTGACGCTTTGCAAAGAAGGTGTCTTTGCCATGAATTTTTGAACACTTGGATAGCGCTGTATATGCAGACTTATAATTTTGTATCCATGTTCAGCCTAGACCTCGTAAGCATTGCCAATGTTCTAAGGATACTTGGGACAGACATAACTGAAGAAAATATGATTGAGCAAGCTATCGCAGCCCTTCTAGCAACAATAATTGTTGTTGCGATAGTTTTGAGAGAAAGAAAGATCAAGAAGTGTGACGTCCTGGGAGTTTCTCTCATAGACATGGAAAGAATAGGTGGTTTACACCTAAGTGCACCAATGGGGAGGTTCCTCCCCAACATCACAATAGGGTGTACAAACAGGCACAACTTCAAGAAAATAGGCCACAAAGGAGGTGATACAATTAGGGGGAATTGGAAGAGAACCCCGAACTATACCCTGCAAGTGAGAACATCAAAAATTCACCTAAATTGGCTAGGACATGGCGCATGTGCCTCTGCCGAGTTATCCCCTTAAACACTAAGAGTCAATTCGTGTAATTAGGATGGTGTTAAGATGTAAAACACCAAGCTTTTCCAATCCTTAGAATCAGAAATTAGGAATTAAAGATTGTGACAAATAAAGTTTTCTAGTTAGTGTGCATGATATGTTTTGCGTTTACTTTAGTGTCATTTAGTCCGTGTGTATTATGATATTTTGTTGCTTATGTGTCGTGTGAACTGTAAACGTGCACTTAGGCATTTTGTTGTAGCCACACTAAAACCCTAATTTGATGAGTTTAATGCATATTTCCTTTATGGCCTTTCCGGCTATGTTGCTTGTTGTTTTATGCCTTTGGTTATTGCCTACCCCTAAGTTCCCTTACGACTCATCCTCTATTTTTCCCTCTCATCTATTAACCTATTGAGAAACTCCACATATGGTTGACAGCCGTAACACAACTAACCGCACTCAACAAGTGGATGCCAACGCCAATCCCAATGGACAATCACCAACACATGAAGTAGCATACCAGAATATGGCCAACTAAGACACAGATCATGAACACGATGATGTAGAACATGAACAAACACGATGAATCAGCAGGATCATACCGCCACTGCCTTGGTCAACCTATTGAACCATAACTAGGATGTACTCCCCAATCGATTGCCTGTGGGAATGTCGAACGACTACTACAATTTATTTTATTTTCGCTGCAGGAGTTTTATCAAGCCTTGTGTGCAAGTTATGTAAACCTTGACTAAAAGGTCTTGTTGCTACTATTTAATAATATTTTTCTACATTCAAGTTATATTGCTCAATGGTTAATATTTCGCCTATGTTGTCACTGTGTACATTAGTGTGATACTGGACTAGTGTGAAATACACAGAGGGTTCGCATTTGGTAATCTGGGTGCCGACAAAGATAGTATCAAAGCCATATCGATTGTATGGAATAACCCTAGTTAGCATGGTCGTCTTAGTCAAAGAATTTTAAAACTTATTTTCTAAATCAAACCAACCAATTGATACAAATAGTTATTCTCTTCCCTTATCTTATTCTATTCTTCTTTCGTCTTATTATTAGGTTCTTATTCTTTCTCTTACTGAAATGTTTCTTCTGAATCTTAAACTAACCTTCTCATCTTTAATCTCTATAGATGACTCGAGTTTTCCATGACCAAAGCCAAGGATGGCCTGGGATTCTCAAAGATTTGTTGAAGAGTCTTAGAAGCAAGAGACGTCTGTCATACCTTATTGTCAACAAGAGATGATTTGGACACACCATTGAATTTTACACAAGGTTGTAAGTCACCACGAAGATCGGAAGCCATGTCCTCAACCATAGTTTGAAGTGTTACAGTGCACATGAAGATCTCGCTATCAGTGGATTTGCCCATAAAAGCAATTCGTTGGATATGCAAGCGTCATGGAATTAGCCTATCTGGATTAATTCGAGAACTTTAGGTGAGAGTAGCATCCCTCAGACAAGTTGAAGCCCCAACACAACATACTACACCAACGACACCGCCATCACCAGTGCCACCTGCTTCACTTGTCCTTGCGATCCCGACGGGACCAAGACAACGAAGGATAGACAACAACCATGAATATCTCCATCAATTCACTCCGGTTGTCACCAGGGAGTCACCACCGTCATCGCCATCGATCCACAATTCTTGGGTTTTCTACAGTGATTCAGAACCAGAATTAGACGATGCCTACTTGTTAGGACCAGAGTGGGAGCCATTAGATTGAACAAAGTTACCCTTGTAGTTTTAGTGTCATTTAGTCTGCGTGTATTACGATCTTTTGTTGCTTGTGTGTTGTGTGAACTGTAAACGTGCCCTTATGCATTCTGTTCTAGCCACACTAAAACCCTAATTTGATGAGTTTAATGCATCTTCCTTTAGAGCCTTTTTAGCTATGTCACTTGTTGTTTTATGTCTTTGGTTATTGCCTGCCCGTAAGTGCCCTTACAACTCATCTTCTGCTTTTCCCTCTTATCTATTAACCTTTTGAGAAACTCCACATATGGTTGACACCCGTAACACAGCTAGCCACGCTCAGCAAGTGGATGCCAATGCCAATCCCAATGGACAACCACCGACACCTAGGGTAGCATACCAGAATATGGGATAATTTTTGGCAACTCCGACACAGCTCATGAACACAATAATGCATAACATGAACAACAAGATGAATCAGCAGAATCAGACCACCGCTGCCTTGGTCAACCTACTGAACTAGAACAACCAAGCAGCTTCCACACCACCACAAGCCTATCCGCGATCCAAGCTGTTCGAGTTCCTGAGAACACGTCCGTCTACTTTCTCCCATTCTTTAAAACCCTTGGAAGCTGTTCGAGTTCCAAGCTGTATCGGATAAGTTCCTAGTTAACTCAGCGTCTACTATGGTTTTGTTTGCTTTTGTAGCTTCGCATTCTTTTGTTTCTCGTTGTTTTGCTGCAAAACAACAACTAAAGGTTCATGTTGCGCAGCAGCTGATAAGGTAGATGCATTGGGGATTCCATGGACCAGGCCAAGCCATGCTTAAGTTGAAACAAGCAATGACCAACTTGTGTCAAGCTGAGATGTCATTGCTTGTCATCTTTTCTTGCATTTTCCCATCGCGTCAGCATATATGAGTTGGACCTAGGCTTGGGGTTTGAGTCCATGTTCCCTTCCCGTCCTAGGACGATCTTTTCTTTTTTGGCTCAATATATGTCTTGGTCAAGTCTTTCACACCTTGGACCTTTTGGTACAAGGTTGGCTGTAGTTGATTATTTCAAATAGACCGTTAGAGGTGTTAGTTTTAGCTTAAATGTAGGTATGAATGTAGATGAGCCGAGGGCGTCCGTACCAAGCATGCTTCCAAGCATTCCTTTGTCTGATAAAGAAGCGCGGGAAGATGTCTCTCATGAGTTACCTCATTGTGTGGACAGGATAGCAAAAGGGCTACTGTAAAAGAAATATTGAATGCTACATAAAATTGTGGATCTGAGTCTGTGGCTCTGTGCGCGCATTCAGTAACAGTGAAATCATTGAGTGAAATGTATGTTGACCAGGTTAACGCGCATAATCCATTGAACATGCCAGTTGAGTGTCTAAGTTGCAAATGAATATACAGAGACAAGACAAGCCTCACGTTTTAACTCATGCAGAACCAATCAAACGATTAATATCATCACTTCAATCTTACTTATATACCTGCATCGAGGACAAGAAATTCTAGTGGAGCTTAATTTTGTTTCATCCAATGACTTTGTTATGCTACTCTTAAGATTCCACTGTTGCAGGCGCAAACAACAGAATTTTAGAGCATTGTCAACAACAAAATGGGCATTGGTGATAAGCATCAAGAATGATGAGTAACTTGAAATAGATGGAGAAAGGGAGATGGAGTGGAACCAAAAGAAATCTCAAGATCACCAACAAGTGACACTTCACTAACTGCCCAGCAAAATAAAAAAGGTCGGTGCTAGCTTAGACCTGCCAAAAGGAGCCCAAAGGCTAGGTCTGACATTGGTTTTTTTTTTTCGCTAACCCAGCTCGGCTTAATTACAAGCCCAAATTGCCCAAAGTCGACCTGAAATATTTCTAGGCCCAACCCAACAATAAACTCACTCATTTTGCAAAATATGAGGATAAATTTGAGGACAAGTATAAGCAAGATGTGAGCAAATCTAATTACCTGCATGTATGCTGGACAAGATGTGAGCAAATCTAATTTGAGGACAAGGACAAGCAAGAAGTGGTGATCACGTTACGTTTAATCACACTTGGCACAAACAAGGTACCACCAGATTGTTATATGGTCCATGATGTCAGATTTGCTCCAAGGGAGGAAATAAATAGGACAAAAGTACTTTTTTTTTATAGGAATCGATGAAGCATGTTGAGCACTCAAGGAATGGAAGCAACAAATGAACGACTCAATTGGATATGAATGATGCGATGATATGATACGAATATGATTTAGATTTTTTTTATCCGATTAACAATCGATCTCTTATTCGCTTTTGTATTCGTATTCGCATAAAAAAAAATATGGATACGAATATTTTATTAACTTGTGTCATTCGAAATGCTATTTTATACGCACTATTCGTATTTGAATTCGATAAAACAATATATATATATATATATATATATATATTTTATTACAATATAACTAATTAGTTGGATGAGTATTTTTAGTTTAATGTGAATTTATGTTATACTCTAATGATTGAGTGTGTTATATAGGATGATAAAGTAATATAAATATCTTGTAATTACGTAAGTTATTAGAATATCTTAATCTAATCAGAATAAGTAGTATTCAATTTGTATTCGTATTTATATTCATTACAACATTCAATTTGTATTCATATTTAATAATATTTAAATTCATATTTATAATCGTTTAAAAAATACGAATACAAATAGAAGAAAACGGTTTCGATTCGTATTTCATCCGTTACGGTTTCGATTCGTATTTCATCCGTTACGCCACTAGTGACACAAACAATGCAATGTGCTTCGTCGCCCTAGGACCTACGCTGGGGCCTGAGAGTAGGGGCCCACAATCTGACTAATTGACCTGAACATTTTCAGCTAAGTCCAGAGTGTCCAGTGATCATGACAGTGTATCGAACTATTCGTCAAAGCTCACCGACAGCCCTGAGAAAGGACTGCAAACATTTAGAAATCAGCAGACAAGATGATTGGCAACACATGAACCATTGATACATCTCATGAACCTACTTACTGGCTACTGACAAGGAAGATGCAATGCGAAGATGCAGCTAAAGTTTATTATCATAACCTGCACGAAAGGTTTGAACTCTATAGAGAATAGGCATGAACAAAGAAAAGCAATCTGACTTGTGCAAAATTTATAGCGCCAAATGTGCTTCAGCCTTCAGAATCAGACGGCAAAGCTCTGCAGAAACAATTAAACCGCAAATTTCAGATGAACG
This sequence comes from Ampelocalamus luodianensis, assembly GCA_036346255.1. Lineage (NCBI taxonomy): Eukaryota > Viridiplantae > Streptophyta > Magnoliopsida > Poales > Poaceae > Ampelocalamus > Ampelocalamus luodianensis. The sequence goes on along the minus strand of CM070620.1, from coordinate 45,254,912 downwards.
GGAAATAACTCTTCCACTAGAAAAGACATCACCTCCACTACTTACTCTGAAACTGTAATCTTATGTACCAAACCAAGAGTAGCCATATATGCAGCTCAATATATACACCAAATTAACATCCCCCTTATTCTCCTAATTACATATTCATCCCCAGCGCTAACAGGAGTAATGCGTGTTGTGCATGGTCCTCCTTAGCTTGTCAAGGATCCCAGCAGACTTCCTCCGCGCCCTTGAAGTGCCATTCTGTGCGAGCCAGGCCAGCGAGCCATTCAAACTCTCGTCCTCCACGACCTCCCTCAGCTTTGTGCGGTCGTACATACAGATCGAGAAGAGAACGGCTACTGCATTCTCTTTGTTACGCTTGCATTGATCCTCTCTTATAATGCGGAGCATGCAAGGCAATCCACCAGTCTCACCGATCTCCTCCACTGTCTCATGGTCGCTTGATAGCAGAGCGAGGATGGCCAGGGATTCATCCATGAGCGACTCATCGCTGATGGCCTTCAGCGTCACATCAATAACCCCTTTGTAGCTCTTGATTTATTCTCGTGCAACATGCAAAGATTGAAAATAGCTGATGCCGCATCTTTCTTTGCTATCATGCTGCCGTGCTCAAGAAGATCAACCAAAGGCCTCATTGCACCCAACTCACCAATCTTCGCCTTATTGTTGTCAAGAGCTGACAAACTGAAGATGGCAGCTGCAGCATTGCTGCGGGCCTCCATAGTTCCCGACTGTAAAGCCCTTATAAGGAATGGGATTGCCTTTGGGTCATCTCCAATGATCTTCTTATTGCTCTCGTGAATTGAAAGATTAAGAATTGTAGTCACCATGTCCTCTAGAACTTCTGCATTGTTTTCCAGTTCTGGGTTTGAGACAAGGGAAACCATTTGTGAGATGGAGTCTGGCTTCTCTCCAATGACTGCTCGGAATGAGCTGTTGAACTTAGTCAGAAGCCGGAGATCCTTAATAGCTTGCCTCTGCTCGGATATGTTTGACGAAGATGAGATCCTGTCAAATATTTCACTGAATGCCTTTCGCTCATTGTTGGTAACTAGATCTTCCTCTTGATTCTCAAGTGGTGGCAGAGTGATCTCATTCTCTGTGCACCATTGTGAGATCATACTTCTAACAAGGTGGTTCGGGATGAGAATTGTATTTGAGAGGACTTGTTGGGTCTGTGGGCATGTCCGGTTTCCCGCACTTAACCATTCTTGAATGAAGCGGCGATCATATGTCTGCAGGGAAAGTAGAATAGTGGAACAGTTATCTCAAGCTTGCATATTGAAACGAAAGGAAAAAGCTCTCGCACATAACTGATAACATGACTATTCAACTAGAACTCATATGTCGCTGCAGCTGTGAAGACAGTGACTACTGATCAAACATATCCGTAAGCAACATAACATTTCAGTAAGCACACGTCGTGATCCCTGTGTAGCATACTGATTGATTAATCATTACCAATAAGCAATTATTTCGTTCAAATTCATGCCAAGCAAAAGGCTATGAATGCATCAATACACAATGTCAAAATCAGGGACCGTGGGAAGTAGGAGCTAATATAAAGAGAATTTTGCTAAAGCCTATCAATCATCGATGCACAGTGCTAAATCTGGGACCACGGGAAAATGAAGTTGGTATAACAAGAACTTTGTTCAAGAGTCTAAATTGACCTATTTTCCTGAACTACAGAATATAAATTTGAGTAAGACACGCCGACAAGGTAGGACTAGACCAGTACTGCAGTGCTAGTGTGGGATACAGCACATCTTTGAAATGGACACACAATTCTAGTGCTAAAAACCTTAAGAGTTACAAATTTCTTGCGAATTCAACGTAATACTTACAAGTCAAAGATTAGCAATCACTGCAGGTAGATTTACTCCCTTGCAGAATTTAACAGCTGAAACTCGCAAAGATGTTACTTTTACTTCACTTATGGAGCAATTAAAACAAGCACAAAGAAGAACTAGGAAATAAGCTCCCAAGTTAATGCTTCGCGTGAAAATTACAGCGAAGAGTATACCATGACATCAATACCTGACCAAAAATAGCTGAAACAATCATTCAATTCACGCGTCACTTACATCACACCGATGGAACAATGAAAACCAAATCCAAAACCATAAAAGCTGAATCTTTTATGATTTGCCAATGCGAAGAAAGGCAAAGAAACAGCAAGCAAACGTGGCAACGGCAATAACTCAGTTCAAAGAAAGAGGAAGCAAACGTGGCAATGGCAATAATTCAATCCACATGGTCCTAGCATGGTGTGTCAGATCAATATGCGTCTGAAGTTAATTTTCGTGATTCATATAATAAATACTCCTAATTTCGAATCCAGGCAATAAAAACCGGGAGTCATCTTGTATTAGTACGTTATCTTACGAAATGGAACAGAAACAAACATGACTTTGTGCATACGGTTGTGTAGCAAAGATGATGAAATACCATGTGGATTCATTTCTATGTACTTATCATAGGGAAAGTACAACCAATATGACGCAGAAACAATAACTGTTTCACTGATTTCATTGGTAATTTTACCAAAAGTGAGGGCAAACTTTTTTGCAGATCGAAAGAGTAAATAAAATCAACAACCGAGACAGCAGTGATTTAGTACTCACATTAAAATAGACTAATTTACTCCTTGTGTGAAGAATGTTCATCAATTAAACGCAAGCCAAAAACATCAAGAACACAGGTTCCAAAACCAACAGGAGAGCCGAAAGAGAAGGTTCTAATATTTGCCGCAATATGAACAACCAAAAGGACAAAAGAAATCAAATCCTACTGTACCAAATTCGATAGCCCAGAAAAAAGTGACAGAAGATTGTAAAAAGATACTAATTTTAAAACCCAAGGATTTCACCAACCAAACACAATCACATCACGGAAGAGCGGCGAATCACGAGCAGCAAGTTGATACAGGAAAACAAAAAATCAGCACCAAAAAAAAAAAAGAGACAAGACTGTCCGAACCACGAAAGGGACAGGTGATATCATACGAAGCTCGTACACCACATAATTAATTACTCGTGTTTAACGATTCAGACATACTAGAAACGCCTAGAATTCAAGAGGACAGGACAAAGGGGAGCAAGCTAGAGAGAAGCAACAGAGATTACTGAAGAACAGCTGGTACAAGAAACACGCCAAAATGGGCACCACACGAGCAAGCAGCAAGCAAGCTAATTTTATCAACTCGATCGACAAAAAAAAAACGATATAATCACAGTTACCACTAAACGCGATCGATTAATTCCTCTACGAAACGCCGACGAAGTGGGGAATTCAAGAACGGCGATTGACCGAATTAACCAACCCCCCAAAACCAGACCGCGAACCGATTTTGACCACCAATGGGTCACGGGTGGCGGTCAATTAATTAATCCAACCCCCAGAGGAACGGAAACCGCAGGAACGCAGATTACCTGACCGGACGCGAGGACGACGGGATCCCTCATGATCTCCGACGAGATCGGGCACAGGAACTGCTCCGGCATCGCCGCCTCAGGGGCCGCCCTCTTCCCCCCGGCGCCCGCGCCGCCGCCGGCACTATCCTTCCGCCGGCCCAGCTCGGCGTCCCGCAGCGCCACGAGCGCCGACGCCGCCTCGTCGAAGGCGCCCCCGTCGGCGCCACCTGCCGTCACGGCCGCCACCAGCCGCCGCAGCCGGCGTCGCAGCGCCGCCGCCTCCTCCGCCGTCGCCACCGGCGTCGGCTTCGCCATGCCGCGGGTAGTAGCACTCAGTACGGCTCGGGCTCTGGGTCGGGCTTGGGCTTGCGCTTGGCTCCGGTGGGCATGGGCGTCGCGGTCGCCTCGGGGGAGGGGGAGAGGAGGGGGGGAGAGGCTGGAGGCGTTAAGACTTGAGATGGGTTGTGGTGGTGGGTTAACCGGTTAACAGCCGGTTTTTTATATGGGAGTGGACGCTGCTCCGACACGCTTAATCCCGTGATTTCCAATGGCGGATTAGCGGGGTTTGAGCTTGCGTGTGGTGCACTGCTGGAGCTTTTTAGAGATAGAAGGCCACTACAAAATCCTTTTTGCGTAGTGTGATACCTAGGACTAGGAGCTAGGAGGATCGATCCAGCACTACGACTAATTTGGAACATGGCAATTCCATGGGAACTATATACTCCCTCCATTTTTAAAAGAATGACGCTTAATATACAAATTTTGCTCTCTAGAACGTCATGTATAAAAGAATGAAGGAAGTACTAGCGCTGGCACATAGGAATTATTATGAAGTATTATGTCACAAAAAAATTACATCAAAAAATTATGAAGTAGTTCAGTTCTCGCATCCCTAACAGGCCTTGATCTTTAAATTTCGCACAAACTTCATGTGTCCCAAACAGACCATGTGCCAAAAAAATGTTTGAATACTTTTGTTCTTATAATTTAGTTAGTTAGGCTACATAGTTTCAGATATCATTGCGCCAGATTTTGTAATGGACTTCTTTTCCCCCTGTTTTGTGTGATCCATAATGCTATACAAATAACAAGAATTCTTTTTAGACAGAATTAAGTATTCTGTTTCTTAGCAAAAAAAAATCTGGACTTTTACTTTTTGCGAATAAAAATCTGCTATTTTACATTTGTATTATTTGGGGTTGATTACGTGCAGAGGAACTTGACTCTAAAACGCTCAAATTCTCTGTCGTTTCAAGTGCTGTACCACTATACTTTCGTACAGGAGCGGAACATGTATCACACATTCTGTGTGCCTTATTTTCATGGTCAGACCTCAAGTCATAGACATGGAAAGAAACACTTGTAATCTTAGTTTTTTTGTTGTGCAACGACAGTAATCTTGGTTCAACGTCTGTGAAAGATGGTGTAAAACAGTAAATTGAACAAGAAACACTTGCACTGGACAAAATTCACTTAAACAAACATCTAGCATATACATTTGCTTTCAACTGTAAGTTGCTTTATACTTTTCACAGTCAGGAAGCCCCAATTTTGACCATTAACTTTTATGGACTTATCCTAATAAAGGTTACACAAAACTTGAATGTACTACTTGTCAAAACGGATCAAATAATACAACCTTTTTGTGTATCCAGTTTAGATTTTTTTTTTACATGTTCTATAGTACGTATCATAGTTCAAAGCGAGTATTCTCTCCTCCCAAAAGAAAGGCTTTGTCTTCTTGAGTTGTTCACAGGCAAAAGACCAAGACCAAGCGGCAAGCCAGCAGGGCGCCACGGCATGCCGCGCGGTTCAACGGATCGCGTGGGGCGCCCACCTCGTGATGCTTCGTGGGGAAGCCCAACACCATGGGGCCCCGCGGAGTCAGGGACGCCCACTTTACTCGGGGCCCACGTAGCGACTCGTCCTGGAACAAACGCGTGGCCCGACAGCTGGCGCCCCTGTTTCAAAACCTCATCTAGTCATCCCGTTTTTCCTTCTGCCGCTACAAAAAGCTTCTGCTCTCGCATCTGCGGCCGCGTTTACGGTTACAGTTTATAGAGCCCGTTAACGCAATAATTTCGGAGGAATTTCATTCGAGACGGTTCTATTCCCTCGGGGATCCGGAAAAAGGTCCTGCGTTCTCGATAGGGCCTAATAATTTCACGCTAGAGTTATCCAACGGCGCAGCTGCCCTGCGTGTGGATCCGAGGGCCTGGAACCTTGTCCGCCGTATAGATATCTGCTAGATGTCCGCAATGTAGCTAACCGTAACACGACGCTACCGTGGTCTACACTAGTAACTTGATTTTATCTCTCGGGTCTTTGAGAATGGAATGCATTATTTCTCACAATGCTTCGTAACAGTAACCTAGAGCGAGGGGTGGGTGGGGACGAGTTTTTTTTTATTGTTTAGCCTGTTTTGCATGACGAAATAGTAAATATAGCCCTTCTATTTTTACGAAATGGCAAAGATAGTATCGTAGATGTATAGCATGCATTGCTCCTAGAGCAATTCAAGTCCTTCGGCGACAAGACGTGCGGTAGATAACACAATAGGTTCGCGGCAGATCACCTGCCACGGTGGTTTTGCGTGATAGAGATATCATTTCGTTCGTACGTAAACTAGTTTTGCTACATCATTTCAAAAAGAAACTAAATAAGCCAAAAACTCGGAGAGAACTAGAAAGAGAGTGGCGCGAATCAGAAATAGGCCGGAAACTTCTCGTATTGGGAACCACCTAGCTTAGGTAGAGACTCGCTTGAGCTAGGGGTGTGTGTCGGTGGCAACTGCTACTCCTGCAAAGGCTAAAAGCGGGCACGAGTAAAACGTGTTTTCTACTTCACCGCTCACGTGCTTCAGCAGCTGGAGCAGAGCAGGTGCCCCCGTCGTCATCTCATGCACACGTGGGAGCTAAGCTAGGAAGAGGTAAAATATATGATGTATGGTCGCCAGAGCCAGAAAGAAACTCGCGGTTACAGTTTCTCTTGCATCTCCAGTTGGATGCTTGGACTTTCCCTACTGAGGACGGGGACTTGTTGCGAAAGATATATATAACGCGTTAAATTGGGTAGCTGATCGATCTCTTATTGTGTCTCCAGGCCCGTGTAGTGCAAGACGAGGGATCTGCAGAAAGGCCGGCGAATGCCTGTACGGCTCAGATCACATGAAATTCCGCACGATCACGAGGGAAAGGAAACATCTGCTCGGTTAACCAGCGAGCTTATAGACTTATGTGTTGATCTGATTACAGGTGCGGATCTATAAAGGGCTGAGTGGAGTCACTTAATTTTGATCTGCAATGATATTACATTAATTTTCAACGTTAGTGTCTTTATTGATCTTAACTTGTTGTATATATGGTACCTCCACTCAGTTTTTATTCTGGGTCTGTGCCTGCCTGATTACCATCGTTTGTTTGAAGAAATATTAACGCCGTATGGTTGAAAGGTGTTGAGAAATAACGGTAGTCTTCATGTTGCTGACTCGTATATCAATCCATACATGAGCAATCATATGAACACCAAAAGACACAATGAACACAAGGGTGTAGGAGGACCCGTAATCTTTATCCATCTCCATCACTTGTACATGGAATTCTTATATTTATAGCCCACAAGAGATAAAAAAAATTCTCCAAAATGATTTAGTCTTTTGCTCATACAATTAGGTTTCCTAACAAAAGGAACATGTTAATCTGCAATGGTTCGATTCTAGCTGGCTCTCGACCTAATAGTCTTCTTGTTTGGTTTCGATGAGCAGGACAATGGAACGCGCGAGTTAGTCCATCGCTAGCCCACTCAACTCGTGTGTAATAACAATTATTAATATCGTAAACGAGATCTATCATGGCAAAACCGCTGTGTGGTGAATTGCTAATTCGCTGGCTGACCCACGGTTCACAGAAATCACGCCATTTTTTATCGATCCAGTGGGTTGTGCCTGTCGTCCTCGCGCGTGCGGGCCGCGTCTGACTGGCATTCACCGCCTGCAAGCGCAACATGCCGCCGATCGAAGTCCAAACAAGTCAATAACTTGAGGCAATTGCGGACGTCTTTACGACGCGAACCTACTTCGAAGGTGGGGGCGCAATCCCTTTGTAATACTAGTGCTGTAGTCTGTACCATGCTATTCTGTTCGGTCGATTGAATCTCATTTTTTTTGTTAAAAAAAATGCTGCACGGACTTTTAGCCAATTTATTAATTTAGCTTTACAGCTGTAAAAAGAAAGGGCATCATTCGTTTCTTAAGTAATTGCACAGCTGGTTAACATAGCTACTATGGATCAAGTAAAAGTCAGAGGTATTTTTGGTCAACTACTGGAAAATCACCCAACTTGTTATATTGGCCGTTAGGCTAATTATGTGGACACTTTATCTAAACGAGATCCATTAGTGGTTAAGACTCATGAGGCAAGATTGTCTAGTTTAATTACATATTATTTATTGATTCATGAGGGGAGACCCATCCGGCCATATAAGGAGGGGCAAAGGGCTCTCATTGTACACACATCTGCGGATTTCGTACCCACCCATCACTAAAGAGTATTCACCCATCACTAAAGAGTGGCAGAGGACTCTCATTGTACACACATCTGCGGATTTCGTATCCACTCATCACTAAAGAGTATCCACTCATCACTAAAGAGAGAGGCTGTCAGGATTACTGTTTGTGTCTTCTACTTTTCATGTGATTGTTCGTCAACCGCAAATGTAACACAACTAATGTATAGTAGGTTTTTTTTTCCGTGTGCCATTTGCTAGTTCAAATCGGTGTTGTGTAAAACGGCCAGCTTACCGATTAGTCGGAATCAGCAAGCAAACCATCACATTTTATGTGATTTGTTGGGATGTTAGCGCCCGCGTACGATTAATCGTACGTGTAACCCGTTTATTTACTGAGTTCAGCCCTTCAGAGTTAGTATCGCACGTGTAACCCGTGGCTCTTTTAAGTTAGTATCGAAATCATGGCATAATTTCAGAGTGTGGTACAAGTACATTTGATAAATTATGACACTGGTATGATTTCCAGTATTTCTACGACTAGTTTTGTCATCAAATACATACATGTATTAGCACAAATGCTAAATCATCGGTACAATTATGATTAATCGTGCAAATTTTGATTAATCACTCTGCGGAACCCTGCTTGTCTCGTGACGATCGTATTCCTTATTACAAAACTTGTTCGAATACTAAACCATGGCCCAAATGTATGCCTTTAATTTAGCCATACAACACGAGTACAATCCCGAACTAAAGAGAAAATCCACATAAATTTCAAAGAGAACAAAAGATTCACCGTTCTCATCGGATGTTTTCTTTGTTTATGAAATTGATGTGGTGCACTAGTGCTCCATATTTATGCTTACCTCCGAGGCCATGTATGTACTGGTATATACTGCGTATGACCGTCAGGAGAGCAGGTTGAACAATTCTCACCGCCACCCAAAAAAAAAAACCTTAAAGCTGGTTGAAATTTCAGGGTCCAAATATCCAAAAGGAGCTACAGCGAAAGGGTACGTCTAAATTGCAAGGCGACAGGTCAGGTGCACAGGCTCGCAGTTGGGCACATTGGACGGCCCCGGCGCGCCAAACTCCTCACCGAATCAACTGATTGATTGATCGAATTCTTCATGCATAGCTGCAACAAGCCAATGCAACGGTCAGAACCACAACGTACGTATACGTACATTACCCACAGTCCTTTTTCCTGTGCCATGTCGACCTACAGTCGTTCCTGCCATCCTATTCCTAGCTACTGATCACACCGATCATGTCGAAACAGAATTGAGAGAAAATTGCGTATGTACCATCGTGTGTATGGTTCCAACTTGCCAAAATACCATCACCCATGCTAAAATACTATACAGCTCGCACTCCGTTACCCCAAAATACCATTATGAGCTAGCAGGATGAGAAAATGACGCAATTGCCCTTGATGGACCGAACACAAAATTACAAGAAAGGACATGTTTTTCCCCTGCTGCACCCCTCCCTGCCCAGCTCTCTCTCCCTCTATTGCTGCCACTGTTACTCACCCATCACAAAACAAAAGAATAACGTATGCCAGCATTTCAGCAGCATTTTGATAGCACAACAATAGCATTCAAAATTGCCAACATTCAATTGTAATATGTATAACTTCTTACATGTAGCATTCAGAGTCAGTGTCATCTTCTAACTGGTTTCGCACAGGAGGTGTCGCAGGGGAGTAGGCAACATAGGGTAGATGCGTCGTAGGGAAGAGGTGGCGCGGTCGCAGCAGAGGGGAGGTGGGTAGGGGCGGTGGCGTCGGTGCAGGGAGGGGCGACGGACCGACGGTTGGGTTGGGGAATTAGACTCCGTTTGTATACTGGTCACAGGTCCACAACCGTAAATAGAGTGGGCCTTCTGTGATAGGAACTTTGACTTTGATAAAAAAAAAGGTTAGCCTAGTCAAGAATCATCGTCAGTGTCATACATAGTGTATGTGGGATACTTAGACCTAATATTGTCATAGTTTCCTACATATGTAATATTTACTTAGGGATTGTCAAACACTACTCCGTAATGGGTAATCATAATGTAGCTTTGGGTTTACTATGAAACATGCAGAGGAATGTGAGCGATCAAGATGAAATTTACCTATCTTCTTGAACGGGAAATATATCTCTAGGTCTCTCGATGTGGTTAAATTAGGTAAGTGCATGATCATATCAAATGTGGTTGAAGAGTCAACTACAACTAAGTAATCCACTGCACTATCGAGTGAAAGATTAAGCTATTGAAGGATGACATGCATCTCACATTGAATTCGATCTAGTATTGTGAAGCAAAGGGATCAACACATGATCACTATATAGATTTGTCTGATACGATGTTTATGTGTATTCAGGGTCGCTATGTCCAGCTAGGGACTGCTACCGACTTGTAGATATGAAAGGGGTTTCCAGGTCGCGGTTAAGTATGCATGAATCTACAGGATCACACACTTAATGAGCTGAAACAAACCGGTTCGAATATGATCTGTTCACAAGGCTTTGCACCTTAATGGGCCTATAGTGTACAGTTCCACTAAAGAGGCTCTTTACAAGTGGAGCGTGAGGCTTTTGGATGTAATGTCACACCACCCACGAAAACCCTAGCCGTCACCTTCCTGAAGGTCGTGTCGTGCACGCTAGTGTTAGCACACCGGCGCACAGCGTTCTGCCCATGGACATGTGGAAACCATAGATGCGCTATTGTAGTTGTTGTTGCGCTGATCGAGGATGATCCGTGACGTAGAACGCAAACGGCTACTGAAGGAGACGATCAGTAGCTAAGGATGTTAGATGATCGACTACTTGCACTGCATCGATGCGCACAAGTTGGACCGGGCTGCTCCAATTCTTCTACCACTGCACTGCGTGTCTAGTGGTAATGATCTATGATATTTTATTTACATAGCTTCTTGGTTTACACAGTAGAAAATATTTATTTTGTGCTAGAGTAGGCTACCGTATCCCAACAGCTTGACACGTGCCCTAGTCAATAGTAAAACAGCCTACATGGATCGATCCCGGAGCAATTATTTTGCTCAATCTTTAGGCCTTCAGTACGTTTGCAAAAGCTCTTCAGACGGTCGATGCGCGTACGTACCGATATGCATGCATCAGGAAACATCCCAGGACGGCCCGCCCCAAATTAGATTAGGCGGGAAACATCATACGGCTAGCTCGATCACACGGTGGTCCACAGAACAGAGCAACCTCTACCAAAGCAGCCTGCACCAGTACCAAAACATGATCGGATTTAAAGTACACACCAACTTGCAACCTGTAGTTTGTAGCCCAGCTTGCAAATAACTTTGCAACGATACATGCAAAAACATGCATACATATATACATTCATACACACGGCGCCCCCTGGCTTATGCATCATGGCTGCAGAAACATACGCCCCTGGCTTGTGCTGGCCTTGCAGTTGCAGGCCCTGCCGCCTGCAGCAGGTCGGCGTCGCATATCGCTTTGCATGCAAGAAGGCAAATCCAGGCGCAGCCTTTGCAACATCGATCGATCGCTGATTGACCGATCGGTGCATGTCATGTTGGCATGGCAGCCACTGAGCCACATGATGTGCTGCGGCTACCAACCGCAACCGCAGGAATTACATAAGGCTTTTGGGGTATTTGGGACGACTTTAGCTTATCACTTTCGTCTGGAAAAATCGAAAGTTGTCCTAAACAGGAGGCTTTTCACAGCCGTTTTTCTCCGAAGCGACTTCGTGTTACAACACGAGTAAGCCGCCCGCAGGGAGTTTCTGTGGCTTCCCGCAGCCTTCGTTTCGAAATTACTCTTGAAGTTCGGGGGTAATTACCCAATGTCATTCCATCAAACCCCCATGAGCCCCAACAACCCCCCCCCCCCGCCCGCACACCCGCTAGGCTCCCTCCTCCCTCCCGTGCCCGTCCTCCTCCCTCGCCGGCTTCGCCGCCCACCCTCCTCTTCCCGCCTCCCTCCTCCCTCGGCGCCGCCCTAGCCCAGATCCAGATTTGGATCAGGATCTACCGCCCTCCTCCATCTCCACGCGCTCCTCCTCCCAGTGCCCCGCCTCCTCCTCAAGGCCCTCGAGGTTGTCGGTGACGACTACATCTGGCTCCCCATCCCCATTTCCCTACTCCTGATCTCCACCACCACTTCATCCAAGGTGTACCTGTTGGTGATATGACCTAGAGGCAATCATAGAGATGATTGTATCACGTCTATGTTTATGAGTTATTGAATAAATGTTATTATGTTCCTTGAATGAATCATCAGTTATATAGATCAACGAGTATGTGACTTATTGGTGAAACTCTTTAACTTATATGATGTTGTTCTAAAAGTATCCCTAGTCGAATGTCACTGGTCGGAACACCAGTGACTCTACGACCAGCACATGTATTGATTGATGACCATATTTCACCGGTCATGGATTGTAACATCTCAATTTTCTAGAGTTCTTAAAAAGCTTTCAAAATAAAAATAACCATTCGGTTTAGTAGAATTGCTCAAGCTTAACTTGCAGATTTTGCAAATTTGGAGATTTAATATGAAATAATCGAACCTCAACTAATGCGAAGTTTGGTTTATTTGGAGTCGTTGTGCTCTGCTGTTGTTTTTTCCTCTCTATCTGCTAGTCCAGACCTCCCTAGACCTCCCCCTTGTTCATTTGGACCTCCCTGTGTTCATTTGGACCTCCCTCGTGTTCACTTGGAACTCCCCCTTGTTCTTTTGGTTTTCTCTCGTGTCCGTTCGGACCTCCCGCTCAGTCCGAACGTCCCATCCTCTTTGAGCCATCCGATCTGTGTCGGACGGCCTGATCTTGGTGGCCTGTTCGGTTAGTCCGAACGTCCCATCATTTTAGACCGCTCGATCTAGTTGAGCGGCTAGATCGCGTAGCAACCTCCGGACGGTCCGAACGTTCCTCTCGTTCTGCTCTGTCCGATCGAATCTGACAGCCCCACTCCTTCGCGCCCTTCATCTTGGCCGTCAAGACCTCCCCTTGATTCATCTTGGCCCTCAAGACCTTCCTTATGTCCTCAAGGCCTCCTGTCTTTTTGCAAAGACCACCTTTGCGGTCATGACCCCCTCAGGACCTCCTGGTCTTTTTGCAAAGGCCACCTTTGCGGTTACGACCTCCTTAGGATCTCCTTGTCCTCAGGACCTCCTGGTCTTTTTGCAAAGACCAACTTTGCAGTCATGACCACCCCTCCAGTGGGACCACCTTCTCAGGTCCCTTGCTCACCTTCTTCCTCTCGTCGTGTCCCAGTACCACGAGAGTGTATACGCATTAAATGTTGTTGCATCACATTAAATGCGGTCACCTCCATTGTACTCTTGTGCATCTGTTGTCACCTCTTTTACCCACTCTTTTCCCTTCAACACCTGTTCCCGTCATGAGAATTAAGTGCGCCGTCCTCCTCTCAGGATTTCCCCGTGCCTATATAAAGCACCGGAGAGGCCTCCTGCCTCCTTTTGTTCCCAGATCCTTGGACTTTTCTCCACAGAACTCTTTTTCTTTGTTGGGAGCTCTGATCCGAGTGGTCCAAGTCCCTACCTTCGCCTTGGCTCCTTGTCTTTCTTTTGGCTTTAGTTTGGCTCTTTCTCTGGAGTTTTATGGATTCACTTTATTTACTTGTTTTCATTTCGCACGTGTAGGATCTGGTTGTTCTGAAGACCTCCTGGACCCAGCAATTTCCATCGAAGAAGCTTAGTTCTATAGTGAAGGGAAGTCATAGACCTTTGATCATGTTGAACCCATTTTGCAAAAAGTATATTGTTTTCTTATGAACATGCATGGCTAGTTTTATAAAAAAGGCTTTGGGAGTAGTTAAACACCACTTGTCAAATATGACTCCTTGGTAAGGTTGAAAACAACATGTTGACATATATCTTTTGTCATCCATAGGATGGGTTATTTTAGTTAGATATCTTTTGTCATCCATACGATGGGTTATTTTAGTTGGATATGTCTTTGTATACCAGCATGGGTGCATTTTATAGCTTGGCCTTTCTCTAAGTAGATGTTGGTCTCTCGGTCTCTTGACTCACAAATGATTAAACTTGGCTAATGAATTATGGAACAGTGCAATGCCACTATTGCTAAAATGTGTTGTGCTAGGGCTAGGGTGGTTCTTTGGCCGAGTTGAACCCCACAATGTTGAACTTGATTAATGAGCTATGGAACTGTGGCAATGCCACTTCTGTTAAAAGATGTGTGCCAAGACCAGGGTGGTCTTTTGGTCGATTGAACCAAAAATGTTTTATGCTCGAGCGAGAAGGCAGGAAGTGAGAAGTGAGTGCTTTGCACACTGGGTTGTGGTTTGTCTTGCCTGAGCAGCCAACTAAGGACTTAACCTTGTACGCCATCGATCTGGGTCTTATTTATGCAACCACAAGTCCATTATGGGGTGGTCCTGGGCAACTAATTAGTGAGATCCTGGTGCGGTTCTGTCGTAGCTGTCGAATGGCGCAAGAGGGGGCCCAGCATGGCGAAACCTTAGCGGGTAGAACCAATCAGGGCTAACCTTTGTAAAGGCCTTATCACGTACTCTAGACTGCTTACTAAAGGTAGTGAGCAGTAGCATCGACGGGTGCAAACCAAACTAGAGAACTTGTGTCTTGTAGGTAAAGTGCATAACCTCTGCAGAGTGTAAAATCTATTCGAATAGCCGCGTCCTCGGTTATGGACATGTCCGGTTCTTTCACGCAAGGGGTAGATCTTTCTAAAAAGTTGTGGTTGGTTCCGAGTGGTTTGGCTCATGACCCGGGTGGTCGTGTGTTGCTTTCAAAGAACTTGTTTACTTATGTATTATCTCTTTCAACTTGTGCTTTGCAATCTACTTACAATATTTACAGTCAATGCTGCTTTATGCAAACTAACCACACAACTTTTCTTTATCAAGCCTTGCATAAATGTTATTGCATTCATTTCCGTACGGCTTGCTGAGTATATTCAATGTACTCATGGCTTGTGCCCTCTGGTTAATCAGCAGCCGAAGATCTCCTAGGGTGCTCCGAGCACTATGAGGAGGAGTTCGTTGAAGACTTTGTGGACTAGGGGACATCCTCCACTCGATAGCCTGTGGCTCACCGAGTGGCTCCGTGCTGTGTTTTGTTCCGCTACGAGTGTTCCTTTTGTTGGTTCCCCTGCGTGGTACCTCTGTAAACAAGCTTGACCGTAAGGTCTTTTGTTATATATATTAATTTGTCTGCTTCATCTTAAGTTTGTTGTATGGATGTGATGACACCGATGTTGAGTCTGTGCGAGCTAGCGATCTGATCTTGGGACTAGCTCATTGTGCACAGAGACTGGGACCTCCGGGTGGACCTTCGAGTCCTCCTGGGTGGTCCTAGAGGCCCTCTAGGAGGTCCTAGGGGACCTCTTGAGAGGTCTTGGAGGACCTTCCCAGACCTTCAGGTGGTTCGGTTGGACCTCCTGGGTGGTCCTGGGAGACCCCTCTGGGTCCTCTCAGGTCAGGTCTCGACAGTGGTGGTATCAGAGCCATATCGACTGTAGGACGTAACCTTAGTTAGCATGGTCATGCAGTCAAGAGTCTAAAAGTTTATTTTCCAAAGCAAACCAACTGATCAACTTGAGTAGATAATTCTTCTCTTATTTTACCCTATTCTTTTCTGACCTCACCCTTGGAACTTTGTTTTGAACTTAACTTGACCTTCCTTATCTCAGAAGGCTCTATAGGACCGAGCTTGGTTGCAAGTGGTCCACCCATGTAAGTTAAGTTAGAAGAGTTCCGTAGAGCGGCCCTCTTCGGTTTTGTGCCGTTAGCTGTGCAATAAGACTCTAGTATGAGGTCTTGTTGCATCTTTTTGCCCCCGGCCATTTGCTCCTTGGGTTTAAGCTACTTTCCCAATTAGGGTGTTCCGACTCCCCCCCCCCCTTGCTTGCTTACCCCTGTGCTTTCCCCCTCATCTATTAAGCATGAGAAGCTTCTTGCAGATGGTTCAAACCCGCAGTTCGGCAAGTCAAGATGACCCAGCGGACTCTTTGTTGCCACCACCTCCACCTCCTCCAGCAGCTTTGGTAGACCCGGGCATGAGTCAGTTCTTGGCGGCCCAAACCCAGCTCATGAATGCCATGATGCAGAATATGAATCAACTGATATCTCCACAGAATCGAACCACTGCAGCCTTGCACGCAGCTTTGAATCAGAGCAACCAAGCTGTAGCGGCACTGCCACCGCCACCGGTCTATCCCCAGTCAAGATTGGCAGAGTTCATGAGGACTCGTCCACCTACCTTCTCCAGCTCCTCCTAGCCGTTGGACGCCGATGATTGGCTGTGCTCCACCGAAAAGAAGCTTGTCATTACCCAGTATGACGACCGGGAGAAAGTTCTCTATGCCACGCACCAGCTTGAAGGTACAGCAGCAGAGTGGTGGGAGAACTATTGTGCCACCCATAAGAACCACCAGAACATCAGCTGGGCAGAGTTTTCTGAAGCCTTCCGCTATTCCCATATTCCTGATGGGAAGGTGGAAATGAAGAAGAATGAATTTCAAGAGCTAAAGCAAGGTAGCATGAAAGTGAGTGAATATCTCAACAAGCTCACTCAACTTTCTAGGTATGCCCCCGAGGATGTTGCCTCAGATGACGCTCGACAGAAGTGGTTCAAGAGAGGACTTATTCCAAGTTTGAAGGTTCAAGTCATTGGCAATGATTATGCAGACTTCCAACAGATGGTGAATAAGGCCTTGCTCATTAAAGAATCTTGCCGTAAGCTTACAAAGTCTTACAAGAGGAAAATGCCTCAGTTTAGTGCTCATCAAGGACATTCACAAAGAGCCAAGACCGATTATCAAAGATCCGCTCATTTTGCTCCTCCGCCACTTCCAAGACCTCTCAAAGATGCCTCACCCTGGCTACTTCAAGTGTCATGACCCACCCCATTGAAGAAGATCATCAATCAGTCTTCTAGGAGCAGCAACCCTGCAGCGGGAATCACTTGTTTTTACTACCGTCAGTTGGGACACTATGCCAGCAATTGTCCCCGGAAGCAAGATCCATCCCAGGTCCGAGTTAACCAAGGCGCCACCCCAGCTAGAGCTCCAACGCTAGTAGCAGGTCGTGGAACTCCCTAGACCTTCCCTGTGCCTGCCAAGACCTCCCAACCTCTTGGGAGAGGATGGGTGAATCATGTTTCCATTGAGGAGGCCCAGTCAGCCCCAGACGTCGTGCTGGGTAAGTTCCTTGTAAACTCAGCTCAAGCCACTTTTTTGTTTGATTCTGGAGCTTCTCATTCATTTGTTTCTCGGATTTTTGCTCTCAAGCATCAGTTGAAGGTTTTTCCTCTTAAGACCTCCTTGTTGGTCAAGTCCCCCGGTTCGGAGTTAAGTGCGAACCAGGATTGTCCACAGGTTAAGGTGATCATAGAAGGGATAGAATTCCTAGCCGACTTGATCCTCCTTGACACCCAGTCCCTAGATGTGATTTTGGGCATGGATTGGCTGTCCAGTCATCAAGCCGTGTTGGATTGTGGTGGAAGAAGTATTATCTTGGTCGGTCCAAAGGGAGTTAAAGTGAAATTTGAAGCCACCTCTGAGAAGCCCGAGAGAGCTATAGTCTGCAGTGTATAAGTAGTGTCTTTAGAGGATGTCCTAGTGGTCTGTGAGTTCCCGGATGTCTTCCCAGACGAACTACCTGGAATGCCGCCAGATAGAGATCTAGAATTTGTCATCAATCTAGTCCCGGGGACTGCTCTAATAGCCAAAAGACCTTATCATCTACCTGTTGATGACCTAGTGGAATTGAAGAAACAGATTGAGGAGATGCTCGAGAAAGGTTTTATCAAACCGAGTTCCTCGCCTTAGGGAGCTCCAGTGATCTTCGTTGCCACGAAGGATAGTACTCAGCGGATGTGTGTGGACTATAGAGCACTCAATGAAGTCACTATCAAGAACAAGTACCCTCTACCTCGGATAGATGACCTATTTAACCAGCTAAAAGGAGTAGGAGTATTCTCTAAGATAGACTTGAGGTCAAGATACCACCAGTTGAAAATTCGCCAAGAAGAGATCCCCAAAACAACCTTTTCAACCTGATATGGTCTGTTTGAGTGCACTATCATGTCATTTGGTTTGACCAATACCCCTGCTTACTTTATAAACTTGATGAATAAAGTGTTTATAGAGTATTTGGATAAGTTTGTCATTGTCTTTATTAATGACATCCTAGTGTACTTCAAGAGCAAAGAAGAGCATAAAGAGCACCTTCGCTTGGCCAACAAGCTCAGAGATCATCAACTATATGCAAAGTTCAATAAGTGTTAGTTTTGGATGAAGAAAGTTACCTTCCTGGGTCATGTCGTGTCTGAGAAAGGAGTTGCTGTCAACCCTAGTAAAGTTCAAGATGTGCTCAATTGGAAATCCCCCAAGTTGGTACCTTAAATCAGGAGTTTTCTCGGCATGGCAGGCTACTACATACCGTCGGTTCATAGAAGAGTTCTCCAAGATAGCAAGACATCTCACTCTGCTGTTGAAGAAAGAGAAGAAGTTTACTTAGTCATCCGAGTGTGAGCAGAGCTTGTAAGAATTGAAGAAGTGCTTGACCTCCGCCCCTGTGCTGATTTTGTTAGATGTTAGAAAGGACTTTGAAGTTTATTGTGATGCATCCCGACAAGGTCTTGGATATGTTTTGATGCAAGAAAGAAAGGTTGTGGCTTATGCTTCATGGCAACTGAGACCTCATGAAGTCAACTACCCTACACATGATCTAGAATTGGCTACCGTGGTGCATGCCTTGAAGATATAGCGTCATTATCTCATTGGTAACCATTGTGAAGTGTACACTGATCATAAGAGCTTGAAGTACATTTTCACCCAAGCCGATCTCAATATAAGGCAAAGAAGATGGTTGGAATTGATCAAGGATTACAATGTTGGAATCCATTATCACCCAAGCAAGGCTAATGTGGTGGCTGATGCACTGAGTAGGAAGGTCTACTGCAACACTTTGATGATCAAGGAGAGCCAGCCGACACTTCATGAAGAGTTCCAGAAGCTCAAGCTCGAGTTGGTGGAAGAAGGCTTCTTAGCTGCTTTACAAATCCAACCCACCCTTCAAGGTCAAATCAGGAGGGCTCAAACTGAAGATGTGGACATCCAGGAGATTAAAAGCAATATGAAGAAGGGTAAGTCCCTTCGGTTTTCAAAGGATGAACTCGGGATAGTGTGGGTTGACAAGCGCATTCGTGTACCAGACCAGAGAGAACTCAAGCAACTGATACTTAAAGAAGCTCATGAGACTTTGTATTCCATCCATCCCAAAAGCACGAAGATATATCAAGACCTCAAAGAATTCTATTGGTGGCCTAGCATGATGTCAGGACCCAAAAAATGTAATTCTGGACCCTCTGTGTATACTGCACTAGTCCAGGATCACGCTAGTGCACACAGTGGCAACATCAATGAAATATCATTTTCATATACAAAGGTGACTAATAAATAGGCAAATAACAATAAATATCAGAGTAAAGACCTTAATGTCAAAGCTTACAATTAATGTCTCAAAAGGCGAATAGCTCAATGAAGCTGCAGCGGAACGAAACGGAATAACTTCAGTGAAGCCCATTCGTATGCCCACAGGCAATCGACTGGGGTGCGCGACCTAGTTCTCCTCGATCCTTGAAATAGACCTTGTTGACTAACGATTCCTCCACTTCAGTAGATTTGGGCGCAAGTTTTACAACAAGCGTGAGTACACAACCGTACTCGCAAGTCATACCACATAATGCAATGTATAGATGCGGGCTTATTCCAAAGGAAATGTCTTCTGTGGTTATGTTGCAGAAATACAACATTTGCAATTGAATACAAGTAATAGATTAAAACATGAAGTAAAACAAATAAATAATATTAATTTCAACAGTTGTTTTCACAAAGACACATAGCCTAATCAAATTCTTTCACACAGCCATATGATTTAAATCACACAGCTGTCCCTTCCCAATAGTTTTATGAAAATCTACCCCTCGTGTGAAATCCCCGAGCATTATCCATAACCGCGGATATGGCTATTCGAATAGATTGTTTAACACTCTGCAGAGGTTGTACACTTTACCCACACGATATAACCAGTGTGGCCGCACTAATCATAACAAAATGTTTCAGAAATTTCATCTCAGCATTGACACTCCTGATGTGCTTATAAACCGCCAAACAACCCCACATAGGAAGTTAGTCCAACACACACCATTGGACAGGGATGCGGCGAACTGTCCCGCGATGCGACTACCTAGTAGTACACACCTCCACCCATGAGACATAGCCTAACCTACTACCTGAGTAATCAATGCCAAGACTCTATAACTTACTAAGTTAGGCCCGTCCCATACCAGGCATGTGGTCGTACAGTAAGGCTCAGTTCAATGGCGCACAAAGTTAAGTCCTTAATTGACCAAGACAAGACTTCTATTTTATAACTATGCCACGAAGATTATCATTCTCATTCACAAAGTCCACCATATCACGCAGTATCCACCACTTGCCTCAGTCTAAATCTTTTACCACCCCGTTGGTTTAGTGCAACATATGCTATCACAAAGTAATAACACATAACACCCAGTTTTACACAAAGTTCTATAGTCACTTAGTCAAATTTATAATTGCAACTCAAATGATAAGTGAGACTCGTAGCATGGCTAAGCAATCTACTCATACTAACCAACCCACGTTGGTAATACCATAGCATCAACTAAATATGAACCAGACTAGGGTGACAAAAGATTATAACATATCAATTAGCCAAGGTGGGTGTAACAAATTGGACAATAGCTATACCCAAAAGCATTTAAATAAATACTTAAAGTAAATACAATAATTTGAATCAAAGTACTTTGAAAACTAGGTTCAATATGATCAAATGTATAACTTGCCTTGCTATAGCAATGATGATCTTAATTTATCTTTGATCTTCTACTTCCTTGATCTTCAGCTCCGTTGGACGATTACGAGACTTCAACGTCTAACGAGAAAGAAAGCACAAAAATAAACTAAATTCAAAAAGACAAATCAAATAAACTTCAAATTGAATGGTACTAGAAGGTAGATAATGAATTTAGATGAATTTAGAAACTTGAACGGGTTCAATCGGAATTCGGATGAAGAAGATATGGCTCTCGGAAGATTGGAATTCACATGAAATGACACTTGGGGTCTACGGAATATTATCAGAATATTCTATTCCGAAAATATTATAAAATGGCTGAGTGTATGATAGGTGGGACCGACTGGTATTTGTGGATTTCTAGAATTAAAATAATTCCAGAAATAAGGTAGAGAGAGTGACAAGTGGGACCAATAAGATAAACGACTTTTCAAGAATTAAATTAATTCCCAAAAATAGGATTAAGGATTGACATGTGGGCCACTAATATATGGACTAGGTCCACAGATATAAGCTAGTCTACGGTAGACCAAGCTCATAAACTAGGGTTTGACCAAGGTTGACTGACATACGGGACCCGCATGTAAGTGAGAGAAATAATTAGGGTTTTAATTAGGAGGATGTCATGTGGGGTCACTCGGAAGTGATAGACAGATCTCAAATTATGGCTTAGGTGGATGACACAAGGGACCCATATGGAAGTGAGAGGATGGAATAAATGGATATATGGCTTGATTTGTGTGAATGACAAGTAGGGACCATGCCATGTAGAGACAAGGCAACAGGGAGGAACAACAACAGAAAGAAAATGAACAGGGGAACGAAGCAACAGCCATGAACAGTAAACAGAGAGTTGGACGGTTCTTGCTCACAGAAGTACCGATGAATGGAGACGAACCAGCATTGGTGAAGGGGCAAAATGGAAAGGAAACAACGAGCCGGACATGATGACGCGGTCCGGACGTCGAGATTCAGCTCCATGCGACGGTAGCGACGCGAAGAACGTCGATGATGGCAGCCTCACGGGTGCGTACCACTTCGGGCAACATTCTGCGAAAAGGAAGGTGAGCATGGCGTAGAACGCGGCGACGCGAACTCAACGGTGGTGGAGTTGAAGGCAGGGGATCAACGGTTGCGGAGTAATTGGCCGGAGAAGGACGACGTACAAGAGGTGAGAGAACACTCGATTCTTTGCGTACGGTGGATGAAATTTGAATCTAAAAGATGGGGAAAATAGGTATCGACAAGGGGCACAAGATGACGCAATCGGATTTTGGAAAAACTCACCGAGGAAGCGAGGAACGCGATGATCACGTTTTGTCTTTATGGCTTGATATGGCCGACGGTGCTCCGGTGATCTTTGGGCGAAGAGGAAGGAACCATAACGTAGAACACGATGACGCGAAGCCAACACCGCAGACGGTTCGGCCGGAGGACGTCGGATGAAGGCACAGTTCGCCGGAGAAGACCTTCGGTTGGAGCTCAGTTTTCTGGAGATTGCGACGAAAATAGATCAGTTTGGAGGAAACCAATTTAGGGGATTGGAAGAGAAGATCAAGACGGACGCGTGGGCGCAAACGGTTCACTTTTATATGCACCGTAGAGAATGATATGGAATTTGAAAAGTTTGAGTTCATTTGTACACGTTTTGGACTCTTTGCTGGCTGTTCGGTTCGGGACGAAAGAAAATGATGAATAGTATTTGCGAGATACTGTAGCATGTGGTAGGAGAGAGAAAAGGCAGATTTTCGGAATTAAAATAAAAGGCCGAAAATCAAGGCGATCAAATAAATAGCAAACAAATCCGAAAAAAATATCAGAAAATACCTAAAAATTCCTTGAAACACAAGGAAGCCAAATAACACGAGTTTTTATTTAATTAATGTTTATATTAGTCAAATTAAATATTTTTAATTTAGAAAATTATCAATTAAGCTTTATTAATTCAAATAAAATTGGTGAAATTTTTCAGGAACCTAAACTACTCAAAAGATTTTTGAAAAGCCAAATTTTGGGATGTTACACATGAAGCGCGAGATCGCTGAGTATGTGGCGCAATGTGATGTGTGCCAGTGAGTCAAAGTCGAGCATCAAAGACCTCCTGGACTCTTGCAACCCCTAAGCATACCAGGCTGGAAATGGGAGAGAATTGACATGGACTTCATCACTGGTCTACCAAGGACCCAAGCGATTATGACTCCATCTGGATAGTCGTGGATCGTCTAACCAAGGTCACCCACTTTATTCCAATCAAGACCACCTATTCGCGTGACAGACTTGCAGAAATTTACATGCCAAGGATTGTGTGTCAGCAAGGAGTGCCCAAGAGGATTGTGTCAGATCGAGGATCTCAGTTTACCTCAAGGTTTTGGCAGAAGCTGCATAGTGTTTTGGGCACCAACTTGGATTTCAGCACAGCCTACCACCCTCAAACAGATGGCCAAACCAAAAGAGTTAATCAGATTCTAGAAGACATGCTGAGAGTCTGTGCTCTAGATAACAAGACCGGTTAGGACTGAATGCTGTCTTATGCTGAGTTTTCTTACAACAACAGTTACCAATCCAGCTTGCAAATGTCCCATTTTGAAGCCCTCTATGGAAGGAAGTGCAGGACCTCTTTGTACTGGACAGAATCGGGAGAAGGGCAAATGCTTAGACTAGGGATCTTGAAAGAAGCCGAAGATCAAGTGATATCCATAAGGGAGAAGTTGAAGATAGCTTAATCCAGACAGAAGAGCTACGCGGATAATCGTCGTCGAGATTAGCCTTTGCTCTTGGAGATCATGTGTATCTTAAGGTATCACATCTCAAAGGACTGCGTCGGTTCCGAGTTAGTGGAAAGCTTACACCTAGGTTCATTGGGTTGTTTCCAGTTCTTGCCAGAAGAGGGGAAGTTGCATACAAGTTGGAGCTCCCACCTCAGTTGTCTGGAGTGCATGACATCTTTCATGTATCCCAATTGAGGAAGTGTTTGCGTCTGCCAGAAGAGCAAGTGCCCCTAGAAGCAGTGGACCTCCAAAAAGACCTCACTTTCAACGAACAACCTGTCAAGATCTTAGAAGTGTTTGAGTGAATAACAAGAAGCAAAGTCATCCAATTCTGCAAGGTCCAGTGGAGCAACCACACTAAGAGGAAGCCACTTGGGAGCGTGAAGAGGACTTGAAGACCGAGTTCCTGCACCTATTCTCTAGCCAGCCAGAATCTCGGGGTCGAGATTCCCTTTAAGGGGTGTAGGTTTGTAACATCCCAATTTTCTAGAGTTCTTAAAAATGTTTTAAAATAAAAATAACCATTTGGTTTAGTAGAATTGCTCAAGCTTAACTTGCAGATTTTGCAAATATAGAGATTTAATATGAAATAATCGAACCTCAACTAATGCGAAGTCTGGTTTATTTGGAGTCGTTGTGCTCTGGTGTTGTTTTTCCTCTCCGTCTACTAGTCCAGACCTCCCTAGACCTCCCATTGTTCATTTCGAACTCCTTGTGTTTATTTGGACCCCCTCGTGTTCACTTGGACCTCCCCCTTGTTCTTTTGGTTTTTCTCTCGTGTCCGTTCAGACCTGCCGCTCGATTCGAACATCCCATTGTCTTTGAGCCATCCGATCTGTGTCGGACGACCCGATCTCAGTGGCATGTTCGGTTAGGCCGAACGTCCCATCATTTTAGACCGCCAGATCTAGTTGAGCGGTTAGATCGCGTTGCAACCTCCGGACGGTCCGAACGTTCCTCTCGTTCTGCTCCGTCCGATCGAATATGACAGCCATGCTCATTCGCGCCCTTCATCTTGGCCGTCAAGACCCCCCCTTGATTCATCTTGGCTGTCAAGACCTCCCCTTCATTTATCTTGACCGTCAAGACCTCCTCTTCATTCATCTTGACCGTTAAGACCTCCCTTGTGTCCTCAGGGCCCTCTGGTCTTTTTTTCAAAGACCACCTTTGCGGTCATGACCTCCTAAGGACCTCCTTGTCCTCAGAACCTCTTGGTCTTTTTGCAAAGACCACCTTTGCGGTCATGACCTCCTCAGGACCTCTTTGTCCTCAGGACCTCCTGGTCTTTTTGCAAAGACCACCTTTGCGGTCATGACCACCCCTCCAGTGGGACCACCTTCTCAGGTCCCCTGCTCACCTTCTTCCTCTCATCGTGTCCCAGTACCACGAGAGTCTATGCGCATTAAATGCTGTTGCATCACATTAAATGTGGTCACCTCCATTGTACTCTTGTGCATCTATTGTCACCTCTTTTGCCCTCTCTTTTCTCTTCAACACCTGCTCCCGTCATGAGCATTAAGTGCGCCGTCCTCCTCTCAGGACCTCCCTGTGCCTATATAAAGCACCAGAGAGGCCTCCTGCCTCCTTTTGTTCCCAGAGCCTTGGACTTTCCTCCACAGAACTCTTTCTCTTCGTTGGGAGCTCTGATCCGAGTGATCCAAGTCCCTACCTTCGCCTTGGCTCCTTGTCTTTCTTTTGGCTTTAGTTTGGCCCTTTCTCTGGAGTTTTATGGATTCGCTTTATTTACTTGTTTTCATTTCGCATGTGTAGGATCCGGTTGTTTTGAAGACCTCCTGGACCCAGCAATTTCCACCGAAGAAGCTTAGTTCTACAGTGAAGGCAAGTCATAGACCTTTGATCATGTTGAACCCATTTTGCAAAAAGTATATTATTTTGTTATGAACATGCATGACTAGTTTTATAAAAATGGCTTTGGGAGGAGTTAAACACCACTTGTCAAAAATGACTCCTTGGTAAGGTTGAAATGAACATGTTGACATGTATCTTTTGTCATCCATAGGATGGGTTATTTTAGTTGGATATGTCTTTGTATACCAGCATGGGTGTGTTTTATAGCTTAGCCTTGCTCTAAGTAGACGTTGGTCTCTCGGTCTCTTGACTTACAAATGATTAAACTTGACTAATGAATTATAGAACAGTGGCAATGCTACTATTGCTAAAATGTGTTGTGCCAGGACTAGGGTGGTCCTTTTGCCGGGTTGAACTCCACAATTTTGAACTTGATTAAAAAGCTATGGAACCGTGGCAATGCCACTTCTGTTAAAAGATGTGTGCCAAGACCAGGGTGGTCTTTTGGCCTGTTGAACCGAAAATATTTTATGTTCGGGTGAGAAGGCAGGAAGTGAGAAGTGGGTCCTTTGCACACTGGGTTGTGGTTTGTCTCGCCTGAGCAGCCAACTAAGGACTTAACCTTGTATGCCATCGATCTGGGTCTTATTCATGCAACCACAAGTCCATTATGGGGTGGTCCTGGCCAACTAATTAGTGAGGTCCTGGTGCGGTTCTGTCGTGGCTGTCGAATGGCGCAAGAGGTGGCCTAGAATGGCGAAACCTTAGCGGGTAGAACCAAGTCAGGACTGACCTTTGTGAAGACCTTGTCACGTGCTCTAGACTGCTTACCAAAGGTAGTGAGCAGTGGCATCGACGAGTGCCAACCAAACTAGAGAACTCGTGCCTTGTAGGTAAAGTGCATGTGAGGATCCCGATTTATTTGGCTTGTAATGCTTAGTCTTCCATTGACTCTAGCATCACAAATCAAATAAACCAAGCCCCGAGACATGTATACTTCACAGAAATGCAGTATACACAACCCGTTACAAAATCACGCATCAATTCCATACATCACATAACATTAAACCTAACAAAAGACATACATAATAGAGTTATTACACAAGAAGGCCGACCGGCCCAACGACATCAAAGTAACATTAACAGCGGAAGCAAAAGTGCCATAAGATGGCTATAAACAAAATCCAACCGGTTAGCCATAACCCACAAGGCAACCGACCGGGCCGCCAAGCTAGTCGTCCATACCGCAGCAATTCCCACAAAAGTCGATCCCTTAGGGATCAACTTCTTCCTCTGCAACAAATAAGCAAAGCAAATGAGTACAAAAATGTACTCGCAAGACTAACGTGTGGAATAGCAGAATATCAATGTGCTACATGCAGGCTTTTTAAGTGGAGGTTATATGTCTCATTTTGCACAAAGCCAACTTTATTTGTAATAATGTAGTACATTTCAAAAGCAAGTTTGCAATCAGTTTTTATTGAATGAAATAACACGAGATACAATAAGTACAAGAGTAACCACCTATTGGTGACTAACCCAATAGCCACCACACATAGCACGAATCCCAGATTCGTACCACCCATCAAGTTTTAATTAAAATGTTGTAGTCTAACTCTTGAAAGACCTTGCCAAGCGTGTCCATAACCTAGGACGAGGCTATTCGAATAGTTTTAACCCTGCAGGGGTGTACCAATGTATCCACACTTCAGACCGCCTTTTTGCCAAGCTATTAAGCACACTTCCTTTGGTATGCCGGCACGGCTAAGTCCTACGAGACGTTTCCAATGGAATGCGTTAATTAAGGCCCTGTTTGGTATGGCTCCGCTCCAAGTTTTAGCAACTCCAACTCCAGCTTCACTCTTGGATCCACTCTTCTAAGAAGTTGGAGTAGTCTGAGGAGGTGTTTGGTTAGAAAGCTAACTCCCACTCCATGAATGAGAATGATCTATGTAAAAAGACAAGAGTAACCTTGGTTTTGTGACTTGTATTTTTATTAGATTTTTTACTGTTTACGTGGTATTTCGGCTGATTAACACCAAGATTAACGTTTACTTTTTGTGTTGGAGTCATTTATTATTTACTGTTAGCTGATTAACATCTAATGACACTACTGTTTGCTGATTAACACCAAGATTAATGTTTACTGTTTAACACCAAAAAAAATTACAAGGTAGGTGAGCTCGGATTCAATAACAAAAAAAGTATCAAACTGGAAGACACAATGACAGAACAAAATGTATAACCTTTATTACATTCTCAAAGATCATTACACATCACTATTCGATTATTGAAGTTACAACAATAATTTGAACAGAATTGCATGTGTTCAACTACTCTGTACATAGCTCTGCAGCAATTCAGTTTGCGTATATATCCAATTGTTTACCTGCCAATCCATGAGAACCTTACAAATAACCATCCTCATCCTCATTGTCGCTACTCCAAAACATGTCGTCTCTGTTCAACCCAAGCCCCAATACACCATCCACAATGTCCTCATCAGCAAATGCAGACATTGTTGTAGCACCAAACAACTTGGTCCTCGTTGCAACAATGTCATCAACAACATCATCCAATTCACTCATATCCCAATCCAATATGAACTCCTCATCTTGCTCATCATCCTCTTCATCGCCAAATTCTGGCCGCATCCCACTCCGCAGCAGCTCCTCATCAACCTCTCCATTCTCCACGCGGTCCCATGGCAACCAAATGTCAGCTTCATTACCGAGCGCGCGACATCCTTCCCCAACCACGACCGTCCTCAAGTTCGCAGCTCATGTCTTGTGTACTGTATCGGTGAAGCTGAAGTCATCAAAGACGAGCATTACCCATTCGACGCCGCAGGCAACAGAATGCTTCACCTGGCGCTTGAGCGTGTGGTTGGCTGCCTGTGACTTGTCGGGGATGGTGCGGACGTGGACGCCAGCGCGCCGGAGATCGGAGGTGAGCCCGTACCTGACCTTGGGTGTGAGGTGCTCGCGCGCAGCCTTGTCGTACTTGGTGTTGCTGGAGATGAACCGCTCGCGCTGGCGGAGCTGGTAGGCGAGGTCGGGGCGGGTGGGGAAGCGGCGGCCACAGACAGTGCACGAGTACGGGAAGGGCGGGGCAGCGACGCCTGCACGCTCGGCGTGGTCGAGGGCTCGGCGATTCCGGCGCTCGGCAGTGACCTAGGCGGGGACGTGGGAGAACGCGTGGCAGTTCGCGTAGGGAGGAAGAGCCACCGGGGACTTGGGAGCCGCCGCATCTCCGCCTGTGTGGGTTGTGATGGGGCTGCGAAGGGGTGGGGGTATGCGAAGGGACCTGGTGGATCAAGATCTGATGTTGTGCATCAGGGAGAGGACGAAGACGGGAAGAAGATGCCGGGAGGAAGACGCCAGGGAGGGACGAAGCCGGGAGGAAGACGTCGGGGTGAGGAAGGAAGCCGCCGCCCTCTAGGGTTCTGTGGGCTAAGGCGATTTGGGAATCGAGAGGAACGAGTGCGAGGGGGTGGGGTGCTGGGTGGGAAAGTGGAAGGGGTAGTCCAGTGGCATATTGCGGGTAATTTTTTTCAACTTCTATGGGTATTTAGATTTGTTGGCCCGTAGCTCCCCACTTGGAGCAAGGTTTTACCTGCTCCCAAAATTTGCACTATGGGCTGCTCTGCTCCCGGTTACTCCAACTCCAGAAATTTTGTGGAGCAACCCCGTTTGGCACAGCTCCACCCACTCCAACTATGAAGCTAGGAGTTGGAGCTGTACCAAACAGGGCCTAAGAGTCACACGTATGGGGTTAACCCTTAGTGACCAGCTGGCGAAATGGGCCACTAGGACCACACGTTGTAGTGGAGTCAAGCAAAGCCGGGAGTCATTAGCCATTTAGGGTAAAGCTAGCCGGACATTTGCAAGACCCTGGTCGGGGTGGAGGACCTAGAAAGGAACCACCCCGGTCACACCTTTGTGATCCTTTTTCTCTATAAACTACAGCCAGCGACCCATTAATTAATGCCTCCCAAAGTACTAATTCAAGAGAGGTCCCATACCCTCTAGTGTTGTTAGCACGCACAAAATGCTTGGTTTAGTGTAACAAGATGTTCGGTCCTTGTTGACTCGGGCACCATTCCAGTCACACCCAAAAGCACACCAACATACCATTGTGCCCAAGTCTAAATCATTTTGTTTCAGTTTTTAGTTTTCACAAGTAGACATGGCACAAGGCTGAAATCATAAGTAATAATAAGTTTTATGTGATCAAAGTTATCGACAAGTCGATAACCGCCCATTTCTACTGGAAGCTAAGCATGACTAAGCAATTAATTACAGAATCGCTAAGTGACAAGAGTTCATCCAACGAGCTCTAATCACAGCAATAACCTAGGCTCATGGTAGTAGAGAATAATCATTTCTCTAAGGGAATGCATCTACTAGGTCAACTAACGACAATAGTTTAACACAAAGTAGCAATGCATGCATAGAATTTGTAATCAACATAAATACTTAAAATACTGGGATTAACATGATCAAACTGCTTGCCTTGCTGGATTTGCTCTTGCTGCAGAGGATTCACTCACGTACTCAATAATTCCTTCGGAACCTAACGCGAAAATGCAATAAAACCAATAAGAACGAAGAACACAACTAAAACTCAACAGCAAAAGACATCCAAATCCCATGAAATTTATACAGCAGCTAGAGGTTGATTTTATACAATTTTGGAAACAAGAATTACTTCATTCGGACTTAGCAAGAAAAAGTTATGGCTAAAACTAGTTCTCTGAGCCCATAAATTCTCTAAATTAATTACTGGTACTGTTCATGGCGAAAATTTCTAGAATAATATGGAATCTAAAAATTTTATGGTAGGTAGTTTATGCCATTCTAATCACAGCAAAGTTGAGTTTACTAAATTTGGAGTTGTAAAGATTTACTTATGATTTTTCTAAGTTGCAAAACTAGCATAATGCACTTTCCAGGAATATAAACATGTGCAAAACCTATTTCATACTAAAGTATGCTAACAGAGGGATTTTCTAGCATCAATTTTATATATTAAGGATTTACAGGGAATTACCCGTGTCTTTTACAACATTAAATGAATTTTTTTATGCTACAAATAAGGTTAAATCTATTAACATATTTTCCTGGGACTAATTTAGGCCTACAACTATTTTTAGATTAAAGTTTAGTTAATAACAAAATTAACAAAGTTAAAACCATTCAATTTACAGATATACCGAAAAAAAGATATACATTTTCCAAGTTTTAATTCAATTCTGGAATATACAAAAATGGCTGAAAACAAGCTATTAAAGATAACAGGATTTTCTATCACAAAAGCACAGCTAAAAGTATTTTTATATTAAACTTTAGTGAATTATAAATTTATTACAGTTGGATTCATTTAAAAAGGATCTATTTTGAATTAGATATGAATTTCTAAAGATTTGATACAATTTTGAGTTGACAATTAGCTACTTACTGAAATAAACAACACTTAACAGAAAGGAATCGACGTGGACAACTATGGGCCCTTGATTTGGAATCTAACGGCGCGCGCGAGGGGTGCGCGAGAGCGACCCGAACGACCCAACTCATCTCGACCGTTGATCGAAGATCTGATGGCCAAGAACGAGGGAGGTTCGGACCTCGCGAACGGCACATGAATCAGGACCGTTGATCATCAAATGAACGGTCCACGATGATGGGAGGATCGGGTGACCCGATCGGCCCATCTGATCTGGGCCACAGATCGCAAAATGGACGGTGGCCAAAG
The DNA here is from genome assembly GCA_036346255.1 of Ampelocalamus luodianensis. Lineage (NCBI taxonomy): Eukaryota > Viridiplantae > Streptophyta > Magnoliopsida > Poales > Poaceae > Ampelocalamus > Ampelocalamus luodianensis. The sequence goes on along the minus strand of CM070620.1, from coordinate 45,223,758 downwards.
ATCGAAGTGCAAAATGGAGCGCTGACAGGTGGGGCCGCATGTCAGTGACTATGAGTCACAAAACTCGAGCCTTTACCCACGTGCACAGTGCACGGGGCCCACCTGGCAGTGACTTAAAGAGGATTTTTAGGACAGCTAATTAAATACTAATGACTAATGATTAGTGATGATTAGCAATTAATGCGTCCTAAAGATTTTCACAGAGATGGATTAAGGCGAGGCCCACCGTCGGTGAGACAAGATGGCGGCTTCGGACACATTTATTGTTAACAATGATTAGCAATAAATAAATCCAAAAATTTGCCCTAATGATTTCTGGTTTTTGGCTTTTAATCTTACGGGCCCACCTGGCAGTGGCACAGGGGTTATTTCTGACAGCCATTAATACCGACACTTAACTAATCAATGATTAGACATTAATGATGTCCTAATCGCGCTGATTAGCGCTAGCGGAGGGGATTACAGGGGGTTGGACCCACATGTCAGTGAGACATAAGGCCGGATTAGGACACAATTAATACTCGTAATGATTGACAATGATTAAGCATTAACTGTGCCCTAATAATCTGACAAAAATAGGAGGTTACGCCCGGCAAAATCCCGAGCGAGAACAACGGCTTGTCGCCGGCGACTCCGGTCGCGGCGGCGCCAACCCAAGACCAAAATGGGTTCGCAAAAGCGATGCGGACCTAATGGTGATGACCTCGCCGACGGTGGAGGTCTAGAACGCCGGCGAGCCGGAAAACACAGATGGAGGCTTTTTCGGAAAAACATGAAAACAGCAAAAAGCTCCGCTGCAGTCCAAGAAAGCGAGTGCCAACACTTCTAGGGACTAATAAGAAGCTACCTCAGCCAAGATGAGCTTCAAAGGATGGCCGGAGAAGCTTGAACACGATGGAGTTCACCGGAGCCGAGGAAGATGAAGAAGATAATGACAACCTGAGCAAAATGAACACCAATGGGTGATCAAAATAGCTTCCTTAAGGTTCCCATAAGCTCCACAAGTAAGTAATTGCAAAAAGAACCACTTACCGGAGTTGGAGAAGAAAAGGGGTGAAATCAGTCGAAAATCTCCAAACTTAAAATTGAGCGATTCCTGTGAATGCAACCCAAAATTAAGTTAGGGGAAGTATAAAGGAAGTTGAGGAGCTCAAAAGGGTACAAGAAAGATTGAAGGTGAACCACTGGACACCAAGATCGCTATTGGAGCTCTCGGGTCAACAATGGTGGTTTGAGGATTTAAAGTGATTTTGAGCTCAAACACAGAGAGTGAGCAAAGTGTGGTGTAAAGGAACACCAGGAGGACCTAGAGGGGGCAATATATAGGGAAGGGATTAGGGTTTCGAGCAAGAACATGAGTCCAAGGTGGGCTCGGTTCATGCTACGCCCATGGACCAAGAAATGATGGGAGCAGCTGAGACTCGGGATGGAGGAGCCGAAAGCCTAGGGTGCATTTAATACCCCACAGAGTGATGTTGACGAGAGCAAGCTCGAAGTGACACAACGAAACCGCCCTCTCTCTCTCTCCTCCTGCCATTGTTTGCATGCGCGCACGGAGAGACAGAGGAGGAAGAAGAACAGAAGGGCATACGGTGACCGTTAGATTTAAAATAGACGGCCACGATTACACGGTGACGATCGGAGGTTTTAACGTCACACTCAATGTGGAGCGTCCGATTAAGAACGAACGCCTGAGATCTAACGGGACATTCGGGTGACCCGATCAGCACAACCAATCCGGATGGCCCGATCTAAATCCAACGGCTCAAATGGATGGGTGCGTTCGCGGCGGCCCGAACGGCACAACCAACGCGAGCCGGGCGATTTAAATCAACGGCCGATATCGACCGCGCTTAAAAGGGACCCGATGCGATTAGTTGATCGAGTCAAGTCAAGTGGCTCGAGCCCGAGTCCGACTGCAGACAAGGAACAAATGGAACTGTGTTTTAGGTTTAAATTGGACAGAGACTTTTGAGGATTTAATAGAGGTAGCAAAATAACTCCAAAAATTCTAAAATTTTTACAGGAGCTTGCTGACTTAGGTATTGACCTTGTGTAAAAAATTTAGAGGTTTTGATGCTATGCATTTTTCTCCAAAAATTCTGCAAGGTCCTGGTTTAAAGTTTGACTGAAAGTCAAACAGGTTTGACTGCCCTCTAAAAATATTCAAACAATTTCTAAGAATTGTGAAATTTTTCAGAGGAGTCATATACCATCCCAAGAACTTAGGAAAAAATATTTCTAGGAGATGATCAAAACATTTGACAAGAATGTTTTTGAAGGATCAAGATTTGAATAAACAGACTTGTGACTTTGTATTTCCATAGCTCTTGTACAATAATTGTTTAGTACACACAGGAAATACATGACGTAAGAAAAAGTTTTAATTTCTACTCATTTTCTTACATTTGAAACACAAGTCTGAAACTTGGGATGTTACAGTGCATAACCTCTGCAGAGTGTAAAATCTATTCAAATAGCCGCATCCTCAGTTGTGGACATGCCCGGTTCTTTCACGCAAAGGGTAGATCTTTCTAAAAAGTTGTGGTTGGTTCCGAGTGGTTTGGCTCATGACCCGGGTGGTCATGTGTTGCTTTCAAAGAACTTGTTTACTTATGTATTATCTCTTTCAACTTGTGCTTTGCAATCTACTTACAATATTTACAATCAATGCTGCTTTATGCAAACTAACCATACAACTTTTCTTTGTCAAGCCTTGCATAAATGTTATTGCATTCATTTTCCTATGGTTTGCTGAGTACATTCAAAGTACTCATGGCTTGTGCCCTCTGATTAATCAATAGCCGAAGATCTCCTAGGGTTCTCCGAGCACTATGAGGAGGAGTTCGTTGAAGACTTCATGGACTAAGGGACGTCCTCCACTCGATAGCTTGTGGCTCGCCGAGTGGCTCCGCGCTATGTTTTGTTCCGCTGCGAGTGTTACTTTTGTTGGTTGCCCTGCGTGGCACCTTTGTAAACAAGTTTGACCCTAAGGTCTTTTGTTATATATATTAATTTGTCTGTTTCATCTTAAGTTTGTTGTATGGATGTGATGACACCGATGTTGAGTCTGTGCGAGCTAGCGATCTGATCTTGGGACTAGCTCATTGTGCACAAAGAGTTGGACTTTCGGGTGGTCTTGGAGGACCTTCAGGTGGACCTTTGAGTCCTCCTGTGTGGTCCTAGAGGCCCTCCAGGAGATCATGGGGGATCTCTTGGGAGGTCTTTGAGGACCTTCCCTGACCTCCGGGTGGTTCGGTTGGACCTCCTGGGTGGTCTTGGGAGACCCCTCTGGGTCCTCTTGGGTCAGGTCCCGACATGGATATAGGGATATCAAATCAATAATGTGAACACGCGTTAGAGAACATAGGGTTGGATAGACCCACCTTGAGATACTATTGAGATTATTATGGTTCTATATGTTATTAGTTGGTATCAAGCAATGATGATATATAATCCTTAGACCTCAGATCAACATGGTTTCCTACATGTGTAATAGCACTCTTAGAGGTTGCCAAACGCTACTCGTAACTGGGTAGTTATAAAGGTAGCTTTCAGGTATACTATGAAACATCCAGAGGGATATGACTGGATGAATATGGGATTTGCCCCTCCTAAAATAACATGGGAGATATCTCTGGGCCCCTCGAAGTGGTCAGATAAAGAAAGTGCCTGGCCATACCACTCGTTGTCGAAGAGTTCGACCACATAATGTTATCAGATACTCGATCGAGAAAGTATTGAACAATCCATGGATGACATATATCTCACCTGGAGTTCAAACCGGATATCGTGAGGCAGAGGGAGAATACACAAGTAGGTCGCTTGATTCGATTAGTTACAGACTGGTCGTATGGAGATACGAGTTGGTCGTAGACTAGTCGAACGTAATCACAGAATGGTCAAACACGGTCGTAAGGAGTTATGAACTGGTCAAGACTATATTCGAACGGTCGTGACATACGATTTGCATCGATCGATTTAAGTACTAACTAGTCGAAAGAAGTTACGAACTGGTCATACTTAAATACAGACTGGTCGTGACGAGATACGAGCTGGTCGTAAATGATGAGGACTTGGTCATAGATCATATTGCATTAAGGTTCATTCGATATATTTGTGTGTATTTGGGAATCATTATGTCCTGCTAGGGACCGCTACGACTCGTGGTCGGAAAAGGGTTTTCGAGTTACAATCGACTAAGCATAAACCTAACGGGTCACACACTTAACGGGTTGGAACAAAACATGTTCGGAAAGGATCTGTCATGGGGCATTATATAAGGAAGTGCTTGAGGCTTTTGGGACTATGAGGACATACGAGAAACGTGAGTTGCTCCACCGAAACCCTAGCCATTATCTTCCTGAGAGAGCCCCACTGTGCGACTTGGTGCTAGCACACTGGCATTCGGTTGTTCCTTCCCTGGACGTGTGGATACTGTAGAGGCGGTATTGCAATTGCTGTTGCGCTTGAGGATGATCCGCAACCTTCACAAGGAACTTCAGAGGTTGCTGGAGGAGACGATCGACTAGCGAGGACGTTGTACGATCGATTATGACTACTTCACTAACGTGTTGTTCATTGGATCCGACTGCTCCAGCTCTTTTTCCGCTACTCTGCGCGTCTAGTGGTAATGATCTGTGATCATCTACTTGCTTGGCCTCCTGGTTTACGTGGTAGAAATTTTATTTTGTTGCTAGCATAGCCTACCAGTATCCTTTCAGTGGTATCAGAGCCATCCTGCATAATTTTTGATCTGGATCAGTCACATATACTGTATATGTGGCAGTAGTAGATTGGATCTATTATTAGTTTGGTCTAATAACCTAGATTGGTTCATATGGATGGAACGATCTAGGCACTGGTTGATAGGATCGATCAGTGTTCGGCTATAGTAGATGGGTTTTTCGAGGAGGTACAAGTTAAGAGCATCAGATGATTTACTCGACTTGTTTTTGACTGCCTTGCACAATACTCCTACTGATCGGAATTCCGCCATCGGAGTGTACCGCAGTGGGTAGTCGTATCAAGATAGTGATCAGATTGGTTCAGAATAGGGTTAATATGATTAATCTGATGATTTCCAAAGCTCGATTACGTGAATAAGATTCATGTCTCGAAAAATTTTAGTCGTAGTTGTACCACACGTTTTAAGTAGTATGTGTTCATGTCGCCTGATAGAATTGGACTCTATGCATAACTCATTTTTGCAGGGTTTGATGTGAATAGTATGGTCCATTGTGTATGTGATGCATGAATGGATTTTCATGACCTGTGTGTCATGCTGTGAAATAGCTATCGAGCTACATATTATTATATAACGGTCTGTGTACCGACATATGATCCTTGATATTATCCTATGTATTTCTTTACTAGCTCTTAGGAGTAATTGCTTAGTAGATGAATACGGTCGGAGACTTCAAGCATGGAGGTCGGAGAACAGGAAGGATGCTGATGGTGATCTACATGTTAAGGGCCATACTATTTCACAATTTAATTTAATTATCTATGAATGTTTGTGTTTATTCCTGTTATGCTATTTGATCATGTTTTATCATTAGATGTTTTAACATAATATAGTTTTATCCCTCAGAAAAAAATAAGTAAAATTGATGTCTTTCCAATTGTTGCGTCTATCACGATTTTGATTGTTAATTGGTAGGTCTACCAAAGTAGGTTGCCATTAATTATCTTAATTAAATGGGGTGGGTGTCGGACACCCATATGCATAGTGTTGGTTTTACTTAACAAGGCTATCAAAACAGTTTTGGCCCTTCGGGCATAGTATTGGTCGGAAGTGCATAGAGATGTCACCGATCAAATAAGAGTCATATGTGATATGATTAGCAAAGGGTTGCTTACCTAAAATCACTAAGTTTCTAGCAGTGATGCCAAAGCTCACTCGGACTTAATGATTTATGGATCTTGAACTCACTAAATGATGTTAGAGGGAAAACATGGTTTAGAAATTTAGTGGGAGTATCTTTTATTCTCTGTTGTTGATTAAGTTCGACCAGGTATGAACAAGTCGTATAATGATACGACTAGGTTCAAACTAAGTCGTATGGAGTTACGACCAGATCCAGACTAGACGTATGGTGATATGAGCTGGTTGTAGACCGGTCGAACATAACCACCAACATGAGTGTCTAATAGAAGATCTTACATAAACATAGTGCTGAATCTTTGAATATATTTTTCTGTTGTAGATCATGGCACCTACTACTTCTTCTGCACCTACCTTTAATTTGCGATCTATTCTCGAAAAGGAAATGTTGAATGGTTCAAACTTCATTGACTGGTTTCATAATATGAGAATTGTTCTCAAACAAGAAAATAATGAACATATTCTAGAGGGTCTCTACCCTAATGAACCGATGAAGAATCTAGACCTACCATTATGTGTTAATGGAGTATTTTGGTAATTAATGACAATCGTCATGTGGGCTAACATTTTCTATGAGTTGGTGAAATAGGTTGAGCCTCATGATGATGAAGACTTTGGATGACATCATAAGTTGATTGTCATCAAGTCAAAGTTCGAGTAAAGGACGCATCATGTGTTGATGCATATCAAGTTCAACAAGAGGAGATGATCATGAGTTGATTATCAAGTCAAAAGAAGATCCATTATGTGTTGATGGAAGTCAAGTGAAAGAATGCATCACGGGTTGATGCATACTCAAGTCAATGACCCGGACTTGAAGTGAAGATGTGTGTCATCAAGCTTCAAGATGCTCAAGGCAAAGGTATGACTAGCTAGGGCTAAGGATGTGTTCCTAGACTTTTACCGGTCTTGGTGTTTGGCTTGAGACCGGTTTGCTAGTATAGGTTGTCGTACTGTTAAGAGGGGTCTTGACTAGTAGCTTGAGTTAGTCTTGTGTTGATAACTCGTTATGCTTACTCTAGCTCTCTTTAACATGTTGCCGATATTTGCGAATGTGTTTTGCAAATGGTTGCGGCTCATGTTTAATCCTTGTAGCATGTGACTTTAGTTTGCGAATGTGTTTTGCAAATGGTTTAAGTCTATGTACCTTATTCATTGTGGCTTGATTCTAAAAGTTAGCAAATACGTTTTGCAACTTGTTGAGAATCATGCTTTCATTCCTTGTTTGCATCACGCATCAAATTGGTAAATGTGTTTTGCAATTTGAGTTGAAGCGGAATGCAAAAATCTGTGTTTTTTTTCCTAGCCGGACTGACCTCAGTTGTTAAGCCAGACTGACCGGACCCCGGACTGACCGCTATGTGTTGGTCGGTCTGACGGTACCCCCGGTTTGGGTTGCGCAGTCAGCTTTTTCTAGAGAATATGTTTTTCTGGAATTGTCGTGTACGGTCTAACCGCAGTTGCAAGTCCGGACTGACCGGACCTTCGGGTCTTGGACCCGATTAGCTTTTTCTAGAGAGTTTATTTTTCAGGATTTACTGGTGCGGTCTGACTGCCATGTGTTGGGCGGTGTGACCGGCCATTAGTTGGCGGTCAGACCGAATGTGGTCCAACGACTTGTTTTATAGCGGTTGGAGCCTGGCCGGTCTGACCGGTCATGTGCCTGCGGTCTGACCGAGCCTCCCAGATTTCGATAGAATCTTCTCCAAACGGCTTGTTTTTGTCTGTGGGCTATATATACCCACCTTGGCCGGTTGTGGGGAAGGTTGCTTGTACTATATTCATTCCCTTGAGCAAAGAGCAAGCCCTCTACACTCTTTTGTGCATGTGTTACACTTAGTGAGCTTTGAGAGGCAAATCCTAGCGCATATGTTGCATTAGGTAGTGGATTGTGTATCCATTGAGCTTAGACACTTGATTCGTTCAAGTGGGCGTCTCCGACTTGTTACTCTTGGTGTTTACCAACACCTAGACGGCTTGGAGGAGTTGCACCGGTGATCTTCTCAAAGAAGGTTGTGAGAAGACTCGAGCGGTTGTGAGTGGTTTGGTGCTCGTCATCTTCGGAGTGGAGGAAGAGCAACCCCGAGTGGAGCGAGGTGTTGGTTTGGTTTGAAATCAGTCCAAGTGGTTGGACTTACCTCGGAGGTGTTGGCTCAATTGAGGAACGGTCCAATGCAGTTGGGCTTACCTCAACGTGAATTAGGGGAGACCGGCAAGTCTCCGAACACCATGGTAAAACATCGTCGTTTCTTTGTGGTTTGCTTTCTTGCTTTACTTTGTGCAATTTACATTCGTTGTATTAAATTGCTTATATGTATTTGTATGAATGCCTTCATTATCCTTAGACTTGTTGTTCATGCACTTAGTTGAAACTAGTTGATTTAGGTTTTAATTGTACAAAACCGATTTGTTATAAGCTTCCACATTAGAAAACGGTTTTAGCCAAAGAGAATTTTTTAAAACCGCCGATTCACCCCCCTCTAGTCAGCCTCCTCGATCTTACAAGTGGTATCAGAGCTTGGTCTCTCATTTTATTAGACTTAACAATCTAGAGAGTAAACGATGGCTAGTGAGGGTTTCTCCATTGGTAGAGCACCACTCTTTGATGGTTCAAATTATACTTATTGAAAAATTAGAATGACCATCTATATTAAGGCCATGAGCCCAAACCTTTGGAGAATTGTTGATGCGGGTTTTGCTACTCCAATCGATCCACAAAACCCCACTCAAAGGGAAGAGGAAAACTTGCAACTCGATGCTCAAGCTTTAAATGCTCTATATAGCGCTTTGAGTGTGGAGGAGTTCAATAGAGTAAGCAATCTTGAGAATGCTCATGATGTTTGGACGACACTCATGGAAATTCATGAGGGAACCTCCACAGTCAAAGAAGCTAAATTGCATAGGTTGAAGCTCAGATATGAGTCATTTACTATGTTGCCTCATGAGAGCATCAATGAGATGTATTCTAGAATAAATAACATAGTAAATGAGCTCAAAGACCTATCTTGTGATTTAACCGATCTTGATATTGTGCGTAACATGCTTAGGGCTCTTCTGGACAAATATGAGACCTTGGTGACATTATTCCTCAATTCACCCTAATTGTACATGACACAATCTGAGGGTTTTGTCGATCCAAAAGAAACTAGAAAGGTATACAAGTTTGATAAGTCTATCTATGGATTAAAGCAAGCATCTTGGAGTTGGAACATTCGTTTTGATGAAATAGTCAAAGGGTTTGACTTCATCAATAACGAAGAAGAACCTTGTGTTTACAAGAAGGTTAGTGGGAGCAAACTTGTGTTCATGATATTGTATGTAGATGACATACTGCTGGTCGGAAACGACATTTCTATGCTTAAATCTGTTACAACTTCATTGAGAAATAGTTTTCCTATGAAAGATTTAGGAGATGCAGCGTATATTCTTGGTATAAGAATCTATAGAGATAGATCTAAGATGCTAATTGGATTAAGCCAAGATGTGTACATCGACAAGGTGTTGAAACGGATCAACTTGCAAGATTCTAAGAAAGGTTTCTTACCTATATCACATGGTATTAATCTTAGCAAGACTTAGTATCCTACAACTACTGATGAGTGAGACAAAATGAGTAGAATCCCATATACTTCGGCTATAGGATCTATCATGTATGTCATGTTGTGTACACGACCAGATGTGTCGTATGCTCTAAGTATTACGAGCAGATATCAGTCGGATCCAGGTGAAGGTCACCGGATAGCAGTCAAGAATATCCTTAAGTACTTAAGAAGGACTAAAGATGCATTCCTTGTTTTTGGAGGTGAGGAAGAGCTGGTCGTAAATGGTTACACCGATGCTAGTTTTTAAACCGACAAGGATGATTACAAATCGCAGTTTGGGTTTGTGTTTTATTTGAATGGAGGAGCAGTAAGCTGGAAAAGTTTTAAGCAAGGAACGGTTGTTGATTCTACAACAAAGGCTGAGTAAATTGCCGCTTTAGAAGCTGCAAAAGAGGTCATATGGATTAGAAAGTTTCATTAATGAACTGGTATTGTTTCGAATGCTTCCAGTCCAGTGGATCTCTATTGTGATAATAGTCGAGCCATTGCACAAGCTAAGGAGCCTAGATCGCATCAAAAGTTCAAACACATACCTCGACGATATCACATCATTCGTGAGATCGTTGAAAGAGGTGATGTGAAGATATGTAAAATGCACACGGATTTGAATATTGTTGATCCGTTGACAAAACCTCTCCCGCAACCTAAGCATGAGGCACACACAAGAGCTATGGGTATTCGATACCTGTACGATTGACTCTAGTGCAAGTGGGAGATTATTGGTGATATACCCTAGAGGCAATCATGGAGATGATTGTATCACGTTTATGTTTATAAGTTATTGAATAAATAATATTATGTTCCTTGAATGAATCATCAGTTATATAGATCAATGAGTATGTGACTTGTTGGTGAAACTTTTTAACTTATATGATGTCGTTCTAAAAGTATCCCTGGTCGAATGTCACTGATCAGAACACTAGTGACTCTACGACCAACACATGTATTGATTGATGATCATGTTTCACTGGTCATGGATATAGGGATATCGAATCAATAATGTGAACACATGTTAGAGAATATAGGGTTGGATAGACCCACCTTGAGACACTATTGAGATTGTTATAATTCTATATGTCATTAGTTGGTCTCAAGTAATGATGATGTATAATCCTTAGACCTGAGATCAGCATGATTCCCTACATGTGTAACTCTTAGGGGTCGCCAAATGCTACTCGTAACTGGGTAGTTATAAAAGGTAGCTTTCGGGTATACTATGAAACATGCGGAGGGATGTGACTGGTTGGATTTGGGATTTGCCCCTCCTAACATAACGAGAGAGATATCTCTAGGCCCCTCGAAGTAGTCGGATAAAGAAAGTGCATGGTCATGCCACTCGTGGTCGAAGAGTTCGACCACATAAGGTTATCCGATACTTGATCGAGAAAGTATTGAACAGTCCATAGATAACATATATCTCACCTGGAGTTCAAACCAGATATCGTGAGGCAAAGAAAGAATACTCGAGTAGGTCGCTTAGTTCGATCAGTTACAGACTGGTCGTATGGAGATACGAGCTGGTCGTAAACTGGTCGAACGTAATCATAGAATGGTCGAAACCTGGTCGTGAGGAGTTATGAACTGGCCAAGGCTATATTCGAACTTGTCGCATACGATTCAGATCGGTCATTTGGCACGAATCTTGTGGTAGTAAGATTCTGACTCGTCGATTTAAATATGGACTGGTCATGATGTGATACGAGCTGGTTGTAAATGATGAGGACCTGGTCGTAGATCATATTGCATTAAGCTTTGTCTAATATATTTGTGTCTATTCGGGAATCGTTATGTCCTGTTAGGGACCGCTATGACTCGTGGTCGGAAAAGGGTTTCCGAGTCACAACCGACTACCCATAAACCTAACAGGTCACACACTTAATGGGTTGGAACAAAACGTGTTCGGAAAGGATCTGTCATGGGGCACTATATAAGGAAATGCTTGAGGCTGTTGGGACTATGAGGACATGCGAGAAACGTGAGTTGCTCCACCGAAACCCTAGCCGTCATCTTCTTGAGAGAGCCTCGCCTTGCGACTTGGTGCTAGCACACCGGCGTTCGGTTGTTCCTTCCCTAGATATGTGGATATCGTAGAGTCACTACTGTAGTTGCTATTGCGCTTGAGGACGATCCGCAACCTTCACAAGGAACTTCAGAGGTTGCTGGAGTAGACGATCGACTAGCAAGGACGTTGTACGATCGACTATGACTACTTCACCAACGCGCTCTTCGTTATATCGGACTGCTCCAACTCTTTTTTCGCTGCACTACGCGTCTGGTGGTAATGATCTTGATCATCTACTTGCTTGGCCTTCTGATCTACGTGGTAGAAATTTTGTTTTGTTGCTAGCGTAACCTACCCGTATTACCCTGTCCTCGTCGGCCTTGTCGCAGGCCTCGTGCTCAAAATCCTCTTCGTTGGCCTCGCCAAGCTCATTATCCGTCACCTGCATCCAGCCTACAACGCTGCAGATATGTACGTTTGAGTCGCAGCCGATCACTGGTCCTTCCCCAGCGGCCACTCCTCTCGCACCTTCCTCGTCGCCACTTTCCTCGCGGCCGGCGGCCTCCACCGCGAGGCGCTCTTCCTCTGGGCGGCCGCGACTTCGGCATCTAGGGTGCTTCTTGGCCGGCACTACGTTCTCGATGTCGTCACCGGGGCTTGGCTCCGCGTGCTGGAGGCCTGGCTCAGCACCTTGCCCTTAAGATTTAGGAACTGTCTAATAAACAATCGCAAGTTTTCTTGAGTTCAAAATAGTCACATTATGAACCGTAGGATGAGATTAGATATCATTCATCTTAGAAACATGCTTAAAAAAGAAACTCAGCACACATCTCAACGCATATCAAACGGCTCAAAAAACAGCTGTTTTGAACTCAAGAAAACAGTCGCAAGTTTTCTAGCATTTCCGTAAGATTTATGTGCAGTCGCAACAGCTTTCTTGTATGCTCATTCTGTCTCCCGTACGATTTGTTATAGTATTGCTGTCGCAAAGTTGCAATTTTTGGGAGCAATTCGGGTTTGGCGCACACGTATTTTTAGATCTTGAATTGAGCATGATATGAAGGAGAAATTGAACTATTGCTTCTTGAAGAGTATTCTTTTGATAGAATGGTTGCTAGATGGTGGCCATTCTTCTTTTTTATTATTGCAAATGACGATTGACAACTAGTAGCATTGATCTTCTACATAAGTACTATACTTGCTCATTGTATGGAAACATTGGTTTTAGATTTCAGGTGTTCTTACCACATCTTTTATAGAAAGCTCTTTTTCAGTGAATGTTCATTAATTGCTTATGCTATGTTTATGTACATTGGATAGATTAGCATAGTATTGCCGGATATTCCATGGCAATTTGGTTTGTCAGGTTAAACTCGTGAGCGATAAGGTCTATCAGCTGCAAGAATAACATGTTAACATGGAGCACTAATCTCAAGTGAGGACACCTCTCATCTAGTTTAACGTATGGAATTGTGCCTGTTTCTCTTGATCAATGTGAAATTAACACAGAACTAGGATATTGTTCAGTAGCTATGTGTGCTTGTCGAAAGAAACTATGGGCCTGAAAGATCATACAGAAAGTAATTCATACCAGGTACCTGTCACCTGTATGCATTAGAAGAAGCTCATGAGCTGAGTTCATGCATACTTTTCATATGTATCCATGTAATCAACGAGATCTGGGTATATGCATATCTGATGCCCTTTTCTTGTATTGCAGGAGAACCTTTTATAAATGGAGCAGCTGTTCCTTACGACCCAAAGTACCATGAGGAGTGGGTGAGAAACAACGCACTTGCCAATCAAAGATCCTAGCGCAACGACAGGCCTCGCGACTTTGACAGGTCAAGGAACTTTGAGAGGAGAAGGGAGAACATGCAGAATTTCCAGAACAGAGATGTGCCAGGGAGGAGTTACCAATAGAACACTGCTAGAACAGACGCTGTGTAGAAGTTAGTACGAACTCAGCACTAGTTGCTACCTGTTGTTTTCATGGAGTCTATGCACATATATTATGTATTCTTAATGGTGCTTTGAGAAGTCAGTTTCCAAACTTGGTTTCACTTCTAGCATTACCAGTTTGGGTAACTTCTGTTTTTTGTCCAAATAATTACACTGCTGGCTATGTGTTTCGTATGGAGCTGAGCTTTGTTAATTCTTGTCGTGTTGCGATGTCAAGCTCAGATTCATATTATTGCAGTAATTCTTGTTAATTGCGGTAGTTATCATTAAATATCGTTAATTATGGTAATTCCTGTTATAACTGCGGTAGTTCTCATTAATTACGGTGATTGTCATTAATTGCAATATTTCTCATTAATTGGCTTTAATTATGTTAGTTGTCGATTGTTAGTTGTCGTTAATTATCATTAGTTCTCATTAAAATATCGTTAATTATCGTTAAATGACTCAAATAAGTCATTATTTGCCTTAGAGATATTTCAGATATTTCTCATATCAGAAGTTACAGCCAGCCTACCTAAAAGCCAGATACCCAAATACCAAACATCTTCAGTCCAACTGGAAGCCACTTTTCAGAAAAGCCACAACCATTCCAAACAGACCCTTTGTGCGTTGGGACCATACACATTGGCTTCAGGGAGTAGCTAGCATGCATCGGTCCTGGCCGACATGGGGAAGCGGATTCTCTGTATTAGTCGTACTAATGCAAAGAAGCACGGTGACATGTTTTAGATCGTCCTCTCTACCATTCGATCTAAAACGGACGGCCTAGACCAAACGCTACAGGACCAAAAAACGGCAAAGCTGCTATAGTGTATGATTCGATGTTTGTGCAACACCTGATACAGTGCTGCTGCTGAGTACTTGTTCATGTAGACTGGAATCATTATTTAAACAGTGATCCTCCACGCTCTGCAGTACAGTACAGTCTGCTGGGCACATAGTGCGATGTAGGCAAGCCTGTACCAATACCATGCATGTACGATTTTACTTGACCGTCGGAGTATGTACATACGTCTATGGATGAGATATGCATGTACGGTTTTACCTTCCTAGTTCCTTAATTTTTACAATTTCAAGCTGGACAATGCTACGTACAGAGCTTGGAGAGATCGAGCATTTTTTTATGGTGCGCGCTTTAGGCTCCGTTTGGTAGAGCTTCAGATTCTCATTTTCCAAATGCCGCTCTTGATTCTCTGAGAATTCACTTCTCTGATAATCTAGAGCTGTCTGTTGAAAGCGTTTGGCTGGTAGGTTGGCTCCAAAAACCATATGATGGAGGATTAGAAGCAAATAGATCATGTTACCCCTAGTTGTCATACTACAATTGTACTGTTCACACTGCGATAGATGAAGATGGAGATATTGCATTCATATCGTATAAGTGTTCAAATGATAATTAAATAATTAAATGCTATTACGTACAAGTATTGACAGGATGCATTCGTTGTCACATATCAAAAACTTGTTTAAGTTGGTATAGATCGTAACAAATGATAATTCAAGGACTGCCAATTTGTCGAATCATAGTGTATCACAACTATAATTTATAAGGCATGCTAGTTACAATCTATAGACATCACTGGTCTCGTAAATTCTACCCTCCTGAAGTGCTTCCTACAAATTCTTTACAGCTGCATATATTTCTCAGTTGCATTTCTTTTTGTCGAAGGATTAGCTTACCTCAGTTGGGTGAGGGGAATAACAACCTATTGTTGCGGACAAAGAACAATGATAAGTAGAAGGAAAAGTAACAATAGGCTAGGCACAATGAGAGCACAATATGAACTTTGCATATGAACTGATGGTGAAAAGAAAATAAGATACTGATTTGTACAACATAACAGCACAAGTAGCAATCAGTGACATATTCTCATTAGTCATTCGTGTACAAACAATGAAAAAAATTGTTCATGAAACATCTGGCATGAACCATGTTGTAATTCCTTACAAACCATACCTGGGAATACTCCAACAAAACCATCAGCTTTTTCAATGAGATCAACTGGTAAAGCAGCAATAGACTCATCCTTGTTCTGTCCCAGCAAAGTAGAAGAAGGATACACTACTACAGAAAAGATCTTCACAGACGTTTCAAAAATGTCATCATAAACGGTTTCATGAGCCGTCTGAGTTTATGAGTCAGTAATGACATGGGGTCATCACATACGGTTTTTGAACCGTCTGTGAAAAAAAGCTACCACAGACGGTTTTGAATAAGAACCGTCTGTGATAGTCTATTTTCACATATGGTTCTGAACAAGAATCTTCTGTGATAGTTTTTTCTACTGTAAAAAAAATCGGATTTTGAGCCAAATCAATCAGTTGTTGGATAGTAGTTTCCATATGTAACCTCTAGCAAGACAACTAAAATCCAATTAAATTTTTGATGACAAACACATTGTAGGAGAGACCTATCTAGCAAAAGGAAAACCAAAATGTTTCACAACGTCCCATCCGAATGGGAAAAAGAATAAAATTATAAAGTTAAACTAGCTAGAATCCACATGTGCCTCCAAGCTCCTAAACAACTCATCGGCTTCTTGGATTGATCTTGTGAGCTCCTCTATATACCTCACCAGCATATCACAAACTGTTCTTGCCTGTCGTCTGAATCGACTCAAGCTCGTCAGCAAGGAAAATTAGAGACGACCGAAAACCTCCGGCGGCGCTCCGGCATTAGGTACAAATAAAATGAGGACCATCAAACATCCAATAAATTATGTATATTTTGGGGGATATACACGTACCTTCCAGCAGTCTATCTCCTACGGCAGACATGGAGCTCCTACGCGTCCCTCCTCCTCCTCCTCGTCGGCTACATCTCCTCGCCGAACCGCGTTGAGGAATCGAGGGCGGTTGCCGGAGCTCGGCATGGAGAGGGGAGAGGGAGAGACTGATGGAAGATAAGGTGGGGTGGATATAATATATATAAGGACAACGCTAAAACATTTCACCTCCCGTGTAAACGTTCAAAAATTACCGCGAATCACAGATAGTTTGTAGTAGTGATACATGTTTGTACCCATTCCCAGGAGATGCCATGTTTCCTTTACAATTGCCACCTGAACACCTGAACATTAGAAAACAAAGAATTAACATGCCAATGTATTGAAGCTGTAACCAGGGAATAATCTATTTTTTTGAAAATATCTTTTATTAGTTAATAGGATTGCATCAAAGGCATATACACTAAAAAATTTGAAACTGAATAAATAGAGAGACATATTATTTGGATATTGTTCCATCGGAAGTATACTTGTGATCATCTTGACATTGACACCAAGGTTAAGTGCACTCTGAATTGTTTCAGCACTGTCATGTCTTGGAGGATCAAAAAGTGGCATAAGACCAACAAAGTACCATGGCCACCAGGTCTTTCTTTCCTCCCATCTGGTACTTCCTACATGCAAGAACAGAATAATACACCACTAAGGCAACATATACAGAAAACAGAAAAGAAATAATAGAACAATATACTTGTCTATGCTAGCATACTGAAGTACAGTACTCCAGTATTGGACACTCTAAGTTAAATCAAGGTCATTGCTTGTTCTCACAATCTCATCTGAATGAGCATGAAGTACAGTACTCCAGTATTTCCACTCGATCATTGAAAACCGTTTGGATCACGTGAGACAGATAGAAGCAGGACGAAGAGCAATGACACGATATGCACGTCGTGGTGGAAAAATATGGGTACGTATTTTTCAAGAGCGATACCTGATCATTGAACATCGCATTAGCAGCAGAAGCAACTTCGCCTCCACAATCTCCCTGCATTTGTTGACCCAGGGACTGTTGCGACACAGTGGTGCCCCCCGCCATAGCCTCCCTCTGCACTTGCAGCTCGGGATTGAGACTCTGACTGTCCTGCCCGTGCCCGTGGCTCTGATGAGAAGGCGACATCGGCAGCAACTGCAGCGTCTCCGACGGTGGATCCAAGGCCTCCCGGTTGTTCCCCTTCAAGTTCTGCAACCCACCATGAAGACCAGTTAGAGAAAGCAAACGACGCTAGTGGCCGAGCCAGGATTTCGCCAAGGGAGGTGCAAACTTTTTTTTCGATTACAAGGAAGACACATGCATACACACCATCACACACGTGCGAGTACACCTCCTTAGCACATGTCTAGAAAGACGGAGGCCAGGAATAAATCCGCAACCTTACAAAATTTTTACTGAAAGTGCATTCGCATGTGCATAAAAGTGCGAACTTAAATGACGCATTCTAATATAAAAGTTTAAACGACATGGTAAAGGTTCAAATAGAATAAATTATATATTTCTAGTAAGTCGATATTACAAAATATAGCTTGTGTTGGTGGACTGCTGACTATTGATTGCTAAGAATAACACAATGTAATTTATTGTATAGCCTGTGTATTATACTAGATATATATACTGTGTAATGGGTTTGCGTGCAAATTTTTTGGGGGTGCAATTGCACCCCATACTCTCATGTGGCTCCGCCACTGAACGACGCACACTAACTAATCTATGCATTAGGGGAGGCTAGGGTTTGGAGATGTGCCTGGAGGGAGGAGGCGGGGGACGCGACGCTGAGCTCGGCCCGCCACTCACGAAACATCTGGTGGACCTGCTCCTCGAGGAGGGAGGCGTCGACGGAGCGGCCCTCCTTGCGGGTGGACCGGAGGCCAGAGAATATCTCCTGGAGGTCGTCCTCCTGGGTCTTGGCGCGGTCGCGAAACTGCTAGTGCCGCGACGATGAGCGGGATCCCTTGCCCGACGCAGAGCCATGGCCGCCGCTGCCGCTAGATGGATCGCCGTCATCGTGCCGATCAAGGTGGCACTGGGTGTTTGCAGCGATTGGGGTTGGGGCGACTTCGGTTTGCAAGAGGAGACGACGACGCGAGGGGAATGCCAACCGGTACGCTCGTGGTGTCTCACGGTGGGATGAGTCAGGGATGTAGTTCAATGGCATTTACGGGTAATAACAATAAATTTCAAGGGGTATTTTCGCTTCTGTAAGGTTGGATTCTCATGAGAATCCACATGAATGTTGCTCATCGTTGCTAGTTTATTTTTGAGACAGCTTCTCGCGAGAAGTGGAATTATTATTTTGAAAGCTAAGTATTTGATATAACTCTACGAGATTCAAGTGAGAAACTAAGAGTACGAATTGTACCAAACAGGACCTTAATTTGTATGCTGTTCCACCTTTGAGCCTAGCTTGCATCCTACGCTTTCGACGGATGAGTGGCAGATGCATTCCGTTAAATCTAGCACGTCTGTAGAATGAATGCGTCGCCGGTCAATGCAAAGTGGATGCACGTACGTACGTCGTAATTACTCCTGAGTCTAGACCATTGTACGGTTTTCTTGTGCTCACTAGCAAATCAAGTGTTCGTTAAAAAAACCTAACAAATTAAGTGCGTGTCATGTCAGTTTGACCCAGCAGCTACCAGTGAATAATAACCTGCGACGTCCCAGCACACCTCAACCAAATCAACAAGCTAGCGATTGAACCAAAATACACCACAAATTAACTCACCAACCAATCTAGAGGAAGGAAATTTGTTGGGAGGGCGTCTCTTTCTATCAGCCGTTAATTTCTCCCACATTAATAAAATCTACGACCGACGGGTAGAGCCTCGTGTGAGAAGCTCCCATCAGATTTTCTTCCCAATTTAGATCAGCAGGGATAAAGCAGATCGAGCAGTTAGTGAATCCGCCCCCCTGCTGTTTAATTAGCAGCCAGTACCATTCCCACACGTGCCGGCCGGCCAGGTCAATCAAATAGGAAGAGAAGACTAGCTTGATCGCTATGAGCCAGGAAGAAGCCCAACTATACAATCGCGCAGTCGCAGACCGTGCCGTGTCGGCCAAAGCGGCGGCTAACCTCGTGTGATGCGAGCTTCTAGCGAGAAGAGGATCCTCTGCATTAGCAGAGGAGCACACTGATACGTATTAGCTCCTTCTCTCCACCATCTGATTCAAAACGAATGGATTAGACCAAGTGCTGTTGAGTATGTGAGCATTTTTCGAATTGCTTTAATCCAAAAATATAGTAGATAAATCATGAAAATTACTCTAGTCATTTTCACAAAGCAAGTAAACAAGAACATTATAGCCATACTAAGATCCAGAAAGACAGAAACTAGCATACCTATCTCAGTGTTCATGGTAACAACAGATAATAAAACTAACCAACAAATAAGTGCGAAATAGCTATACCTAGATCAAGTGGAAGGACCAGCAGCAGTAGGAACTCCAGATCTAGTAGCATTGTCGTTCGTTATGGCGCAGTAGATGTCGTGGTAGTAGTCGTGCAGTTGATGTAGACGTAGCAGAAAATCGGATAAAGAAGAAGCAGCGAGCAGTCGCGCAAACGCTCCCCAAAAACCTTATTCGTCATCGCTCATGCAAGCCTTCAAGGACGAGGACTCCGGAGGCCTGCTCTCCCGATGCGACCGTACACGCGCCTCGCCGGGATAGAGATCGCCGCAGACAATAACAAAAACGTAGAGTACTCTCTAAGTCTTTCTTATGGAGATCAGTTGCTGGACCAGTGCTCTGTACTTCTTAATAGCAAAAACGAAGAGACCAGAACAGTGTTAACTGCAGCCATTACTCAATAGTAACCACATCCATTATTCACTAGTAACCGCACTGTTACTGCCAGCCGTTCGTTAATACCATTTATTGCGAGTCGGTGCGTTTCGATTTTCGAATAGATAAAGAAAAACGCGTCCGCACCCGACACGCCTGCGCACACACACGCACGCACGCATGGCACGGCTCGGCTCGGTGAGCGAGCGAGTGCGTGCATGTATTGGCTTTCTCCAATTCCACAAAGGGGCTACCACGTTCCACCTTTTAAAGTGGTGTAACTCTCATTCAACTCTCCATATGGGACTAAATAGTTTTAGCACGTGCACGTAGGTCTTTGGGATTTTTTAGGAATTAATTAGAATTAAAATTGGGCCTAGCCCGTATTAACTCCAACAATCCTCCACCAGATCCCAATGACACATGTCAAATGCCTTGATCCACAGCATTGTTTTGATATACTAGTGTTTCGATGAAGACTGGTTAAGGTTGAGCATCCACCTAAAACAGAAGATATACTTATTCACAACTGCACAATGGACTAAGCCTTGAATTAACAGTTTTGTGTGAACAAGTTTCACTTAAGTCCTTAACTGATACTAGGCTACCAGGCATCCCCGCTGGTTGGAGCATATAAGTCATACTCCTAACCTATTCATGAGCTTCCTAGAGATTACCCTATCTCATAGACTGTGACTAGCAGTCGGGCTCATATAAGCGTGTTCTTTCAAGACTGCTCTGTAGGACAACATCTTTACTTAAACAAACCACAGAACACATTAAAATAAAAATTAACATGCCATACAGATTTAGTAGAGAATTGCATCTCCAATGGAGTGGGTCTATAAAGGTACTCTCCTTCCAGTTAACCAATAGCTTGTTTCACCAATCCTACTTCACATGATCTCCAATCACATAGGATAGGTTACCACTATGGTATAACTCACGTGGGTCTCAAACCTATCTCCCTCGATGCATTGTCTATCATATTCCGTGATAAACCCTTTGTAAGGGATCTGCCAGATTCTTAGCTGATTAGATATAATCCAAAGCTATTACTCTGGAGTTTCTCATTTTTCTGACAGACTTCAGTCTTCTCTTCACATATCTTGATGCCTTCATATTATCCTTAGAATTGTTCACTTTGACGATCACGGTCTGATTGTCACAGTTCATCAGAATAGTTGGTACCGGTTTTTCAACCACCGGCAAATCCATCAAGAGCTCACAAAGCCATCCGACTTCAACAGTGGCAGTATCTAATGCTGCGAGTTCTGCTTCTATTGTTGACCTCGTTAAGATGGTCTGCTTGCAAGACTGCCATGAAACAATGTCACCTCCAAGTATGAAGACATATCCACTTGTGGTCTTAATCTCATTAGCATCAGATATCCAGTTTGAATCGTTATAACCCTCTAGTACCGTGGGGTACCCGGTATAATGAATGCCATAGCTCATAGTACCCTTTAGATAACGCATTACCCTCTCAAGAGCATGCCAATGATCTTTTCTCGGATTGGAAACAAAACAACTTAGTTTGCTCACAGTAAACGAGATGTTAGGCCTGGTAGCGCTAGCTAAATACATGAGTGAACCAATTATCTAAGAATATCTCAATTGGTCTCTAGCTATTCTCCGATTCTTCCTAAGCAACACGCTAGGATCATAAGATGTTGGAGAGGATTTGAAGTCGCTATAACCAAAACGACTCAGAACCTTTTCCACATAATGGGATTACAACAATGTAATCCCACCATCATCACCTCTCAACAGCTTCATGTTCAAAATAACATCAGCTACTCCCAGATCTTTCATCTCAAAATTCTGAGACAAGAAATCCTTGACTTCCTTAATCACATTAAGGTTGGTCCCAAATATCAGTATGTCATCAACATACAGACACAGAATGACTCCCTTGCCCCCACCATGGAGATAATACACACATCTGTCAGCTTCATTTACAATAAAGCCTACAGATGTTAAAGTTCTGTCGAACTTTTCATGCCACTACTTAGGTGCTTGTTTAAGACCATACAAAGATTTCAACAACTTGCACACCTTTCCTTCTTGACCTTCTACTACAAATTCATCTGGTTGTTCCATGTAAATTTCCTCGTCAAACTCTCCATTTAGGAAATCCGTCTTAACGTCCATCTGATGAATGAGAAGACCGTGTGAGGCAACCAGACATAGTAGTACTCGAATAGTAGTCAATCTAGACACAGGTGAATAAGTATCAAAGAAATCTTCGCCTTCCTTTTGGGTATAACCCTTGGCCACAAGTCGTGCCTTGCACTTCTCGATAGTACCATCAGGCCTAAGCTTCTTTTTGAACACCCACTTACATCCTACAGGTTTACAACCATAAGGACGCTCAATGATCTCATAAGTTCCATTAGAGATAATGGAATCCATTTTACTACGGACTGCTTCCTTCCAGTATTCCGCATCTGGAGAATCATATGCTTCAGAAATGATACTTAGAGTATCATCCACAAGGTACACAATGAAATCATGACCAAAAGACTTTGCAGTCCTTTGTCTTTTACTCTTCCTTAGAGTTTCATTGTCTTCCTCCTCAGGAATTTGCTCAGGGGTTTGCTTGAAATATTCCATTGGAATGACAAGTTCAGGAGTTGTATCAGACTCCTGATTCGATGAACTAGGAATATCTTTTATTGAAAAAATATCATCAGAAAATGTAGCAACTCTGGAGTTCATAATTGTACCAATATGCACGTTAGGTACTCCAGATTTCACCACTAGAAATCTTGATCCAACACTATGGTGAGCATAGCCTAAAAAAACACAATCCACGCTTTTTGGTCCAAACTTATGCTTTTTTGGAAATTGGCACATTGACTTTCGCCAAACAACCCCAAGTGCGTAAGTATGAAAGTGATAGTCTTTTCTTCTCCCATTGTTCATATGGGGTTATTTCTTTATTCTTTTTGATAATCCTGCTTAGGACATGATATGAAGTCAATATAGCCTCTTCCTACCATGCTTTGGAAAGACCCGCTGTTTCTAACATGGCGTTAACTAAATCAGTTAGAGTGCGGTTCTTTCTTTTAGCAACCCTGTTTGACTGGGGTGAATAGGGAGACGTCGTCTCACAGATTATACCATGTTCCTCATAGAATAAATTGAACTCATTAGAAAAGTACTCGCCACCACAATCAGAGCTAACCCTTTTGATTTTCTTTTCAAGTTGGTTCTCAGCTTCTGCCTTATAGATTTTAATGTAGTGAAGTGCTTTATCTTTAGTTTTCAAAAGATACACATAGCAGAACCTAGTGGAGTCATCAATCAAAGTCATGAAATATCTCTTACCACGTTTTGTTAACACACCATTCATCTCACACAGATCTGAATGTATGAGTTCTAATGGTGTCATGTTTCTTACCTCCGCAGCCTTATGAGGCTTACGAGGCTGCTTTGATTGCACACAAACTTGACATTTAGAACCTTTGGCAATGATGAATTTTGGGATTAACTCTAAACTGGCTAACTGTGAGGACACCCGGTTATTGGAAATGTACTTAATTAAATTCATACTGTAGCACAATTATTAATGAAGGAACAGTACTGTCCCTTTATTAAAGATCATGCAAAAGGTATAGATTTAACAAGTGACAATTCCAATAAACAGGATTCCCGGATATATATATCTCACAATGGTTCCCAGGATCAACGACCATTGCATATATATCCTTCATCAACATTGCATCAAATACATACAAGTCATACATTGACATAATTAAACATAAGTTTACGACTTGCGGTTTTAGTACTACATTATGGGTGACTTGGTCACTACAACGAGTTCAACAATGGAAGCAAAATAAAAGTTTAAAATCCACCAATGGCCTCATCCACCCAAGCAGCGATTGCGTGGAGGAAAGAAGTAGCTTTACTCGTTAGCGTCACCGATCGGCGCTACTGGGTACTTCATAAAGATAACCATCCTCACTGCAACAATAGGTGATAGCACCTTGAGTACGGAAGGTACTCAAACAAGTCTTACACAAACTAATAAAAGAAAGTGTTTATTAGAGCCTATTCAAAGGAGTAGAATTTATACATGCATAAGGCTACAACAGAAGGTAAAATGGTTAAGTTTTGCATAAGCGGACATCTTAACCTACAAAGACTAAATTTTGATAAAGCGTTTAATAAATCAAAGTTGGATTAGAACAGTAAGTAAATGACATAATGTAAATAGTACGATTGCATGAATCCTCATGCTAAACCAAAAAGAAACCAGATTTGTAAATCAAAACTTCTATACGGTGACATCAACTCAAGTTATCGTCCATGACCGTGGACACGGCTATTCGAGCAGTTTATACCCTACAGGGTGTACATCTTTACCCACATGACTTAGCTAGCCCGTTGCCTTGGATGCCTCGAATGATGACATACTTCCTTTGGTATGCCGACCGGGAAACTAAGATTTGGTATTTTCAACAAGCTAATACTATTGAGTTGGACCCCATGTGTGAACCGATCTCGCTTAAACAACGATCGATAGCATCACGCTAACGGGGCACACATGTTGCGTCGATGTCTTGATCCAAACAATTAAATGCGAACTGGGCTCACTACCCATATTAGGATGCAATCGGCATCTTTAAGGTACGTATATGCTACGGAGCACATATACGCCCTCACCCTTCTAAGAACATCTGATACTGATATACAAGCTCACATGGCATACAACGCAGTCATAAGACCTAAGCATCTATGCCATACAAGGTCAATACACATATTCTTACTTTCCTGTTTCCAACCCAATAGTCTTAACATTTTACTTAACCAAGCAGCGCCCATACTGCATGTGGAAGTACGTGGGGACTTGAATTGAATAGTCGAGTTCGGTCCTTAATTAACCCGGACAAGTCCACCACAATTCCCAATCTCGTGCACAAAAGCACCATCACTAGCTTCCTCTTGTCCAGATCAATTTAAATATGAAACTCATTTTTGACATAAGTAAACTGGACAAAGAGTTTAAAGTAACAAAAAGCCATTTGTGATTCCCATGTTTGACAAGGTATTCTTGTCAAACTCTAAAGTCTCTAGACTGCATGTCTAAGCAAAATCTGAAAATATACCTTATGATATACGATGACTATGCTAGAGTTGAGTGTATGGTTACAATCAAGGTAAGCCACAAAGGTAGGTCATAACTAACTACTACGAGATCACGGTTTGTATTTTGGAAAAATAGCATGCACAGTGTCCTTTGGATTTGTAAAAGCTATTGTATAAAATTTGGGATCAACATGGTGCAGAGAGGAAGCTTGCCTTGATAATAATAAACCTCTGTTGCAGGCGCTCGGGTTGTTCGAAATAGATTCAACCACTTCACAAAACCAGATTCTAAAAGAAGCAATAAGATCCAATAAATACCAAAATCGATAATAGGTACAATTTGAAAGAAATATGCATGATCAATATGAAGATGCATGTTTAACAACATGCTTAAGCCATAACTACCCTAATAGTGATAATAACCCAGTTTATCAGATACAACTTTTAAATAACAGAAACTATAGTCTAGAACCAAGTTTCAGTTTTTCAGAAATTGAAAAGAGCAGGAACAGGACAGATTGCAAACTTTGGGAAGAAGGAAAATAGATCAAGCAAAGGTTCAAAATGAAACTTAGCCTGATCTTTTAGGGTATTTAACACCTAAACTAACCTAATCTAACCCTAACCGGTTAGATTATCAAAGGTGAAGAAAACTTGTATTGTCGGTTAAGTGAGCAATAAGGAACAGAGGCGATACCTACTAACAAGCTAAATAGATGATAACAAGAATTAAAAGAATAAATTGTTATGCTACTAGGGTTTAGTTGAGACCTAACTAGGATGATAAGTTGTGGGAGAAACCTAATTCTTGAAAATGACATGAAAGACCGAAAAGTTAGAATAACAACTTTTGGTTTAAAGAAAGTTGAAGCTCACTGATGTTCAAAAGAATGATTCATGTGAGCTACAAAGATGCCTGGTGCACTTAAGATGTCTAAAACTAGGGCTTTAACTTACCAAGTTAAGAGAAACACCGAAAGTTGAGAAAACTGATTATGCTCAACAGAGAGAACACCTTTGGTTTTAACCTACAAAAGATGTTAAAACCTTAGTGCAAGGTGAAACCAGTGCTTAAGATGGACAAGCAATGGACAGGAGCAAGAAACTCCACTGGACAACAATGGAGGATGAAGAGCTCCTTCGGTCAACACTGGTAACAGCAAAAAGCTAGGGTTTATATATAGATGTTGAGCTACAGTGGAAAGTGGAAGAGTCTAGAGTTGATGAGGTGTCCATTTAGGGCTAAATATCCCAAAAATTAGTTGCATAAACTTTGGGATAAATCATCTCCTTAGTTCTGAGAGAGGGTTTGCAGAGATAAGGAAGAAGGAGGCAACATATGACATGTGGGTCCCTTTGTGATCATAACCTTGCCGCGCCTCCTAAAGCTCAAAGAACATCACCGTCCAGATTAGAAATGGCGGTTGTGATAAATAGAGAGGTTAAAGGTTTTAATCGGTATCTTTTAATATGGGCGTGCGATCTCAATCGGTCGATCGAGATTAAAAGAGCCCAAAAGGATTTCGGGGCCTACTTTCAAACGGGCGTTGGATTGGAATCCAATGGTCAAATAAAAATACACGTCACCCAACTAGATGAGATGACGCGCACCGTTAGATTGGAGTTCTACGGTCGAGATGGGAAAATGAACCGGATAGTCCGATTGCATACACAAATCTGGACCCTACGATTAAAATCCAATGGCCCACTAAATTTGGGCCTTAATCGCGCTTCGGTCAAAAAGGAGCGTGGGATTTAAATCAAAGGCCGGATAAAAGCGCCTTTGATTTCAAAAGGAAACGAGCGAGCGGTTAGATCCGAGAATGGACGGCGGAGATCGAGGGAGAATCGAGTCGTCCGAATGCATACATCGCTCGGACCATACGATGATAATCTAACGGCCCGAAACGCAGCCTTAATAGCACGCGAAAGAGGGCGCCGAGGATTTGAATCGACACCCAAAGAAAAGCGCGCCTTTAGGTTTAAAAAGAAAAGGCGCGTTGGATCGAAATGAGCGGTGGAGATTGAGAAGGACTCGAGTTGTCCGATTGCATACTGCGATCTCGTCGTTAGATTAAGATCCAATGGTGGAGGTTAGGCGCATACGTGGACGGCTCGCGTAGCGTCGTAGCCTCGCCGGTCGATTGAATCGGCGGCTCACATCACGTATGGGGTTCGGGCTCGCGCGGCAGAATGACCGGACCGGTTACTGGTTGGACTCAACCACGTGGCTCGAGTCGCTCACGATGCTAGGTTTAGGTTCAAACCGAGTTAGTTGACGTAACCCATTCAAAAGCTTAAAAGGTTTGAGTGGGCTTTTAAAAATAGCAAATAAATTTGTAAAATCGTGAAATCTTTACTGGAGACTACTGAGATGATATATTTCCCAGATAAATTTTAAAAATCACAATATCATTTTGTAAAATACATAAATAATTATTGTAGCCCGAAAGTGTTTATTTAAAGGTAAATATTTTTCTGTAAACCAAATAATTTCTAGAAATTCAACAAAAATTATTTTTAGTCAAGATAATTTATTTAGTCTTTAAGGAAAATACTTCCCAGTCACAATACAAGTTTCATCTTGTATTTCCTTTGAAACTTCAAATAGGTTATTGGACTTTGGCTAGAAAAGGGAGGTTTCAATTGATAACAGCAATTCCAAATTGTTAATTATGAACAGTAATGTCATGAACAGTGTCCCATTACTGTTTATAAAATTGGGGCTGTTACAAACCTACCCCCCTTAGGAAAATCTCGTCCTCGAGATTTGGAACAAGTTAGAGATGAGGAAGAAGTGAAATAGAAATGATTTATAAGGAAATTCAACATCTGTTGTCTTGATTTCCTTGAAAGATAACAAAGAAGAACTTTACATAATAACATAGTGTTATCATTACATCTTTGTTTAAATTGCTTTGTTTAAACTTTCCTTTCTTGATTCAAAGGAAAGTTCTAAACAACAAATAGATGGGGGTGCTCAATCGCATCGGATCTTGGCTCCCAAGTGGCTTCATCCTCGGAATGATTAGCCCACGAATTTTTAAGAACTTGTGAGACGATTTCTTGTCCGCGCTCCATTGTGTCGAGGATACGCATCGTTGTTCCCGATAGGAAAGATCGGGTTGGAGATCAAGATGCTCATAGCGATTGCCTCAATAGGAACACGAAGGCATTTCTTCAATTGAGACATGTGAAAAGTATCATGCTCGCGAGAGAGATTCGGTAGTTCCAATTGATAAGCTCTGACTCCTCGTTTGGCAATGATTCTGGAAGGGTCCGATATAACGAGTGCGAGCTCTCCTTTACCCAAAGCGATGAGTGCCTTTCATCGGTGATACTTTAAGATAGACATGGTCATCTACCTCAAAGCTTAATTCACGTCGACGATGATCAGCATATCTCTTTTGACGAGACTGTGCAATCCTTAAATAATCTCGAATCAGTCGAACTTGCTCTTGACACATTTACAAGTGCGGACCATAAAATGATCTTTCACTGCACTCGGACCAATTCAAAGGGTCCTACAAGCTCTCCCATACAAGGCTTCAAAAGGTGACATTTGAATACTTGCTTGGTAGCTATTATTGTAGGAAAATTCCACATATGACAAAGATTTCTCCTAGTCTTTGCTATAAGATAACACCTAGGCTCGAAGAAGATCTTCTATCACTTGGTTCACTCTCTCAGTTTGACCACTAGTTTGAGGGTGATAAGCGATCTTTGAAGAGAGTTCATCCCCATAGCACGATGAAGACAATTCCAAAGTGGGAAATGGCGAGGACCACGATCGAAACAATGACCTTGGGAACACCATGAAGACAAACAATTCTAGCAATATAAAGCTCACTGCACCTTGCCACTAAAGATGGTTTTGTGAGAATAAATGAGCCACTTTTGTCAAGCGGTCGATGATTACCCAAATGGCATCGGACCCATTGGAAGTCTTGGGAAGACTAGTAACAAAATCCATACCGATCTCTTCCCACTTCCAATGCGGAATAGGCAAAGGCTGAAGGGTACCAGCTGGCTTCAGATGTTTAGCCTTAACCCTTTGGCAAATATCACATTCAGCAACATACTGAGCAATTTGCCTCTTCATTTGGCTCCACCAAAATGTTTTCTTTAAATCCTGATACATCTTGGTACTTCCAGGATGCAGAGAAAACTTGGAATTATGAGACTCTCTGAGAATTAGACTCTTCAATTGAGGATCCGCAGGTACTACCAAACGATTGCGATATCGAATCATACCGCGATCATCTTCAGAAAACTCGTTGGCTTTACCCGCTTTCAAGTTTTCCTTGATTTCGGCTACCTCGGCATCAGTTCTCTGGGCCTCAAGAATCTGAGCTTCCAATGTAGGCTCCACTCGTAATGCAGCGAGAAAACCTTTTTCCACCAATTCAAGATTTAGGCGCTGAAAATCAGCACACAAATCTTTGGCCGCAGGTAGGCAAGACATGCAGTTGCACTGTGACTTTCTGCTTAAAGCGTCTGCCACAACATTGGCTTTACCAGGATGGTAATGAATACCCATGTCGTAGTCCTTGATCAATTCAAGCCATCTTCTTTGCCTCATATTCAAATCAGATTGAGCGAATATGTACTTTAGGCTTTTATGATCAGTATAGATCTCACAACGACACGAAGGTAATGTCGCCAAATCTTCAATGCATGGACTACGCGCCAATTCCAAATCATGAGTAGGATAATTGACTTCATGAGGCGTAGCTGCCGAGATGCATATGCCACAACTCGGCCTTCTTGCATAAGCACACAGCCAAGTCCATGGCGAGATGCATCGCAATAAATATCAAGCTCTTATGAATATCGGAAGAGTGAGAACTGGAGCTTTAGTCAAGAGAGTTCTCAAAAGCGTAAAACTCTCCTCACATGGTGACCATTCAAATTTCTTGTCTTTTTGCAAAAGCTGAGTCAAAGGTCTAGCAATTTTGGAGAAATTTTCAATGAACCTACGGTAATAACCCGCAAGTCCAAGGAAACTTCGGATCTCAGGGACACTCTTGGGAGGCTTCCAATCTAGTACATCTTGTACCTTGCTTGGGTCGGCAATGATACCTCCTTCGGATAACACATGTCCCAAAAATGCAACTTGTTTAAGCCGGAAGGCACACTTGCTGAACTTAGCATACGATCGATGCTTACGAAGTGTTTCGGCTGACCTCAAATGTTGTTCATGGTCCTTATCGGACTTGGAATAAATAAGGATGTCGTCAATGAACACGACAACGAACTTATCAAGAAATCCATGAACACCGAATTCATAAGGTTCATGAAATAAGTTGGAGCATTGGTCGGACAAAGGACATGACGGTATACTCGTACAAACCGTAGCGAGTAGAGAAAGCTGTTTTGGGAATGTCCTCGGCTCTAACCTTGATTTGATGATAGCCCGCCAGCAAATCGATCTTTGAAAAGACTCGGGCACCAACCAACCGATCAAAAGATCATCAATGCGAGGCAAAGGATACTTGTTCTTGATAGTGACCTCATTTAACGGACGGTAGTCCACACATCCATAAAGTATTGTCTTTCTTCTTG